>CM076851.1:117417301-118017301 GCA_039519185.1 Astragalus membranaceus
ATACTCACTCACGCATAATTGCTTTGAGAACATTATTTCGCATCACTAGTAATCGAGTCTCTTGATTGTATTGGTATGTTTAATCTTTGTTGGAGATTAGCATGTTAGTATGTTGTTTGATCGATGCTTGTCATTGCATGCATTTTAATCATTACACTTTGCGTTTGGTTATGGACTTGGCTTTGATTGAAATCATTCTTCTTCATTTACCAAGACTTTTTTTGCATTCATTTTCAAAATCAATCTTTGCATTCGCATTCAATCAATTTCAAAATCATAAAAAATAATGAGGGCAAGTAATGATCACCCATAGCCCTAGCTAGTTTGATCATGAAAGTTTTCCCTTTTCTCAAAACCATGTGAACAAGTAATGATCACCCATAGCCATAGCTAGTTTGATCATGAAAGCTCCTCCCTTTTTCAAACACCTTCTTCAAGGCTTCTTTTTCTCGCTCCAAGAACTACGTTGCTTTGATTCCCACTTGGGATACGTAGGAGCGAGACTTGTTCTCGTCAAGCACATCAAAAAAAATCTTCACTTTCACAACAATAAAAAACCTCCATTTTTAAAACAAACAAAAATTGTTTTCAAACCCATTGTCGTTAGTAGCTAATCAGAACCGTAGTTCGTCTAGCTATTGACATCAATGTCCTTTCTCCAAAAAGAACAATAAGTGATGACCACCCATAGCCTTTGCTAGTTTGGTCATCAAACAAATCAATCCTTTTCAAAAAGCTTTCAAAAAGAGAATAAAAACAAGTTGTTACCAACGGTCACCCAGAACCTTAGTTCGTTTGACTAGCGGTAGCGACTCCTTTTGAGTACTTAGCGGTGATTACCCATAGCCTTAGCTAGTTTAGTCACTCGCCAGTACTCGTCCTATTTCGAAAACTCACCTAAAAAGTTAAAAAACAAAAACCAAGGCAGAACTACGTAGCTCTGAGTTCTCCATTGTACCGGGAGATACGTAGGAGCGGGTCGTTACCCCCGTCGAGCTCTTTTCTAAAAAAACTCTCTTTTTCCCCCTCTTTACATAAGTTTTCCATTAATTTCCCATCCATCTTCAAATAAGAATGAAATAAGCAAATCTAGGTGTTCTTCGAATCAAACATTAAAACCACACAATTTAATTAGAGGTTCCCTTTCAGTAGAAAGGAGGAATGGGGTGCTAATACCTTCCCCATTCCTAACCGACCCCCGAACCTACATCTCTGTGATTTCGAAAGACCATCCGCCTTTTCAAAAAGACTTTTTCCAATGTTTTAGTCTTTAAAAATAAATATTGGTGGCGGCTTCAAAATTTTTCACGTTGTCAAACTGAGGAATCCTTAAACCGGATTTTTCGGGGCGCAACAGCTGGCGACTTCACTGGGGATCGAACCATAAAAGCAAAAACACGTCATCCCATGTCATAACATTTGCATCCAAGCATTTCATTCACATCATATTCACATTTGCATTCGCATTTCATGCATGTCATCCAAAATGCCTGTGTTTCCCAATCAATCATCTCATATCATTACACTATACATCATAACGTTAGCATCCAAACATTTCATTTGCATTCGCATTTCGTGCATTCATCCAAAATGCCTATGTTTCCCAATCAACTATTTCATATCATGCATCAAAGTATTGCATTTGCATCCTCACATAGCAAAAAGAGCAAAAGAAAAAACAAACAGTCAAAAAAAAAAAGCTGACAAAAGAAACGAAGAATCAAGAATAGCATCCCATTGCATTCATCATTCCACTAAATCATCACATCGCATGCACTCACATTGCATGTACATGCATAACATGCCCTTGCATAACATGCACTCATACTCCATGCACTATTCCTTGCATCAACTGACATATGCAGGTACCTCAATCCAGTGCGGCAGCATTGGTCATTTCAATCAATCAATCAACAGGATTCGTGAATCCCTTCAGGACCCAAGTGTCCCTTCAAAAGCAGACTTCACCTCGTATTCGAGCTGCGGGTAAGTCCTTCAGACCCCAAGTGGTCCTTCAGACTAGTTGTGTCAAGCCTAAGACACAGCGGACGTCCTTCATGGTCAACATATCAGTTCCGGAGCTGATCTTGACCCATTATGGCCGCTCGAAAGGCCCCCTCAGACCGTTTTGCTAGTACCATAGCTAGTAGCGCTCCTTCAGACCACGATGGTCCTTCAATTAAGGCCTAGGCAGCCTTCCAGACCCCGAGTGGTCCTTCAGAGCCTTAGTGCTCCTTCAGACCCTAAGCGGTCCTTCAGAGCCTTAGTGCTCCTTCAGACCCTGAGCGGTCCTTCAGAGCCTTAGTGCTCCTTCAGACCCTGAGTGGTCCTTCAGAGCCTTAGTGCTCCTTCAGACCCTGAGTGGTCCTTCATTTTCTCTTTCGGTTAATGCACCAAGTGTTAACCATTCCCTGTTTGTTCTCAAGCCCATCAAAAAAAAATATAGAAAAAGAAAAGAGGAAAATTCGGGTTTCCCTAAGCAGACAAAATCGGTATAATTTCTGAATTCTTTATTTCTATTTTGCCTCGAAATACGTCCTGCGCAATTCATATTTCTTGTCAAAATCCAAATAAAGAGGGGCAGCTGTCATACCCCAATTTTGTCCGGCTTAGGGCAAAACCCTAATTTTCAACCAAAAATAAATAAACCAAGTCTTAGCATTCATCCTAGAGGTTAGGAAGAGCATCATGCTTGCATCTTAGAAGTTTCAGAATGCATTTTAGGTTTAGAAAAGCATTGCATGGCATTTTAGAGCACTTTAGAGCATTTCTAGGGTTTCTAGGGTTTTTCCTAGATCAAAGGGTATTTTGGTAATTTCGCCAAAAAGACTTATTTTCTCATCATGCATGCATTTCTAGAGTTTTAGAGTCATCCAAAGGGTCTCAGGGTCATTGTTAGAGTGGAAATGAAGTTTAGAGCAAAATCAGGGTTTTTGGGACCAAAAGGGCATTTTGGTCATTTCACTAAAATAAATATTTTCTCAGTAAAAAAACCATTATGCATCTCTTGAGGAATTTATGTGAGTCCAAGTGAGTGGAGTTGTGCATTTTTTGTGCATCATTGGAATATTTTTGACATGAAATTCGGTTTTTGAACAAAAGGGCAAAATGGTCATTTCCTTTGGAGTGGGGTCAATAAATCATTTTTGGGATTGGTGAGATCATAAAGTTCAGAGCCCAATCATTGAATCATGGGACATAGCCCAAAATGGCAAGAATTTAGAAGAATTATCTAGAAGGGAATAAGGAATATCCCTTTGAATTTTGAAAGGTCAAGTGTAGTACAATAGTACAAGTTGCAATTCCACTCATTCTCTTTCCTTTTGCTCCGAATTTTCCCTCAATTCCAGCCCACTTTTTTGTGCTTCTTCATGCCCTTGATCCATGTGAGTTGTATTCCTAGCCATTGATTAAAATTCTAGATCAAATCCTAGGCTACAACTTTGTGTACAAAGTCCTAATTGCCCTTAACAATTTTTGTGCCACAAAAAGCTCCTAATTTTCGACCTCTCTAGCTATTCTTCACTCATTTGTGTTTTCTCCTTGTCCCCAATCCTTGTGCATTGCAATCCAAACCATCCATTCAAATTCTATCTCAAATCCTAGTGGTTTGCAAAAGCACAATGTCACAAATATCCTTAAAATGGCCTTCACATAAAAGCCCAAAATTGGAGAGGCTAAAGGGGGGGACTCTCATTTTTCTAACCTAGATCAGAATACTCTCCATCTATCCCTCTCATCCAAGCCTCCATTCGCCCCTCTCAACCTCCATAGCCATCTCTTACTTCCTTCCTCCATTTCTTCACCAAAAAGCACCCCAAACCTAAAGATAACACAAAATCCTCACTCCATATTCATATATCCTCTTCCTTTCATCTTTGATTCCACATTTACATCATCAAAGGGGCTGATCCTTCAAGGTCACGTGGTTGTTGTTGGTGATTTTTGAAGATTGTTGGTGATTGGTTACTCTTGATCTTCATTTCTACTCTTGTTTAGCTTGGAACTAAGGTATAACCTAAAACCCTTTGCATTTTCATCCACTTTCTCGCATCAAAATCCTTTTTCAACTTATATTTGCTTCTCATAATATCATTTAAATGTAGATTAGGGGCTGTTGTGGGTGAGAGTTGGCATCTCACCCACTAAATAAGTTATTCTTGTGACTATGTGTTGATTTTGTGTTGTTCTTGTGATTTGCTCTTTGTTCATGCGATTTTCACCAAATAAAAATTTATTTTTCCTTACCTTTTTGCTTCGGCCTAGGGCCTCTCTTGTTGGATAACATGTTTTCTTGCTTGTTTCTTGAGTTTTGATGGAATAAAATTGGTTAAGGTAGTCCTTCATACTCTAAGGTTTGATAGTGTAGAATTAGGGTTTTTATACTTTTTGTTCCCTCTTGTTTTTATGTTAATAAATGATGAAATGATGATTGTTTGAGTGTGATATACATATGTAGATCTTAGGGTTTATGTGTGTGTGTCTAATGATGTGATTTGGTTGCAAGAAATTTGGTGAATTTGAGCCTTATTGTGTATATGTATGTTTCGGCCATAAAGCCATTTTTGTGACCAATTTACTTACTCAAATTTGTTGTTTGATCTTGTTTGGTAAATTAATTGTTGTGAATTGTGTTTTTTTTTTACTTTTTACCTTTTAGTTTTTACCATTCACTTAAGTGTTACTAAATAGTAAAAAACATTTTCTTACCCTTTTTTACCTTTCACTTAAAACCCTAAAAAACATTTTACCTTTTACTTTTACCATTTACCTTCACTTAAATAATTCACCACCTTCACTTAAATAAGTTACCATTTCATTAATAATTTACCTTTACTTTTTACCTTTCTTAAATTACAAAAAGACCCAAAACATTTTCTAGTTTACATTTATAACTTTTCAACTTTATAAAATCAACCCAAAAATACTTTTTACCACTTTTTCCTAAGACTCTAAAAACACCAAAACATTTCACCATTTCCTAAGAATAAGGTAACTAAATTTTTACCACTTTTTATGACACACTCTCACACACTTGCACTTAAATAAAACCTTATTCACTCTCTTGCATTCTCATTTGCTTGTATCTCTTGCATACTCTCTTGTTTTAATCTTCATGCCTTTTCATATATTCACATCTCTTGCATATTCATTTGCACTCTCACTTGTTAATACCTCATGCATCCTTACTTGTTTATACTTCTTGCATTCTCACATGTCCATTCATAATTAAATAACCATGCATCCTCACATGTCCATGCATTCTTCTATGCTCATGCATCTTTGTATATACTCATTCTTGCATTCATCCTCACATGTCCATGCATTCATTAATCAAATGCTCATGCATTCTTGTATGCTCATGCATCTTTGTATATACTCATTCTTGCATTCATCCTCACATGTCCATGCATTCTTGTATCAAATGCTCATGCATTCTTGTATGCTCATACATCTTTGTATATACTCATTCTTGCATTCATTCTCAAATGTTCATTCATTTACATGCATTCATGCTTATCTAATCTAGCACATCATGATCACATGCTCATCCATTTAACTTAGACTATTCTATGCCTATGATCAATTGTATTCCTTTGTTCTTGATGCCATTTGAATGTCTTGACTTAATTGTGCACAAACCCTTTTACACAATCATGTGCCCTTATAAGACTACCAACATGTGTAGCATAGAGGCATATGTGCCCCTCTTGAGATTGCTTCCAACTTGTGTAGCAATTCTCCTTCACACACAAACACAATTGTTTTGAGAACTTTGTCTTGCACCTTTGACAATTAAATCTCTTGATTATATTGGCATGCTTAATCTTAGTTGATGATCAACATGTTCATGATTGCTTGATTAGTTGAATATGTTTGAACTTCATTCATTCATTTTGCATTTGGTTTTGGACATAGATTTCGATTGAAAATGATTTATTTATTTTCTAAAAACTCTTTTCCAAACCAATTAATTTTCAAAGCATTTTCAATAAACAAAAATAAGCAAGTAGTGGAGGTCACCCATAACCTTTGTTAGTTTGATCTCTATGAACGCTCTTCAAATTTACATGAGTACTTAGCGATGATTACCCATAACCTTTGTTAGTTTAATCATTCGCTAATGCTCGTCCTACTTCGAAAACCTTTTCGAAAATATAATAAAAACAAGTCGTTACTAATAGTCAATCAGAGCCTTTGTTCGTCTGACTAGAGGTAACAACTCTTTTTGAGTATTTAGCAGTGATTACCCATAGCCTTTGTTAGTTTAATCACTCATTAATGCTCGTCCTATTGCGAAAACTCACCAAAAAGAACAAAACAAAAACCTTTTCAAAACCAAAGGCTTAGAACTACGTCGTCTTTGATTCTGCACCCGGAGATACGTAGGAGCAGGGCCACGCCCCTGTCAAGCGCAAAAATAAACAATTTCCCAAATAGAAAATACAAACACATCTCTTTCATTTCAAAAACCAAAAATCTTATTTTTTTAAAAGTAGGGGATTAAGTCGGTCGTACGGCCGGGTTAGTCATCGTTTTTGGATAAGTGAACTGTGGTCCTCCAGAGCCCCAGTGCTCCTTCAGCCCTCAGCGGCACTCCAGACCCCCAGCGGTCCTTCAACACAGATCACACAATCCTAAAACCCCTATATTAAAAAAACACCAAACACACAAACATTTTCTACACAGAAGAACTACGTAGCTTTGAGTTCTCCATCGCACCGGAAGATACGTAGGAGCGGGCCATGTCCCGTCAAGCGTTTTTTTTTCTAAAAAACCGTTTTTCCCCCTTTTTTCATAATAAATAAAGATTTTCATTAAGAGTTTTCCAATAAGAAGTAGAGAGGCAAAATTAAGCATTTTCAAGTCAACACACTAAAACCACACATTTAATTAAAGGTTCCCTCTCAGTAGAGAGGACGTGTGGGGTGCTAACACCTTCCCTGCGCGTAACCGACCCCCGAACCCTGTTCTCTAGTTTCGCAAGACCAATCGCTTTCCAAAAAAGGTTTTCCTAATATTTTCCTTAATAAATATTGGTGGCGGCTTCATTGTCTTAGGAAAAGTGGTGAACGAGGAAGGTTCTCCCTCGGGGACTTTTTCGGGCGCAACACATGGTTTTCTATTTTGCCTCCCATTGATGTGAATGAGAACATGCTGTTGTAAACTCTGATGTTCTCGTAGAAATGTCGGGCCCTAGGATCAAGCCCAGTTGATAGTTTGAACAAAAGATCTGGCGGCTTTTCCTGCCTTGGAAGATGGACTTTACCTTTCATGCAACAAATAGAAAACCCGCCCCTGATATTTGTTGTTGATTTATCGGGTCGTTCTTCGAACCACACTTGTGCTTGACACTTGGAGCAAACATATGAAGGTTGACCAAAATCAAGAATAGCTGAAAAGAAATTTAAATGAAAAATTAAATGCTAAAAAAATATTTGTCTTTATATTAGTTGTAATGTGAGGTAATATGAATATTAATATGCATATATATATATATATATATATATATATATATATATATATATATGTGTGTGTTACCTTCAGACTCTGCAATCTGATACATGTCACTGTGTAGCGGTTCCCAATTAACTGGTTGTGGGGCCGTATGGGGATTTTGCACGGGATTATTGTTCGTACACATTGGATTATTGTTCGTATGTTTTGTTTTGGATGCTCGTACTTTCTTCCTTTTTTGACGTGCCTCTGAAGTGGTTGATGTGATAGACATTACAGAACTTGCCGCGGTTTCATTTGTAATATCACTCAGTGGCTCTGTAAACACAACACCTGTAAAAATAAAAAACGCAGTATTCAATGAATTTCATTGTAATTTCACCATCAATCAATTACATGGTAGCTTATTAATAATGTCAGTGCGTATAAGTAACATCTCATATGTTGACATGACATCTGATATTTTACCCTGAAATGAATGGGCGAAGTTAGTTCGTCCTAGCGAAGACGATAACCCTTGTGTCGTAGGTGTAACACAATGTAAAACTGGAAATCCATTTTCACCTGCTGACACATAGGAAATGAATTTAGTGTGGCCTGATAGAGCAATTTAAAGTACTCTATAATATTGATTATTAAGACATATTTATATATATATATATATATATATATATATATATATATATATATATATATATATATATATATATATATATATGTGTGTGTATATGTTCAATGAAAACACTTAAGTACATATCCATTATTCGTCTTACCAATTTGTAAACTGGTTTGATTTCTTGTTGTGCCAAAGTCAAGTTTAGTGCCACCAACTGACTGTATAAAACTACCCGAGCAAACAGTACGGCGTTTCCCAAGGTGTCCATGTGATGGATTAATTACATCAGAGACTGGCGTGCGCGATGCAATGGCAGCGTATATAACACCATCTGCAAACCAATGGTTCACAATGACTATGAATTTAAATGTCACGGCTAGAATCATATATAGATGTAAGGAAACAATAAGTATGTGTTTATGTATGTAACGTTTATCAAATTGAATACGATTGATATGGAGATCAATAGACACCTTTTTTTGGTTTTGCAGGTTTTCTCCTCGGCTTTGGGGTGCTGGACTCCAGCGCTATTTGTGGGATGGTTAAAGGTGAATGAACAGCTGTATGAAATGTTGCAATCAAAATGGTTGGTTTTTAGTTTGTTAGTAAAATATTCTCCCATTAACATTGATCTAAATTCCAAGGTAAAAAATTAATGACATTGTTAAAACAGTTACCGGATTGTGCAGTCATGTGATTTGCTTCAAGGGGCGTACTGTCCATGTGCAGACCTAAATAATATGAGGGGCAAAATTAACAGGTTAGCTATCCTATACATACATCAATCTAAATCAAACAACTGGTTGAGAATGATTGAGTTTGGTATAGACAAACCGTGACTTATGTTGTTAACTGGTATCATTATATCTGGACTTTGAGATTCAAAGTGTGCATCCAGTAACATTGCTTGAAACCCGCTCACATTATCTGTCGATGTTAAACCTGGAAAAAGGACACCAATGTCAAAAAACTTATCTATATGTGAAAGACTCAAGGACATAGTCTGGGATACCCATTACCGTGTGCATTCCGTCTTTTACTGCCCTCCTCAATAGCACCATGAGATCTCCTTTTGGGACAGTGCTTGTCTGGTTTGATTTTCTCCATTCTAATTCTATTGATATTCTAATTCTAATTCTAATGATACACAAATAGCAGCTGTATCAAAGAAACTGTTTGAGGTTAACACACCATATACAGCGTGTGGGAAGATCATTTTTAAATGATGATCTAAAGAATAAATATATTCATCATCATGTACGACAGTTAGAGGTTCACTAACTCATTCTGATTTAAAGATAATGAAACATTGGCATAAATTAACCCACCATTGAATTTAAAATTTAAAATTTCAATAAACTTAAATGCTAATAATGTAGGTACCGTATATTTTTCTTATTTTTTTTGATCGGTTTATATTAATTATATTGAATGAATAGCACTAAATCCGCTGAAATAATTGAGTGGCGGACAATCATTGGTAAGCTAATAAAATCTGTAACCGATTGTTTTAATAAGATATTAATTAATTCCCGCATGAATGCTGTGGTTAAAGGAATCCGTTTTTTCCTAGTTGTCAATGCTAACTCGACCATTATTAGAGTTGTAATACTGTTACGGTTTTTTTAGAAACCGTAAAGGAAATGATGAAACAATTAATAATATTGACAATCAGTGTTAATGTAATAATGATGAAACTGTTACTATATATTTTGCATTTTGAAGTTTTGAAAATATTCTGTTTGAAACTTATAAATTATCAATTTTAAAAAATAAGTGTTAATGCAATAAACTTTGTAACCGATTCTTTAATAATTGGTTAATTAATTTCCGCATCAGATTTGCTGTGGTTAATGGAGTTGTTCCCTATTAGTTGACGATGCTAACTAACAATTTATTATAGTTATTAAACCTTAACCGTAAAATATTAAAATTTGTTAAGGTAATTAGGAAAAATCAATTAAAGTAATTAATGGAATTATGGACTATTAGCTGTCAAAGAAAATGTACAAATCGTATAGGTAAAAATGAAGGCCAAAATAGAGAACAAACAAAGCATGTATTGAGCCACTTTAGGGGTGGATCCACTAATTCAGTATTATATGGTTGATTACAACAAAATGAAAGTTTGTAATGAAATAGTTATAATATAAATACATTAATTAATTTAATAGAAAAACGATATGTACATTTTCAGTTTGTTGATATAACAAAACAAATAATCAGCCACGCAGAGATGGTACCACTAAATTTAAAAATAAAATACATTTTCCCGAGCACTAAAATAGAGAACAAACAAAGCATGAAGTGAAACACACATGATTAAGTGAGATTTGTTACCAACACAATTGCAACAATGCTGACTTATATACAATATATTGAGGTTGTTGATATAATGAAATATTTTAATTTAATATAAAAACATAAGAAAGTAGGAATAAGTAGTATCAGAAAAAATTCGGTAATTCATTACATCTGTCTACACAATTCATTACTTAGTATCATATGAATTCATTATTTGGAACTTTAAATTAGTATTGTAAAAAATATAGTTAGCTTTTATTCTTAAACACAATGGAGAATGAGATAGTAATTATGTTTTTCGATTTCCATAAGTTACTTATTATTTACGAATTTATTTAAAAATGTGGATAATTACATTTTTAGTTAAAAATGTCAAAATTAGTAATTTGGATATTAGTTTATTGCAAACACGTATATATAATGAAATATTATATATCTATTCACTTGAAATATATGGGTTCTTACCGAATGTGGGATAAGAAAACAATATTTTTAAATATTTCACAACTATAAATTAAATTATTGTATATTATATAAATATTCATTAGAAATTCCATTTTTAGTTGCTGTTAGTTACCCCATATATAGCCGCGCATGACTTTCTATTTTATTAAAATACTATCATTTCTTGGGGGCAGAAACCATATATAATTATTGTGCACGGAGATATCGATCATCGTATTGTACATTAAGTATCGGTAAAAAAATTATGTTTGTCATTTGAGCTTACTGAATGCATTAGATTGTAATTGATTATGTCATTGCCTAAATAGATTTAGTATGATGTTGATTTCAGATGCCATGGAACTACCTATTGAAGGTACGGAATGTAATTATGTTTCAGCCATTGTAGAATTACTGTAAATTAAATAGTAAGTAACAAATACACAACAAAATATAACTGATAAAAACTTTTAACATATTTTAATAGATGATCATTAATGAAATAGACCAACACAATAACCAAAATTCAAATGGATGAGGAAACACAACGGGTAACAACTGCAGAGACAGGCTCTAGATGGTAGAGTTACAGTAGTAGACACCCATTGGCTAAAACAAAGTTAACATTGACATGAATGAATTCAAAGACTAAAAGTAAATATAACTCAAATGCAAGGAAATAGGAATGCCATTTTGTCCTGAAGATATCAATCTTTCTCAACCTTTATGATCTTCCTAGGCACTTGAGGTGTGAGACTACTTGTGCCTGAACTCTGACCTGTTTCCATCGCTTCGAACGGCCTCTTGATCAAAACACAATCATCATCGCCATCTACAGGAAGAACTATCTGATCTTTGGAAGTATTCTCAACCGTCTCAGCAAACCTCTCCATCAAATCCTGTTAGTTAATACATTAGATCTATGCCAATATCATAAAATGGAATGATGTATAGCATGGCTATAATATAAGTTGGCAGCCACAAAAATTTAATAATCAACCACCTGATTAACACCCCCATTGACATTCCCATCAGTAGATGGCTCTGCTGAACATATTGCCTACATGAATAGAGAGAATCAATAAGATTATCATTTGATTTACGCGCATGTATATAAATTAAGAAATTATGTAAGTTATATCAATCTGGCGTCTATTTATAGTTTATAGACCAACCTCAATTCCACTCTGTTTCTTGAACTTGTCTATGACATCAATGTCCCCGGTAAACCTACGAACACTGAATGTCCGTTCATACCTAGCATTCTTATGTGGATTGACCTCAACTTTGAACAGCAGTTCACGCCCAACCAACAGATCAAACTCACGGGGCCCAGACCCATTAACAGTCACCTAAAGTTAAATAAAAAACATAAGGCGATTGTAAACTCTTAGTAACATAAATAAAAAAACACCCAGTTCCCATTTAAAAAATTTCACAATAAATACCATACATTTTACCTGATTCATGCCCTGAAGCAGGTCAGCACATGACCTGCCAAGCAGTTGGCTTGCATCCCGATCAAACAATGTGAAAACCGCAGAGTTTGTCGCATCTATAACACGTAGATTTATCTGATACCTAGGAGTATGCAGCACAACATGGCGAACGCAGGTCTCACAGTAGTATAGGTTGGAATCTGGATATACCTTTCTCTGACACACGTTACATGCACTGTACCACCAGGTGGTATCAGTAGCTACGCTGTCCACTTTGGCGACCACGACAAATGTCGCAATCTGACCAAGCAAACGGAAATCTAGGTTAATGTTTGCTTTATACCTAATTAATAATCAATGTGAAACCAATATTGAGTATATGTACCTCTAAATAGCCCTTGATAACATCAATGGTAGCAGGAACCGAAATAGTCAAGAAGTCCTCAGCAACCGAAACCCTATTAGCATCATTTATCTGACTAATTCCACCGACAGGGCTAAGATTTTGTTCAATCATCCTAAAATGTTGAAGTAAAAAATAACATGTTTAGCGCCTGGAAAGAAATAGATATCAATGTAAAAAACATGGTTAAGAGTACCTATTCTTAAGAGTAGTTGCCTCAACCGTATTTAGGTTGAAGATCAGCTTGGTTGCATAAACAGAATTCTGCAAGACAGTCCTCCCTACAAAATGTCACATATATGGTTAAGTACCAAAAACAATCACACTAATAATCTGATATAAAATATGATATACCATTAACATAAAACATGGGAACCATTTATATTACCACCAAAAACTTTGGCTTTTGCATAAAGAACAGCAATGACTACGTTGTCGACATCTCCAGAGGCCAAGAAAGAATTAAAGTCATCAACAAACGTACCGAAGAGTGTGACCTTAAACTTAAATCTGAAAAAATCAAATCTATTATAGGTAGGGTGTTCGAATTAGTTTCATTTAAACATAAATGTCTCCAATAATGTAAAGCAAAAATTAACGCTACCCATCATGGTCCAGCTCAATGATGTTGAGTTTCGTTTTGACACCATTCTTTTCAATCTCACGTTCTGTTCCCACACCAGTTAACATCCCCATGCAATCTACAAATATTAACAACAAATTTGTTTAAACATCCTTGGTATTATGTATTTTTTAACATATGAACAATTATGAAGATATATGATAGTGATTAATACGCACCAACCAAAAAGTCAGTGTCATAACCACTCTGAAAGATAATAGATGGATTGGTAAATTGATAAATCATTTGGGGGATCTGGATGTTATTGTCACGTTGCACAACAGTATTGTACTGAAAGTTTATCTTGTATTGATGTCTTGTAGCGGGATAAGCACCAGAATTTGAGCCAACAGAAAAGTTAGATATCTTGTAGACAACTCCTTCCTGCAGATCTCTCTGAAATCGGTAGATCAACTGTTTCTTAACAGTTGCAGCAATTCTGTCCCCCTATTTTTGGCAGATAAGAAGAAAGATAAATGTTAGATTATGTAAAGAAAAAAAGCAATGACTTTAAATAAACTTGAGGTAACAGATAGAAACCCACAGATCTGTCCATAAGCACAAGTTCAAGGGAGAAAGGGTTTCTTCCTCTGGATAAATCAGCCACGCTCCACATGCGTATCACTCGTGCAACAACACAGAAATTCACATCTGTAGGCTTAATATCCTCAACAGAAGTGTTTGTGGCTGCCATTGTTGATTAAATTAGCAGGAAGACTATACGTTTATACTACCAATTTACTGTTACTCGTTTGTGTTTTGTGTTGAACCGTTGGGTCTATATATAATACCTTTGATGTAGAAATAAGGTATTTTGGCGCCTTATGTATATAGTTTTCATTTTGAAATTTTGAAAAAAATTTGTCTGAATATCAATTATTGAATGGGGGACAATCATTGTTAATGCTCCTTTATTTGTAACGGATTCTTTTAAAAATCCATATTAGTTGGCTGATTTTAATCTTGTATATATATAATTTGTAACGGACTATATATCTTTAATGTTGATGTTTTGAGAATTTTTTGTTTGGAACTTATATTTTAATGGAGTTATGGACTATTAGCTGGCAAATAAAATATACAAATCTCATGAATATTGTTGTGGTTAATGGAGTTGTTCTCTATTAGTTGACAATGCTAATTAACCAATAAATGGAGTTATAATACGGTTATTGATTTTGTAGAAACCGTAAATATAATACTTTTGATGTAGAAATAGGGTATTTTGGCGCCTTATGTATATAGTTTTCATTTTGAAATTTTGAAAAAAATTTGTCTGAAGATTATCAATTATTGAATGGGGGACAATCATTGTTAATGCTCCTTTATTTGTAACGGATTCTTTTAAAAATCCATATTAGTTGGCTTATTTTAATCTTGTATATCTATAATTTGTAACGGACTATATATATATATATATATATATATATATATATATATATATATATATATATAATTTTGATGTTTTGAAAATTTTTTGTTTGAAACTTATAAATTAATGGAATTATGGACTATTAGCTGTCAAAGAAAATATACAAATCCCATGAATATTGTTGTGGTTAATGGAGTTGTTCTCTATTAGTTGACAATGCTAATTAACCAATAAATGGAGTTATAATACCGTTATTGATTTTGTAGAAACCGTAAATATAATAATTTTGATGTAGAAATAGGGTATTATGGAGCCTTATGTATATAGTTTTCATTTTGAAATTTTGAAAAAAATTTGTTTGAAGATTATCAATTATTGAATGGGGGACAATCATTGTTAATGCTCCTTTATTTGTAACCGATTCTTTTAGAAAGATATTAATTAATTCCCGCATGAGTAATGGTGTGGTTAATGGGGAGAAATCCATATTAGTTGGCTGATTTTAATTAACCAATCAGTGTTAATGTTTACCCTATGCAACCGTTACTATTTTAGGCTAATAGAAAAAACCGTTACCCTATGAAATCGTTACTATATGGACAATCAGTGTTAACAAAAGTTTGTAACTGATTCTTTTAATGAAATAAATATAATATAAATTTGTAATAAACCTTGTAACCGTTTTTTTTAACAAAACTAAAATTTGTAATGAAATAATTATAATATAAATGCATTAATTAAGCTAATAGAAAAAGGAAATGTACATTTGCAGTTTGTTGATATAACGAAACAAATATAGTTTAAGTTAATTGAAAAACCTAAGAAAATAGGAATAAGTAGCATCATTCCCTAAAAAGTACTCGGTAATTCATTAAGTTCATTTTCACAATTTATGTGGTTACTTATGTATTTCATTATGTTATCGGTTCTATTTGACACAAAAAAAAATTAAAATAATTCATTAAAAGATACTATGTATTCAAAAGAAAAAATTAAAACGAAAAAGATACTGTGTATTCAAAAAAAAAATTAAAGTACTTCGTTTAAACAATTGATCATAGGGTAATAAAAAATCAAAAGAAATTAGGAATACATAGTATCATAGGGTAATAGTCAAAATTCGTATACACAATTGATGTGGTTACTTAGTTAGGTAGTAATATTTTAAAAGATAAATTAAATGGGTATTGTAAAAAATATAGTTAATGTTTTTGAGTAAACAAAATGGAGACTGGGATAGTCACTTAAATGATACAATTTTCATAAGTTACTTAATATTTACCAATTTCTTTAAAAAATGTGGATAATAACTTTTTAAGTGAAGAAGTGATTAATTTTGTTTGTGATAGGCAACTCGAATAACACACAATCATACCATGGATTTTTAAATACTAAAGGGACTATTTAATAAGAATAAAAATTTTAAGTAATAAGAATTTTATTGGATATTCAGTAACGGGACATTACATGGGCCCCAATTAAAATTAAATTAATTACATCTATCCCCCGATGTAATTAGGACTCACAAACTAATATTATATTATTGAAATTGAAACTTAAACATCCATCTCATATGTAACAACTCCCAAAAAACAATGGCATCCAATTGCAAATGCACGAAGCTAACATTGAGGAGGTGCAAAGAATCTCTTTTTGAAACTTGTAGTTCGTTCATCAAAGTATGCATATGTTTCAGCGGATGCAAGTGTAGACGACATGGCGTTAGTGAACGATGCCTGATAACAAAGATACTCCTGTAAATTCAAAACAAATTTCATTAATATACGTTTAGAATGAATAGTTAATGTTTGAACATTTTGTAGTGTCAAGTTATTCATTGGTTAGCAAAGGTGTTACCTCTGTATCCATTTTGTATTGAAACTGATCGATTATATCGTTATCCATACATATGTTATTAACAACATATGTGTTATCAATAACACATGATTGTGTGTTGGGGCAACCAACTTTAAAAAGATACGATTTTTTTCTAAAATCAACCATACGAAATGCTCCATTTTCATCTGTCAAATGCTTTTCATAAAAACGAAAAGCAACCGAGTCTTTTAAGATGAATACAGCCGAATTTGAGTGGTCGACTACTTTTAGCTGAATATGATACCTATAAAACCCCCAAAAAAAAGTTAAAAGACGTCAACGAATCTGTGACAAAAGTAATTGGTAAAAAATGCAATTCACCTTTTAGCAGAAATGATTTCGTCAACATGGGCCATGACTATATTAGGAGAGTCCTGTGACAAATTTAAATTTTAAAAATTCAGATATATTTGATAAATAGGGAGATACAAACAAAAGAGTACTATTTGTTAGAAAAATGGAAATGGTGGGTTCGAACATGGAGAGGCGAGTAGAAAATCGGACGTACATTTGTGCCAAATGGTGTAGTGCATTCAAGTTGATATTTTGAAGAAATAGGAAATCAACAGCCATTTCAGCAGTGAGTTCCATTGTTTTCTAAGAAGTAAAAATTGGAACAAATAGCTAATGTGTAAAGGAGAAGAGCATAAAATATTTTGGATGGTATTTTGTCATACCAATGGAGCCTATTTATATAGTTAGTCTAGATATTGGTGCTATGCATATGGTTTGTAATTTAAATTTAAAAAGTGTGCCATAATTTTGTAAATTGCGCCAAAAATGGTGCATAAATTTTTAAGATTTGAAATAATTCAAGATTTAAAAGTTGCTCCAAAGAAAATTTCGAGAATGAGTCAAAATGTTGTTGAACATATATTGAGCCAATTTGAATTTGAATTTTGAAAAGAAATCAATTTAATTTAAAGAATTTCGGTTATGATATTGCTACCTAATTGAATATTAACATAAATTGAGTCAAATTGGATGCCACATAGGAAATGCATTTAATGAATTATGGTGAAATGCATATATGAATGACACCTAGGATTATGTGCCCATAGAGGCATTTTACTTTGTATTATTATTATAGATTATAGATTATAGATTATTTTTTTCTTTCAAGTCAAAAGTATATTTAATTGCAATACTCATATTTGATAAAAATTGATTAATGAAGAGAAATATGCTTAGTTAACGTTGTTTGAGTAAATAAGACCTAGCATTACTGGTAAAGACGACTTTGTCGAGTTGGACATTTTATGTGGCTATTCTGGTTCGAGCCCAAAATCTTCATTTTTCATGTGTGAGTTTATGGGTTGTACTAGGCACTCTATCTCCGGACAAAAAGAAGTCAATGTTGTTTCTTCAAAAATACTTGAGTTAATCATACTTTCATTTTTTTAAGAGAATGACACGCTCCCACAAAATAAGTGCAAATTCAAATGTGAGAATCATTGTGAAGTTAATTGGTTTTACTAAGGATTCTATTTGGTGAAGTGAGGCATACCTTCATAGAGGTGCCTTTGCCTAGAGGTGGTACTAATGATTCTATATGGTGGAGAGACCTATTACTTTTGGAAGACGGAAATCCTTCGTGCCAGGGAGCCTTTGAATCTGCGATTAGGCCTATGTTGGGGCAGGGGAATTAGATTTCATTCTGGAGACATAGGTGGGCTAGCAATGAGACTTTCAAAGATTTATTTCCTAGTCTTTTTGATGTGGCAAAGCTTAATCATGGTAGTATTTTGGAGCATGGTCATGGATTGATAACAGCTGGTGTTGGAATCTGGAATGGTGTCGTGTTTTGTCTGCAGAGGAGAGAGATGATCATGATTTGCTTTTGGCCATTTTACACTCGCTTCATCCTATCACTTCAGAGCAAGATCGGTGGCGGTGGAGGCTTGAAAACCTTCATTCTTTTTCTGTTAAATCCTTTTATGTGTTCTTGTTGAATTTGATGCAGCAAGATAGGTTGGGTAGTGATATTCAGAGTGCGCTTGATGATATGTGGCAGCAATCTATTCCCACTAAGGTGGGAGTTTTTTGTTGGAGATTGTTGTTGGGGAAGCTCCCAACTTGTGCAAGTGTTCCAGGTCAGTTTGGCTTGTTATTCAGAATTGGTCGGCCTTGACCATTTCAGATACTCTAGTAGGTGTGGAGCATTTTCGAGCTTATGGTTTGCATCTGGTATCGAAGAAGGCGAGTAGATTGAAGTATTTGATATGGTTGGCGGTCATTTGATGTATATGGTTACATCGGAACTATATTCTTTTCAAAGGTCAAGTTTTTAACTCTCAGGTGGTTGTTAACCATGTTATGTATTTATCTTGGACTTGGTTCATTAGCAGAGAAGGTCGCAATTCAACTTTTAAGATTTCTGATCGGTGGGGGAATCCTTATGATTGTATGAATTCACTGTAATTGGCTTTTTGTCTTACTCTTTCTGGGGTACTCTTTTTCCTCTTTGGGTCTTTTTCCCATCGGGTTTTGACCCAGGGAGGTTTTAATGAGGCTCATTGTATTTGTATCGGTTGGGGTGCCCGTTTGCACCCCCTTTTATATTATTTTGCTTATAAAAAAAATTGGTTTTACTATAAAGTCTATAATAGAGGGAGTACTGAAAATCTAAGGACCTTACTTAAAATCTAAGGACCTTACCATGATGGGGAAGTAAAAAGGAATTGTGGGAGTAACTCTGAAGATAATTATAGTAAAAAAATTGTGAAATATTTATATTTTGTTCGAACCATTACTGACTACCTATCGAGTGTTCCAACGATTTCAACAAAATGCCAACATCGAGTTTGTCCACTGCGGAAATGGAACCCGGAAGTACTAGGTCGACCCCCGTTCACCAATGAATTGACTTAGGAGCTTAGGTTGGAGGCTCTGTTCTTTATTGTTTATGATATTTCGTCTTAGTTTTTATTTTCTCTATTAATTTCGTTTTCGTTCTTAATGGTTGCAATTTCAGTTATTCTTATTTCGCTTGAATCATTCGAATTCTGTTTTTGCAAAATGCGATTTGTTTGTGTACGCGCTAGGTTGTATACAATCTCGTTTCGTAACCTTTGATTATTTCGAGTTATTTGAATGTTTAATTTATTTCATTCGAATAAAAATTGATAGAGGATTGACATGAATTGTGTTATGAATAGATGATTAACTTGTGTGAATTCGTATAAACTAATTAACGGTTATTCTAGTTAGTTTATATCAATTTGAAATTGGAAATCATTAGAGAAATTATTTTTTGGAACCTATGATAAATTCGAAAAGCACAAATTTGCGAGTAAGGAACCACTAAGCCATCGGTATTGGTAAAAATTTTGTGAGTTAAATGTTTTTTCTCATAATCGAGGGAGTACTAAAAATCTAACGACCTTACGATGGATTGAGATCCTCTCTATTTACTGGACAGTTCCAGTAGGAGAGAGATAGACACATCAAATAAAATAATATTATTTTTAAAATAATATTATTTATTCTATGAGTCTATCTCTCTCCTACTGGAACTGACCAGTAACTGGAGAGGATATGAACGCCCTTACGATGACGGGAAATTGATGGTATTAAATGTGAAGTTTCGTGTTTTATGATTCATCTTAAATACCTCACCTTACACCCAGAAAATGCTTATCCGTATTATAGTTTTAATTTATTTATTTTATAGAAAAACGTTACAAAAAATATCATAAAAAGCATTCAATTTCATAATTTAATGTTTACCAAAGAAAGAAGGAACGCATTAAGTTTGTAACATAAATGTTACCCAACCACATTTAGACCCTTTATTATTTTGCTTTTCTTCATTTCTCCGTTTTCTTCATTTCCAACTGCAATTATTTTTCTGATATTAAATGTTACATTTAAAACATGATGGCTCATCTTAAATACTTACACCTTCCTGTTCATGAAACCACCAAATACACGCGAAAAGTTTTTTTTTTAAATAAATTTCTTTTCCAATTAATCTGTTTCAACTTTCAAGAGTGTTTGCTTCAAGCAATTAATTATTTTCCTTTGATGCATTCACTGTTTTATCGTTTCACAATAAAAACCATTTCTCGTAGTCAAGGGTCATTTTAATAAGCAATTTGACCGGTTGGCGAACCAAATTAAGATAGGAACATTAAGAGGAAATTGTGAGACACAAATAAAGAATTAAGTAATTATTCTCCTTTATTTTCTATTTTTTTTGACTGAAAAAGAAAATAATTATTCTCATTTATTTTCATTGGTATATTAAAAAAATTTAACTACACTTCTCAAATTAGCCTTACTCAAATGTTAGAGCGGCAATGAGAGGTTCATATAGAGCAAATGCATGTGTTTTTTTTATATATAAAAGGGGTGCAAACGGGCACCCAAACTGTTACAAATACAATGGGCCTCATTAAAACCTACCTGGGCCAAAATCTCATGGGAAAAAGACCCAAGGAGGAAAAAGAGTACCCCGGGAAGATGAGGCTAACAGTCAGCTATATTGAGTTCATACAATCAAACGGATTAACGCACCAATCAAAGATCTTAAGAGTGGAGTTGCGACATTCTAAGCTTATTAACCAAGTCCATGTTATTGATTTAACATGGTTAACAACCACCTGCAGATTACAAACTTGACCTCTGAAAAGAATATGGTTCCGATGTAACCATATACACCAAGTGACAACCATCCATATCAAATACTTCAATCTACGCGTCTTCTTTGATTCCAATTGCAAGTCATGAGCTCGAAAATGCTTGACCCCCTACTAGAGTATCTAAAATCGCCAAACCCGTCCAACTCTGAATAGCAAGCCAAACTATCTCGGAACACCTGCACACAAAAAAATAGATGTGGAATCGACTAATCCTGCTCAAAACAAAATGGGAAACAAACCCCATGAGGGTCATTGATAATGCCCTTAGAAATAAGAGTATCCTGGATTGGGAGCTTCCCAAACAATGTTCTCCAACCAAAAGCTCCCACCTTAGTGAGGATAGATAACTGCCACATATCAACAAGAGCACTCTGGATATCACTATCCAACCTAACCTGCTGCATCAAATTTAACAAAAGCACATAACAGGATTTAGCAGAAAAAGAATGAAGAATTTAACAACAAATGCATGTGTTGATTTCCTTGCAAAAATAGGGGCTACAGGCGAGTCTGCTTTTGAGATTGTTTAAGACCCGCATACAGGAATGCAACACCTCTTGTTGGCGGATGCTTTAGGGACTATTTTTTGGAGGTTCTAGTGCCTCTTTTTGGTGTTTTTCCCTTTTGTAACAAAAAAAAAAATTAGCCTTACTCTTACTTGGGAATTTGTTTCATATCAATATATATATATATATGATGTCATTGAAAACATTCGTTTCACAATGCATGTCATTTTTTAATAATAATTTTGCTTTATTTTATTTGTTGCTTTCAAAGTCAAATGCAACATTAATTATTGTTTTGTCAATAATTCTCTTAACTATTTATTGTAGAGACACAATTGAGAATAAAAAATTACTAATTAAAGTTATTCTAAGAAAAAGATGAATACTTCCATCAAATCAAAAATAATACAATTTATTATTCTTCTTGGCATTGTGTGAAACGTAGTAATACTTGAATTAAATAAGGGCATTATGTGAAAAAAATAATATATGTAGTAAAGTTCAGGGAAATTTGTTTATATTTTAGACCATCAAATATAAGCTTATTTTTCTTATATTCAGGTGTGAAGGGAATATGTTGTAAGTTCAAAAAAAAATTAGTGTCTTTTTGATGGTTCAGATTATTGAGATATGCCTTGTAATTCTATTGCTTGTAATAATAGTAGGTGTAGTTAGAAACCTAGTCGAAATGGGCCAGTCGAAATTATGGGCCTGGGCTTGCTTCATTGTATATAAATATAGATGTCAGTAGCATGTAATTAAGCAACCTACTTTTATGAAGTTCAGTGCAGCTTTTACCTAATATTTTATTGCCCTAGTCATTCCTCTGACACCTAGCGCCGCCACTTCCTTTTCTTCTCTCCTTCACGTGTTTATCCCCAACAAACTGGTATCAAGAGCTTGTTAGATCCTTACAAAATCTATCAAGATTCATGGCAGTGCGAGACAACTCTGGTGGAGGTATTCCGGGGAACCTCCCAATCATTGACGGAAAGGATTATGAACGTTGGTGTGCGCAGATGAATGTGCTGTTTCGATATCAAGATGTCATTGATGTCGTGAATGAGGGTGTTCCACCCTTGGCAGCAAACGCCATTGAAGCGACGAGGAACAACCATCATTCGCTGAGGAAGAAAGATGGAAAAGGGCTGTTTTTGATTCACCAATGCGTTGATTCCAACATCCTGAACCTGATCATCGACTGTGATTCAGCAAAGGCAGCTTGGGACATCCTGAAGAACTCGTATGGAGGAGCAGATAGGCTGAAGAAGATACGTCTACAGTCGCTCAGGAAGCAGTACGAGGCCTTGAAGATGACAGATGGAGAATCGATTGGAGAATTCATTATGAGGTTAGTAGCATTAACTAATCAAATGAAAGGTAATGGTGAAACTGTAACTGAAGTAAATAAAGTCGAAAAGGTGCTCAGATCCTTAGCCCTGGAATTTGACTACGTTGTTACTGCTATCGAAGAATCCAAGGACCTAGATACGTTGAAGTTAGATGAACTTCAGGGTTCCTTAGAGGCGCATGAATTGAGAATAAGGCAGAGAAGCTCAGAGAAAGAAACTGAACAAGCCTTGCTTTCATACTCCTCTAAGAGAAATTGGAAGGCAGGCAACAAGGAGAAGGGTAGAGAAAAGGGATCAAGCAGTAAGAAGAAAGAACAAGGATCTTTCGACAAGAAGAAGTGAGACCTGTCGAAAGTTCAGTGTTATAACTGTCAGCAATTTGGGCATTATAGGAACAAGTGTAAAAACAAGAAAGTTCCTAGGGATAAAGATGCAGAAGTCAAGTTTGCTAATGATGATGACTCAGACTCTGACTCAGAGGAGTTAATGCTGATGGCTGTCGAAGATGAGATTCGACTCGATGAAGGAATTGCTGAAAGTAGCGAGCAAAATAGTGGGAACACTTGTATAAGTGGATTCACTTGCGATGCTCAAAATACTTGTGCAATGTGTGTGTGGCAGGGCAGTGGAAACACTGGTGATGCCTCCAACATTGCCAGCAATGATGATGAAGAATTGTCATTCATGACAGCTACTGACCCATAATTGCTGTTGTTGAAAGCTGATACAAATTCGACTAAGAAAAGTCTGTCGAATGGTATCTCGACACAGGATGCTCAAATCACATGTGTTGTCACAAGGAGTGGTTTGTCGAACTGGAGCAGATAAGCAAAAAGATAAGGTTTGCAGATAACAGTAGAGTTACTGCTGAAGGAGTAGGTACCATAAAGTTCCTGTCGAAAGATGGTAAGTGGTGCTACATCCAAGGGGTATTTTATGTACCAGATATGAAAAGCAATCTGCTAAGTATTGGGCAGATGATCGAGAAGAAATTCACCGTCGAATTGGGTGATAACAGTCTCAGCTTGTTTGATTCGACCAAGAAGTTGATTCTGAAGGTGTTAATGCAGAGTAACAGAACCTTCAAGATCAAATTGCAAGTAGTCGAAGAACATTGCCTCAAGAGAACTGTCGAAGAGGAGCACTGGAAGTGGAACAGAAGATTTGGCCACCTCAACTTCAAGAGCTTGAGTCAATTACATGAAAAGAAGATGGTTCATGGGTTGCCTGCAGTAAAAGTACCTGTCGAAGTTTGCGAGAGTTGTTGCAAGTCGAAACAACCAAGAAACTCGTTTAAATCAGAAGTACCTAGCAGAGCAGAGAAGAAGCTAGAGGTGATATTTTCTGATGTCTGTGGTCCTTTCGAAGTATGTTCCTTAGGAGGGAATACGTACTTTGTCACCTTCATTGACGAATACACTAGAATGTCCTGGGTTGATCAAAAGGAAGAGTGAAGTACTAGAAATATTCAAGAAGTTTAAGGTAATGATTGAAAAGCAGAGTGAATGCGCAATCAAAACCCTTAGAAGCGATGGAGGTGGTGAGTACAATTCTCATGGATTTGTCGAATTCTGTGAGAAAGAAGGAATTGTGCATGAAGTCACTGCACCTTACACGCCTCAGCATAATGGTACAGCTGAGAGGAAAAACAGGACCATCCTCAACATGGTAAGAAGCATGTTGAAGGAGAAGCAACTACCTCATAGCTTATGGGGAGAACTTGTAGCCACAACAGTATACATTCTGAACAAATGCCCCACAAAGAGATTGACTGGGAAGACACCTGAAGAAGCTTGACTGGGAAGAAAGCCAAGTGTCAAACATCTTAGAATAATTGGCTCAGTATGCTATAGACATGTCCCTGACCAACTAAGAAGCAAGTTGGATGATAGGGCACAACAAATGATTCTTGTTGGCTATCATTCGACAGGAGCATACAAACTGTATGATCCTGTGCAGAAGAAAATAGTGAAAAGCAGAGATGTCGTAGTAGATGAGTCGAAACATTGGAACTGGGAAGAAGGCTGTGAGAAAACTACAATGATGGACTTCGACGAAGTCTCTGATCGAAATGATCAGAATGAAGAGGTCGAAACTGAAGAGCCAGAAGAACCCATTGCTGTCGAACCTTTAAGAAGGTCGGAAAGGGAAAGGCAGAGATCAGTAAGACTAGAAGGATTCGACACTTACCCAGATTCTGCTATTACAACAGAGGGAGACCTGACACACTTTGCACTAATGGCAGAAGCAGAACCAGTGAGCTTGGAGCAAGCCCTTAGTCACAAGCAGTGGAAGGAAGCAATGATTGACGAGTTGAAATCAATCGAGAAGAATGATACTTGGAAGCTAGTCGAACTTCCAAAAGAAAAGAAAGCCATAGGGGTGAAGTGGGTCTTCAAGACCAAAGTCAAGCCAAATGGAGAAGTGGCCAAGTACAAGGCCAGGCTAGTAGCCAAAGGGTTCCTGCAGAAACCTGGTTTGGATTTCAATGAGGTATTTGCCCCAGTAGCCAGGATCGAAACCATAAGATTGGTAGTAGCATTGGCAAGTCATAGAGGCTGGCCCCTACATCAACTAGATGTAAAGTCAGCATTTCTGAATGGACCTCTGGAGGAGGAAGTCTATGTTTGTCAACCACCTGGTTTTGAATCGAAGGGTAAAGAAGACAAAGTCTATAAGTTGGAGAAGGCCCTGTATGGGCTCAAGCAAGCTCCAAGAGCGTGGAACAAGAGAATTGATGGATTTCTCTTGGCTCAGAAGTTCATTAGATGCACTAATGAACATGGAGTATATGTGAAGAAGAATGGAACTTCGACTCAGTTGTTGTTGTGCCTGTACGTAGATGATCTACTTGTAACTGGCAGCAATGAAGTCGAAGTCGAAGCCTTCAAGAAAGTGATGATGTCAGAATTTGAAATGAGTGATCTGGGACATCTATCATATTTCTTGGGGATGGAGTTTACCAAGACAAGTAAGGGTATACTCCTGCACCAGTCGAAGTATGCAGCTGATATTCTGAAAAAATTCGACATGAGCAACTGCAAGGAAGTTTCGACACCATCAGACACTAGCAGCAAACTGTCGAAAGACGACGAAGGGATTGAAGCAGATGCCACCTTGTTTAAACAGATCGTGGGCTCCCTAAGGTACCTGTGCAACACTCGACCTGACATTATGTTTAGTGTCGGAATGATCAGCAGATTCATGGAGAAGCCGAAAAGCTCTCATATGGTAGCTACAAAAAGAGTACTGAGGTATGTAAAGGGAACACAAAGTTATGGTATTCTGTTCCCTAGCAAGAGTGTGTCGAAGAATGGTGATGAAGTGTTTGGCTACACTGACTCCGACTGGAGTGGAGACAAGAGTGATCGAAAAAGCACAAGTGGGTATGTCTTCATTTATGGATCGACACCCATCTCTTGGTGTTCGAAGAAGCAAAGTATAGTTGCGTTATCTTCTTGTGAAGCAGAGTATGTAGCTGCTTCCTTTGCAGCATGTCAAGCATCATGGCTGAGCATGCTACTGGTCGAAATTGGAGTGCACAGGGTCGAAGCAATGAAATTGTTGATCGATAACAAGTTTGCGATAGATCTCGCAAGGAACCCTGTCGCACATGGTAGGTCGAAGCACATAGAGACCAGATATCACTTCCCGCGTGATCAAGTAAACAATGAGAAGCTGAATCTGGAATATTGCTGTTCGGAACTTCAAGTAGCTGATGCAATGACCAAGCCATTGCAAAAGGGAAGATTCGAAGAACTGAGAACGATGCTTGGGATGATGTCACTCAGCAATGTGAATTAGGAGGGAATATTGAGATATGCCTTGTAATTCTATTGCTTGTAATAATAGTAGGTGTAGTTAGAAACCTAGTCGAAATGGGCCAGTCGAAATTATGGGCCTGGGCCTGCTTCATTGTATATAAATATAGATGTCAGTAGCATGTAATTAAGCAGCCTACTTTCATTCCTCTGACACCTAGCGCCGCCACTTCCTTTTCTTCTCTCCTTCACGTGTTTATCCCCAACACAGATAAGAGAGACATGATAAAATAAACTTCAGGTTTCAAAATGAGTTGGGTTCATTTAGCTTGATATAACTCTTAAACAATTAAGATACAATTTGAAGAATTTAAAAATATTAGGAAAAATAATATAAAAGGGTTTTAACTGAAGTGTATATTACTAATTACTAGTTTTTTTTTACAACAATTACTAATTACTAGTTGAAAACTAGAAATCAGTAATGCTCATTTATTTTTAGTTTATTATTATTTTTTGATAGGTATATTTATTAATATTTAAATGAAAAAGAATAAGTTTTTTTTTTAACAATATGCTGGCCTATGGGATGGCCCACAACCTGCAGAGCGTCGGGCTAGGTCAGTAAATTAATAGCTCGAACTAGCTTTGGTACAACCCTCGCCAGACCCAAAAGTTGTCTTGGCGCTAAACCGAACCAACCTGTACAGCCTTTAGAAACTAGGATAGTCACGTACAGTATTCACAAAACATGAATTTTAAAACCTCAAATACCATAATTCAAGTTAAATCCACTATATAGCACTTTTTGGAGCTTTTTATAACGCTTTTAAGCGCTATTAATAGTCACGAAGAGTTTAAAACTGTTGATAACAAATTTGTGGCGAAAATGCCTATTAAAATTTAATAAGGATAGAAATTGAAAAGTCTTAGAAGGACTAAAAATATATTTAACCTAAGTTAAGTTTAGCAATATTCTCTAATTGTTGCCTTGGGTTCGCATGATAAATGTTACCTATTCGTAACTTATAGGCAATATTTTTTTGAAAATGTTGCTAGAAAGTTATTTTTTTGAAAATGGTGCTAGAAAGTACAAATAATGGTTGTTTTAGACAATAAGTAAGTCTGACTTGGCCTACACCTAGAAAATATTGTCTATATGTTTGGGCAACACCGTTATAGTTTTGCCTGCATTTTTTAATCGTTGCCGAAGAGTAAAAATGTTGTAACGATCCAAGAAGCCACACAAAAGAAATTATCATTACAATCTCATGAGAAAGCAACTCCCTTCCCGAAACCAACCTCACGAGGTGGCCGTTCACTTCTTTCAAGAGGATTGTTTGGAGGAATATTTTTCGAGAAGCCAATTGACCTGTAGACTATAGCTAGGAATAACATCTCTATGGACAACACTTGTGTAATTTTTGATACTGCTCTGGCCTTCTCCCTGTTCTTATGGAGGACTAGAATAATGGCCTTGCCTCCGATAGCAATTAGTGTATTCTTTGCGCTTTATCTATCGCCGTTCATCAGAACCAAAAAACTGAACTGAACTGTCAAACTGAACCGAACTGAACCAAAATTAACTGAACTTTTGCTAATAGTTTAGAACTAAACTGTTCAGTCAGTTCGACCGAACCGAACTGTCTTAGCAGTTCGACCGAACCGAACTGAACTGTCTTAATAGTTCGGTTCGGCAGTTCGAGTTCGAACCAAACTGTTTTAAATTTATATTTTTTTTTTCGAATTGTTGAGCCCGAAAAAAAAAGTTCGGAAAAAAGTTCAAAATTTAAACAGTTCTCCGAACTGCCGAACCGAACTATTAAGACAGTTCAGTTCGGTTCGTCGAACTGCTAAGACAGTTCGGTTCGGTTCGGTCGAACTGTCTTAACAGTTCGGTTCAGTTCGGTGCAGTTCACCTTTAGAACCGAACCATAAACGGCCCTAGCTTTATCCCTTTTTGCTAACAAAAAAAGTGTGTGCAGGCAGGCCAGCTCAAATCCTTGTTTTAGGCTTACAAATAAAAATTATTATTATTTTATAAAATTGAGACTTTTCAATTTCTAAACCCTAAACCCTAAGCCTAAAAAATAGATTATATTAATAAGCAAATTAAAGAATTCTCTCCGAGGCATCAAACTCAGGTTCAAAACTTTGAAGTTTGAACAATTTAACCAGCTTACCAACTCAGATAATTTTAATAAGTACAAATACATAACAATATATAATTAGGAATGTCAGGGGGTTGATTTCGTTCGATTTCGATCGATTTTGACCAAATTTGTTGTCCAAACTTATCATACTTTTCCGATTTGGATTGGTTCGGAATTTGAGTATTTTTTTTTTGCAAAATCTAAATCAACCAATATTGAACGAGTTGGTTCGGATTGAGCTTGTTTTTTTGACAGAGTACATCGATTGAGCTTGTTAGTCTGCATTAATAATGCTAATTTTTTAAAAGCTAAATTGTTCTTGGGGTCCGTTAACTTAATTTCAAGTAAGAATTTGGTCCTTTAAGTTTTTTTTTTCCAAATAGGTCCTTTAAGTCTCAAAACATATTCAAAGTTGCCATTTTTTTTTACTTTCCATTTAACTCTGTTTAAAAAAGCATACATGGTTGTTAAATTGCTGAGATGGTAATTCCAAATAAGCATTTTTAATATTTTTTAATTAAAAATGCTGACGTGGATATATATTGTTTAACTAAATAAAATATGCTTTTCTTCCTCAAGAAAACGCTGCACAGAGAAGCAACAGCCATGGAACCCTACCATTCTTCTTCCTCCAAACGCGTTTTCCATCATCTCGCCACGGCTAGCCTCCAAACCTCACCCTCTGACTCGGATTTCGCCTCTGGTTCCGATTCTGGCCTCGATTTCACCGATTGAGGCGTCGTTTTGTCAGCTACAGCCACGAAAGAACAGAAGAGAAAAGAAGAAAAAACATTTTCGATTTCTGGTTTAGTTTCGTTTTCCCAAAAACATTTTTGATTGTTTCATTTCGATTTCACAGTTCACAATTCACGTTTTCTGGTTTAGTTTCCTTTTTGATTTCATTTTCTGGGTTTTCAAGGTCAAAGATGAAGGTTGAGTGCAAAAAATGGGGATTTTATGGTCTAGGGTTTGTATTTCTGGAATGGGTAAAAGGAGAAGAAGATGTGATTCCTCCTCCTCCGCGTGAGCTTGTGGATGCAATTTAAGAAGGTTAGGGAATTAGAAACCAAGCATAAATTGTGACACATCAGCGCTATAATAGCCACGTAGGTTTTTTTAACGGAGTTGGATGGATGGAGGCCGGCGGAAAAGGCTAACGTTGCTTAAAATTTAAAACATAAAGGACTTAATTGGGACAAAAAAAAGATAAAAGACTAAATCGGTACCTGAAATTAAGGGACCCCGAGAGCAATTTAGCCTTTTTTAAAACATAAAATTCCGTGTAGCTCGTGGTTTTCGTTTCGGGCTTTTGAGCCCCTATTATATTAAAAAAAAAACATTAAATTCCACACTTTGTTATATGACACTACAAACTGAAAAATAATAGAAACACATCATAAGAAATAAAAAATTAAATAAAACTAATGAATGCAAAATATGCGCAACTAGTCCCCTCGAAATTTCAGCATCTATACATTATTTTTTTTTTGGTTTTACACAAGGTATCTACCGTCGACCGCAGTGACTAATCCCCTCGCTGAATTGTAGGTGCCTCGAGGGGCAGGACAGCTGACCCATAGTTTTAACCCTGCTCCGTACCCAAGGTGGGCATCTATACATTTTTTTGATAAGCTGATCTATACATATACAGTATACATCATTTAATTTTTGTCAAAAAAAATATAAATCATTTAACTTTTTTTGTTACAATATAAATTATTTATATCTGCTCTATGTTCAAGTACACAAGTTGGTTTAGTTTTTGATTTTGTAAATTCGTTTCCCGAACCAAATTAGTACGAGTCTTTATGCATTGGTTTAGATTTGACCTGGCCATAAAAATTATCTAAATGAAACACTTTGCAAAATCAAATTTATAGAATAATGGTTTTGTTGAGACTTACCCAAACCACTGAACACCGATATACAATATCCAATTTAAAGAATAATCTCTATTCTAATTTACAAAATAATCTTTTATTTAACACATACAAATACATAACAATTGCAATATCAAATTCCTCAAAACTAATATTAAACAATAAATCCAATAATTTATTAATACACATGTTCCCAAAACCAACATTAATATCATTTGGCCTATAGAGAAACCCTGGCCGCCTCCTCCTCCAAGTTTCTCTTCACTCTTCTCCTTCTCTTTGCCTATTTACTGGAGATGAGTGATTTTGGGTCATATTTTGGCCTGGAATCACCCATTTGCATCGCTTTCTTTATCATTTTTACCTAAACAAGTGGTTATTACGTACATAGATCTGGTTTTTGTTTCATGTTGTTCTCCTTGATTCTGTCGTCTGAGTACGTTTGTTTTGCCCGTCATCATGGTGTGGCGTTTGTCATTCCCCGTCTTGTTGCGGTGTTCATTTGGTCAGATCGACAGATCAACTTCGACTAATTGCAGAATCAACCAATGACTAGAGCCTCAAAGTTACAGATACAAAGACATACTCTGGTGTTTTTTATTTTGTCACATTTGTAGGCATTTTTCCGTTTTATGCTATTAACTTAGATGCTGTGAGTTTGTTCGCAAATTTATCCTTTGTGTTTTTAGCAATTCTGGTTTTGTATTATCATCGATGTACTCTATCAATTTGAATGAATGAATATCCTTTCTAGTAAAAAAATCATTTGGCCTAATTATAATGTAGGTAGTGTACTTAAATTTTTAAATTGGTCAATCAATTTATTACAGATAAACTACGAGAAAGACATATTCACGAGATAGAACTTTACAAGGAAGAAAATAGACCAAAATTTCATTTTTCTAGAGTGATGATAGACTTGTAAATGCAATGGTTGAAATTGGAAACTAAAAATAAAGCTTTTTTATTTTTTAATTTTGGTGCCTTTAAATATATAACTTTTTGTTGTTCGTCCCTCTCACACGGCGGTCATTCGTTGATTGTTGACGCGGTGTGCAAGTGTCATATGACAATTTGACGTGGGAATGCTAATGTGGCATGTTAATGCCACATGCCACCAACATTCAATAAGATATTGACATGTGTCGCTGACATCGTTTTTGTTTGCCCAATCATCTTTTTTAGATGGAGGGTTAACGATAGGGACCAAAATGAAAACATTTGATTTAGCATGGAGGTAATTCACTTTTTATTTTTGCAGACACTAAACCTAAAAAAAGACATATTTACGTGGACTAAACATATATTTAAACTTTAACTATAGAAAAGGAAAAGATTATCCATTCGACAGTCATATTAATTTTAATAAAATAATTTTTATTTTTATTAATTTTATTTAATAATTTTATATATGAATTCCTTAATTTAAGTATTTATTTTAAACTTTTTGACACTTTTTGGACTTAACATTTTATTTTTTTAGCTAGTATTTATAAATTTATTATTAAATGAAATAGTTTAGTTATTATTTTAAGTATTTTTTTTGACACAATTTTTTTATATTTTAAGTATTTTATATCTAATTATATTTTCACTAAATTTTTATTGATAAATTTTATTTATTTATTATATAAAACAAAAAAATTGTCTGTGTTAAAAAATAGATATCATTTTTTTTTACAAGAGAAAAAAAATAGATATCATTTAAATATTAATATATGTGTGTATATATTAGGGACGAGGCGAGTGACCCGGTGAACAACTCGAACTCGTTCTAACCGAAACCGGGCTACGATTTGAGAGAGTACTATTGATATATATTTTTTATGTGGAACAAGGTTGGGTTAAACCCAAATCATTAGGTTAGGTGGAGTTGGAATATGTCTTACACACTTAGGGGTGGGAATAGGCCGGGCCGTCCGACAGGGGCCTACGGCCCAACCTACGTCAGGCTAGGCCTTTTTTTTAAATAGATCAGGTCAAGGCTTTTAAAAAGCCTATTTAGCCAAAAAGGCCAGGCTAAAGGCCATCAAAAAGCCTTTTAGGCCTACCAGGCCGGCCTATTTAAGTAAATATAAAAATACTTTTATTAATATTATTGTTATTATATTAAATTTAGTATATTGTGTTAAATCATAAAGTTGCTAATATTTTTTGTTAATTAATTTTTTGATATATTTAAAATTATAATATAAAATAAAATTTAAATTCGATCTCATATAAAATAGAACTTAATTTCAGTGACATATTAGCTTCTTAGTCTAATTACAAAAGCATACAATACTCAAAGGTCGTAGGGTTTCGTAAAACAAATAAGTGAAATAGACTTTTAAACAGACTTTCAGGCCTTAGCAAGCTTTCAAAAAGGCTAGGCCAAACCTAAGAAGTGAGCCTACAACAGGCCAAAGGCTAGGCTCAAACCTAACACTTTTAATGTAGGCCAGACCCAGGCCATGCAAAGTCCGGCTCAGCCCAACCTATTCCCACCCCTAACACACCTTACTATTTTTTTTTAGATAGGCAAAGTGGTTAGTAATTAGTGTGTTAGTTGTTAGACGGGAGGGGGAGCAGGGTTCGAACCCCGTACGCCTACGTTTTTACACCAACGATGTCCCTTTCACTCAACTACGTGAGCTACCCATACTATTAGTTAGTTATAAATGAATAAACACTAACGATGCTAAGAATTAAGATACACAATTTTTTTTTACAAGATACGTGTTTTTTGAAGAAATCATCAATACTCTTTTGTTGAAATTGGTCAAACTCTTATTGTATGCACCATTCATCAATACATTTATTTATCTTTATTACTCATTCAATTCAATTTGCTAATTTTACTCTCCAATTAATTTACAAATTAATAAAATTAATTTCTGGTACATATTAATGAGACGAACTAATGGTGATTGTTTTGGTTTTTCTTACAACGGTAATTGTTTTAATTATTGGAGTAATATTTTTTCTTTATTTATCATTAAATTAATTATTATTATTAAATTTTTACTTTGTGTCAAATTTTTTATTTATTATTTTACTATACAGTAATATATAATGTTTGTGATTATTTCAAAGAACAGAAAAATCATAACTATATACTATAATAATCTGTATTTCATACAATATTTATTTTTTAATAAAATACATATTATATGTATTTCATTAATTTAATTAGTTATTGTCAAAAAAATTTATTTAATTAGTTTCGTATGAAATTCATGTATTTAATCTACTAGTGTTTTTTTTTAACCAAAGTATTCTTGACGGCAACCGTGGGGATTAATCATTTGAGGTACCAGAGATTCATTTGAGTGATCGACTTTTTCCAACAAATATTTTTTTCATACGCACTCGTTAGAGACTCAAAACTAAATGGTTAAGGGACCAAATATAAAATAATGTATTTTTAACCCATACTTAACATAGAGTTTAATTATATTGGTGTCTATTGCGTAAAGTTTTTTATCACATCTATCTATCGGTCAGAAATAGTGGATGTAAACGAATAAGAAGTTGTGATGTGTTTGATTTTCAAAATAAGTAGGATAAAAGTCAAACAATATTATAACATTATTTAAATACTACATTTATTAAGATATAAAACATGAAACATGTGAATCAAAATTCCTCCAAAATAAAAATAAATTAAAATTCTCATTTTAACCAAATAAATAAGATAAAATAAAAAGTAGTACTAAGTATATTCTTTCATTCTAAGAGTATTTTTACCCGCTGTTGGTTGTATTAGCAAATTCAGTGATATGGAAACACTATGTCCCGAATTCTAACCCAGATATGACTCTCTGGTAGTATGTGTGGTGTTTATTCGTTATTTCGTCTGAGCTTAACAAATTCTACAATTATTTCATTTAGTCTTAAAATTAGGTGAGGATTAAGTTAACCATAAGTAGGAAGAAAAAAAGTGGAAGTGTGAGTGGTCCAAAAAATTGGTGGAACCTTGGTGCGAAAGTATAACTTCCAAGATTTTGGTACGTGTCAAAACTGTATTCTACCCAAATTTATTAAGGACTTGATAACAAAAAAAAATCTAACGTCATCCATCCCACAGGGTCCAAAGTTCATTTATGAGCTTTAAACCATTAAAAGTTAAAGATCAAATTTCAATAAATAAAAAAATAAAATAAAATAATTAATGAAATTAAATACTACCGTATACTACTAATACTACCATTATGTCATTATGACCAATCTTGGACTCATTTGAATAATATTAATTATATTACCTCAAGAATAAAAAAAGATAACGTTAATAGTTGGAATTAAAAAATTAACCAAATTACCAAATTAAGACACCAAAATTTGTCTACACTATTCCTAACATTAAATGCTCCCATTACTTGCGTGCCACCCCTTTTTTGAATTCTCTTCCCACTCCTCCACTACCCTATTAATTAATACCCCTCCACATTAATTGTAACCATTAATCGATATTTAATTCATATTAATTTTAAAATTCAAAATCACGGTATAGGAAAACCACAAAACTCAATTTAATGTCATTTAATTTTATTCAATAACATCCTATCTTCTCATTTATTATTTTTTTCTTTTAATTTTTTTTTACTATTATAATTATAATTATAATTATAACGTACCATCAATCTATCTTTATGGGCGTGTATATAAATCTCTCACACTCACACACACGAAGGAACAAAAACAAACCTTCTCATCTTTTTCTTTCTCTCTCTCTCTCTCTAAACTCTCTTTGTGAGAAAAAAAAAGAAAACACTTTTTCAATTTTTCATCAATCAATGGCTGCTGAGGTTAGTTCTTTGATTCGTGTTCTGGGTCGTGGTGGTGGTTACAAAGAGGAACAACATCGGACGGTGGGGAATGAATCTCATGGTGAGAAATCAACGGCTCTGATTACAAGAGACCTTCTTGGTGGGTCCTCTAATGAATCCCAGGAATTGGACCTCGATTTGCAGGTTCCCACTGGCTGGGAGAAACGCCTTGACCTTCAGGTTCGTTTTCTTTTTCTGACTATTTTCCGTTTGTTTCCCGGGAAAATCAAAATTAACGTTTGGGAATCATCGTATCTTGTTTTTTTTTTTTTAAAATTTTTAATGTTTTTTAATTTCGTTGTTCTGTGTTGAATGTTTTTCCTCCATCTGTATGTTACATAATTCTTTCACTTCAGTGTTGTGAGTTTTTTTATTTATAATTTCTTTTATTGATAATTGTTAGAAATATTAGTGCCCATGGGATCCTTATCACACCACTCATAACTTTTTTCTTCATTTACAATTTTGATATTTTTTATATAGTTTTTTTGACAAGGATAAATTATATAGTTGAGGAAGGAGATTCATGTACTCTATGTAATGGTCGGTGTTGGTTTAGAAGTTTTAAGATTTTTTTTCATGGTTTTTTGATTGGTTACAAAGAAACAGGAGGGTGAATGATAGGATATTTATTTTTTTTTTTTTGAGAAAATTAAAAGTTAAAATTAAATTATATTGTTGAGTAGTAATTGTTTTATTTTTTTGGTCATGTGCGTTAAACTTTTGCCTTTTAATGTAACAGCAGGCCCTGCAGTAACTCCATTTTCTTTCCATTGTACCTGTGTATTTATTTCTCATAAAGTCGAATTTAAAGGCTTCAGATTTTGATATATATCAAAGTTAATGCTCTTTCATGACGCCATTTTTAAAGCTCCACCGCCCCCTTCCTTTCATACCACCATAAACAAATTTCATTCTGTGACATCACTTCAGTTTATTTATTTTGTATTTTACTACTTCAATACAATTGTTGATTTTATTCGTTAATGTTTATCTCCTTATTGTTTTCTCAAAAATTCATAAATGAAAACATATTCATATTTTGACCTGTTCAACATGGTTTTAGAAAAAATTAATTTTATATATACTGCTGGTGTAAAAAATATTACACGGTCAATCAATCACAAATTACCATGTCATTAAAATTGTCAAGTCTTCTATGAAAAAGTAATTTGTACAATGATTTGGGAAATAGTTTTTTTAGCTTTAACTTTTCCTAACATTAGGCTTTTTTGATGAGAAAAAAAGATAAAAAATAGAGAAAAATATGATGAGAGAGAATGAAATGAAGGCAAGAGATAGTCTCAAAGTTAGAGGGAAGTTCCCAACTTAAAGTTAGACAACAATACACCATAATTAAACTCTTTCGAAAAATATCTGCGACCATGATATAGGGCGCGACAAAGTTTTTAATGTCTTTGTAACTGTAATTGCGGTCCCATTGTCTGTATTATCTATATTTGACTAATTACCCGTGACGCCAAGAATTTACGACTCGGTTTCAATTATATAAACTTGTGTTAAATAACTTTTGAGATTATTTTAGTAATTTACCATTTTGCCCTTGATGATTTGTAATGGTTTTTTTTTTATATTGAAATTTGTTTATCTGTGCAGTCAGGGAAAGTCTATATTCAAAGGTGCAACACAAGCCAACAACCTATTGCTGAACAAAAACCTCAAGTGAAACAGGCAACACCAAAACTCCAAGACCTAAATTTCCCATCAACACAATCAACTACTACTCCATTGAACTTTTTTGATGAAACAAATTTAGACTTGAAATTAGTTTCATCAACTTTACCATCAAACAATTACCAAAGTGTGTGCACACTAGACAAAGTGAAATCAGCACTTGAAAGAGCAGAGAAAGAACCAATAAGGAAAAGAACAACATCATTCTTAAAGTCATCAATTTCAGCTTCATCACCTTCATATTCTTCCTCTTCATCTTCATTCAGAGAAACTCAAGAAGAAGAAAGTGAAGAGAAGATGGTTTCTTCACCCATGGCTGCTGGGTGCCCTGGTTGCTTATCTTATGTTTTGATTATGAAGAATAATCCTAAGTGTCCTAGGTGTAATTCTCTTGTTCCTATTCCTACCATGAAGAAACCTAGGATTGATCTTAATATTTCAATTTAAGTTATATTTCAGGATAATTAATTGGTTATTGGCTTTATTTTTAATATAATTTTTCTTTCAGATTATGTAAATTAAATGATAGATAAATTTATGGATAGGATCATTTTTAAGAAATATTTGGCCAGGGTTTATGTATATTGAAAAAGTCACCGCCGTTTTACAAGGAAAGGTAATGGAAAAATTTCCAATTCTGTTTTATTATTTTGATACCTCTTTGCTGGGTTTTTCTTCTACTGATGTTTGTGTTTGACCAGAATTGTCATTTAACCGGTTGAACCGCTTTTGTATTGGATTGAACGGGAACCAAAATGGGTTGAATCGGTTGAACCACTTTCGTATTGGATTGGATTGGGGAACCAAAATTGGTTGAATCGCTAGAAGTGCAATTTTGATACCCGTGCATTGCAAATATGCAATTTTGGTCCTTTAGAGTATCTCGATTGGGTCTTTGGAGTATCTCGATTGTGCCATTTTCGTCCATCAGGGTTTAACTGTGTCCATCGTCGTTTGGGTTTTAACAAAATATGTTAATGTGTCGCATGAATTTACTTGAATGGACAAAAATTTCTGGTTGATAATCTTATATTATGGAATGTACTCAAGATATGTGATATTTGTTTTCTAAAGTTGAAGTTAAATCTTCCAATTAATTATCGTTTAGACTCAATGAAAACTAATTACACTCTATGTCTTTCTTTTTCGCAGACAGAATGACAAATACTACATGTAAGTTTACACATACAACATGGAGATTTATGTTTTACACCGAATAATCACAGAAAATGTTCAACCTAACATTGTCTTGTTATAAGTGTTACATTTACAACAAAAAATAATCTTAAGATAACTGTTATTTATCAATGAAACCAATTCATTTATTTGTTTTTGATAAAATTATATCTATTTTTCTTATTATACCCTTAATTGTTTTTAATTTACTCATTACACTCATTTCTCTATCTATGATAAATAGTTAAGGGTATAGTTGAGAAACATGAATTAATGTAATTGGAACTATCAAAATGATAAATAAAAATGAACAAAATTCATCTAAAAATCAGACAATTCTAAAATTCTACTGTTGTTTTACATCAATTTCAACATGATAAGGTTATTTTAGTAAAATTATAATCCATTTTACCAGCATGATGTGACACAAGTGGTAGATACTTGGGGTTCTTTAACCATTTGGAAAAACATTTGTTGGGAGAGATCAACCTCTTAAATGGATCTCTGATACTTCGAAGAGTTAGTCTCCACCCATGAAGCCCATATACGGGATACGATACGACACGATATGCGGATACGGGAAAAATTTGAAAATCAAGATACGATACGGCACAGATACTTCAATAAAAAAATTAAATTAAAATTTAAAAATATAAAACATAACTAAAGATACATCACTTTACTAATTGACAATTCTTCATAATATTCAATCGGTATGATCACATTTACAAAAAAAGATATTTGTGATCAAAATAAGTAAGCATAGTTAAATGTCTTTTCCCCACCCATTTTAAAATATATACTTCATCCTATGAACATGTCACTAAAGATATACAGTTTACTAACCAAGTTAGAATATAGCAAAAAACATCATATGTCATATGTCCAAAAGAAGTTTAGGCTCTATAGAATTGCCTACTATTCACTACTTAACGCTAACTGTGTCATTCTCCTCTCCTCCATTTCCATCATCAAAAAATAACATAGCTTCCAACTCTGGTTCATCAAGAGACATCTCTGCTAATTCAATTCCAACACCATCAAGTGGATCATGTGCATCTCCACTAATGTCCCACATCTTTGTCTCTCCTTTACCATATCCTTCATCTTTCCTAGACAAAAGACGAAGATTAGTGTGCACATATACCAAATCTTGTGCCCTTTTTGGATCCATTTTATTTCTCTTCAAAGAATGGATAAAAGAGTAAGTACTCCAATTTCTCTCGCAACATGAGGAAGAAGAAGGATGCACAAGAAGTTTTAGTGCAAGCTTTTGGAGTAAAGGGGTAGAAGATCCATGCATCACCCACCATGTTTTTGCATCCAATTTGCATCTATCTTCAATTGAATCGGAAGAAGAAAAATCACCACCACAAGATGAGAAATCAGAGAATTCTAGACAAACTTTTGTTCTCTCCTCATAATCTTCAAAATATCTTTTTAGACACTTATTCCTCTCTCTAGAAATGTTACCATCTTGATGAGGAGGAACTCTAGTTGAAGTTTGACTAAGCCACACACTACTATAATACCTAAAATAAAATACAAAACATTGCATTAGAATTCAAAGTAGGACTATTCTAATACAAAGACAAATAGTAATACAAAAATAAAAATTACCTTGGATTCAATGAATGTGCCAAGCAGTGAAGTGGTGTACAACTTTTGCCCCATCTAGAATTGAGAATAGCATGAACAACATCATAGAAAGTAGATACTTCACTTGCTTCCTTTCCCTCTTGCCTATATATGGTTGTTTTTACCTTTTCAATCATGGAATCCCACATTTCATAAACCAAATGAAGAGTGGAAGAATCTGTGTCACATGCTCTAAGCATGCTATATATGGGATCCGTGAAAGAAAGAATGTAATCTATTTTGTCCCACCATAGATCACTTAAAATAAGTTCTTTCACACGTGCAGCTCTTTGTTGATTATCATCCCTATAAGTATTCCATTGGTCACTGATAACCATTCTTTGCAAAACACATGTCAACAACTTTACCCTTTTTAGCATCACTATCATTGATGCGAAACGAGTTTCACCAATAGAGAGCAATTTAAGTGTTGAGAACTCATTGAAGATGGCCAATCTCATCGAGTGAGTCATTATGTAAGTCTTTATACAGGAAACATCATCAACTATCTCAGTGATCCAATTACATTCATTAAAAACCTTATCATTAGTATCAATATTCTTAGCTGCACATATATTTTTCAAAGCTAAATTCAATGTATGAACTACACAAGGTGTCCAAAAAATATTAGGGAACTCAGCTTCAATCAACAATCCTGCAGCCTTACACACTGGAGCATTATCTGTTATGATTTGCACAACATTTGATGGCCCTATCTCCTTGATTACATCTTTTATTATGCTAGCTGTAACGCCCAAATAATTTAATTATTTATTTAATTAAATTATTTAGGTATTTTATTGGTATAGTCACATTAAAATAATAATATGGTGTTTCAATTAAATCAGGGAGTGGTGTTTAGTAATTAAGTTGAGTAGTAGAAGGAGGCCCGTGATCCAAGAGCCCAATGGCATAGGCGCATAGATGAGAACATTAGCTAGGGTTTGAATCACTTGCACATTTTTGAGAAAAAAAAAACAAAAAAGAGAGATTTCGAAGAGAGAAGAGAGGGGCGGTGGCGCAACCAAGGAGAAAGAGGAGAGGAGTTCTTGTTGCTGTGGTTCTTTGGAGTTTTCGTGCAAGGGGATCTCGTATTCGGCAAATCTAAGGTAAGGGTGGGTTCTACCTTTATAATAGGGTGTATGATGGGTGTTATGTGGGAGATAGGCTCTATGTTGTCTCTTTGATTTTGTTTGGTGTTTATTTGGTGATGTTTGAATGTATTCAAAATGATTGCAATTTGGTGTTTGGTGATTGATCATGGTGGAAATCCAAAAAAATTGGTCCCTAGGCGCCATGGGCGCCATTGATGTTGTGTGTCGCATATGTTGCTGCTGTTGTCCTGATTCTGGGCGCCATGGGCGCCTGTCTGGTGATGGGTGTTCTGGCGTAAGCGCACTGGGCACCATAGGCGCTGTGCTGCCGTTTGTGTTTTGGCGCTGGCGCACTGGGCGCCATGGGCGCCGTGGTGCATTGTTCGGTGTTGCGTTTCTGTGCTGCGTTTTGTGTTGCGGGTGCCTGGGCGCCGAATCCTGGCTGCCGTGTTAATGTGTTGCCTCTGGGCGCCTCCCTGGGCGCCGTCCTCTGTTGTTGGCCTGCTGGGCGCCTTCCTGGGCGCCATTTTCTGTGTTGTTTGGCTTGCTGGGCGCCATCAAGGGCGCCATTTTCTGATGGTTTGGGGCGCCTCATGTGGCTGTCCCGTGGTGTTTGGCGCAGTGGGCGCCGTGGGCGCCATGATTGGTTGCCTGTCTGTGGTTGTTGGTGACTGGGCGCCTGGGTGGCTGTCCCGGTGGTCGTTGTCATTGGTATTGTAAATTGGTGTTGTCATTGGTGTCGTATAATTGTTGTTGGCATTGGCGTGGTAAAATTGTTGTTGTTCCAGGTGTTGTAAATTGTGTCGTCATTGGTGTTGTAAACTGTGTCGTCATTGATGTTGTACATTGTCGTTGTTCTCGGTGTTGTAAAATTGTTGTTGTCATTGACGTTATAAATCTATTGGTGTCTTTGGTGTCGGTGTTGTTGATGTTACGGTCAAGTTGTTAGACTGTCCTATAGGTGTTGGTGTTATTGGTGATGATATAACAGGTGATGTGCCTATTTTATTGGCTAAGGTGATAGGTGATGGGTCTATGAACATTTGTTGATATTGGTGTTGTTGTGTCACTTAGATGACTATTGTTGTTGATTGTCTCTGGTGCATTGTTCATGGTGTCGCATACATTTCATATGCATTATTTTGGTGATGAAGGCTTCGGCCTTGGAGCTATAGGTGATGATGATGATGCTCAAAAACTTGGTGATGATATAGGTGATGATGCCCTTATTGACTATTTTATTGGTGATGATTGGTACCACATGCATATACCCGTTGGTGTGGGTTGCATCTCATTCGTTTACTCATGACATTGGTGATGATTCTTGGTGATTGCAATTTGATGTTGTTGTGTAGCGGTAGATATAGTTGTCGTAACTCTAGCATATTGCCTATCATATATACTATTATATCGTTAGATATCTCACCCCTTCTGTTTGAATGTTACCCCTATGCTGGTAACGTGCAGGTGATTGCGAGTGAAGGCTTGTCTACCTTCGCTAGTCGAGTCGGTGTCGTCGCTCTGATACGTAGCACTCGGGGGGGGGGGGGGATGAACACTAGTCTTTATTAATTGTCCCTATTATTTGATTGCTGAAGTTTTATGGTGATGTTATGATTATTCATTTGAACCTTTATTTTATTCCACTGCGTGGTGATAGAGTTACTGTCATGTAGACTGAACATGTGTTTTGGGGGGTTCGTCCCATTTATGACGTGCTATGTATCGTACTATTTTTAATGGTGAATTTTATTATTGGCGTGTGATGTTTTATTGGTGTAAATGTGGCATCCCTTGTGGGTGTAGTGAAAAATGTTTTTGAAACTCTGATTTTTGTCAAAAGTTTACCGGGTAGAAAAGGGGTGTTACACTAGCCATGTAGTGTCTGTCTTTATATTCCTTGGAACCATCAATTGCCTTCAAAAACATAGGCCCTCCTTCACTAATAGCCTTGAAATTTATCAATGGTCTCCTTTGCACATCTATCCAGCCATCAGAAACTAATGTAACTCCTTTCATTGGCCATAGAGATTGGATAGGCTGAAGCATTCTCTCAACATGAGACATCTGTTGTTTCAAAAGACTAGTTCTCAAAGCATTATAACTAGGTGGAATAAAACCACTTAGGTTGTGACTAGCAGCAAATGAATAAGAACTAACATAGTAAGGATTCCTAGCAAGATGGAATGATAAACCCCCATAATAAAACATCCTTGCTATCATTGCTCTAAGATGATTCCTATCATCTAAATTAAAAGCATTTTCTATACCACCCCTTCTTCTCTTTTGTGGTATTATTGGGGGTATTGGACACAATTTTTCAGTAGGCAACGGAACATTTTTAGGTTTTAATCTATTTTAATTTGAGCCTCTTCACAAATTCGATTTAAGTCAGCCAAGATATCATCACTGACCTTAGAACAAACAGCAACCCCACTATTGGGTGTTTTGAGTAAGTGTGCTTTCACTCTAGAATATGAACCCTTCACCACTTTTTCACAAAAGTTCCAAGACCAAACCTTGTTGCCACCGCCTTCCTCTTTCTTCGATAATATTTTAAAAAATTTCCAAAGTGGAGCATGGTCATCTTGAGGTTCCTTTGAAGCAAATGAACTTGAAATACTTTCTTCCACGAGAGACATTTTTCATACTACAATAACACAGTAACATAATCAAAAACAGAGTAAATATAAAAGTACAGCAACAAACAGAGAAACAAACTGAGAAACAAAAAATACAGTAACAGAATCGAACATAAATATAGTGTATAGAACAGAGCAACAAACTGAGAAACAAAAATAGAGTAACACAGTAAAAGAATCAAACACAGTAACAAAATCAAACAGAAAAATAGAGAAGATTAGCAAAAGAGAGATGAGCAGCAAAAAGAGAATAAAAAAGAACCAAAATAAAACGCACTTGGGTCGCAAGAAGCTTGCGGTGTGTCGCCGTCGCTGGTAGTTCGCGGTGGGTTTCCGGTAGCTCGCGGTGGGTCGTTGGAAGCTCACAGTGGCGTCGCAGGATACTCTCTGTGGCTATGGAGGGTGCGTCGCAGCAACAACTATGGAAGGAGGGGGTGGTTCGCGTCGTCAGCTATGGAGGTTTTGCGTTGTTCAGAAACATGAAAGAGAAAGAGTCTGGAAACAATGGAAGAGAAAGAGTCATTTTCCCTTTTCAGCACTTCCATTTTTAGAATTAGGGTTTTGCTTTTATTCTTATATTATCTATTCATTTATATTAGTTTATTAGTTTATAATTAAATATAATATAATAAAATATTTTTAAAAAAAAACGGAAGAAGAGTTCAACGTATCCGCAGTGTGTTCCGCCATATCCCATTTGCGTATCCTGCTACGGCGCCGTATCCCTCACGTGTCTCTCACGTATCCAGTAAGTATCTGGTATTTTTTTTATTTAAAAATAAATATAAATTCCAGGATACGTATCCGGGCGTATCCGATACGTATCGGTATCGGATACGTATCCGATACGGGTACGTGGCCTATTTTAGAGTATCGGGGCTTCATAGGTCTCCACAGTTGCTGTGGAGGATACCTTAGTTTACCAAAAAATATTATTATCCATTTTTTATAACAAAACTATTATCCATTTCTTTCATTTACCGTGATAAAGTTATCAATTTCAATTGGAGTGGTAGTATAACATTACCTATGAGTAATATGAAATATTCTCGTTTTGTTTTATAAGTAAAAATTTTATTTAGAAAAATCTAGTTCCAACATCATATGTACGGACTCTACCCACCTTCTATGAAGTGGTTGCAAAGAGCACAAAACAATCATATGTTAGAAGAACTAGACCGAAATAATTACACCACCAGTCAAGAGCTACAAGGCTCAGAGTCAGAGCTCCCAATTAGAGAGGAAGGTACACCAGCACAAGGTTTAATCCAAAAAGATACAATCTGTTTTAGGGCAAATCACAGATAATCCAAAAATTGATAATCTCGTATGATATTTATAAGGCAAAAAATGCACTTTTGGTTCTTTAATTAAGTTTATTTTAAATTTATTCCAAGTAGGTAGCTCAGTTGGCGAGCTAATTAAGGGATACCGTAGGAGTGCAAGAAGGAGGTCTCCGATTTAAATCCGGAAAACTAACATTCCCCCCTCCCCCACTAACACTACTTATCAAATAAAAGTTTATTTTAAATTTCAGTTTAGTCCTCTAAGTTATTTTTCTCACTTTGGTCCTTTAAATTTGCTTTAAATGTTAGTCTCGTCCTTTCCGTCCGTTCTATTTAATGGAGAGTTGACGTGGCCGTTAACTTGATAATTAATAGTCTACATGACTTTTAGATTTGGATTTAAGTGTTTTTTTTAATTTCAATTTAGTCTTTTAAGTGTTTTTAAAATTTTAGTTTAGTCCTTCAAATGTTTTAAATTTCAGTTTAGTCCTTTAAGTGAAAAAAACTAAAAAGACTAAATGGACATTTTAAAATAAAAACTTAAAGGGGTAAAACTGCAATTTGGTTTATTTAAAATGGACGGAGAGATTATTACTTATAGGATCTGATCAATTTATTTTTTTTAGATAAGCAATACTTCATTGAAGGAGCACTAGGGGTGCTCAAACCGAAACAAACAAAGGAGTTACATATTGTTTAGGCAATGAAGAGGATCAATCCACCAAGTGGAGATGTTAAAATTGAAATTACAACCGACTCTATAAATCAACCAACTCCACGTTAAGCTCTTGATGCGAGTGACAATTGAATCGATGTTAGGTTCTTCGTTCTTGAAAATAAAGGCATTCCTAGCCAACCAAATGCTCCAACAAGTTGTCAACCAAATCATATATTTAGTTCTCTTTGCCTTATTTCCCTTGCAAGCCTTGCCAAGCCACACACAATGTGCTGTCAAATTTTCGCAAACAGCCACCTGAATACCCAACCATCCACAGACCCGAAACCACACCTCTACTGCAAATGAACACGTCAAAAAACAGGTGCTAGTTGTCCTCACAGTTCTGACCGCAGAAAGGACACAAGGAATCAGCCTCAGAAACTATAACACGACGATGTGGTAAATTACCACGTGTTGGCAAAGAGTCCCGAAGCAAACGCCAACCAAACACATTAACTTTTGACGGCGTAATAGACCGCCACAGCTTCTCCAACAGCTTCCACAGCTTACGGTTTGAGCCCTCTGCACCAGAAGACAACAACTTATTATAATAGGATCGGACAGAGAATGATTTATTAGACTCCAGCATCCAAATCCATTGATCCTCCCGCACACGATTTGGTGTAATCGCTTGCAAAATCAGATGCAAATTGACAGCTTCAGCACGACAAATCTGATCTGTAGTAAACAGCCAAGGCTCCTTCCATCTCCACGCATTATTGTTCCATTCACCTACATCCAACACAGTCACGTTCTTGTGGGTACAACCTGCAAAAAGATTCGGAAACAATAGAGAGAACGGAGCATTTCCCAGCCACTGATCATTCCAAAACTCCACGAAATGACCATTACCCAATTTTCTGCACACCTGAACGGAGCATTACCCAATTTTATGGAGATGATCTAAATTCAATAAATCACGCCACCCAATGGACCCAGCGCCACCTCTACGAATAGCTGCAGCGGAACAATGAATAAAAGCTGAATTGATGTCACCGTATCTATGAAGCAACAAACCCCTCCAGCTAGCATTATCATCCGCCAAAGCCCTCCACTTCCACACTTACTTAAAAGAGCCACATTGAAAAGCTCTAAATTTTTGATACCGAGCCCACCCGCATTATTTGGTTGACAAATCTTGTCCCAAGCCACCCAATACATACCTCTATCACCTTCATTAATACCCCACAAAAAATCTCTTTGAATTGTTATCATTGCATTAATAACCTTCTTCGAGGCTTTGTAAAACGAGAAGAAATAGAGCGGGATACTATTCAAAACCGAATTAATTAAAGTGACTCGACCTCCAATAGAAAGAGTACGGCCTTTCCAAGTAGCTAACCTTTTCCTAAGCATGTCAATCACCGGCTTTCACGTCGATACCCTCCTAGGATTGGCTCCCACCGGAATACCCAAAAACTTAAACGGGATAGATTCCATTTTGCAATGAAGAAAAATTGAGGCTGTCTCTAGAAACCCCTCCGGAGTATTAATGCCAATTAGTTTGCTTTTGTGGAAGTTAACTCTCAAACCAGAGACCAATTCAAAACTTCTCAAAATAGTCTTAAAGCTCCATAAATTGTCCCATGATGGCTTCCCCATCAAAACCGTATCGTCTGCATATTGCATTATAGGGAAACTCAAATGGTCACTAATAGTATAGCCCTCAAAAGAACCATTCTCCACCGCTTTTGCAACCAAAGCCGACAATCCCTCCGCAACTATAAGAAACAGAAATGGTGATAGTGGTTCCCTTGCCTCAATCCTCTATGAGCTTTGAAATCATTGGTAGGACTCCCATTAACTAACACCGACATGGCGTTATTACAGATACAAGATTTCATCCATTTAATCCATTTCTGAGGAAAGCCCATCCTATGCAACATGTAAAGCATAAAATTCCAAGAAATAGAGTCATAAGTCTTCTCAAAGTCAACTTTAAACAACAAGCATTCATCCTTCGTTCTCTTTGCATAGTCCACAATCTCATTCACCACTGCTACCCCATCCAAAATCTGTCTACCCCCCAAGAAAGCTGATTGGCAATTAGAGATCACATTAGGAAGCGCTCTCTTGACCCGATCGGCCAATACCTTTGCCAAAATTTTATATAAACACCAGATCAATGAAATGGGTCTAAACTCTCCCAACCCTTGAGGATTATCATTCTTGGGAATCAAAGCAATGAAAGACGTTGTTATGGCCTTAGGTAAGAACGCCTTCTCATGAAACTCATTAAGAAAAGCAACGACGTCGTGTTTCAACAAATCCCAAAACAATTTAATGAACCTGAAGTTAAAACCATCTGACCCGGGGCTTTTATCACCATCACAACTCCAAACCACGTCCCTTATTTCCTCTTTCGAGAAAGGATCTATCAAAGAATTAGCATCCATCCCAGACAATTGTTTAAACACAATACCATCAAGAGTGGGGCGACTTAGGCAAGGTTCCACAAAACAATTCTCAAAATGTTGCTTAACCGTGAATTTAACCTCATCAACCTCCTCAATCAACTCACCGTTGTTTCGCACAATCACAACATTATACTGCCGTCTTTTATATCTCATAAGCGAGTGAAAATAGTTAGTATTCATATCCCCTTCCTTAATCCACCGAGCCCTAGATTTTTGAGACAAAATGGACTCTTTCATTTGAATCTCCTTCCAAAACGAGGCCGACACTTCCTTCCTATTCACAACCACATCACTATCCCAACCTTCAAGCAAAACATGATCCAAAGCATTCAAATCCCGAACCAACAAATCAATAGTTAAATCAATCTTCCCAAAAACCTCCTTATTCCAACATCTCAAATTCTCCTTAACCAACTTTAACTTCTCTTTAACAACATGAGCTTTAGACCCAACAACATTAAAGGTCTCCCAACAACTCCTAACAAACGGTAGAAACTCAGAATGATCAAACCAAGCGTTAAAAACAAGAAACGGTTTTGGGCCCCAATTTTTCACCGAACGAAGAAGCCAAATAGGATTATGATCAGAAATATCACGGTTGCCAATCCATTGACCCGAAATTCCCCACAACTCGATCAAATCCTCAGAAACAAGGAACCTATCCAAACGACTCATAGATAAACCATCAGGACTAAACCAAGAGAATTTGTTACCTGACACAGGAACATCAATCAATTCCATATCCGTAATGAAGTTGTTGAAGTCAGAAATTTCCATAGCTGAACTTTCTCCACTCCTCCCCTTCCGCTCATCGACACAAGTTACCACATTGAAATCCCCTACAACACACCATTCTCCGTCCCCTGTATTCTATTTAATAGCCAAAAGCTCCTCCCCAATCTTCTCTTAGCGAGATGCTAATACTCACGTAGCCTTCACTAACAAAAGTAGACAAAACAGACCAAGAACTTTCAATCCAAGAGCATAGAATACCTCCCGAAAGACCTCTAGACGGTTGACTTACATACTTGAAAGATTGATTACTCCACAAGACCCCCACCTCCCTCTCATCAATCACTTCCCTCTTGGTTTCTTGAATACAAATTGTTCTGTAACTTGTAGTGTTGGGTGGACTGCAGTTGGTAGGTCACCTGCTGCCTGGCCGAAGGTTAATGCGAGCCCGGGAGGGGTACCTGCGAAGCCACTCCGACGCTCAAGTCAGGGTTGAGAATAGATGAGTGATTTAGCTAGGAATGAGAATCTACCTTGTTATGGAAATGTGGACTGGTATTTATAGGAATTCGTGTCCGTTGTGAGCCATCAGATTCATAGAGTTGATCTGAGCCATCCAAGTGTGATAACCACAATTGGGCTTGCATATGGTGGATATGGATCAAAGTGATCGGGCCAATCCATGTCCAAATGCTGAATGGGCCTCTTGGTCCAGTCCAGAACAGTTGCCCCCAAGCCGAGATTATTCCAGATGATGGTCTCGGCTTGAAGGATTTTCGTTGAATCGTCCGACGCGATGGCTCGTATGCCTTGTTAGGTCGTGCAAAATGTCTTTGTTTGACGACAATACTTTTGCTTTTGATCTTTGAGAATGAAAAGAAAAATGATCTTATCACTTTTTTCACCCACTCTAAGTAGGTGGGTCTTCATCTCTTGAATTACTTTTCATAACCCGTGACCATGGCTTCCCTTAGGCAAACCGTGACCACGATTTTCTTCTTTAAAGGCCACAATCTATGGCCATGGTCACATGGGAACAAATCGTGACCTGGGCGCCTATGGCGCCTAGGATCAAACACAAACCGTGAACTTGAATGAACTTGGCGCCCATGGCGCTCAGGAGCCAACACAAACCGTGATCTTGCATGAACTTGGCGCCCATGTCGCCCAGGAGCCAACACAAACCATGAACTTGCATGAACTTGGCACCCACGGTGCCCAAGAGCCAACACAAACAGTGAACTTGCATGAACTTGGTGTCTAGGAGCCAAGAAAAACCGTCACCTTGGCGCCCTTGGCGCCTAGCCACACAAATCGTCACCTTGGCTCCCTGCAGCACAAACCGTCACCTTGGCGCCCTGCTGCACAAACCGTCACCTTGCAAACCGTCACCTTGGCGCCCTTAGCGCTCTGCAGCACAAACCGTCCTTGCAAACCGTCGCCTATGGCGCCCTGCAACACAAACCGTCACCTTGGCGCCCTTGGTGCCCAGCACCACAAACCGTGACCTTGCTCTATGCAACCCGTCACCTTGGCGCCCAGCAGCCCAAACCGTGACCTTGGCGCCCTTGGCGCCCAACACCACAAACCGTGACCATGGCGCCCTTGGCGCCCAGCACCACAAACCGTGACCTTGCTCTATGCAACCCGTCACCTTGGCGCCATTGGCGCCCAGCAGCTCAAACCGTGACCTTGGCACCCTTGGCGCCCAGCACCATAAACCGTGACCATGGCGCCCTTGGCGCCCAGCACCCCAAACCGTGACCTTGCTCTATGCAACCCGTCACCTTGGCGCCCTTGGCTCCCAGCAGCTCAAACCGTGACCTTGCTCTATGCAACCCGTCACCTTGGCGTCCTTGGCGCCCAACAGCTCAAACCGTGACCTTGGCGCCCAGGAGCCAACACAAACAGTGAACTTGCATGAACTTGGCACCCTTGGCGCTCAGGAGCCAACACAAACCGTCACCTTGCCGCCTAGCCACACTAATCGTCACCTTGGCGCCCTTGGCGCCCTGCAGCACAAACTGTCACCTTGGAAACCATCACCTTGGCGGCTAGCCACATAAACCGTCACCTTGGCCCCCTGCAGCACAAACTGTCACCTTGGCGCCCTCCAGCACAAACCGTCACCTTGCAAACTGCCAGCTTGGCGTCTTTGGTGCCTAGCCACACAAACCGTCACCTTGGTGCCCTTAGCGCCCTGCAGCACAAACCGTCACCTTGCAAACCGTCATCTTGGCGCCTTTGGCGCCCTGCAGCCCAAACCGTCACCTTGGCCCCCTTGGTGCCCAGCACCTCAAACCGTGACCTTGCTCTATGCAACCCATCACCTTGGCGCCCAGCAGCTCAAACCGTGACCTTGGCGCCCAGCACCACAAACCGTGACCGTGGTGCCCAGCACCCCAAACCGTGACCTTGCTCTATGCAACCCGTCACCTTGGCGCCCTTGGCTCCCAGCAGCTCAAACCGTGACCTTGCTCTATGCAACCCGTCACCTTGGCGTCCTTGGCGCCCAATAGCTCAAATCGTGACCTTGGCGCCCAAGAGCCAACACAAATAGTGAACTTGCATGAACTTGGCGCCCATGACGCCCAGGAGCCAACACAAACCGTCACCTTGGCGCCCTTGGCGCCCTACAGCACAAACTGTCACCTTGGAAACCATCACCTTGGCGGATAGCCACACAAACTGTCACCTTGGCCCCCTGTAGCACAAACTGTCACCTTGGGGCCCTCCAGCACAAACCGTCACCATGGCGCCTTTGGTGCCTAGCCACACAAACCGTCACCTTGGTGCCCTTAGCACCCTGCAGCACAAACCGTCACCTTGCAAACTCTCACCTTGGCGCCTTTGGCGCCCTGCAGCACAAACCGTCACCTTGGTCCCCTTGGTGCTCAGCACCACAAATCGTGACATTGCTCTATACAACCCGTCACCTTGGCGCCCTTGGCGCCCAGCAGCTCAAACCGTGACCTTGGCGCCCAGCACCACAAACCGTGACCGTGGTGCCCTTGGTGCCCAGCACCACAAACCGTGACCTTGCTCTATGCAACCCGTCACCTTGGCGCCAAGGGCGCCCAGCAGCTCAAACCGTGACCTTGCTCTATGCAACCCGTCACCTTGGAGCCCAGCAACTCAAATCGTGACCTTGGCGCCCAGCACCACAAACCGTGACCATGGTGCCCTTGGCGCCTAGCACCACAAACTGTGACCTTGATCTATGCAACCCGTCACCTTGGCGCCCTTGGCGCCCAGCAGCTCAAACTATGATCTTGGCGCCCTGCTCTTGCAAATTGTGAACATGGGATCCTGGCGCCCTTGGCGCCCTGCATTTGCAAACCGAGAACATAGAATCTTGGCGCCCTTGGCGCCCTTCACTTTGCAAACCGTGAACATGCGAACCGTGAACTCATGGTCTCACGCCCTACTGGTGATTTTCCGCGGGTGCGCCTTCTCGTTGGACTTAGGATTTTTCAGGTAGACACTCGCTAAATTTGTCTTGCTTTAGGCGGTTAAGTTGTCAACGCCTCACGGGACATTTTGTAATGATGTATACTCTGAACAGAGTTTACCAAGACTTGACCTGCATAGAACTCATCATAAGGGGCCGTGACCACCAAGGTCATCTTGAAGTATACCTTTGGCACAACTTACTAGGACTCGGCTCGGATCGAACTCGCCCAACGGGTTGTGACCACCAATGTCACCTTGAAGTGTACCCTTGGCACAGTTTACCAGGACTCGACCCGGATAGAACTCACCCAAGGGGTTGTGACCACCAAGGTCAGCTTGAAGTATACCCTTGGCACAGTTTACCAGGACTCGGCCCGGATAGAACTGCCCAAGGGGTTGTGACCGCCAAGGTCACTTAATGGAAAGAATTATGAGATTTTTTTTTGTTAGTTGATAATTTCCAATTGATATAATCTCTTCAAAAAAGTTTTGATAAAACAAAGCAAATCTAAACATAAACAAAATCAGAGACAAAATTAAGTCCTGGAAGCAGAAACACAAGCTCATTGAACTAGAATTCCAACTCATACAATAGCATTGGCTGCACTTGCAATCCTAGGCCACAAATCAGCACACTCCTTTCCAATAGGATCAGTGATAGCAGACCCTTTCATTTCACCTTTGGGATTCAGAATGACACCTGCATTATCTTTGAAGTACATGAAGACACCTGCATTATCTTTTAACTAGGCCTAGTTCTAGTTTCTAGTCCTGATGCCCTGCTCCCTATTCAGAGTCACGAGTCTCATCATTTTCCTCATTCACGTACGGAGCGAGCTTCCCTTCGCGGATCATTTCTTCAATGTCATCCCTGAGGGTGTTGCATTTTTTTGGTATTGTGCCCATAACTTTTGTAATAACGACAATACTTCTTAGAGGGTTGGTCTTTCCTTTGCATGAGAGGTTTGGGCTGTTTGATGTCCCGAAACACCGCATCGGCGCATTCGGCAAGGATCTCAGCCTGGGATGTAATCAGTCGGGTGTACTCTGAGGAGCGACCTTGTTGAGGTCGGGGCTCACGAGGAGTTCTGTCATATTGGACTTGCTTCCGCCATGGTTATTCAGCCGGGTGTACTCTGAGCAGCCTCCTTGTTGAACCTTTCCAGATATTCTCTAAGCGTTTCTTTCTCTCCTTGCCTGATCGCCCTGAGTACCTCTTCAGATTTGGGCTTTAAGCGGGAAGCGGCAAAGCGGGTTGTGAACATGGTGGCCAGCTGCCCCCAGGATGAAACCGAGTTTGGTTTTAACTCCCTGAACCAAGCTAGTGCTGAAATCTGTGAGAGTGAGGGGAAAGATCTTGTAGTGGACAGGTTCCCTTGCCCCCCGGTATCTCATCACGACAGAGAAGTAGGCCAAATGCCTATCAGGGTCCCCAGTCCCGTCGTATGTTTTGAGGGCTGGGAGCTTCTCTAAGGTCCTCGAAATTGGGCAGTCGTCAACCTTCCTAGTGAAGGGTCATTCATTGGAGGTCCATCGTGAGTTGTGAGGTGACCAGTCCCCGAGATCTATATCTCGACGGTCACGTCGGGCTGGAGATCTCCTCGAGGTAGATCTTTGGCGATGCCTCTTATGGGTCTTGGCTCGGCTCCGCGACCTCTCGCGAGAATTGTAGGTTGCGAGCGATGAGGACCTGGGGAGAGACTCCTCAGGCCAGTATGTAGTGCCAGGCGAGGTTGGAGGGGTACTTGGAGGTGAATCTGATCCTTGGTGCCTGTCGCGTCGAGGAGGAGAGTGGCGAGCTCGTTTCCGTATAGGTGGAGAGCGATGATTGTGATGACGCTTGGGTGGAGATCTGCGGCGCCTGGAGCTCATTGTCCTTGGGAAAGGGGTGTTCCAACGAGGATGGGGTTGCTCAGGCATGGCTGTCATTCGCCTCTCTATCTGCCTGAGGCGTGCTTCTTGCTGCAACATAGTCTGGGTGCAGTTGCCAAGCAAGTCCAAGATCTGGCGGATGGTCGTCGCATCCCCAGGTTGGACAGGGATCTGGATAGAGGCTGGCTGAGGTGTCGGGACCTGAATGTCTTGGTTTGACATGGAAGCAGCAAGGCCTTCGGGAGTACCCTCTGGCTGGGGTTGCGGAGCGGCAATGCTTTGGACTCGGGGTCTACCTCTGGGTGCCATGGGAAGGCAGGAGAAAGTTCAAAGAGTAGAGATGGTGTGAAAGATAGATATCTCCCACTGTGGTCGCCAATATTCTGTACCTTACAGTGTTGGGTGGACTGCAGTTGGTAGGTCACCTGCTTCCTGGCCGGAGGTTAATGCGGGCCCGGGAGAGGTACCTGCGAAGCCACTCCAACGCTCAAGTCAGTATTGAGAATAGATGAGTGATTTAGCTAGGAATGAGAATCTACCTTGTTATGGCAATGTGGGCTGGTATTTATAGGAATTCGTGTCCGTTGTGAGCCGTCAGATTGATAGAGTTGATCTGAGCCATCCAAGTGTGATAACCACAATTGGGCTTGCATATGGTGGATATGGATCAAAGTGATCGGGCCAATCCATGTCTAAATGCTGAATGAGCCTCTTGGTCCAGTCCAGAACACAAATGATGTCAAAATTACCAGATTTAATAACAGCTGCTAGCCGGCGACGTTTACCACAATCGCCCCACCCTCGAATATTTAAGGATAACAAATTCATGGGACCCCATTGTTGGTCACCCTTTTTCAATGCTAATTAATGGTAAAATTTTATTGAGAATATATTATTTTAATGCTTTCTTTTTTTTGACTGAAAATTTTAATGCTTTTTAGAACGGTATTTTTATGTATATCAATGTATTAACAGTGTATGAATGAACCGCTATTTTTTCCTTCTATGTAGTATTAAGGGTTAAATATGTTTTTGGTCCCTATAAAATTTGGGTTTTCGTCTTTAGTCCCTACATTAACGAAATAGGCATTTTGGTCCCTACATTTTTTTTCTCGTTTTCATTAATAGTCCCTGTCTTTAAATCCATCTGATCAGTCAACAGAAATGTGACGTGGCTGTTAAAAAGATAGGGACTAAAACAGCTATTTCGTTAATGTAGGGACTAAACTTAGAATGACTCAATTTTGTAGGGACCAAAAATATATTTTACCCTAAATAAAAAAAGCCTAATCAGATGGATTTAACGACAGGGACTATTAATGAAAACGGGAAAAAAATGTAGGGACCAAAACGCCTATTTTGTTAATGTAGGGACTAAACTTAGAATGAGCCAATTTTGTAGGGACTAAAAACATATTTAACCCTAGTATTAATGAGTAAACGTTATGGGTCTAGGAAACGTGCCCCGCATTTAAATTTTATGGTATTAAAGCCATTAATATTTTTCAAATACATATTTTAAAGCCATTAATAGTTTTATGACAGCTTTTTTTTTGACAATAACCACTTAGTGCAATTCATTAATAATCAAGTCGGTAATACATGCAGGAACATCATAGTAATCCCGAGGACTAGCTGTAAATAAGGCCACCCCAGCAAGGGTATGAGCAACCTTATTAGCATTCATCGTAGTGAACTCAACATGAGAGTTGTTGCTGAAAAAAGGAAAAAGTGTCTTACAAGCGGATAATAAACAACCAAACTCAGAAACTACAACCTTATTGGAATTAAAAGAGTCAACTACCATTTTCGCATCCATTTCAAAAATGACATCCGTAAAGCCTAGCTCCCGAACCCAATTAAGCGCCAAGTGCAAACCCAGAGTCTCTCCAACCAAAACATCCAGCAGCGGTGTGAAGCTGTGAATTCTCGCTCGGATAAAATTCCCACTCGGTTCTCCGTCAAAGAGAAGGAAGCATCATGCCGGAGGGATGGTTCAATGAAATGGTTAAAATTAAATTGGGTCGAGGCAATTTGGTAAGATTTTGGAAGGATGTTTGGGTAGGGCAGGACCGACTTTCTGAGCTATTTCCTTTGGTATTCTGCAGCTGTAACTGTCAAGACGCGTCGGTGGAAGATATGGGTGGTTGGACGCAGGCTGGTTGGCGTTGGGATTGGTCTTGGACCGAGGGGTTGCTGCTGGAACTTTCCGGTTTAGCGCTGGCAGTGGCTGATATGCAGCAGCTGCTGCTACCGGTCCAGTTATCTCAGCAGAGGGACGACGGTTGGGTGTGGAAATCTGATCCGCTGGGAGGTTTTTCGGGGAAAAAATGTTACGAACTGCTTTGCAATTTTTTGGCAGCTGAAAATGTGCAGGTTCGGGACGATGTAGCTGCGGCGTGTAAAAGAATTTGGAAGAATGACGCTCCGTCCAAGGTTCTAATATTTACGTGGAGGGTGTTGTTGGAACGCGTGGCTACTCGGGATGCTTTGTCAAGGAGAGGTATTCTTCATTCTCAAAATGATTTGTGTTGTGTGTTGTGCTTCCGTGAGAACGAATCCGTGGAACATCTCTTCTTGGCTTGTAACGTTGTTAAATCAATTTGGAGCCAAGTGTTTTTATTGATGGGGGTACCGATTGTTGAATCGGAGGACGTTATTTCTCATTTCGTAGAGTTTGGAAAAATGGTGAAAGGAAGGAAACAAAAAGGAGTTAAGCACCTTATATGGATGGCGGTTGTTTGGAATATTTGGTTGGCGAGAAATAAGGTAATCTTTCAAGGTGAGGTGGCGTGCGTTTCGTCTATTGTATCTGGTATTAAGGATGTTGCTTGGTGTTGGTTCAAGGCTAGGAGGGGAAGGAACTGTGGGGGTGGTTTGGTCAGATTGGTACAATTGTCCTTTGGGTTGCTTTTCCTCGATGTACTAATTGCTCATGTAACGCATCTAATCAATATGTATTTTAGACGGGGGAGAAACAGTGGGCTAGGTTGTTTATCCCCATTGTTGTGCAGTTTTGTGCGAGGTACTCTTTTTCCTATCTGAGTCTTTTTCCCAAAGGGTTTTGGCTCAGGGAGGTTTTGAGGAGGCCCTCCCCCTTTCCTGCTTTTCATTGTAAGGGTTGGGCACCCCTTGTGCTCCCTTCAATGGAATATTTGCTTATCTAAAAAAAAAAGAAGGAAGCATCAATGTTACACTTAACACAACCTGCCATCGGTTTGCGCCAAGCATCGACGTCGGCTGTCGGACCTGCCTCATGTCGCGAACCATCAAGGCTAGCCAGCCCACGAGCATGCGACCAATCATTGAAAAGACTAGAACCAGCCCAAATAATACCATTATAATCCAGCTTCTTGTTATTCCAAACAAGTTCATTTCTAGCCTGCCACAAACTCCAAAGGGTCATGCACCAACCAATTTTTAGATCATTGCTAAGTGCTTCCATAACTGAAAAGAAGAAGTCTGCAAAGGTAACAGAGTCAGAAACCAAGTTATTAATTGTGTTGGATATTCCCAACACGTTCCAACAAGCCGCTGCCGTGGGACATGATATAAAAAGATGGTACTCAGTCTCTACAACACCTGTACACCAAGGACAATTATCCACCACCGTAATATGCCGGTGAACCAGGTTGGATCACACCGGCAGCACACTCCTACAAAGCCGCCATAAAAAGTGCTTCACCTTCGGTGGAATATTGAGCTTCCAAATGGAACGCCAATTCCCAGTAACCTGTAAGTGATCCGTCTGTAGTACGTTATGTAATAATAACCTGTAAGCACTCCTAACACTATAAATCCCTGACTTCTCTGGTGACCAAACAAGCATATCATCTGTAATAACCTGGAAAAGAGGAGTATTAATGATGACATTAGCAACTTGAGGAGTAAATAATGAGTGGGTAACATCTATCCTCCAAGTTTTTGATGTAGGCTCGATTAAATCTGCTACTCGCAGAAATGGAATAAATTGGGTTGAATCTGTAGGCAAGATTGGCTGCAAATTAGAAGTCCATTTCTCACCAAAAATCGGGATTTGCGACCCATCCCCTACCCTCCACCTACACCCCTCGTGAAAAACTAGACGAGCTTCATGGATACTTCTACACACAAAACTAGGATTGCTCCCCTTTGATGCATGCAACAAGAGAGTTAGGACAAGACATCAACCTCCATCCCTGCTTTCCCAGGAGAGCCATATTAAATATGGATAGACTGCGAAAGCCCATGCCACCATTATCTTTGTCAACACAAAGCTTATCCCAAGACATCCATCTTATACCCTTACCATTCGCACCACCTCCACCCCACCAAAAGCCAGTGATAAGGCTTTCAATTTCATCTTCAAGAGAGGCAGGTAACAAAAATAAGCTCATGAAATAAGTAGGAATAGACTGCAAAACTGATTTGATCATAACCTCCTTACCCGCTTTAGAAAGAGCTCCCCCCCCCAAGAATTAATCTTCTTCCAGATTCTATCTTTGATGAACTTAAACAGAGATTTCTTGCTTCTCCCAATCATGGATGGCAAGCCCAAGTACATACCTGTCCCCAAAACAGCATTAACACCCAAAGAATCAGTCAAATAGTCACGGGCAACCTGTGTAACATTTCTGCTAAAAAAAACCTCAGACTTTTGAAAATTAATTTGCTGACCTGAGGCCTGTTCATAAGTATCAAGAATCCCCTTCATGTTATCAGTCTCCGCCTGGTTGGCCCGAAAGAAGAGAAAACAATCATCAGCAAATAACAAATGTGAAATGACAGGAGCCCCCCTATAGATTCCAACACCATGAATATCACCTCTAGCCACAGCCTGGTGAATAAGAGCAGTTAGACCTTCAGAACACAAGATGAACAAAGAAGGGGAGAGAGGGTCTCCCTGCCGGAGACCTCTACCCGGATAAATAGGCCCAACATAATCATGATTTACAATAACAGAGTAGGAAACCGATTCTACACACATCTTAATCCAACCAATCCAAACATCATCAATACCCAGCCGCTTAAGCACCAAAAACAAATAATTCCAATCTACCCTATCATAAGCCTTGCTCATGTCAATTTTAAGCGCCACCTCCCCTTGTTTACCTTTGCGCTTATTTTTCAGATAATGTATGACCTCAAAAGCAATCATAGCATTATCCAAAATAGAGCGATCAGGAACAAAGTCAGATTGTTCATTCGAGATACACTTATGTAAAATAGGCTTAAGGCGGTTAGCAAGTACCTTAGACACAAACTTGTAAAGAACGTTGCACAGTGCAATAGGCCTCCAATCCCGCATAGACTCAGGGTTGTCATTTTTTGGAATTAATGCAATATTGGTATCATTCAGAGAGGTCGGTAATTGGCCATTGCTCAGCCAAGAAGTACAAGCTGAAGAGATTTCATCACCAAATTCACCCCAAAAAGCCTTGTAGAAACCAGGGTTAAATCCATCTGGGCCTGGAGCCTTGTTAGACTCCATCTGCATTAGGGATGGCAAAACGGTCCGACCCGGCCCGGCCCGGCCCGTTTTGCCTTCGGCCCGCTAAAAACGGGGCGGGGCGAGTCGGCCCGCCAAACATTGCGAGTTCAAAAGACTGGCCCGGCCCGCTAAGTGATGGGCTGGCGGGTTGGCGGTCCGGCCCGCCTGATTTTTTTTTTCAATGTTTTTGAACAAAAAACTTACATGTTTTTAACATTTCAATTTCAATAAGATTTTTCACCTGCTTTTTAAAATAGATTTTTTATAAAGCATTTTTAACAAATTTTTACTTTAAAAACTCTTGATATATTCAAAATAAAAGTATAAAACAATAATAGCATTGAAATTACTAGGATTAACCATTAAGAAGTGTCACCTAGAAGGCTAGAACCATCAACCAAAAGGTCCAAATCCATAATTCGACACCATGGATGTCAGCCTCTTATTGTCCAACTCTTCTTCTTGAGTAAAATGTTTCCACACCATGGATGTCAGCCTCTTATTCTTCTTGATTGTAGTAGGTTCCACTGACTCACACTCTTTTCCAAAATCTAAGTCCAAATCTTCATCATCATTCTCGTCAATTGGAGCCAAGAAATCCATATCAAATCAAAGTCCTAAAACACAATAAATTCAATTTAATTAACAAAACATATTCTAGTCAATTTAGTTAAAATCAATTTAGCTAAAATCAAACCGTCTTGGATGTTTCTCTTTACCGGGCAAAACTTTTGATTAATATCAATTTAGTTAAAATCTAAATGAAGAATAATTGGGCACCCACAAAACTAATAAGACAAAAATCAAATTATGCAAACACAAAACCATCCCTTTCAAAATAACAATAACAATACTGAGTTAGTGTGGCGATACTGAGTTACAAAACCATCCCTTACAAAATCAACGTAATAGAGGAAAGGGGCTAATAACATGAAAAATGGAATTGAATCGAACCAGAACCAGGCGATACGAACTGGAAAAAATTAAACAAAAAATTGCAGCAAGAAATAAAACGAACGAACAAAGATTAAAACCAGAACCAAAACGAAACTGATAAAATAAACACAGAGGAGGGTATACCGACAGCGGCGACGGCAACGAACAGCGTTGGCGGCGACGGCAACGAACAGCGCTGGCAGCTACGACAATGAGTGAGAGAGGCTGGGAGCGAGAGGGAGAGGAAGCAGGGAAAGTTGAAAAATGAAAACCTAAATGGGCTGCCTCCTGATAATGGATTCTGTTTAAAGTTGGATCAAAAAAAAAAGTTTTTTTTTTTTTTTAAAAAAACGGGTCGGCGGGCTGACTCGCCCCGTTATTGCTTTAGCTCGCGGTTTTTTTTTTTTGCGGGGCGGGTTCAGCGGGTCAGCGGTCCCAATACCCCAGCCCAACCCGCATTTTTTTGGCGGGTCAGCAGGCCGGCCCGGCGGGTCAAACCCATTTTGCCTTCCCTAATCTGCATGAGAGCACATTTAAACTCCTCCTTCTCAAAAGGTCTAAGAAGCATTAATCAAGAAGCATTTAATATTTCTTGACGGAAAATATTTAATACTTTTAACCGGATACTCCCAACTTATAATAAGTGTCATTTTAGGGAGTACTGCTATTTGACACGAGAGTTTTCCCAAATTTCTTCCCGAATCTCCATTTCATGAATGAATAAAATAGGAAAAAAACATAATCCACGCCTAGATAAAATTGCACCTCAAATAAACAATATTGCATAATTGACGTAAAAGTATAAATCAGCACCACACAATCCACAATTCACGTTACGCCTGTCATTCGTTACTGCATTCGTGCTTAATTCCTCGTGTTATTAAGCATTACTCTATTTTAGGTTGTTTTATTTATACTTATAACTAGGGGTAGAAATAGGTTGGGCCGACCAAAAGGTTCTTGTGGCCCAGTTTTTTTTTTGATAAGTTTCTTGCGGCCCAGTCTTCGTCAGGCCAGATCAGACTTTTTTTAAATAGATAAGGCTTGTACTTTTCTAAAAATCTATTTAGCTAAAAAGGCCATACTATAGAAAAAATCTTTTAGGTTTACCTGACTGGCCTATTTAAGTAAAGATAAATAATATTTTTATTACTATTATTATAATATTAAATTTGTACTTCGTGTTAAATCGTAAATTTGCTACTATTTCATGTTAATTTAAGCATATTGACCTACATCAAATTTTGACATTTTTAAAGCTACTATTATAAAATAGAATTTAAATTGAATGTCATAAAAAATAGAACTTAATCACACTGATCTATTAGCTTCATAGTCTATTTACAAAAACATACATCACTTAAAGATTGTGGCCTTTTGTAAAAAAAATGTGAAATAGGCTTTTAAACAGGCTTTCAGGCCTTGCTAGGCTTTCACAAATGCCAAGACAGGCCTAAAAAGTTAGGCCTATGATAGGATACAGACCAGACTCAGGCCTAACACTTTCAAAGTAGGGGAGACTCGGACCTAACACTTTCCCACCCTTACTTCTAACACAATAGTATAAGAAAATTTGTGTCATTTAACTTGTAATAAAATATAAGTGAAAAATGACTTTTTAAATCCCATTTAATGATAGTACAAAAAATGTCCTTATTTTTAATACTGAATATTTAATGTTGAACTTGAAATGTTTTTTTTTACTCAGGCCTAATACTTAAATCAAATGAAGTTTTTTTTTTTGGTAATAAACGAGGGCTCCATGCCCAAAAGCAAAATAACTAACAAGAGATACAACAGAGAATGGAGATTTCCAAACTTTCACTGAGCAAAAGAGGTCCCACAAATGGCGGACATAGGCACAAACTACAACCTAGCACTACAAAAAAACACTGATTAGCGACGGACATTAGCGAGGGACTTGTTGTCCCTCGCAAAAACAGTCATTAGCGAGGGAATTAGCGAGGGCATAGAGCTGTCAATTTTTTTGTCATTAGCGAGGGAATTAGCGAGGGAACTGTCCCTCGCTAATGACTGCCCTCGCTAATTCCCTCGCTAAATTTTACTTTTTCAGATGATGGGACTCAACGCAGGGGTTGGTAAAGGTGCAGAAATTAGCGAGCGACAATTCCCTCGCTAACGTTAACTTTTCAGATGATGAGACAGTTCCCTCGATAATTCCCTCGCAAATTTTTTTCTTTTTTCCTTTTTATATCCGTTTACACCCTCACTCTTCTTTCTCACTCACTCACTCACTCACTCACTCTTCACCATTCCTCTTCCCTTCCTCTTCCCCCTTCCACTTCCTCTCACACCCTTCTTCTCTCTTCACTCTTCCAACACCACCACCACCACCATCATCACCACCTCCTTTCACACTCTTCTTCTCTCTTCACTCTTCCAACACCACCACCACCACATACCTCCTACCACTCTCACTCACTCTCTCTTACTCTTCACCACCACCACCCCACCACCACCACCACTCTCACTCTTCTCTCTTTCTCTCTCTCTCACTCTTCTCTCTTTCTCTCTCTCTCTCTCTCTCTCTCTCTCTCTCTCTCTCTCTCTCTCTTCTCTCTTTCTCTCTCTCTCTCTCTCTCTCTCTCTCTCTCTCTCTCTCTCTCTCTCTCTCTCTTTCTCCCTTAATCTTCTCCTTCTCTCTACTCTAAACCACCCATCACCACCCCCACGCCACCACCACCACCACACCACCACCACACCACCACCACGCCACCACCACCACCACCACACATCACCACAAAATTAATAATATAATATAATATTCATTAATTAATATATATAAAAAAAACAAGCCATTCAGCACTAGACACGTGTCATTTTTTTTGAAAACTGCAGTCATTAGTGAGGGAATTAGCGAGGGAATTAGCGAGGGCAAAAGCCGTCGCTAATTCCTGCGCATTTACCAACCCCTGCAACTGAGTCCCATCACCTGAAAAGCTGCAGTCATTAGCGAGGGAACTAGCGACGGCATAGTCCCTCGCTAATTAGCGAGGGATCCAACTTCCCTTGCTAATCCCATTTGCGAGTAGGGAATTAGCGAGGGAACCAGTCCCTCGCTAAGTCCCTCGCAAATGACCATTAGTGAGGGAATCAAGTCATTTTGCGAGGGAACTGTCCCTCGCTAATGACTAGTTTTTTTTGTAGTGTAGAGAAACTATAAGTCGCCAGCACAACAGTTTGCCTCACGGTAGATAGGCACAAGCTTTAGCTCCCACTCCAAATTCATCATATTTCGGATCTCTCTAACACGACTCCACCCCAAAACACGACCCGCGAAATCAACCTAAATGATAAAGCAAGCAACAGTATAATCCACCTGAACAATGACTGATTTAAAATCCTTAGCCCAACACAACCTCAACCCTTGCAAAACACCCCACAGCTGACCAGCCTCAGAAGCAGAACATAAGCAAAGGAATTTCGCAAATCCACCAATCCACTCTCCCATATTGTTTCGAATAATTCCCCCACAACCAACAACTCGAGCTCCATATTTAGCGGTCCATCCGTGTTGAGACACCACCAACAGGAGCAAACCTCAATCCATCTTTTGTCATGAACCAGTCCCACACCAGCTGAAGAAACAATAGAGGAGTACTCCCGAATGTATCTATAAATGAGATTCCAAGGGCGTGTTGGTGTATTGCAGTTCACTTCGTGGATTTCTTTATTCCTCCAACTCCACAGAGAATGACACGTCGTAGCTCAAATAGATTGCCACTCAATATCAAGAAAATTCCCATTATCCCGGTTTAAATTAAACTCAATCCAGTGTTGAAGTTTTCCCCCAAAAAAATTGCTACGAGCAGAATTTTTCACAAGTCCCGTCCAAAGATTAGCCGCACACAGGAAATCCCTAAAGGCGTGAATAGTATCTTCAAGAACACTGAGACATTGAGTGTAGTAAGCATCCCCTAAATGCATTCTGGCTTTACAATGATTTGTGAGTAGTATATCATGAACGAGAAGCCATACCAAGCTTCTCACTCTTTCTAGGACACGTAAATACCACACAACCTTCCAAAAACCATGATCAGAGTTATCAAGGTCATTATCCATAAGAGAATATGCACTAGCAATGGTAAACTTACCATGGCTATCACCTGGCCACAAACACAAATCGACTCCATTGTCTTGGCTAGGAGGAATAAGAGTATGAATACGGTCCAACAACTCTAATGGAATGAAAGGGGAAATACTACTCAAGTCCAACTTATTATCCTCATCCACTAAATCAGAAACTTTCAACTGAAGGAGATTAGTTGGCACTGAATTATTGACGTCACGAAGTTTATAACACCTTCCAATAACTACATATTTTAATAAGTGTGCAAGCAGTTGATTTTGCTTATATTTTGTTACGGAGTAGTACTATAAGTAGGTTATGTTCCATGAAGTTAGCTAGGTTGGTGAGCTAGGAGACATCGAAGGAGTACATACAGGAAGTCTATTGTTCAAACCCAAAAAACTGACATTCTCCGCCCCCCTAATTAATTAACAACTTTTTTTGATCAAAACCTAACTAATTAATAACTAATATTTGCTAAGTAGGCTCATTTAAGTTTGCCTAAAGTTAAAGTAAAACCAGACTCTTTACATTCTATTTGATGATCGGTCACCATCAGCGTAACTTAATTAACCATGAATGTGAATGTCGTTAACCTAGATTTTTAGATGTTATGATCTGAACATGATTTGAACACCTCTAAATTCTAGTCAATCGCATTCCAATTTGTGGCTAATGGAGTTATTTTAATTGTTAGTGAGTTTTGATGTATGGCATGTCTACTAACCATTCATTGAACATAATTAAGCACATATTTAAATTGTGTTAACCATCTATTTTGGTGTCAAAACATTATTTCTCATTTAACGATAATACACCAAAAATGCTCTTTCTTGAATTCTTTCTTAATAATGAGTAACATGAAGAGTTGAAGTTTTCAGATTAAATTAATGTTCATATTTTTATTTTAACAATGTGGGGGTAGTTTAGGTAATGAAATTGAACTTTAAAAATAGATTAACATGAGTAAGTATGAATAACTAATTGCCTTAATAAGTGTGAAAATGGTTTATTTTGAATATCTTATAGCAAGTTCGTAGGATCAATGACACCTGGGCTTATGGGTCAAATTATTTTAAAATCATACATCACGAAAATATAATAAAAATAAAATTTAAATATATTTAATCAAATAAATTACACAAGTCACAATTTTCCTCTATGCACATATGAGAGGGATGAATTGATGTGAGAGTGTTGTAGTGTGAACTGGGTGCAAAATTAGGGGCTTGAATGCAAAGGTGTGCATAATTTTTTTTATAGGAAGTAGGTGTGATTTTATTTTTTAAGGTTGCGCACTTGAGCCCCTCATTAGGCAGTATATTTGCCCTTGCTGTGGGGGAAAAATATAAAAATTAAGTAGACCCAACTATATATATATATATATATATATATATATATATATATATATATATATATATATATATATATATATATATATATATATATATATATATTATAACGAAACTGAGAAGTGGATTTTTTCTTGTGTTATGAGGAAGGAAGTGCTCTTTCCTTTGTAACTTCTCCTCCACCAAGTGGGTTTTTTCTCCTCTGAAGATGCCCCCCTTCGGTGGTGGCGGTGTGTCACCACCTCACTTGACTTTGGCTATTTGTTTTCCTCTGAAGGTGCTCACTTATAGTGGTGGCAGTTTGCCACCACCTCACTCGTTGGTGTCTTTCCGACCTCCGCCGGAGCCACCACCTTCTATTCCAGTTCGACACTCTAGAAAGCAGATCTAGCCCACGTCTCTTCAGCTCCATCATTGCATGCCGCAAACCTGCTTCAAACACTACCCTTGGTGCTCCTATTTTAGGTCCCTACCATGACTCTTCCTAAACAACCCCCTCCTCGTTGTTTTTGGTCTTCTGCTATACAGATGTTGGTCACTGTTGGGAAGGTATGGCAAATAAAGGGGTGTGTGTCCTTGTTCGGACTCTAGATCTAATTTCGTATGCCAACACCAATTGTAACCGGTCATCTGATCTTGCTGTTTCTTTGAGCAAAGGGGAATCTTCTCTAATTTTTTTCTTCATATATTTCTTTTAATCTCATTGTATTTGATGCTTTGTCTCAAACATTTTTTGGGTATTATGTTGAGGGTGGGTGTGCTGTGAGTGGTTGTTTGGTTAGCTTTGAGTCCATACTTGATTGCTACTTCTGTGGAACATTATTTGCTCCTTGTTTAAGTCTCCCACAACTTTGGTGAGCCTATGCCTTTTTCTTTTTCTCTTTCCCTTCGTGATGCTAAATTTAGATATTGTGCCTAATGCCTAATTCGAGCCGAATGCCCAATAGACCTAGATGCGGACATCTCGAGCAAGGAATCAATGTAAATACACTTATTGCGGACTCTTATCCAATGTTCTTTTGTGCAACATTTGATGGCTATGAGAGGAAGGTTTTATTTCGGTGGTTGTAGGCTTCTGAGATCTTTAGGCGCCCTCTACCTAAACCACCAGAGCTCTGGTGGTCCATCGGGCGGGTCGTTAGTTGGTTAGTTGAGCCTCAGTTAGGTTATTCAAAAGTTTGATAGTTGACTATACCTAAAAGACTAGTTGGTTAGGAGTGTAACATCCCAAACTGCTTTTTAGGATTGTTGACTATCCTCACAAACCAACACGAGTCTTTTCAGTGTGTTTTGTCCTCACTCACACGCTTTCCGGGAAAATTTCCAGAAGGTCACCCATCCCACTACTACTCCAAGTCAAGCATGCTTAACTATGAAGTTCTTATGTTCAGGGCTCCCAAAAGATATTGCATTTGTTGGTATAGGTAGTCAAAATCAATTCTTTTAAGCTTTCCTTCAACTGTATAGTCTACACAGCCTCAGGATCCCTCTCATTCTAGTGCATATTTGGTTCATTCATGTGACCATTCCCTATAAGCTGTCAGGAGCCGCTCTTTGTCCATGCCAACAACTTTTGAGCACCGACGATCACTCACCACCCTCGTCATCCATGGATGTCACAAGGAGCTAGCATATCATGAGTCTTATTTTACGTATCTTAGAGTTTGCATTAATCTTGTACGGTGCCCTAATAATGGGTTGAATAACTACACCCGGTGTAATGTTTTTGTGGCAATTGACTGCAATGAATAAAATATTGCACTGTTTGACTAAAAAAACGGTACTGAAGATTTAAAAAATACTTTAAATAAATAGAAAATGTTTACCAAATAATCTTTAATGTCATTGGGTATTAACTTTATTTTTATAAATGCTTAATGGAGTAAAACTATTGGGTGTAATGTACGCTATTAATTTGAAGGTAAAATAGAGTAAAATTGATACATTAATAAAATAAATTGGCACTTATTTTGAGGCTATATTTTCCTTCAAATATAATAGTTATATGGGACGGGATATTATATTTTTTTGGTCTATTGAGGACTGATAAACACCACCCTTAAACTCACTTACACAAATTATGGATTCTAGGCTCGAACTTGAGTAATCAGGATAAATGTCCAGCCTAACAACATGAGTTTTTCCTATTGTGCTAGGTCTCACAGGCGATAATATAACGACTAAATCATTGTTGCATGTAAAACACGAACAGTGATTTTAGAAAAACATTTTTTTTTTTTGATTGAAAAGAGGGCCGAAGCCCGAAGGGAAATTACAACGGAATTACACGCGGAGTAGAGACTCCAATAATATCAGCCAACACTAGAGGTTCCAACTGAGGTGGAATAGCAGTATGTAAGCTAAAAATGTTATCTTGACCACAAGCCATGTTTGCTAGAGCATCAGCACAAATGTTTGCCTCACGATAGCTATGACAAAACTCAAGTTCCCAGTCATTTTGAATAAGTCTATGGATCTTGCGTAATAGACCCCAACCAGCAGCACTCCCCAAATTACCTTTGTTAATGCTATTTACAACAAGCTCTGAATCAACATTAACCACAACATGTGTGAATCCCATTTGGAGCGCTATCTGGAGCCCTTCAAGCACTCCCCAGAGTTCCGCAACATAAGCACTACAAGACCCAAGCTTTTTTGAAAAACCACAAATCCAGCTGCCGTCATTTCTACGGATAAGACCCCCACAACCTGCCACGGCGACACCACTTTTGCTAGCACCATCTGTATTAAGCTTCACCCAACCCACATTCGGAGGGATCCATTTGATATGAGAAGTGATTTTAGGCCTTGCACTCTGCACATGGATACTCAAAGCAATCCTCTCATACTCCTTAGACATCGCAACAATCGCTTTCCAAGGATGCATAGGACGATGGTAATCCTCATCATGCTGCTCCTTATTTCGCCAAAGCCAAATACTATGACAAGCATTAGCCCATATAGCGCTCCACGGCACTCCACTAGCATGGATTGACTTACTCTTGATATTAGCCTCAATCCAACTAGTGAAATCATAGTTAAAGAAATCCTCCCTGTCATCCAAGTTCACTAGATTCATCCACACAGCAAGAGCTTTAGGGCAATCTCTCAGAACATGGAGAATAGATTCAATCACAGTAGGGCAAAGGGAACAATAGGGGGCACCAAGAGACATTTTAGAAAGTCTCTCATTAGTGAGTATTCGCCCATGACAAGCTAACCAAATGAACATGCGGGTTCGTTCTTTGACAGCTAACTTCCAAATGAGACGCCAACTATCTTGCAGCAGAAAATTTGAAAAACCACACAACAAGTTATAAGTGATGGAAACTGAAAATTTACCTTGAGGATCCCTGGACCACAGACAAACATCACGGCCAGCTTCTGCTTCCGGAGGAACCAACGCTGCAATTTTATTTAAAATGATCTCAGGCAGCCAGTCACGCAATACATCGAAGCACCACTCTCCATTATGATTCACGAGATTGGAAACAGACCAGTTCCGAATATTTGATGGAATAGAAACATTCAAGTCAGCCACTCTAATATTAGAATCAATCCACCTGTGATCCCAAGCTCTAATAGTACACCCATCACCAATGGCCCAACTGCTGAAATTGTCAAAATTAGGCGCAAGTTTACACAACGCCTTCCATAAACTAGAGTCAGGGCCCTTCGCAGTCCATCTTTGCTCAATGGGGAGATTCCGCCCATATTTTCCTTGAAGCACCGAAACCCATAGATTATTAGCACCACAATGAACATCCCAACCCAACTTCATTAAGCATGCGTTATTCATAACATGCAGTCTACGCAATCCAAGTCCCCCCATAACTTTGGGGCGAGTAACAATATCCCAACTGACAGCATGATGCCTTCGACCATTTTCATCATCTCCCCACACAAAGGCACGCTGAAGCTTCTGAATGTCTAAAAGAATCCCTTTAGGGATAGCAGCTGTCATCATGGGATAAATAGGCATAGCTTCAATGACCGACTTAGCCAATGTCACTCTACCTGCCATGGATAATTGCTTCGCCTTCCAGTTACTCAGCTTAGATTTAACTTGATCAAGAAGATATTGATAATCTGATTTCTTGGGCGCTCTACCAAGAAGAGGAACCCCAAGGTACTTACCAAGATCATGAGCCTCTCTGAAGCCAGAAAGCGTAGTAAGGTGCTGCCTAGTAGCCATCCCCACATTCTTGGAAAACATAATACTCGTTTTCTCTGCACTCACCTGCTGACCTGACATATTACAAAAAGTATGAAGAACATTCATCACACACTCCATGGTACCATCAGAGGCGTGACCAAGCAACAAAAGATCATCAGCAAACATCAAATGACTAACTGTAGGTCCACCACGACCAGCTTGCAAACCCTTCCATTCACCCAACTGGACTCTCTCAGAAATCAAATGTGATAACTTGTCCATACACAAGACAAATATATAAGGAGAGATGGGATCCCCTTGTCGAATCCCTCTTTTCGGGCAAAAATACTCAGCACGGGTACCATTCCAATTTACATTAGATCTCACACTAGTGATTGAAGCCATAATAACATTACGCATATGGACCGGAAGCCCAATCTCAGTAATAATGTCATGAATGAAAGCCCAATTGAGTTTATCATAAGCTTTGGAGAGATCAACCTTGATAACAAAAAAACCATTCTTCCCCTTCATCTTCTTCATACTATGAGCCATTTCCTGAGCAATAACGATGTTCTCATGAATACTACGGCCAGGAATAAAGCCAGTTTGAAAAGGAGAGACCACCTGTGGAATAACTTCCTTCAACCTATTAACCACCACTTTACTCACAACCTTGTAAATTGTATTACAAAGAGAGATGGGCCGAAATTGATCAACAAACTCGGGCTTGTCCACCTTGGGAATGAGGCAAATATCCGTTCGATTGAATTCCTCTAGCAAAGTAGGATCCAACCAAGCATTCCGGACAAAATCACACACACTTGGGCCAACAACACTCCATGCTTGCTGATAGAAACCCGCAGGAAAACCATCAGGAACATGAGCTTTCCACGAGCCCATGTTAAAAACAGCTTGCTTCACTTCATCATCCCCCACCTCTTCATCTAAAGCATGCAGCTTCTGGGGATCAATAGAAGGATAAGAGAGGCTAGTTTGAAACCACACGCCATCACCAGGTGGTTGTTGAAAGAGAAGTTGATAATAATCATTGACCATTTTTTTGACTTCATTACTGTTCTCAATCCATTCACCATTAGCTCCCCTAAGCATGACAATCTGATTTTTTCTTTTTCTTGTCACTGCTTTAAGATGGTAGTATCTAGTATTCCTATCTCCATCCATGAGCCACTTGGCCCTTGATCTTTGAAACCACATCAACTCTTCTTGATAAGTAATGAGAGACAATTCTTTATGAAGCTTAGACTCCAACCAAAGAAGATATCCATTACCTCTCCCTTCATGAGTACAACGCTGAATGCCATTTAACCGGGCTAATAACTGACGCTTTTGTTGCTTGACTTTAGCAAAGGAATTTGCTTTCCAATGCGTAAACATATGCTCTAAATCATTAAGATTTGCCTCCATCTGCTTATCATGATTCCACATATTAGAGACCATATCAAGACAAGAATCATCAGTGAACCAGGCACTCTCAAACCTGAATTTTAGAATAGTGATATTTTAAATTTGTTTAAAACGTGATTGCCACAGAGGATTTGGTTAGCCCTTGATGATATCCAACACAAGTTCTTCAAAGCACTAAGAAGAGAAACTCTAAGCTCTCAACAATTCAAATTTCTATTTTCATCAAAAGTGTTTTTCCAATGGGAAGATTGCACTTTATACCTTTGTGCATTTTACTAAGCATACGTCCTAATTTTATAATCACAGCCTATGTGCCTTAAAACAAATATTACACTTAAAGGAAAAATCATCAATGTACCATTATTACAAATAGAAAAGAAAACACACTACAAAACAAGGTTCACAAGTCTATTACATTTCTCAATAAGGGACTAGTAACTAATGAGTAAGATTTAGTATATTTTGTCTTCATTAGGTTCTCCTCCAATTGTAACCAACAAAGAACTAGTATTCTTCTCCATGTCCTCATCACACCCTCATTCTTAAGAAGAACTCGTCCACAGGTTATGCCCTTCATTACTATATCAAACAAAGTCAAATCACTTACATTCAATGTGGCACTTGCCCCATAATTCCCGAGTAAATCAATTTTATATGCATTGTCATTAATCCTTTCAACGACTTGAAAGGGACCATCAGCCTTAGGTTGGAGCTTGAATTTTCTTTATGAAGGAAATCTCTCTTTCCTTAGGTGCACCCATACCCAATCACTGGGTTTAAAGATAACCCTTTTTTCCTATATATATTAGTCTTTTTCTCATAGGCCTCATACTTATGTTCAATTTTAGCTTTGACCTTTTCATGAAACTTTTTAACAAATTCAGCCATAGCCTTTCAATGACTATGTGTTATGGAAGAATTAATAAGCAAGGGCAATAAATCAATGAGGGTAGGGGGATTGAAACCATACACAACCTCAAATGGAGAATGTGGAATGGGAAGTGGAACCATGTGGAACTATATTGTAAGCAAATTCAACCATAGGTAAATAAAAAATTTCAAAGCCTTTTACGCTATTTTTAAGAAGAGATCTAAGCAATCTACCAAGAGATCTAAGTTTATCGATCTGTTTGAGGATGACAAGAAGTAGAGAAAAGTAACTTAGTACTGGGCTTACCCCACAAAGTTCTCCAAAAGTGGCTTAGAAATTTTGGATCTCTATCCGAAATTATGATCCTAGGCACACAATGTAGCCTTACCACTTGAATAATAGATTTGCAATATGACATGCATAATCCACTTTGTGGCATGGAATAAACACTAGTGCAAAAAAGGGATTTAAAGTCAGGCGAAAAGGGGATTTAAAGTCAGGCGCCCGCTTGACTTTTATTAAGTCGACTTTGTATGTCAGGAGTTTTAAAGTCAAAGGATAGCCTGACTTCGTAAGTCTGATTTAAAGTAAAGCGTTTATTTCGCCTGACTTCGTAAGTCAGTTTTAAAGTCAAGCATTTATTTCGCCTGACTTCGTAAGTCTGTTTTTAAGTCAGGCATTTATTATTGCCTGACTTCGTAAGTATGATTTAAAGTCAAGCATTTATTCTTGTCTGACTTTGTAAGTATAATTTAAAGTCAAGCATTTATTCTTGCCTGACTTCGTAAGTCTCTTTTAAAGTCAAGCATTATTGCACCTGACTTTAAAAGTCTTTTTTTTTCAAATTTTGGTTTAATCTCCCTGCACACACCCTGGTTATACGAATTTTGGTCATTCTTCCAGCAAATAGAAACTTAAATTCATCACATTCTACTTTATACATCCAAAGCTAAAATTCATCAGTTTAAGTAAGAATTCTACACTTTAAATACAAAATACATCCAAAGCTAAATTACATTAAAGCTAAGTACATCCAAATAGAATTCTACACTTAAATTCATCATATATATACAACAAACAGAAAAACACCTACACTTAAACTATATATATCCTTGTACCAATAGCAAAAAAAATGTTCTCATCCTCATAATATCAACTGAATGAGGAAATTTATGAGAAAAAAAAGACAAGAATAAGTGGAGTGCTTAGCTGTTGTTTGAGTAATTCTCCCTTCATCAAGCATCTCCCTTCATAATATCAACTGAATGAGGATATTAGCTTTTGTTTGAGTAATTCTCCCTTCATCATGCATCTCCCAGTATGCAGCTTGAACACCTAATATTATGAGCAATAAGTTTCAAATTAGGCTTGATATTGATATAGTTGAAGCAGTCAAATTCATAGTATTAATAGAAAATAAGAATTTTATCAAAGGACATAGCCAACAAGAAATGGCATAACTTTATCAAAGGACATAGCAAACAGAAATGGCAGAACTTTAGTAAACTAACAAAGAAGTGCATGCAACCCTTGCAAACGATTGCTTTGATTTATATGAATATAAAAACTCAATAAGATTATTTCAAGACAAAAGACAGAAGTACTCACTTGTAAAAACCAAAACATAGAAACTCCATAATAATACAACAAAGATTGGATAGACTTTAAGAATGGGAAAAACTTGAATAACATTTTCCTTATGCAATTCTTCCACCAAAGCTGGGATGATACTGTCAGTCAAAAACTTCAAATAGTTAGGTAAATGAGGCGTCTGGTGTGCTGTTATAAACTGGCTCAGCTTGTTCACAGCAAAAGCAATGTCTGGACGGGTGATAGTTAGGTAAATGAGGCGCTCAATGAGCCTTCGGTACTGTGATGGATCAACCAGAAGTTCCCATGCACTATCACTGGGTTTGATTATTGGATCCATGGGCGTGTGTAGAGATTTGCAGTTGGTGAAGCCCGTGTCCTGTAGCAAATGTGTGGCATATTTGTTTTTGCATAAGTAGATGCCCTTAGGTGAAGAGGCAACCTCAAGGCCAAGGAAATATTGCAAGGGACCTAGCAATTTCAGTTTGAAGAGGGTCTGGAGCAGTTCTTGTGCAGCACTGATGGACTGCATTTGAGGACCAGCAAGAATGCCAAACATTGGAAGACCAAATAAAAAATCTCAAGCCATACAAAACAAAGTACGCATGATCTGTTGCAAAAGGAAATAGAAGTTATACTAAAGATTTACCATGAATTCTTCAAGACATAATAAAATCGCGTCATCAGAAATCTCTTCTGCAACAACATCAAGTGGATCTGACAGCCCCTTGTGTTTCTACAAGGATAGACAATAGTAAATTGGAGATAAGCCTCCTCTTTTTCTGTTTTCCAAATTATGCATACAAACAAAGGATAACACCATTCTAGAGACTGCTAACAAAATTAATAATGCTCAAAGCATGCCGCTTTTGTATCAGTTAAAGATTTTCAAATGAAATACTTACTCCAAAAGCATACATAATTAATGAAAATGCTGAGTAAAGATTTTTTTTTTACATCAATGAAGAATTGGTTAAACTGTAATTTAAGTGTGTTAGAAATAAATGAATCTGTGTGATAGAAAAGGAATAAATTTTGGAGGTAGTTAACAGTTTTGATACACTTACTTGTAATAGGCTATGTACATTCAACATGAAGTCATGAAAATGAATCCTCTTTTTCCTCCAATTAGAGGGCCTGATGAAGAAAAAAATCAAGCATAAGATAAAGTCAGCAAAGATGATCAGAATACAAGGTATGAGACTCAAAAGAAAACACTTGCATAAATATTCTGAAAATGCCTCATAAAATATTCCCCCCTATGTTGAGACTAGAGAAAAATATGTCAAACTCATAATTGATCAAAAAGTAGATCCATCAGCATAGTTTTACCAGTACCCTCAAATGCAGCCCATCAGTGCCGCACAAGAACCTTTAATATGTCAAACATTGGAAGACTAACATATTTGTCAAAGTAAATGAAAAAGGTTAAATTATGAAGAGCAAGAATAGACTACACATGAACACTAAGCAGCATACAACTGGAGAATTAAGTGAGCAAAAATTATCAATGTTGTGGTATCAGCATGGCAGAAAGGGTAACAGAATCCTTACACGCAAAGCCATCTTTTTCAGTTTATTCATTGTAGAGAATTGCTTCAGACGTGATAAAACCGCAGAATCAAGCAGCTTATCAGGTGCAATGTTGTCATCAACAATCCATGGATGGCCTACACAAACACACTTTAGTGTTATAACCTTGCATAAATCTTACTGCTATAACACTTTCTCTATCTATGTTTAAGAGTGTAGCGACCGAAAAATCCGGGTGAGGATTCCTCGAAGGTTCAAAAATGAAGCCGCCACCAAAGTTTAGTTTAACGGCAAACACTGGAAAATCCCTTTTGGAATGGATAAGGGTCCTTGAGACCAGACTAGGGTTCGGGAGTCGGTTATGCGTGGGGAATGTATTAACACCCCATGACATCCTTCCTAAGGAAGGTTACCTGCTAACTAGTTGTAGGAAAGAATATTAATTTTGAAAATGTTTATTTTACCCTTTTATTGTGAATTGAAGAGAAAGAAGACTTAATAAAAATTTTAGTTTTTTGTGCTTGACAGGAGTGGGCCCCTGCTCCTACGTATCTCCAGGTGCGATGGAGAAATCAAAGCTACGTAGTTCTTGGGTAGAAAAAGGTTTGTTGGTTGGTATTTTTTAATATAGGGGTTTTAGGATTATTGAGCTGTACAGCTCATCCGTCCTAGAACGATGACTAACTCGTCCGTACGGTCGACTTAGTCCCCTATTTTATAAAAATGGAGTTTTGGAGCTTGAAAAATGGTTTGATGTGTGTTGGTTTGATTTTATTGGAATAGGGATTTTAGGTCATGATCCGTAACGGTTCATTAGTGACCTAAAAAGCAGACTAACCCGACTGTACAGTCGACTTAGTCCCCTATTTTGAAAATAAGATTTTTATTTTTGGAGAAAAATGATTATTTTGTTTTTCTGTTTTAATATGAACGAAAAGTTGACAACGAAAAAAAAGACCGCAACTAGTGAAAAATAATTATCATTAATATTTAAAAATAAACTAATTAAAAGAAAAATAAAATAAAAAAGGGAGCGGGAGAGAGAGAAAGCGAGAACTTCGCTGGGAGAGAGAGAGAGAGAGAGAGAATGTGTTCAGTGTTCTTGTTGAATCACTGCGGTGTGCTTTTCACTGTGGACAGAGCCTCCTTTTATAGGTGAAGGGTTAGGTGAAGAGACTTGCTGGACAAGTTAACTTGCTGGGCAAGTCGACTTATTGGGCAAGCAGCTTGTTGGGCTGAAGGTTAATGTTACTGACACCCCCTTTTATTATTTTCGTTCTTCTCTATTTTTTTTTGGATTATTCTTATTTTTGTATATTTTTGGTGATATTTTTGTGATTTTGGGCTTTTTATATTATTTGGATACTTAATTGTAATATATATTTTTTATTTTCTGATTTTATTTCATTATTATTTTTATGGCTTTTTGATCAAAAGGGCTAAATTGAGTCCAAAATACCGAACATAGGCCCATTTACTAAGAATTGGCCCAATTAGACAAACTGGTCTAAATTAAAAGAAGACAGCGCTCGAAATTTCGTTCTCGTAATGATATGGACTTGTGACACTTGGGCTAAAACAATTGCGATAAATGATCAGACAAAATTGGGGTATAACAGCTGCCCCTCTTTATTTATATTTTACTAGAAAAGGTGAATGGTTTTCAGATTTTCGTAGTAGAAATAAAAATAAAGATTGAATAGACGCTAATTTTGTCCGCTTAGGGGGAAGATGAGTTAGGGAAAAGAGGGACGATTAACACTTGGCGTGTTAACCGAGAACAATAAAGAAATGATCACTGGGGATCTGGAGGAGCACTGGGGCTCTAAAAGAGCATTTGGGCTCTAAGGGAGCACTGGGGCTCCAAGGGGTTGCCTAAACCTTGAAGGACCAGTTGGGGTCCGAAGGTGCACCGGGGCTTTGAAGGACTGCCGGGGTCCGGGGGTGGCCTTTTTCAAGCGGCCGTTAATAAGATCAGGTCTAGAACTGATCACGAATGACGTCCACTATGTCTTAGGCTGACACAACTAGTCTGAAGGGCCTGGGGCCGGATGATCCGTCGGTGCTCGATGCCGACGTGCGATCTGGATTGGACCTCTAGGGGTCTGAAGGTGCACTGGGGCTTTGAGGAACCGCTGGGGGTCCGATACTCTGAATTGTGATATGAGACCAGTGCTTGTAGCACTGACTTTGAGGAAACAAAGTATTGAGATTGACACATGGCGTACTTTCCCAGGACATACCTAATGAATGCATTTACCTGAGAAGGGAAAAGCTATCTATATTTTGCATGTCTAAAAATGCGATGGATGATGCATGTGTGCAATATGGGTATGCGAAATGGTAGGTGTCCGATGGGATGAATGAAACGTGGCGGATGATGTGAGTCGAAGTTGGTGGAACATGGAGGTTGACAAACGTGTGTGAATGCAGATAACATGTGAATGTGATTGTGCTGATTAATGATGAATGTAATGGAATGAACGATTTTTCCTCTTTTTGCTTTTTGCATTTCCTTTTTTTCTTAGTATATGATGGGTGTATGAAATGCAAAGTGCGAATGTGACGCAAATGTAATGCTTTGACGCGAATGCCATGCATGGTATGATGATATGATTAGTGATGTAAAGAAGGTTTTGGCAATGATGAATGAAAGGAAGCACACGAATGCATGGTACAATAATATGATTAGTGATGTTGAAAGTTTTTGGCAATGATATCGCCGGCACTTAGCACGTCTATCGAAGCAAACTGTTATGTGTGCATGCGTGTAATGTGATGAATGTGCAATGTGAAAGCAGATAAACTACAAAAGCCCGTGAATTGTGGATGCTAGAGCTGATCGGAAACAAAAATTGATCAGCCATGTATGCGAATGCGGATAACATGTGAATGCAAATGTATTGCTTAGATGCAGGTGCTATGGTAGATGCATGATTGCATGATGGAATGATTTATGCTATGATTTATTGATGATGCAGAGAGATTTTTTGTAATGATGAGAAATGAGACTTTTGATGCGAGAGGCAGAGAAGTAATCATTCATTGGAAAATGTTTGAACTCAGACGTGGCAACCTCAAGGTTGTCATTCACATGCACTGATGCACAAAAGTATTTGATTGCATTTGCAAGCTCGTTCACATTGTTCTTCCATTTGATTATGATGTCCCATGACGATTGAGTTTTAGGTCCACAAAGTTAACTGAGTGAGTTTCCAACTTCATATTAGTAACTTGTGTTCTCTCTCTTTGAAGCATTGTTTTAGTGAACATGTAGAGTAGTGCAAATACAGATGAATGAGCCAGTTGACTCGGGGTATGGACAGATATGACACGTGAGGGGATGAATGGTAGGTTTTTGCCAAAGTCATGAAAGGTATGTTCTCCCCAACTCTAGAAATGTGGGACTGCCCTAATTCGTAGTTGATAACGGTGAATGCATAACTTGCCCCTGTCTAGTGGTGACAACAACTAGGGGTGGAGAGGAAATTATGAATTGGTAATGCCGTGACTTTGGAATGAGAGGTGGAAGGCAAAAGATTTTGTCTCAACCCATGACGTTTGGTGTTGCCCCAACTATGACAAGGGTAAGGTTGCCCTGACTAGGGTTTGTGAAAGGCTGTGTTTAGGATGGTGGGTTGAGAAATTTCCCCGGTATAGTCTTATGGATGTGAATATGATAAGGGGATGAGATGGGTGTAGGACGGATTTCCCCGATTTTAGGTGGAGTGAAGGGCGACGGGGTTGCTCCACTTTGGAATGATATTTCTAGTTCGAGTGAGGTAGGGGAAAGGTGACAGAGTTAGGGTAATGGGTTTGTGAGTTGGTCGTATGGCTATATGGATTGGATGTGGTATATGAATGAGACGAATGCTGGAAAATTTCCCCAAGTTCGAGAAGCATGAAAGGTGAAGGGACTGCCCCACTTTGGGATCTAGGTGATGGTCCTAGTATAAACTTTTGGTTCTTTTAAGATGACTCCCATGGACTATGATAGTCTTGATGATGAAAATTTCACTTGGTGATCACTAAACTTTGTCTTGGTATCAGTGCAGGCCTTTTTTCTTGGAGCGCAAGCCTTTTTTCTTTTTTTTGGCCCTTTTTAGCTTTATTTTTTGTCATATTTTTTTGAGCAAACATACTGTAAATAAATAAACTCAATTGTCCTAAAATTAAAACCTTAAAAAACGAAAGCAATCAGTTATCGATCAGAATGGACTTGTTTAGGGTTGTAACGTGGTCAGCGGTTAGGGGTTTATGTAAGAAGAGGTTGGTAATGTGGCCAATGGTTAGGGATTCATGAAAGAAAAGGTTTGTAATGGGGCCAATGGCTAGGGATTCATGAAAGAAAAGGTTTGTAATGGGGCCAACGGTTAGGGATTTATGAAAAGAAATGATAATTGGGCCCAAAGAAGTGTTTGGGGGTTTAGACAATGATCTTTCATGAAAGAAAGGATAAGTAGGCCCAAAGTAGTGTTTGAGGTCCATTTTTGAGTTTCGTGAAAGAAGTGCTAATTTGGCACAATAAGGTGTTTGAGGGCTTTAGACAATGATCTTTTTATTTGCGGTGCAATGTGGCTAGTGGTTGATAATTTATGAAAGAATGGGTGATTGGGCTCAAAGTGTTTGGGGATTGATGAGACAAATGATCTTTTTATTTAGTGGCGCACTTCATGATGTATCAGCTCAAAGATTTATGCCGTCTTTTTATTCAAGACTTTTGTCTCCTTTTTTTTTGAAATATGATTCTCATTCTTTGACGGCCTATTTCTCTTGAGTTGAATAATCTTTGAATGGGGAAGAGATCATTGTCTAGGGTGATTGAAAGATTTTTTTTTGATTTTTTGGCTCAAAGTGGGTTGCAAAGGGTTTTTTTTTGCTTTTTGTGAGAAGATGACCAAACTTCATTTCAAATCATGATTGCTTGTTTTCTCAAAGACTAACTCAAGGAAAAAAAATTATTTATTTTTATATATCTGCTCTTTTTCTTTATTTCTTTTTATATGGCCTAGTTTTTGCTTAGGCTGCTCTCGCGAGTTTTCAACCTAACAGGCTTTTTTGATTATTTTTTTTAAAGGACTTGCACCAAGGGAATACAATGTTGACAAGATATTTATTGATCACAAGTTTGCCCCTGTTTGGAGGATCCAAGTGTTGGTTTATGAAATTTCATCTTTGGGAACAAAACCAAAGAGTCAACTAAGAACTTGTGTGGAGAATATGCACTTTATGGAGTGGTCGGGGTGAGACTGGACATGAACAAGGGATGATGATAGGATGGAAAGGTGTGGACACTAACTGACTCAAACAAGAGCAAATGCCCATCGCATACGAGTTCACTATACGAATGCTTCACAGAGAGTTAACATAGTTAGAGACATGATAGAAATTTTTTTGATAACACATTAGTTAACAAAATGGACTATTTTGATCGTTTATCATGGGATGGATGAGATGCAACGCTTTGCTGACAAAAATTTGGACGAGCTGCGAATGGTGGATAATTTATTTTTTTTTGAAGATTGAGTGTCTGAAAACAACTTGAGTTTGCAGCTAAGTTCGACCTCGTTTGAAATTTAGTAGGTTAAATTTTTTCAAGGAAGAACAATCAATTAAAATGTATTTGCAAGAATGCCTCATCTCTCATCAATTTTTTTTTTCAAAAAGTATGCTCGTGTTTTTTTTTTAAATTATGAAAAATGTAGTGGATGAATAACACATGATGATGGGTATGAATGATGAAAATGCAAATGCATGAGATATGTTTCTAAAAAATAACTTGCAAAAATAAAATATGATTTTTTTGAATTTTTTCTTTTTAGACGACCGGAAAAATGTATCAGTGTTTATTTGAATGCAGGGGTATAAGGCTCCTTTGTGTCCTACGAGGGTTCCTTAGAGAATAGGTCTAGGGCTTGTCTGTTAAGTGAACCTTTCAAAGGGTAGCTCTAAAGAGTCCTACATAAGGTTCCTAGAGCCAACGACCCCAGTTAAGAACACTGATCAACAACAATAGGCAAGCTATTAGGAGTGCCAGCATTCTCAAGTGGGACCAAACTCTAGGTGAGACTTTCGTGACCGCCCAACAGGACGCACATCCAGTAGGCCATCACTACGCAGTCTCGTTCTAACTTAGGTTATTCTCCAGTCCGGGTACAGGACTATTCTCACGTGTGTGCAAAAGTGTGATAGTGGAGTGTGTGAAGGAGCAAAATATCAGGAATACCCCCCAAGCTGCAAAACAAACAAAAATACATACAAAAAAGTGGTCTTCTATCCTAGGGTTTTCATATCACAAAAGAATAATATGCAATGAAAATAAAAACAAAAAGGGAAGGGTAACAATAAACATTAGATTAACAACTGATCCTACAACTAATTAGACTAGGTTTGACTCTCTAAAATGTCCCCAGGGAAGTCGCCAGCTGTAGCGACCGAAAAATCCGGGTGAGGATTCCTCGAAGGTTCAAAAATGAAGCTGCCACCAAAGTTTAGTTTAACGGCAAACACTGGAAAATCCCTTTTGGAATGGATAAGGGTCATTGAGACCAGATTAGGGTTCGGGAGTCGGTTATGCGTGGGGAATGTATTAGCACCCCATGACATCCTTCCTAAGGAAGGTTACCTGCTAACTAGTTGTAGGAAAGAATATTAATTTTGAAAATGTTTATTTTACCCTTTTATTGTGAATTGAAGAGAAAGAAGACTTAATAAAAAATTTAGTTTTTTGTGCCTGACAGGAGTGGGCCCCTGCTCCTACGTATCTCCAGGTGCGATGGAGAAATCAAAGCTACGTAGTTCTTGGGTAGAAAAAGGTTTGTTGGTTGGTATTTTTTAATATAAGAATTTTAGGATTATTGAGCTGTACAGCTCATCCGTCCTAGAACGATGACTAACCCGTCCGTACGGTCGACTTAGTCCCCTATTTTATAAAAATGGAGTTTTGGAGCTTGAAAAATGGTTTGATGTGTGTTGGTTTGATTTTATTGGAATAGGGATTTTAGGTCATGATCCGTAACGGTTCATTAGTGACCTAAAAAGCAGACTAACCCGACTGTACAGTCGACTTAGTCCCCTATTTTGAAAATAAGATTTTTATTTTTGGAGAAAAATGATTATTTTGTTTTTCTGTTTTAATATGAACGAAAAGTTGACAACGAAAAAAAAGACCGCAACTAGTGAAAAATAATTATCATTAATAATTAAAAATAAACTAATTAAAAGAAAAATAAAATAAAAAAGGGAGGGGGAGAGAGAGAAAGCGAGAACTTCGCTGGGAGAGAGACAGAGAGAATGTGTTCAGTGTTCTTGTTGAATCACTGCGGTGTGCTTTTCACTGTGGACAGAGCCTCCTTTTATAGGGGAAGGGTTAGGTGAAGAGACTTGCTGGACAAGTTAACTTGCTGGGCAAGTCGACTTGTTGGGCAAGCAGCTTGTTGGGCTGAAGGTTAATGTTACTGACACCCCCTTTTATTATTTTCGTTCTTCTCTATTTTTTCTGGATTATTCTTATTTTTGTATATTTTTGGTAATATTTTTTGTATTTTTGGGCTTTTTATATTATTTGGATACTTAATTGTAATATATATTTTTTATTTTCTGATTTTATTTCATTATTATTTTTATGGCTTTTTGATCAAAAGGGCTCAATTGAGTCCAAAATACCGAACATAGGCCCATTTACTAAGAATTGGCCCAATTATACGAGCCGGTCTAAATTAAAACAAGAAAGCGCTCGAAATGTCGTTCTCGTAATGATATGGACTTGTGACACTGAGGCTAAAACAATTGCGATAAATGATCAGACAAAATTGGGGTATAACAAAGAGACTTACGAAGTACTTCATGTGCTGTAAGCCTTGATTTTGGATTTTGATCAAGCATTTTCCGAATTAGATCCTTGGCGCTGTCTGAAATGCTAGGCCAAGGTTCAGACTGAAAATCAAGTTTTCCTAGTAAAATCTGTCGGAAGATCCCCGGTTCAGTCTCTGAAGGTGAGAATTCGCAGATTAGTATTATCAATGACGGAGAATGAACATTAAGGAAAAATTAATATGCCTACATCCCTAATTGACAATTTAACATGAATTAGAAATAATCACCAGCCCAAAATGGTGGCACCCCACTTAATAAGATGTACAAAATAACCCCGGCACTCCACACATCTGATTCAGGTCCATAGAGCTTGCGTAAGACATCTGGCGCGACATAGTATGGGCTCCCAACAACGTCACTAAAGGATTCACCTGAAAACCATATCACGGTATTAAGCACGCTGGCGCACACAGCATGTAATAGTTTCCAGTTGATCTATCAAACACATCAATTGAAAATCCAAAGTAAAACCCGATTCACCCAAATTCCTCAAAATTTAGATCAATAATCTCAATCACTACTACGAATCAATCTCAAATCAGATCAATAATCTTAATAACTACTAAAGCTGCTGAATTTAGAAATTAGAAGGAAAGAAAGAAAGAAAACGGACCTTGCTTATGTATCATTACTGCTAATTCTTACAACTGGAGGATCTGCATCTCCGGATACTATTATCTGCAGGGGAGAGAGAGTTTGTCATTCATGACATAAGCAGCAAGTGTTCAAATGCTCATGCAACAGAAAGTGTCTGCTGAATCTACTGTAAAGTAACTTGAAACAGTTGAGCCTTCACATTTCAACAACACTAAAGTAAAAATGGCTCTCTATCACTTGCAGTTGTAATACTAGTTTAAGTGAAATTGTAAGAAACTCTTCCTATATTTCTCAACATTTAAATCATGTCCAAACTATCAAATACAGTGTAAAAGAGATAAGTAGGATACAAGCATAACTATATTATCAAAAAAAAGGATACAAGCATAATTAACAATAGCTAATAGCACATCCTTTGTTGAAACACTATACTAATTGAAATTAAATTGAACGGAAGAATATAGAGAGGGAAAAGGTACCATACCAAGTCAAGTTCGGCATCTTCAGCCATTGAAAAAGCCTTATCAAGAGACACAATTCCTACCTACAAAAACATAAAAACTTCAAAGAAATAAGATTAGTTAATACTTCTGCAAGTTAATACTTCTGCAAGTTAATAGAAATGCCATAGTGACAACAATCCACAGATTTGTCGCTCGAACGGCTAACTTCTAAATCTCCTTATCCTCATTGATGTTCTTGATTGTATCAAATCTTCGTGCCATTTTATCCTGCATTTACAACGACAAATTTATGCATTGAGGAGCTTCACAGCAACATTCCAAACAAAATTTAGAACCTCATAAAAGCATTTCATACAATAATTGCAACAATAGCAATAGTTTTACTGCAAGTACTCGACAGGAACATCCAAAACAAAATTTACAGTGTCATAAATGATGTTAACACAACAATAGCAGCAATAGCAAAAGCTGATGGCCACATTCATATATAAAATGCTTGAAATTCATATTAGGTGGGAAATGAGTAATGACAATGGCTACATTCTTTTGGAACTAATGTACAGGGAGTTAAAACAAACAAATATTTATATACATTCAAATAACTAATTCAATGGATCCTAGCTAGTAAATAATTCAGCTATTGCAACTGGATTTCTCAGCCAACATGTGAGATGATAGTTGAAAATGAAACCTTATACTGATGTTCAGCAAATAATAGTTATAGAAACTATAAAAATTAACATTACATACCAAGTACCATCAATTCAACCTTGTTGTTCTCAACCAAGCCAAACAGAACAACCATGGGATTCCATTTTGGCCACGTCACCAAAATATTCCTAGGTAGTACTCTCCAGATCTGTTCCTCACAAGAAAGAAATAAACAGAGTCAGTGTTTCTTCTAGGGCGTGAGTAGTGAAAGCAAAAGAGAGAAGAATAATAGATAGGGGAATTTACCTGGTAGCAAGAGGTGCTACTGTTCATGTGTTAACAAATTCATTCAGCCACAAGTTCTCGCAAGAAACTTACAAGAGTGAGGGCTTTGAAGACCAGAAACGAAAAATCACACAAAGTCACTGAGAGAGTGAGTGTATACCTGTGACGTTTTCGTTTATGTCATTCCAACTCTCCTTTTTGAAGCATTCATCATCATTTCGTTACATGCAAGTGAAGAAATACAGTAAATCAAGTTTCGCAGTTTTAGGGTTTATAGGAATAGAGAAATTAACAAAGCAAAACAAGGGGGTTTTGCACAATACCTGTTTGTTGTCAGACTAGCAGCAACATTGTTGCGTTTTCAAGCATCAATTTCTGTAAAATCAACACAAATAGTGAAAATTTCGTAGAGAATTTAAGAAGAAGCGAGAGAGAGAGAGAGAGAGAGAACGAGTAGAAGAGAGAGAGAGTACATGTGCGTTGCAAACAGCGTGGTTAGGGTTTGTGTTTGGCTTATATTCACCGGGTAAGGAGGCTGGTTAGGGTTTGTGTTTGGCTTATATTCACCAGACAAGCTTCCAAGGGTATGGTCGCTGAAATGAGATCTGCGACTGAAGCTGGTTTTTCTCCTCTCTTATATCTCTCTTCTTTCCCCTCTCTGGGTCGGGCGTCGTTTCTTTTCCTCTCGCGTGACTCTTTCCCCGTGTTTCGCTTCTTCGGTGCGTGAGAAGGAGAGGAAGACGGAGAAGAGGAAAGGAGGAATAAGAGAGAGAGAGATAGAGGAAAGGATGCACAGAGAAGAGGAAAGGAGGAAGAAGAGAATAGATCGAAGAGTGTCAGTGAGGTTTGAGAGAGACGACGAAGAAGGTTGGGACTTTGCCACGCGTACGGAGTGAATAGAACGACGCGTAGAAGGGTGAAATACTTTGTTCTATTTTAGTACTTTAGAAGTCAGGCGTGTATTCGCTTGACTTCTCTAGAATCTCATTTTTTTTATTTTGGTACTTTAGATGTCAAGCGAATACACGCCTGACTTCTAAAGTATTAAAATAGAAACAAATAATTTCACCCTTAATTACAAGTTTGCCACCGCGTCACTTATGTAGTCAGGCGAATACACGCCTGACTTCTAAAGTCTACTTTTTTCCCTATTTGTTCACTTTAGAAGTCAGACGTATATCCACTTGACTTTAAAACTCGCGAGTTTTGCATCTTAATTACAAGTTTGCCACCGCGTCACTTATGTAGTCAGGCATCTGAGCGCCTGACTTTAAATGTCTAATTCTAATCCCATTTTTGCACTACTGAAAGTGTGCCATTTTTGAAAAATGATCCACCACTACAAAAATGGAGTCACGGTCATTCTCTGTCTTTGGGAGACCTAACACAATCCATAGAAACATTCGCCCAATGTGTAGATGGAAAAGGGAGAGGGGTATATAGTCCACGAGACATGATCCTAGATTTAGCCTTTATACATGTAATGCATTTAGAACATACTTTATGCACATCATATTTCATTCTAGGCCAATAAAAGTGTTCATGCAACATTTTAAATGTTTTATGTTCCCCAAAATGACCCGTCAATCCCCCCTCATGCACTTCTCTCACTAACAATTCCCTAATGGAACATTATGGAATGCAAAGCCTACTTTCCTTAAAAATAAATCCACCATGCTTATAACGCCCCTAAATGCACCATGTTCACTATATATATATATATATATATATATATATATATATATATATATATATATATATATATATATATATATAGGCAAAATCAACATCACAAGCATATAGTTCTTTCAAATGTTCAAAACCAATAATCTAAGTTTCTGGAGAGGAAAGTAAAGCATGTCTCCTAGATAAGGCATCTACAACTACATTGTTTTTTCCTTTCTTATGTTTAATCACATAGAAAAATCATTCCAATACTTCTATCCACTTGGCATGTTTTTTATTTAATTTTCCTTGACCTTTAAGATACTTAATAGATTCATGATCACCATGGATCCCAAATTCTTTAGGAAACAAATAGTGTTGCTAAGTTTGTAAGGCCCTAACCAAGGCATACGATTCTTTGTCATAGGAGGAATAATTCAAGGAGGCACAATCCAATGCTTCACTAAACTAAGCAATTGGGTGCCCCTCTTGCAATAAAACTGCACCTATGCCAATGTTGGAAGCATCACATTCCAACTCAAAGATCTTACAACAAGATGATAAAGGTACTTGGGCATTTTTCAAGCCAAAAGGCATGACTAACCATTCATATAGACCAAATTTAGTCTTGAATGCCACTTTTCATTCATCCCCTTCCCTTATCCTAATTTGATGATAACCACTTTTTAAGTCTATTTTGGAAAAATAACAAGCACCATGTAATTCATCAACCATGTCATCTAATCTTGGGATTGGATGTCTATACTTAATGGTGATGTTGTTAATGGCCCTACAATCTGAACACATTCTTCATGTGCCATTGTTTTTTGGCACTAAAATGTTTGGAATAGAATAAGGACTCAAACTCTCCCTTACGCATCCGTTTTCTAAAAGTTCTTGACCTTTTTTCAATCTCATTTGGTGCTTAGTACCTCTTATAGGAGGCAGGCCATGAGGTATGTCTTTTGGGAACACATCATTTAAGAGATTTTCAATACATTTTGGCAATTCAAGAGAATAAGTAGACAAGCACAAATCCTTACAATACAAAAAATAGGGGTTGCCTACATGTCAAAGTTCTGTTCACTTTATTCTCTCCCAAACAAGGAAACCTTGGAATGTAGGAAACCCCTTGGAAGGAAAGCCGTGGAAGAAAAGGTTAAAAGGAAATCTTGGAGCAGCTAGAAGCCTTGGAATTCTCTGAGCCCTCTAGTGAAGACGAACATGAGGAAGCGGCTAAAACCTGGAGGTTAGGCAAAAACCTTGGCCTAACTACTCATGATGAAGACAAACTCACTAGTGAGCTAACCAAGCTGGGACGGAACAACCGGCTAAGGAAGGAGGGTAGTGTTGGCCAAGTCCAGGCCTGACTCGTCCCCCAAGTTGGTGTCTCGATCTTCCCTCTTAATGTTTAATATGATCTTTTGGAATCTCAGGGGTGTGGGGGGTAGTGGTAAGTCTACGGTGCTCCGTAACCCAGTCCTTGTTAGGAACCCAGCTCTTATGGGTATTGTAGAGACTAAACACTCCTTCCTATACCTCCGTAAAGTGCGGAGTGGGTGGAACAATGACAACTTTGGCTGTGAAGATGTCCTGGCATCGAATGGCAGTGGTGGTCTGATTTTTGTGTGGGATAAAGGAGCTTTCAAATGCCTAAAGTGCTCAAAAGGTGAGCGCTAGATTTGGGTTGATGGAATAGTGATAGAGAAAATTTTTCATGTGGGTCTCATACTAGTTTATGCTCCTAATGACAGAAGTGGTAGAAATAGCATCTGGGGAGAGCTAAAAGCGTTAAAAGAGACTGCTACTTCTCCCTTACTAGTCATCGGGGACTTCAATGAAGTAATTCTACCGGAGGAAAGAAAAGGTCATTCAATTTCCACGACTAGTATGGGGGATTTCAGAAACTAGGCCAATGATATGGAATAAATTGACCTCCCTCTCGTTGGTAGGAAATATACGTGGAATAGGGGTAACCAAGCAAGCCGAATTGATCGTGCTTTCATCGATGGCGCTTGGTTGGATAAGTTCAAAGATTTGAAGTTGCTTGGATTTGACAGATCTATCTCGGACCACTGCGCTCTGGTTATTGAAAGTGAGTCAGAGAACTGGGAGCCCAAACCTTTTAGGAACCTTGATATGTGGTTCTCTAACCCTAGCTTCAAGAAACTCGTCGTAAGTGAATGGAAACACCTTGTTGACCTTCCCTTCCAAAACAAGCTCAAACGATTGAAACAACTTATAAAAAGGTGGAACAAGGAGGTGTTTGGGAATCTGAATTCGAAGATTAAGAGGCTGGAAATGGAGCTATCTGAGCTAGACAAAGTAAGCGAGTCTCAAAACCTCGATGAGGTTGAGATTGCTCGATGCAAAGCATTAAACCCCCGTGTGCTGTCTCGGCTTCAACGCAAAGAACAATATTGGGTGCAGATGGCACGTACCAAAGCCATTAAATGCAAAGATAAGAACACTAAGCATTTCCACACCATCACCTCCTTCAAGCAAAGTAGGAAATGCACCAAGTCGCTAATGGGGGATCGAGCTTTAGTGACTAACCCTCGATGAATTAAGAAAGAGATCATCAAGTACTTCAAGAATCTGTACTCAAAGGATAAATCTGCGTGCCTTAAGATGGGAAAGTTTGAGGGCCCCCTCCTCTCAAATGCTCAGGCCATGAGTTTGGAAGAGATTCCTTCATTTGAGGAAGTTAAAAGTGCGGTCTGGGCCTGCGATTCATCAAAAGCCCCTGGGTATGATGGGTATAATTTTGGTTTCCTTAAGCGGACGTGGGATACTGTGGGGGATGACCTTCCTAAGACAGTTCTTGCCTTCTTCTGAAGTGGAACCCTGCCTAAATCCATTAATACCACTTGGGTGGCCTTGATACCCAAGGTGGAGGGTGCCTCCAATCTCCCAAAATACAGACCAATAAGCATAGTTTGAAGCATATATAAGGTCATTTCGAAAGTGATGGCCTCAAGAATGAGATGAGTCCTGCCTGACCTGGTAGGAGAATCCCAAACTGCTTTCGTAGCAGGCAGACAGATCCTAGATGGGGCACTCATCGCAAATGAAGTCATTAACTGGGCCAAACGCAGTAAGAAGGAGATTGCCCTTTTAAAGCTGGACTTCCAAAAAGCATATGACTCAATCAGCTGGGAGTTCATCGACCACGTCCTCGACCTGATGGGTTTTAGCATCACTTGGAGGAAATGGACCAAAATCTGTTTAAATACGGCCTCCATCTCCATCCCCATCTTAGTTAATGGATCCCCCACGATACCCTTCAAAATGGAGCGGGGTCTTAGGCAAGGGGATCCTCTATCACCCTTCCTTTTTTGTCATTGCAGCTGAAATGTTTAATACCCTAATGAAGCGAGCAGTTGACCTTGGACTGTTTGAAGGCATTAAATCTGATGGACATGACGTAGGTATCTCCCACCTTCCGTTTGCGGATGACACGCTCGTATTCTGTCCCGCTAGGTCAAAATGGCTGGTGAACTTAATAAGGATCATGGAATGCTTGCAGCTACTCTCAAGTCTGAAAATCGGGTATTGTGGTTCTGGGGAGGCTGGAAAGCTGGGCCGTTAACATGGCTAAGAGGCTAGGGTGCAAGCTTGTCCGGCTACCAACTGTCTACCTAGGTATCCCCCTCGGGGCGAACCCAAACTTGATATTGAATTGGGAGTCGGTCATCTCAAGAATCAATCAGAAACTGGCTACATGGAAAGCAAAACTACTCTCCAAAGCTGGTAGGGTGGTGCTAATCAAGTCGGTACTCAATAGCCTCCCTCTGTATTATATGAGTATCTTCAGGATTCCTAAAGGTGTTGTAAGAAGGATGATCCAAATGCAAAGCAGATTCTTCTAGCAAGCCAGTGGCAAGGGTAACGGTTTGCCGATAATAAGATGGTCCATAATCCAGAAACCGAAAAGCTTAGGCGGCCTTGGGATTGATAATCTTACTATAAAAAATGTTGGCCTTCTTTTCAAGTGGTGGTGGCATTTCTCAGAGGAAAGGAACTCGTTGTGGAAGCGGACCATGTATTCCTTACACTGCCTTAATCCAGATGAGACAATTATGGATCAACAAGGTAAGGGGCTCAAGGGAAGCCTGTGAAGCAACATCTCAAAAGTGGCTACCTGGGATGTGAATCTTAAAGAAGTGATCTTGGAGGGTTGGGGCAAAAGAATGGGTGATGGGAAAAATACCAAATTTTGGCTTGAAACCTGGTTGGGTTCAGCTGTGTTAAAAAATAAATTCCCAAGGCTTTATTTAGTCTCCCTTCGAAAGGATGAAACTATATCAAACATGGGAGTCTGGGATGACCTTCAATGGCAGTGGAACCTTGTATGGCGAAGGAGCCTCTTCCAGTGGAAAGCAGAGCAATTTGAAACACTTTTGGATGAATTGAAAGATGTACATCTTTCCCAATTCATCCCGAACAAAAATTGGTGGCACTTTGATACAAAAGGAGAACTTTCAGTCAAATCCTTAGTCAAAGCCTGGTGGAATATGAGTGGTGAGCCTAGTAATAGAAAATTTATTTGGAAGGGCCTGGCCCCACCTAGAGAAGAATTGCTTGTGTGGTTCATCTAACAAGGGAAGCATAACACTAGAGATAGACTTAGAAGACTCAACCTGATTAATGCAAATGAAGCTTTTTCCCCCTTTTGTAGCAATGAGGAGGAATAAATCTGGCACCTCTTCTTCCACTGCCGATACTCATGGTGCTTTTGGACAGGAATGATTGGGTGGTGGAACACCCAAATCCCTATTACAAATACCTGTGAGGAATGGTGGGAAAGCTGGTGTGAGACGATTGAAGGATCATTTCGTAGGAAGTTGTGGATTTCACTATTCTACGTTGTCCTGTGGTCCATTTGGAACATTAGGAATAGAGTGGCGTTTGACAGTGCGAAGGTGGATTGGGACCATGAGTTGTACCAATTAAAGTTAAGATTAGGCGTTTGGATGAAAGGGTGGGCGGCTGAGTGGCCATATAGCCCGGGGATCTCACTTTAAATCTAGAAGGGGTATCATCATGGACAAAAGCAACCAGGCAGCGAACTAAATCTTATTGGGAACCACCCCCACCTAAGATGTGGAAATGGAACATTGATGGCTCCGCCAAAGGCAAGCCTGGCCCCGCAGGTATTGGTGGGGTTCTTCGAGATGAGACGGGTCGTATCGTAGCTAAGTTTGCGGAATCTGTTGGGATTCAAGATTCTAATGAAGCGGAATTCCTAGCCATTCTTAGAGCCCTTGATTTGTCCTCAAACAAAGAGTGGATTAGAAAAGGGACCCTAATTGTGGAATCAGACTCTAAAGTAGCGCTGGCATGGAACAAGTCTTTGTGCCCTTGGAAGCTCCGATTCTACGGTAATAAGACAAAAAATCTTCAATGGAGAATGGGGAACCTTACCCTTACTTATAAAACCAGAGAATCAAATGAGATAGCTGATAGTCTTGCCAAAGAGGGAGCCTCCTCAAATGACTCTTTGGTGAAGTGGTGCAACTTGGTATGTGAGAGACCGATGTCTTGAGAGGAAGCATCTAATTGTCATGCAGTCCTATTTCATGGTCTATATTCACAGCCGTCTTGGTGTCCATCGATGCTTGCTAAGGAGTCACTTGATGCCAGTTGGTTTAAAAGCTGTCTCTCTTCCTTGGCGCCCACATGTTCATCCTTCCGCAGGCTAGCAACTAGGAGCCTCTGTATCCTTGCTTCCTTTGTTACCTTAGCCATCTTGTTGTAAGTTTTGTGCTTGCTTGTTTGCTTGGTTGCATAGTTTTCCTTGCAGGTGTTCTGTCCCCCTTGGAGTGTATTTCAGCTTAGATTCTTCGTCCCAACATTGAAGAGCAGATTTTCTTGAATGCTGAAATGTTTTTTTAACCGGTGTAGCTTTGGCTACACTAGTGATAGAGAGTTTTGTTGTGCAGATTGAATATAATAATGGAGAGATGTATGGGCTTGCATTGCTCACAAGGAGTCTTATGGTGTGCTACTTGGTGGTGCAAGGGGTTGGAGTTTTGTCTTGTCCAATTCCAAAGGCAAGGGAGCTGATCCATCTTGTGCAGTCTTTGTGCAGTTGATCCCTTTGGTTCCAGATATATAGTGCTAGTCAAGGTTTCAAAAAATGGTCCGTTACGGCAAAAACGGCCGCGACAAAACGGTCACGGTGGCCACCGTTTCCGTTACGGACCGATATCGCGGAGTGATTAGAAATCACAGAAAAATCCGAGACAAAACACCGCGACGGCCGCGATTTCCGCGACAAAACGCCGTTACAGCCGCAATGGACGCGACAAACGCGAAAAAACCTTGTTAATCAGAAAAAAGTAAAAAAAATCATTTCTTTCAACAAAACCAAAAGAATAGACACCTTTTCACTTTCAGTTTAGATTTTTATATCCAAACTCATGCTCTCTGAATCTCTTCTTTGCTTCATATGCTTCTTACCTCCACTCCACTAGCATTCAGTAGCAGTGCAACACCACCACCAACAAGTTCAACCTTCTCTTGCCTTCAATCTTCATCTCCTCCTTCATGCGTTGTGTTGTGTTTTTTGTTGCTTGTGTGCTTTCTTCCTTTTGTTTGAGATGAGGTCGAGATTTGTAGAGAATTAAATATGAGATGAAATCATGAAATGATTTGGGATTTTGGGTTAAAAAGGAGGTGGTTTGATTTGGCTTAAAAAGATTGGAATGGTACTAAATTATTCATATTTTTATTTTATTTCGACATCTTATAATAATGAAAACAACATTCATTTTCGTTAATATACATGATATGATAGTAGAAATAATTTTAAATATTTTTTTGCATTATTGTGGTTAATTCACACCGCGACGGCCGCAACACGTATCGCAACGGCTGAAACAGCCGAAACCGCGAAAGCCTTAACGCGACCGCGACCGCTATTTAGAACCCTGGTGCTAGTCATCACACTTAATGGAAGAAGTGGAAGAACTAGATGAAGAAGGAGTAGAGGTAGAAATTTTCTTGCCTGTATAGCTATGTATGGTTGAAGCTTAATCATATTTGGAGGGAAAGGATCCCTCGTTCTTTGGCTTATCCTTATCATTCCAATTTAAAGTCTTGTGGTTGTTAATGTAGTTGGAATTGGATCTCTTGTAGGAACTCTTTTTTTGTGATTGTTGCTCCATTTTAGCAACTTGATGAACTAGCCCCTTAAGCTATTCATAGATCTTGCGGTAGCCACTTCTTTACTCTCCTCCACATTGGCTCTAATTTTTGAAACTTCCAATTCTTTGTAATACTCCTCAACACTAGTCCCACCTTGAATGAGCTTTTGGAGCTTGTTATGTAGTTCCCTATGTTAGTGACTTGGTACACATCTTTTTCTCATGATAACTTTCAAGTCTTCCCTATAATCAATAGGCCTTGGTCCACACCTAACTCTCTCTTTTGTTGTTGATCCCACCGTAACAAGGCAAAATCCGTGAACTCCAAGGTATCCAAGCATAACTTCCATTCCTCGCACACTTCATGACAACTAAAAACTTGTTCCACTTTGAGTTACCTAACTAAATACAAATTTGGATCTCCTTTGCCTTTTAAATTGGGAATGTTGAGTTTCTTTTTCTTCCAATTTTATTCTTCCCACCTTTGCCTCCATTCGTTTTCATGACCATAATGGTGATGCCTATGCATCCTTTCATTTTCATCGTCATAGTGTCTATATGTCTTCTATCATGCTTCCTTGTCCTCCTTGATTGTCTAGGTATCTCATCTTCGCCCCCTCCTCCTCATACTCATGAGTTGGAGTAGGTTCTTTTCAAACAAAGTAATCCATTCTCCAAGATCTTCACTAACACTCCTAATCTCCAATTGTGTTTCTCATTGAAGATTAGTCATATAAGCTACAAGGGGTGTTGTTTTTGGTAATGGTGGAACACCTGCCATCAGACAAATAACAAATACTATGTATAAAAGAATAAAAGGAACTGGACCTACCACTCAACTAAGTGTTTACACTCTTGAAATCTCACTCGTGTTTACACTCTTCGTGGCTTTTTTATAATGTATTCTCTCTTTCCTTTTTCCACTCCCTAAATTCCTCTTCTAGAGTTTCTCAAAAGGATTCAAGTGGATTTCAATCACCAAGGTCTTTATGTTACTACCAAAGTTAATGAGACAATCACACAAAGAATTATCACATAAGAGGTTAAAAAATGACAAAAAGAGACTCTAAGACACAATTAAAAATTTAGAAAACAAACAAGATAAAAAACGCTACACCAAATAGAGCCTGAGAAAGATAACCCAAGTAAGAAAATGTATATGATCAATGAGAACCATGTGTGTATATATAACAAATATGCAAATTTGTGGAAAGTATGATACAAAAAACTTACATTCCACATAATGAATGTGAAAACTATTTGCAAATTGAATGAAGAGTCAATCCCTCAAATCTATATATTTGCTCTTTTTTTTTTAAATACTTGCCTTTTTCTATAAGTACCTTTTTTCTTACCTCTTTTTTTTTAGAATCACTTTTTTAAAAGCTGTTTTTATGACTTATCTATTCCTATACTCTTTCGGCTTTTGAAAATCCAGATATCAGAAAGTATTGAAGAAATAAAACTAAAATCAAATTTGCAAGTAAAATTTAAATCAAAGAGGACAAAACTAGGTTACTCTCAAGAACGGAACGTAAGTAAATGGTTCATCATTAAACTAGTAGCAGATGTACACACTGGTCAGCCACAAATGAAATCGAGAGTTAAAGAAACGTAATTAAGAATGTACAAACAAAACACAAGAGTCGCTGAGCTCATAACACAAGCGCAAACGCAAAAGTGGAGCTCACAAACTACACAAAATTAAGAACAGACGCAGAACAAGGACAACACACAAATAGCACAGAGCATAACCGAGAGATGACACAAACCACGTAAATACCGAATTGTGAATATGAACCAAAACATTCAACAAACTCATGAACAAAACGAAGCAAACAGAAACGAAAGAAATGCAGAATCGTATAACAAAAATAGAGACGAGGAAAAAAAGAACGAGCATCAAGAAAAGTGCTAATCACAAGACCTAAATCTAATACAAATTGATGTGATACTCAATAAGAATCTTGAAGAGTAGGATATTTTTTTCAATTTCTTTACATTTTCAAGAAAATCAAGAACACAAAAACAAAATTAAAGTCACAAGAAATGGAAAGGTAGAAGGTGGAGATCTCCACGTCCAAGGAAGGATGATAAGATCAAAACGTGTTACGGATTGACCCAATCCACAATAGTGAGTCCCATAAGCAAAAGCATATCCATTAACCAACGACTAAGATCTAGGCCCTAGATCGGACGACTCTGACTCATTAGGACAACACACTTTTACTCTATAAATAGGCATTCAATGCAATGGTCAAGGTACACACTCTTTCCTACTATTTACCTCTAATCAGTTCCCTAGCTGATTTGAGCGTCGGAGTGTGCTCGCAGGTACCACCTGCCCCGGATCAGAAGCGGAGCTCGGTTGATCAAGACCAACCCCTACCAACTATCTCGGACCGAACTTGGTATCTAAGATCGGATACAGGTCCAGAGATACGGTACAGAACATTGGCGACCACAGTGGGAGGATCTTGTACTCTAGTTCCTCTCCCATCTCCTTGATTGACAATGACTCCGACCTTAAGTCGTAGGACTATCCTGAATGTCGCTGAAGAACCGGTCCTGCAGCAGGTGACTCCGGAAGGAGTGGCAGTCACCTTACCCCTTAGCCCGCACATGCTCGAAGCTCGGCTACGACTATGGTTCATGGGAGCCCAGCTCGGAACCGACTTCCACCTCCCCCGCAAACCGTCCAGGTATCGGTCGATGCTGTCCAACAGCTCGTCCTATTCCTAAATCGGCAAGCCAAGGCCGACCAGCAGGAAAGCCAACGCTACACCCAGTTAAAAGCTCAGATTGCTGAGATCCGGGCTCGTAATATCCCGGATTGGGGTTCCCCTCTGCGCAACTCTTTAAGTGGAACAACTCATGGCCGCGGGTGCCACCGATCTCCGGCTTGGAGGAGATACCATCATCGCACTCCACCTCGTTGTAGAGGAGGGCGAGGACCAGAGACTCCCCCAAGTCAGACCCCTGATGATTTCTATGGTCCTAAGGGTTCCCCTCGGCCTAGCTCGTTTCTGTTTTCCTGTCCTCCGAGGCGACGTACCAGAAGTCGAAAAAGGCCTCTGAGGCAGGAACGTCAGCGCCCTAGCTCGTGGGATCCCCCGACAAGTATGGCTACCGACAGTCTCCACCCCTTGAGAGGTCGGCAATGCGTAAAGGACCTTTCATAGCTAAAATCGACTACTTCCCGGTGCCAAAGCACCTCGAGAAGCCGCCCGAGGGTTTGAAAATGCATGATGGGACTGGCGATCCGGATGCCCACCTCGACTACTTTGACACGGTTATGCAATACCGTGACGTTCCAGAGGAGATAAAGTGCCGAACCGTTCCCCTCACTCAAGAGAAGGCGGCTCTAGACTGGTTCAGGGCTCTTAAGCCAAATACGATCCCCTCTTGGGATCAGTTAGCCAAGCTCTTTTCTGCACACTTCTCCCACTCGAAGATGAAGCCTAAATCTTGGAAAGTATTGCAGGCAATTCGGCAAGGAGAAAATGAGTTCCTTCGGGACTACACAGAGAGATTCAATAGAAAAGCTGCTCAAGTCCGGAACCTCAACGACTCCTTCCGTCTTTATTTCATGGAGGCTGGTCTTCGTGAAGGAAGTGTATTTCAGATAGACGTCGGGGTCAACCAAGCTGAGTCGCTTGCCGAGTTCCTCCAGCGATCTCAAAAGTATATCGATCATGAAGAAGGGATTAACGCAGGAAGGTCACGTTTTACCTAGGTCTCGGAATGAGCCTACGGGCGTGATGTAATCTGACTTTGTAAATGTTTAACCATCTAATATATATGGATCGACTACAATTTTCCTCACAGTGATTGCTTAGTAAAAGTGGATTCCGAGGTTAAATGGAAGGATTTGGGATCGGTCGAACGATCACCTTAAAGTTCCACGCTAAAACCGGAACCCGAGACACCGAGCTCGACATCGCTAGAGTTTCGGGAGCTCCACCAGGTCGGACTCCAGGTAATTCCTACTATCCTGAGGTTTCCCCTCGGCCCAACTCGTCTCTGGCTTCCTCTTCTTCAAGACGGCATTAAATTGACACCTCGAAGATCTTTGACAAGACCCGTATCTCGGGCGCTCCGAGGCTGGTGGTAGACACCCTTGCTGGTATAAACTCGTCCTCGAAGATCTTTGATAAGACCCGTATCTCGGGCGCTCCGAGGCTGGTGGTAGACACCCTCGCTGGTATAAACTCGGCCTCGAAGATCTTTGACAAGACCCGTATCTCGGGCGCTCCCAGGCTGTGGTAGACACCCTCGATGGTATAAACCCGGCCTCGAAGATCATTGACAAGACTCGTATCTCAGGCGCTCCGAGGCTGGTGGTAGACACCCTCGCTGGTATAAACCCGGCCTCGAAGATCTTTGACAAGACCCGTATCTCGGGTGCTCCAAGGCTGGTGGTAGACACCCTCGCTGGTATAAACCCGGCCTCGAAGATCTTTAACAAGACTCGTATCTCGGGCGCTCCGAGGGTGGTGGTAGACACCCTCGCTGGTATAAGCCCGGCCTCAAAGAATACTGTCCTAAAGGCGACATTAAACTGACACCTCGAGTCACTTAACGGTCATCTCTGTCTCGTGAGATCTAGCCCGGTTTCGTGGAGCTCAGACAAGGATTAGAAGTCAAGATCGCCTCACAGACGACCTGACTTGGGGGGCAACTGTTACGGATTGGCCCAATCCACAATAGTGAGGCCCATAAGCAAAAGCAGATCCATTAACCAACGACTAAGATTTAGGCCCTAGATCAGACGGCTCTGATTCATTAGGACAACACACTTTTACTCTATCAATAGGCATTCAATGCAATGCTCAAGATACACACTCTTTACTACTCTTTACCTCTAATCAGTTCCCTAGCTGACTTGAGCGTCAGAGTGTCCTCGCAGGTACCATCTGCCCCGGATCGGAGGCGGAGCTCGGTTGATCAAGACCAACCCCTACCAACTATTTCGGACCAGACTTGGTATCTAAGATCGGATACAGGTCTAGAGATACGGTACAGAACAAAACGTGATCGCCACAAAGGATTTGGTTATCCCTTTGATGAGATCCAACATGAGTTCTTTAAAGAACTAAGGAGAGAAACTCTAAGCTCTCAACAAATCAAATTTGTATTTTCATCAAAAGTGTTTTTACAATGGCAAGATTGTCATACCTTTGTGTATTTTACTAAGAACACCTCCTAATTTTTAATCACAACCTATGTGCCTTTGAACAAATATTAGGCTTATAAAAAGGAAAATTCATCAAATTACAATGATTTCAAATAGAAAATAAAACACAATACAAAACAAGGTTTACACGTCTATTTTATTTCTCAATAAGGGACTAGTCACTAATGATCAGAAGGATTTGGTAAATAATGACTTCATTAGGTTCTCCTCTAATGGGAATCAACAAAGAACTAATCTTATTCTCCATGTTCTCTTGGAGCTTCCTTGCTTTGCTCCTAGCGATCACTCCTTTTTGTGCATCATTCTTTTGAGCTAGGAGGTCCTTATAGTCCTTGCACACGTGAAAGACAAGAAGGCAAAAGAAAATCATAAAAAGGAAAAAAGTTCCACTATGAATTTCAGTTCTAGAGACACTAGTACACGAAATGTCTAATATTTTGTGATTTAACACTAGTTTTATAAAACTGTCAGTGTTAAATACAAACGAGATGGCATTTTTTGTAAATAAAATGTAATATATCGTTTTAGCGCATTACAAACATGAAATACAATGCTAGATGTAGTAATAGATTGGCGTGGATACATTCCAGGTTTAAAACATTTAAAACACTAACTGTTCCAAGCTGGTTGTTCCTTAATACCCAGTGTGGATTCTTTTAGAGAATTTAAAATGTATAAACATTGACAATTCCATGTCGGATCTTTCATAGAAAAATGTTGAATTTGGAAACTAGTCTAAGGCTACTTGTGAGTTTGATCTTCTTAAGTTGCTTGTGCAATTTTTGAGGGTGGCACAAATTCCCATTCTGTTAATAAGTAGATTCAATAAACCCAATAGGTTTAGTACCATCCAATCAGCCCAATCAGATTAGTATGTTTTCTGAAACTGCCTAATTGATCCTTCCTAACGCTTCTTCCGAAACAAACCCAAGAAGTAGTTTGGCGTTATAGAAGTTCGAAGTCATGAATTTGTAGACTGTTATATTTTGGCATGAATTTTATTATCCATTGACAGAATGGGTGGATTTAAGGAATTGAACGTCTCTCACTTAACATTGTTAGTATCTATCGGCAAATTCCCGTGTAGATTCTAACAATGTCTAGTGATCCGAATGCTCAATTCCTTATATACCTTCCATCTGTCAATGGATAGTAAAATCCATGCCAAAACACAATGGTATACAAAGTCATGTTTTAAAACTTCTTCAATCCCAATTCTACTTCTTAGGTTTGTTTTGGAAGAAACACAAGTAAGGATGAACCTGGTCGTTGATAGGCCGCAAGTATACGGTTCTATCGCGTAATAAAAAGTTACCGATCCACAGGGACTATGAGATTACCAATGTTATTTTCCGGTTGTGATTATCTAAAAGGAATTATTTTTGTAGAAGGAATTTTTGTTGGTTTTAAATTCAGAATTATAAAGGCGTCCTAGGATTCTGGTTTCATCTCAATGATATAAACATTTCACAATCCCTCATACATCCTCTATTTTATGTTAAGGTTCTTTTCTAAGGACAAGGTATTCAACGGTAACTCAAGTTTCCTCTCGGAATACAAGAGTGTGCCTCGAAACAATAATCAAAACCTATTCTCATGGTTGATTAGTGCCAAGACCCCATAAGTACAAAACTTATTGTCCAATGACTCTCAAAACTATTCTCATGTTTTGATCATCTTGTCTAACCTCATAGTTCTAATATCAAACTTCACCTCTCGGTACTTCGTTTGATATTTGAATTATGACTTTAAAAATAATGAGGTTAGATTAGAATAAAAGCTTTAATAAAATAGAGTCTAGACTTGGAATTGTTTAGGGATCTGTCATTTGATTATTCCCACAATCGCAAGACTAGAAGGGTTTACTCACTCATGATCATTGTAGACAAGGACTTAGAAAGAGTAGAAGAAGAAGACATAAAGATAAATGACGAGAAATAAAGGAAAGCGATAAATGACGGAATGTAAATTTCTGAATTATAAATTGCTTGAATGTAAATGACTTATAATGTAAATGACAAGAAATAAAGTGCAGAAAATAAGAGCTGAAATGTAAAGAGCAGAAAAATAAAAGTGCAAGAAAGTAAAGAGCATAAAGATAAATTGCAAGAGCTTTAAGAAAATAATAGAAACTTTGATTCACTTTGAGAGTAATTTTGCACTGACAAATGATGATCTTAGCACTAAGAAATCTGTGCTATTTATAAGCTAAGCTAGGGAACAAATGAGTTAAAGAACATTAGAAGCAATGAAAGCCAATTACAATTAGAGTTAAAGCCAATTACAAGCCATAAAAGAGCAAAATATAGTTGTTTTGGCATGCAAAGCAAGCACACGGGTCGTGCTATTTAGTGCATGGGTCATGCATGCTACTGGACTATAATGATATAATTTTTCATTAGCTTTCCAACACATCAAAGAACACCACAATCGGATTCCTAGATTGTGAGATATGACCAAACACTAGTGTAAAAATTGGAAAAGAATTAGAGTTTTTAAGTCGGACTCCCAAATATCCGACTTAGAAAGTTGACGCGGTGGCAATTTTGTAATTAACATGAAAAAAGAATTCTGGCAGACACCTTTCGAAGTCGGTTATTCATTACGTCCGACTTTAAATATCTAGCCTATTTTCTCATGAAATAATAACCCCTCACTGAATTAGTCACAAAAGAATAACTCCTGAAATTTTTTCGTGAAACAAACCCCCCCCCCCTTGCAGAAACCCTCGCGCGTTCCTCTCTTGCCCCAAAACACAAATCAACTCCAATACTGAAAGTGAAACCCTAAGCTTCCATCGCTCTTCCCCTTCTCTTCCATCGCTCTTCCCTTTCTCTCTCTGCCAAATCGTCTTCATCCTCCCTCACTCTCTCTTCTCTGCCTCCATCTCCATCTATCCTCGTCGCCGTCTCTCTCCTTGTCCCGCCTCGTCACCGTCGCCATATTTGCTGCCCTGGAGGAAGAAAGGGGAAACTCTTGGTTGAAAAAGATATACATATCCCTCTCTTCCGCCTTGTCACCATCACCGTCACCGTCACCATTGTTTGTCATTCTTGGTATTATTACCGAAAGAATCTCTCCCTCCCTCTCTCTCCCTCTCTAAAAACCCTCTTGCGTTCTTTGCAATCGAACAAGAAATGGCCAACAGTAACCTCCCTCGAAGAATCATCAAGGTTTGTATTCATTTCGATATTGAAATCTGAATTTCAATTTCTCCGATCGATTTGTTGGCGACTGAGAAAGCAAAAGAAACTTGAAATCCAGTCCTAGTTTTCTGGCGCTTAATCGTTCGACTCTATCGCGTTGGCCAATAGCGTATTTTGATCGATAAACTGTGCTGTCAATTTTTCCACTTTGTCTTAAATTCAGCTGCAAAATCAGAAAATAAAATGAAAAACCCTAGTTGTTAAACATTGGGGATTTAACTTCCTTTTTGCTTTCAATCTTCGATGGAAGCAAATTGTAGTTATGGTTTTTTCTTTTTCTTTTTTGAATTTTTTTTATTTGAGTTTTGATCTCTCTGAGTGTTCTGATCACGCTCTTATCTCTTTATTTTTGGATATAATAGGAAATGCGGCGTCTGCTCAGCGAGCCAGGTAACTTCTTATTCGCTCTTTCCCTTTGTTGCTTTATTTGACACTTTTTTGTAAATAAATGTTAGTGGTTAATTAGTTAAAGAAATAGGATTTGGCAGTTGACAATTTCTGTCGTGAACATAGTGCTTTTGTTGTTTGCCATCAGTTGAATTAGTAGTGCTTGTCCATGTAGTTTGTGTCTTCTGAGATACCTTGAATGTTATTTCCATGGTTATTTAGTAATTCAAGTTATGATGCAAGAGTTGTTATGTCGTATATTTTTCTCTTTATTCTGCTAATTATTTAATTCTCTTAGTCTAATACTACTATAATGATTTGCTATTGCAGCACCTGGAATTAGCGCGTCACCTTCAGAAGAAAATATGCGATATTTCAATGTGATGATCCTTGGGCCAAGCCAGTCACCTTATGAAGGTAGTATCCGGTTTAGTATCCAGTTCAACAGCATGAGCATGCTTCCTGAAAATGCTTAATAATATATTGTCTGAGTCTCTCTTTAAACAATACTTAATGATAACATGGAATGAATTTCCATTTGATTTAAGGTATGTTTAAGAACTAAGAAATATATGGAGAATTCCTGCAGACAGTTTTTATTTACAGTTGAAGTCTACTTGTGGCCTTGTTAGATAGAAGATTGCAGATAATTTTCTTGAAGTACTATGTGTGAATGTATGGAACCTAGCTAAGAGAAGTGGGAGATTGATATGATATGAAAAGAACAAATTTTATTGAAGACTGAAAATAGGAGATGGATATTACTCCAAGAGTTTCCCCTTAGAACTGAGCCACGGTTCTATTTACATTGCTAACAAATCTGAATGATATCACTAGGGCTTCTAAGCTAGCTCTCGTGAAGAATGGTTTTACTCTTCCTCGTTATGCCAAGGTTGCGTGCGTTCTACAAGGTACCGATCATGTAATTTAACATTTTCTTTCTTTTTTATTTAGTTTAATATTTAATCTTTAGTTTCGTGATTCCATGTTTGATAACTAACTATCAATATATTTTAGTCAAATATAAAGTAGATGTAGTTTTTCAAAAGGCCACAAGGCTGGTGAATTCACTGATTTTTTCTAACAGGTTCAACCGGAGTCTTCACTAGATTTCGAACTGAGTTTGGGGGGAGAGATTGGGACTAAAGAAGATAAATACGTGAAGAATCTTATTGGCAAAAATCAGGCAAAGGAATTCTGAAGCTTGAAGGGTTGTGGTTTTAAACAGTAAGAATCTTCCTTTGATTGGTGAGGTTGGTTTGGGAGCTGATCTTGTGAGTTGATTTGGTGAGGGTGTTGTTTAATGGTGGTGGGTTTGTGGGGTCTGGATGCTTTCCTCTGTAGTAGATGGGAATAACCATGATTATTCCGATTTTAGCTACATTCCTTATAGAATTTCTAGTTGGTGAATTTCTAGTTGCATGAATTCTATGGATTGCTTTGAGCCGATGTTGATGTGTATAAATGTTTAATTATTATGTGATGATTAGTAGAAGCCTCCCAGTTAGAATTTCCAGTTATGCTCACACATTGTTGCTCCAATCAACTAAAAAATGCAGGGAGCTTGTTGGCGAGAAGGCGTCGTCTAAAAGTGGCAAGTTTACATTCTTAAATTGCTTTGATATGGGTACTGGAACTTTAGCATTTGGTGTGGAGAAAGGTGTGAAGCTCTATTTTTACAATATTAGAACTTCTGATGTTGAAAGGCAAGATATGATGCAATTCAAGCTGCCCTTGTTGATGCTGCATCACAGGGTATGTCACCAATTGATTCACATAAACATGGTCAGACACAAGGTGCAAAAGCATAGGTTTGGAATTCCAAAATTGGCTACCCACAAGGTGCAAAAGCATAGGTTTGGAATTCCAAAATTTCTTGTACATTTTAGTTCCCTCATCTAGAGCCAAATCTGTAGTATTTTGATGCTTATAGAAAGAAATGCACTTGTGTTCAATTGCCTAGCCCTATGTTCAGTTACCCTAGATATATTAGCATTCAATTTCCTAGCCATGTGTTCTTTTACATTCTTTCCAAATATGTCATTCAATACTTATGTATCTACCTTGTGCAGATTCAACAGTTCTTGAAAGAGTTAGAGGGTCAATTTCTGAAGGTAACAACTTATTTCTTGTCTTTCATGTTCACAATTTATTGGCAAATCAAGATCAATGATGTAAATATCCTTCCTAGAAGAAACACTTTGATATGACTTTGTGTCTGACATTTGAAACAATTACAGGTTCCAGTTCCAGGTTCCAGATTCTAAAAAATATGGGAGAGATCTTAAAATTAGGGGCGCTAGATACTCATCAGTTGTTAAAACAACAATTTTGTATGAATTATTTCCGCTTCTTTAGTTTGGATTGTATTTGAGTGTTGGCAAGATTACTAGCTTAAGATCATTAATTATTTCAGGTTGCCTGACTCGAAGGATTTCAAAAAAGTTAATAAGATCTATGCTAAATGTGAGTTTTTAGTAGTGGTTTTGATGTTTCCTTGACATTGTTTACATTCGCTTAAAGCATGCAACAGGATGTTTAGGTGTAATGATAATCATTATTGTTCTGAACTAATTGCACTTTTTTGTTAACTCTTTTGGGTAGTTGGGTCTGGTTGGGTAGTTAATAAGACTGTTGCGGTTAAAGTTCTTGCAATCGATTCTAAACAAGGGGAAAAAGAATTTCACACTGAGGTGAAAACAGTTTACTAATAATCATTTCTCATTACCTTGGCAAGCATATTGACAGAATCAGTCTTCTGTTTCAAGACATTTTCTATTTCAACTTTTGATGTTCTTTTAATTTTTCTCAGGTTATGTTATTGAGAAGGTTACATCATAGAAACCTGGTAAATTTGGTCGGATATTGCGTAGAAAAGGGACAACATATGCTTATATATGTCTACATGAGTAAAGGCAACTTGGCTTCCCATTTGTATAGTAAGTCAACTATCTATCTTTTTTGGAAATTTCTTTCAAATTCAAGTTGCATAAGCAATAATAAATGAAAGCATGTATACTTGTGTCTATATTTAGGCGAAGAGAACAGGACGCTGGACTGGGATATGAGGGTTCATATAGCTTTAGAAGTAGCAAGAGGCTTGGAGTATCTTCATGATGGGGTAAGTTACCATATGATTTGCAGTGATATAGTTCTGCTTTGTATACTTAGTTATAACTGTATGAATTGTCATTTCAGGCAGTTCCTCCGGTAATTCATCGAGATATCAAATCGAACAATATACTCTTAGACCAGTCTATGCGAGCCAGGGTATGTTCTTGTTAATCATCGCCTTTACACCTCACCGACCCTTTTATTTTATGTTGGTTAGCATGATTCTTATGTTGTAGCTTTTGATGTTGTGAATCAAACAGGTTGCTGATTTTGGACTTTCAAGAGAAGAGATGGTGGATAAACATGCAGCTATTCGTGGTACCTTTGGCTATCTCGACCCTGAGTACATATCTTCAGGGACATTCACCAAAAAAAGTGATGTATACAGTTTTGGCGTGTTGCTCTTTGAACTTATAGCTAGCCGAAATCCTCAGCAGGGTCTTACGGAATATGTTGAGCTTGTAAGATCTCTCTCTCTCTCTCTCTCTCTCTCTCTCTCTCTCTCTCCCCCTCTACAAGCACCGACAAAGATAAAACGTATTTCGTGATTTTTTCATGACATATAATACAAATCAAAACAAGTCATTACTAAGCACTTGGTTAATGAATCTTTGATGGCATTGTTCCATTAAAATGTATTAGAAAGTTAGTTAAAATTAGTTCTTCAGTTGTATCAAATTTTCATAGTTTGTTAGTTAGTTAAGTTTTGGTATTTACTTTCATTTGAATGATATTCATATTCATATTCAATTCATAGGCAGAGTATGTAACTCTTAATAAAATACTTAGTTTTTTATTTGTTCTAATGAATGATACTGATGGATGATTAGGCAGCAATGAACACTGAGGGGAAAGTTGGTTGGGAAGAGATTGTTGATTCTAAGCTTGAGGGAAAATGTGATTTCCAAGAGCTGAATGAAGTGGCAGCACTTGCCTACAAATGCATCAACCATGCCCCGAGAAAGCGACCTTCGATGAGAGACATAGTCCAAGTTTTGACGCGGATTCTTAAATCAAGGCACCAAAAGAATCATCACAAAAAATCCCTTTCAGCTACAACAGATGAAGTTGCAATTGATGTTGATCAGCTAGAAGAATCTATAGATAGTGCAACTGACATGTATGATTTGTAGAAAATGGTTTTACATTTAGATTTTGTTTTTGTTGTTATTTTTTAATTTTTGGTTTTTGCATTGGGATATGATATGGCCTTAACACACATTAGGCTTGAGTGATTTAATGATTCTTGGCAATATGGCATCATCTTTTAGCATTTTTTTCATTGTTGTTTCCTTCTCTTGCCTCAGTTCTGTTGTCTTGCAGAGCAGTCAATCTATTTAGGTGAAGCTACAAAAAAAGTTTTTTTTTTTTTAAAAAAAGGAACATTTAAAGTCGGGCGCAACTAACGTCCGACTTTAAAAGGTTTTCCACAAGCCATAATTAAAGTCGGAGTTCAGAAAAAACCCGACGTTAAAGGTTTTCCACAGGCCATAATTAAAGTCGGACGCACTAATAATCCGACTTAAAAACGTACTTTGTAAGTCAGACCTTAATCCGACTTTAAAAAAACATACTTTCTAAGTCGCTTTGATAGAAGTCGGGTGAATCTCCGACTTTAAATGTCCGAAATGTCCGACTTTGAATCCCATTTTTCCACTAGTGAAAATGGTGTAAACATGTATAAAACTGTTAAATCCGCGCTTGGATGTATGAGTATGCTCTTGGGGCGTATCGACAAGGTCTGACTCTTAGCTTAATTATTGACCTTCCTTGCTTCCTTTTGACCCTTATTGTTTCCTTTGGCCTTGGGACTTTGACATCTTGCTTTTGAAGCTCATATTTTTCTCTTTTGTCAATACTTAGCCTGAAATTAAAATAAAACAAAAAAGTAGTAAAATAGCTCTAGAATAGAACTAAAATACCGAATAACTTAATAAAAATAAGTAATAAAAAGACACATAAAATGGACATATCAAACTCCCCCATGCTTGAATCTTTGCTTGTCCTCAAGCAAAACTATAAAACCTATTAGACCAATATTGGAAAAATTCTAAATTCATACAAAAACCATAAGTGAACCGGGGGTAAGTTTCGGCACTTCTTCTTTGGTTCGAGACTTACTACTTGGGCTTTTTGTGAAATAAGAGACAAGTTTGAGGTATCAACGCATTTGAAAAGATATCAATATCAGAATACAACCATTTCCCTAGCATTCTTAAGCTTTGGTCTTCCATTCACTAGACCGGGTCTCAAAGGGGGGGGGGGGGTCTTTATACGCTGGGCATTCAAGCATTTTTTTTCTTTTTCTTTGATTTCACATGCAGGCCAACCACTTTTAATTTTTAAATTTTTCAATCTGAACTAAAGTGGTCAGCCCATTTTGCTTGATGTACTAATTTGCATTTTTTTCTTTTCTTTTTCTCTATTTTTTTTTCATGTTCTTGAAACCCCAACTCAAACATTTTTCCCAAGTAACCTCGCATCCGGTGAATGTCACCAAGAGAATCAGATTACTAGTTTCTTTTCAATCCTCCTAATAGTACTAATAACCAAAAGCCAGTCTCAAGAGTGTGTGTGTGAAAACCCAAGAAGCAACAACAAACAAACAATTATTTTATTTTTACCAGCCAGTCCACCTAGATGAATGCTATGATGGTCAAATATTTATCCAACAGAGGTCTTTTAAACAAAACATGCTTTTAGGAAATTCACAAAGACTTGTAACATGGGGAGATGATATTTATTCAAAACAAACTAGACTCAATAAAAACAGTAAAAAGGACAAGATGCCCCCTCATGCTTGGACCAAACATTGTCCTCAATGTAAAACAGAATAGAATACATGAGTGGGGTAAGAAAGCTCACATTGACTAGCATTTGTAGTTTTTCTTCTTATTCCAGAAAAACAAAACATAGGTAAACCTGTGGGTTTCCTCCCACGCAGCACTTGTTTATGGTCATTAGCTTGACCTTTGCCCTTTATAGACTTATTTCTGGGTCTCATTGCTTGAAGCATAAAGACCAAGTGACACATGAAGAATGAAAACATATTCCTGTATCTCATGGCTTGTAAAATGAAAGTTGTGTAAGCAATAAGATCTTATTTTCAATTCCTCCTAAATCAAATGTTATTTTCACAAAGGAAGGTGAAAAATAAGATAAAGGGCACAACATTGTAACATCCACACATGCATTTAAATTAATATACTTATTCAAGGGAGAAATTCCAATTTCCTTTGTACTCTCCATTTCATGGTATATCTCTTGTGAATCATCTTCCACTACCACTTTACCATTATTTTGATCTACCTCAACAACAATATTTTTCTCAATTTTTGCTTTATGTATTTTTTAGAAAAACCCTTGTAAGAAAGGTGGTGGTGGTGGCAACAATGACGCATAAGATTCTCATTCCTCCTTGGAGAAAACAAATACATTTTTGTATATCCCTTTTAAGCAACGTGGTGGTGGTTGCAAAGATTCCTCAAAGTATTCTCATTTCTCCCTGGAGAATGTAAACACATGTTAATTCATAGTAACAAGAAAAAACATTTAGTCTAACCGATACCGAAAAATCAATCAATATCACAACAGTCCCCGACAACGGCACCAAAAACTTGATAGGCCACAAGTATACGGTTCTATTGCGTAATAAAAAGTTATCGATCCACAGGGACTTTGTGATTACCAATGTTATTTTTTGGTTGTGATTAGCTAAAAGGAATAATTTTTGTAGAAGGAATTTTTGTTGGTTTTAAATTCAGAATTATAAAGTCGTCCTAGGATTCTGGTTTCATCTCAATGATAGAAACATTCACAATCCCCCATCCATCCTCTATTTTATGTTAAGGTTCTTTTCTAAGGACAATGTATTCAACGGTAACTCGAGTTTCCTCTCGGAATACAAGAGTCTGCCTCGAAACAATAATCAAAACCTATTCTCATGGTTGATTAGTGCCAAAACCCCTTAAGTACAAACCTTATTGTCCCAAGACTCTCAAAACTATTCTCATGTTTTGATCATCTTGTCTAACCTCATAGTTTTAATATCAAACTTCACCTCTCGGTACTTCGTTTGATATTTGAATTATGACTTTAAAAATAATGAGGTTAGATTAGAATAAAAACTTTAATAAAATAGAGTCTAGACTTGGAATTGTTTAGGGATCTATCATTTGATTATTCCCACAATCCCAACACTAGAAGGGTCTACTCACTCATGATCATTGTAGACAAGGACTTAGAAGGAGTAGAAGAAGAAGACATAAAGATAAATGACGAGAAATAAAGGAAAGCGATAAATGACGGAATGTAAATTGAGGAATTATAAATTGCTTGAATGTTAGTGACTTATAATGTAAATGACAAGAAATAAAGTGCAGAAAATAAGAGCTGAAATGTAAAGAGCAGAAAAATAAAAGTGCAAGAAAGTAAAGAGCATAAAGATAAATTGCAAGAGCTTTAAGAATTCACTTTGAGAGTAATTTTGCACTGACAAAGGATGATCTTAGCACTAAGAAATCTGTGCTATTTTTAAGCTAAGCTAGGGAACAAATGAGTTAAAGAACATTACAAGCAATGAAAGCCAATTACAATCAGAGTTAAAGCCAATTACAAGCCATAAAAGAGAAAATGTAACTGTTTTGGCATCCAAAGCAAGTGCATGGGTGGTGCTATTTTGTTCATGGGTCATGCATGCTACTGGACTATAAAGATAGAATTTTTCATTAGCTTTCCAACGTATCAAAGAACACCTCAATCGGATTCCTGGATTGTGAGATATGACCAAAATGGTGTAAATGTGTATAAAACTGTTGAATCCGCGCTTGGACGTATGAGTATGCTCTTGGGGCGCATCGACAAAGTCAGACTCTTGGCTTAATTCTTGACCTTCCTTGCTTCCTTTTGACCCTTATTGTTTCCTTTGGCCTTGAGACTTTGACCTCTTACTTTTGAAGCTCATATTTTTCTCTTTTCTCAATACCTAGCCTGAAATTAAAATAAAACGAAAAGGTAGTAAAATAGCTCTAGAATAGAACTAAAATACCGAATAACTTAATAAAAATAAGTACAAAAAAGACACATAAAATGGACATATCCGTCGTGTCAAGCAACCAAACTAATCTAAATTGATCGTGTTATCCTACACAATCAGAGCTAGGTGTCTATCATGTTGGGGAAGAGTATCGGAATGATAACATCTTTAGGAAAAGGGTAAAGTGAACACAAGAAACTTTTGAAATGTTTCCTTGACTGAGTTTTTCCCTTCTCTCAAAGATGCACTCATTCCGATATTGTTTCTTAGGATGATAAACACCCAGTTCTGATTGTGACAGAACACACGATCCATCTAGATTCATATATATGTTTCTCATTCTAATTCTGTATTGTGTACTTTTATATTGTAGACCGGCATAAATTATATTATGATAATTTCTGGATATAAAATTGTTTATTAATATTGGGATATACATTTTTATTACTTGTAATGTTCTTGTTTTTATAATTTGTGTTCATCCTTTTGCTTCCACGATTGTTGTTGAACTGGAAAATTTAAAAGAGGTGTTATTGATAAAAAAACATGTTTTAACGCCGGTTTTTCCACTAATAACTAACTTAAAAATCACTCTTTTGTGAGTTTTTTAAGCATGTAAAGAATAACTTTAGGCCATTTGTTACAACCTTGGAAACTTACTACGCCCATGGAAACTACCCTGGCATATAACCTGTGTGGAAAGTTCAATTTAACCGGCATTGTATCCATTTTCTGTACTAATGTGAGAACTCTAATGAGGATACATAATAAGCAAGGAGAACATGGGAGCTTGGTAAGAACCTATGACTCTTTGCAGAGATGGAGGGCGTAGTGATCCAAAACCTAACAAAACTTCTTAGAAGCTCCAGGAAGAGGTCCATATCATGGCGTTATAAACGATGCAGTGTTATGATCCCTAGGTTTTGGTCAAGGGTGTCGATTGAGTCTAGGGTGCTATGAATACATATGCTTTATAGGATAATTTTAAATAACTTAAATATATTATTTTTTTTTGACCAACTTAAATATATTATTGTTAATATAGTATAACAATAATCAATGATCAGGCTAGTGAAACACGAAGCAGAAATTAAAGACAAAAATCGAATATCAATTTGGGACAAAAATCACACACAAACAAAAATCCAAATCAATTTTTCACTAGAAGAAAGAGGGTGGGTTAACTTGCCAAGTTTTGTTTCTTCTTTTTCTTGCTTTTCTGGATCTTGGTTTTCCAAAAACTGGCCTTTGTTGAAGAAGAATAAGGGGCAAGACCAAATGTAACACCCCGATAATTTCTATCTTGTAGAAATTACCGAAGGGCACGACTGGCATACATCAGAGTGACTTTCCATTTTAAAATATTGAATACATACTAAACTTCGATAAATCACTCATCGAACGTGCTTACATAGCTGAACATAATATATATAAAATCGGTCCTTACACCCTCAACTAGTGTTCAACACTCAAAAACGGAAAGTCTGCGGAAGTGATTTACAACTTGAAAGACATAAGTCGTACAATCGAATAGTCTTAAGATACAAAGGAAACTGAAATACAGAGATACATAATATGACAAAACAAACAAAAGCTTCAGCAGCTCCTCAAGTATCTCCATAGCCGTGCCTCACGGTCTTCAACTTCGCCTGCTTAAATGAAAAACAACAACAATGGATTGGGTGAGACAACTTGTCTCAGTGAGTTCTATCGCGACCCCTTACTAATCCTCTCGGTTCAATTATGCTTGATTCATTATTCTGATTCTAACTCATAGTCCTCAAAATTGACTATGTGGCTAACTAACTGAAGTTGTCCTCGTAACCCTCAAGCCGGTTACAAGAAACAACACATAAACTGAACTAATATTTTAGCGTGTCACCGGTCACTTGGCATAATAAGCTCCCGGTGAACCCGTCCCCACTAATCGGCTGGGTCCCTGATGGGGCCTAGGTTCATAGGGCCCATGACTGCCCCTCCCCTAGCTCACTAAACTGAAATAGGGTCGTCACCCTAACTGAATTGATGTATATATTTTAATATACCTGAACTGAACTGAATAATGAACTTAATCATAACAATAGCTTCACTTAACAATGAACTGAACTTCACATAATCTTATTATTAACATTAGGTGATCTAATTACTAACTTAATCTTATAATTAAGTGATCTCACATGGCTTACTAAGGCTTACTAACCTAACTTATCATGATGCTAATCCAGTAAGTCCAACATAAATACACCAATCACACTTAGCATAACCACAACAAGATAATCGGTCTCATAACATGAACTTAGCTTAGGCATAACAATCTCATAACATCAACTAACATCATTCACAATCCCAATTACACCCAAACAGATCATAGCATTACTTTTATTACATATTCAGTTAGGCCTTTTTATTACCTTTCCAACGCATCTGAGATCACTTGAATCGGACCACCGGATCAAAAGATATCGCGAAAACATTCTCAAGTAGGTTTGCTGAAATTTAAACTGCGTCGCGACGCGGACAGGGTCCGTCGCAACGCGAAATTACACATAAAGGTTTGCGTTGCAAATTTTATACTTGGTCGCGAGGCGACGGCCACGGGTCGCGACACGAAATTACACAGAATTTTACCCTTGTGATGCTCATATCTTGAGCTACACAATTCCAAATTCAACCAAATCAGGACCAAATTGACGAGCATTCAGTCTAGTTTCTAAAACAATTGACCACATAAGTTTTGAATACCTATATCATCCCCAGATACCCAGAAACCGAACCTATCCTCAGATTGTCTCCAGAATTCTACCCTAACTTGTGATGCTCATATCTTGAGCTACACAAGTCCAAATGCAACCATTCCAAAGCCAAAATGACAAGTATTCAATCTAGTTTCTAAAAAGGTAAGTTATATAATTTTTGGATACCTAAATCATTCCCAGTTATAGAATTACTGAACCGATTCTAGAACATTCAGAAACAGTGAAATTGGCTAAACAATCAACACCAAGCAAGCACCAAATTAATCCATTGACTCGATTCAGATTATATAACATATGAAACTCAATCCTAGTGAGTATAGAACTCACCTAGTGTAATGAAAATCACACAATCAACAATCTTGTAGGCGAACTATCGAAAGGTTCTACGAACGGTTCTGAAATTTGTTCCAACGATCGAATTCTAGCTGCTCATTAACTTATCCCTCGAACACAGCCACCCAAACCAGACTCCCGCTACTAGAACTACTCCACAATTTGCATGCAACTTCACTAGCTATTTCTACAACACTAAAGGAACCCCAAAACATAAAATGGAAATTTTATTTCTTCAAGAGTGGAGGTGGGGTGTGAACATGGTGGATTAAAGGAGAGAGTGTTTCAGTGGCTGATAAGGGTGTCAATGGAAAGGGGAAGAAAAGTGGAATGAAGCCCTGGTTTCTGATCAAACATGCATGGTACTCTCCTCTCCTCCCCTCTCTTCCTTCTTCCTCGCAACCTCTCCCTTTTCTCTTCTCTCAATTGTTTCAGTTTTTAGTTTTTCTGAAAATAAGGAATGAAGTGTTTTTCCCTTAGGTTCAGCTAAACAGGAGGTTTAAATATGGGCAAGGTACAAAGGCGATTTTACCCCTCACTTACTAACTTTATTCCATATGATTCCTCTCAACCCTAATCACCCTAACTTAACATAATTAAATTCTTAATCACACACAATTTCATACTTAATAAATCAAACAAGCAAAAAAAAATAAAATTCCATTCTATTTTCAATAAACTTAACAAATCAATTCACGCCAAATAATTTAAATAGCGAAAATTGGGGATATTACAATCACCCCAACTTTTAAAAATTTTGTCCTCAAAATTGGACCATTCAAAATTGCACCCAACATACCTTTCGCCGAATCATCAACGACCTTGCCTTTTTGAGCGTCCAACATGTAGACCTTTCCGCTCGCGGAGTTAGCATTCTCTTCTCGATTCCTCTTCTTCACCAGGCACTCGTTAGCATAATGCCTTTCTTCCTTGCAGTAGTAACACACAGTGGACCCCAGACGACACTCTCCAGTGTGAGGCCTTCCGCATTTCAGACACTTACCGGACCTTAGTAGTTCGGATGCTCTAGCCTGCTTTCCTTTGTTATAGATACCCTTCGGCTCATCACTTTGAGTTGGCAACTCCAATGCTTTCTTCTTCTCTTTCCGATACGCTTTCCTTTCTTCATACATCCTGTTGAGATCCGCTTCTGCAACATATGCTTGTTGCACCAACCCAGCATAACTGGTCATAGCATAAGAGCTAAGACCTTGGTTCACATCACCACAGAGACCTTGCTCGGACGTAATCATCTTCTGCTGCGCCTCGATGACCTTCTGCATCCATTCGAAGTGTGGATCGACGGGGACGCTTCCCCTACCTCTACCAGCCATGATTCTGCGAAATATGCACAAAGTATTGAGTTGATCAGGCTCAATGTCTAATAGCATATTAAGAGGAATCACACTTAGAAGACGTAAGAGACTCTGGAATTTTAAGCCCGACTAGGTCGAACTGCTCTGATACCAATTGTAACACCCCAATAATTTCTATCTTGTAGAAATTGCCGAAGGGCACGACTGGCATACATCAGAGTGACTTTCCTTTTTAAAATATTGAACACATACTAAACTTCGATAAATCACTCATCGAACGTGCTTACATAACTGAACATAATATATATAAAATCGGTCCTTACACCCTCAACTAGTGTTCAATACTCAAAAACCGAAAGTCTGCGGAAGCGATTTACAACTTGAAAGACATAAGTCGTACAATCGAATAGTCTTAAGATACAAAGGAAACTGAAATACAGAGATACATAATATGACAAAACAAACAAAAGCGTCAGCAGCTCCTCAAGTATCTCCATAGCCGTGCCTCACGGTCTTCAACTTCCCCTGCTTAACTGAAAAACAACAACAATGGATTGGGTGAGACAACTTGTCTCAGTGAGTTCTATCGCGACCCCTTACTAATCCTCTCGGTTCAATTATGCCTGATTCATTATTCTGATTCTAACTCATAGTCCTCAAAATTGACTATGTAGCTAACTAACTGAAGTTGTCCTCGTAACCCTCAAGCCGGTTACAAGAAACAACACATAAACTAAACTAATATTTTAGTGTGTCACCGGTCACTTGGCATAATAAGCTCCCGGTGAACCCGTCCCCACTAATCGGCTGGGTCCCTGATGGGGCCTAGGTTCATAGGGCTCATGACTGCCCCTCCCCTAGCACACTAAACTGAAATAGGGTCGTCACCCTAACTGAACTGATGTATATATTTTAATATACCTAAACTGAACTGAACAATGAACTTAATCATAACAATAACTTAACTTAACAATGAACTGAACTTCACATAATCTTATTATTAACATTAGGTGATCTAATTACTAACTTAATCTTATAATTAAGTGATCTCACATGGTTTAATAGGGCTTACTAACCTAACTTATCATGATGCTAATCCAGTCAGTCCAGCATAAATACACCAATCACACTTAGCATAACCACAACAAGATAATCGGTCTCATAACATGAACTTAGCTTAGGCATAACAATCTCATAACATCAACTAACATCATTCAAAATCCCAGTTACACCCAAACAGATCATTGTACTACTTTTATTACATATTCAGTTTGGCCTTTTTATTACCTTTCCAACGCATTTGAGAACACTTGAATCGGACCACCGGATCAAAAGATATCGCGAAAACATTCTCAAGTAGGTTTGCTGAAATTTACACTGCGTCGCGACGCGGACAGGGTCCGTCGCGACGCGAAATTACACAGAAAGGTTTGCGTTGCAAATTTTATACTTGGTCGCGAGGCGAAGGCCACGGGTCGCGACGCGAAATTACACAGAATTTTACCCTTGTGATGCTCATATCTTGAGCTACACAATTCCAAATTCAACCAAATCAAAACCAAATTGACGAGCATTCAGTCTAGTTTCTAAAACAATTGACCACATAATTTTTGGATACCTATATCATCCCCAGATACCCAGAAACCGAACCTATCCTCAGATTGTCTCCAGAATTCTACCCTAACTTGTGATGCTCATATCTTTAGCTACACAAGTCCAAATTCAAGGATTCCAAAGCCAAAATGACAAGTATTCAATCTAGTTTCTAAAAAGGTAAGTTATATAATTTTTGGATACCTAAATCATTCCCAGTTATAGAATTACTGAACCTATTCTAGAACATTCAGAAACAGTGAAATTGGCTAAACAATCAACACCAAGCAAGCACCAAATTAATCCATTGACTCGATTCAAATTATATAACATATGAAACTCAATCCTAGTGAGTATAGAACTCACCTAGTGTAATGAGAATCACACAATCAACAATCTTGTAGGCGAACTATCGAAAGGTTCTACGAACGGTTCTGAATTTTGTTCCAACGATCGAATTCCAGCTGCTCATTAACTTATCCCTCGAACACAGCCACCCAAACCAGACTCCCGCTACTTGAACTACTCCACAATTTGCATGCAACCTCACTAGCTATTTCTACAACACCAAAGGAACCCTAAAACAGAAAATGGAAGTTTTATTTCTTCAAGAGTGGAGGTGGGGTGTGAACATGGGGGATTAAAGGAGAGAGTGTTTCGGTGGCTGATAAGGGTGTCAATGGAAAGGGGAAGAAAAGTGGAATGAAGCCCTGGTTTCTGATCAAACATGCATGGTACTCTCCTCTCCTCCCCTCTCTTCCTTCTTCCTCGCAACCTCTCCCTTTTCTCTTCTCTCAATTGTTTCAGTTTTCAGTTTTTCTGGAAATAAGGAATGAAGTGTTTTTCCCTTAGGTTCAGCTAAACAGGAGGTTTAAATATGGGCAAGGTACAAAGGCGATTTTACCCATCACTTACTGACTTTATTCCATATGATTCCTCTCAACCCTAATCACCCTAACTTAACATAATTAAATTCTCAATCACACACAATTTCATACTTAATAAATCAAACAAGGAAAAAAAAATTCCATTTTATTTTCAATAAACTTAACAAATCAATTCACGCCAAATAATTTAAATAGCGAAAATTGGGGATATTACAATCACCCCAACTTTTAAAAATTTTGTCCTCAAAATTGGACCATTCAAAATTGCACCCAACATACCTTTCGCCGAATCATCAACGGCCTTGCCTTTCTGAGCGTCCAACATGTAGACCTTTCCGCTCGCGGAATTAGCATTCTCTTCTCGATTCCTCTTCTTCACCGGGCACTCGTTAGCATAATGACCTTCTTCCTTGCAGTAGTAACACACAGTGGATCCCAGACGACACTCTCCAGTGTGAGGCCTTCCGCATTTCGGACACTTACCGGACCTTAGTAGTTCGGATGCTGTAGCCTGCTTTCCTTTGTTATAGATACCCTTCGGCTCATCACTTCGAGTTGGCAACTCCAATGCTTTCTTCTTCTCTTTCCGATACGCTTTCCTTTCTTCATACATCCTGTTAAGATCCGCTTCTGCAACATATGCTTGTTGCACCAACCCAGCATAACTGGTCATAGCATAAGAGCTAAGACCTTGGTTCACATCACCACGGAGACCTTGCTCGAACGTAATCATCTTCTGCTGCGCCTCGATGACCTTCTGCATCCATTCGAAGTGTGGATCGACGGGGACGCTTCCCCTACCTCTACCAGCCATGATTCTGCGAAATATGCACAAAGTATTGAGGTGATCAGGCTCAATGTCTAATAGCATATTAAGAGGAATCACACTTAGAAGACGTAAGAGACTCTGGAATTCTAAGCCCGACTAGGTCGAACTGCTCTGATACCAATTGTAACACCCCGATAATTTCTATCTTGTAGAAATTGCCGAAGGGCACGACTGGCATACATCAGAGTGACTTTCCTTTTTAAAATATTGAACACATACTAAACTTCGATAAATCACTCATCGAACGTGCTTACATAACTGAACATAATATATATAAAATCGGTCCTTACACCCTCAACTAGTGTTCAATACTCAAAAACCGAAGGTCTGCGGAAGCGATTTACAACTTGAAAGACATAAGTCGTACAATCGAATAGTCTTAAGATACAAAGGAAACTGAAATACAGAGATACATAATATGACAAAACAAACAAAAGCGTCAGCAGCTCCTCAAGTATCTCCATAGCCATGCCTCACGGTCTTCAACTTCCCCTGCTTAACTGAAAAACAACAACAATGGATTGGGTGAGACAACTTGTCTCAGTGAGTTCTATCGCGACCCCTTACTAACCCTCTCGGTTCAATTATGCTTGATTCATTATTCTGATTCTAACTCATAATCCTCAAAATTGACTATGTGGCTAACTAACTGAAGTTGTCCTCGTAACCCTCAAGCCGGTTACAAGAAACAACACATAAACTGAACTAATATTTTAGCGTGTCACCGGTCACTTGGCATAATAAGCTCCCGGTGAACCCGTCCCCACTAATCGGCTGGGTCCCTGATGGGTCCTAGGTTCATAGGGCTCATGACTGCCCCTCCCCTAGCACACTAAACTGAAATAGGGTCGTCACCCTAACTGAACTGATGTACATATTTTAATATACCTGAACTGAACTGAACAATGAACTTAATCATAACAATAACTTAACTTAACAATGAACTGAACATCACATAATCTTATTATTAACATTAGGTGATCTAATTACTAACTTAATCTTATAATTAAGTGATCTCACATAGCTTACTAAGGCTTACTAACCTAACTTATCCTGATGCTAATCCAGTCAGTCCAGCATAAATACACCAATCAGACTTAGCATAACCACAACAAGATAATCGGTCTCATAACATGAACTTAGCTTAGGCATAACAATCTCATAACATCAACTAACATCATTCACAATCCCAATTACACCCAAACAGATCATAGCACTACTTTTATTACATATTCAGTTAGGCCTTTTTGTTACCTTTCCAACGCATCTGAGAACACTTGAATCGGACCACCGGATCAAAAGATATCGCGAAAACATTCTCAAGTAGGTTTGCTGAAATTTACACTGCGTCGCGACGCAGACAGGGTCCGTCGCGACGCGAAATTACACAGAAAGGTTTGCGTTGCAAATTTTATACATGGTCGCGAGTAGGGGTGTGCAAAGTAACTGGTAAACTCTAACCATACCACAAACCAAACCATACTATTGATAAAATTCCATACCAGTTTTTGATAAGTCCATCCCAATTCTTTTGGTAAAAAATCCAGAATAATGGTATTCCGTTATGAAAAACCGGAACAGTACCACAAATACGACTATTCATTATCCTTCACCTCAGTTTGCTTAACATCACTGAAAATAGAAACAAAATCAACCTTCAAGTTCAACCTCATCACAAACAACGCCGCAACACTGACCGCTCCGCTCCCTCCTCTCGCCGTTCGCCGCACAGGTGGCCGTTCGCTGCCACCTCTCTCTCTTTACTCTGTTCGCCGGCATCTAGTTCTTTCTCTCTTCTCCCTTTGTTGGTCTCTCTCTCTTTCCAGATCTGTTTCTCTCTATTTGCAGGTCTTTCCTCTCTCCCTCTCCTTCTCCCTCTCTCTCTCTCTCTCTCTCTCTCTCTCTCTCTCTCCTGCCTCTGTTGGCCGCTTCTTTCTCTTATACTGTTTCTCATATTGCACACAATCTGTTCGACGATTTGTTGATGATGGTGATCTGAATATATGTAGATCTGGATATATATCTCTCTCTCTCCCATTTAACCAACCAGTGTTTTTTTATTTTGTTTTTGTATTCAAAAACCGGTAATGAACTGGTAATTAATTGGTTTCAAATTGGTTCATAAAAAAAAGAACTGGTATAGATAAACAAGTAAACCAAAACCAAAATTTAAAGTGGTGTGGTATGGTGTGGTGTGGTTTATGTACCATGCACACCCCTAGTCGCGAGGCGACTGCCACGGGTCGCGACGCGAAATTACACAGAATTTTACCCTTGTGATGCTCATATCTTGAGCTACACAATTCCAAATTCAACCAAATCAAGACCAAATTGACGAGCATTTAGTCTAGTTTCTAAAACAATTGACCACATAATTTTTGGATACCTATATCATCCCCAGATACCCAGAAACCGAACCTATCCTCAGATTGTCTCCAGAATTCTACCCTAACTTGTAATGCTCATATCTTGAGCAACACAAGTCCAAATTCAACGATTCCAAAGCCAAAATGACAAGTATTCAATCTAGTTTCTAAAAAGGTAAGTTATATAATTTTTGGATACCTAAATCATTCCCAGTTATAGAATTACTGAACCTATTCTAGAACATTCAGAAACAGTGAAATTGGCTAAACAATCAACACCAAGCAAGCACCAAATTACTCCATTGACTCGATTCAGATTATATAACATATGAAACTCAATCCTAGTGAGTATAGAACTCACCTAGTGTAATGAGAATCACACAATCAACAATCTTGTAGGCGAACTATCGAAAGGTTCTACGAACGGTTCTGAATTTTGTTCCAACGATCGAATTCCAGCTGCTCATTAACTTATCCCTCGAACACAGCCTCCCAAACCAGACTCCCGCTACTTGAACTACTCCACAATTTGCATGCAACCTCACTAGCTATTTCTACAACACCAAAGGAACCCCAAAACAGAGAATGGAAATTTATTTCTTCAAGAGTGGAGGTGGGGTGTGAACATGGTGGAGTAAAGGAGAGAGTGTTTCAGTGGCTGATAAGGGTGTCAATGGAAAGGGGAAGAAAAGTGGAATGAAACCCTGGTTTCTGATCAAACATGCATGGTACTCTCCTCTCCCCCCCTCTCTTCCTTCTTCCTCGCAACCTCGCCCCTTTCTCTTCTCTCAATTGTTTCAGTTTTCAGTTTTTCTGGAAATAAGGAATGATCGAAGTGTTTTTCCCTTAGGTTCAGCTAAACAGGAGGTTTAAATATGGGCAAGGTACAAAGGCGATTTTACCCATCACTTACTAACTTTATTCCATATGATTCCTCTCAACCCTAATCACCCTAACTTAACATAATTAAATTCTCAATCACACACAATTTCATACTTAATAAATTAAAGAAGCAAAAAAAAAAATCCATTTTATTTTCAATAAACTTAACAAATCAATTCACGCCAAATAATTTAAATAGCGAAAATTGGGGATATTACAATCACCCCAATTTTTAAAAATTTTGTCCTCAAAATTGGACCATTCAAAATTGCACCCAGCATACCTTTCGCCGAATCATCAATGGCCTTGCCTTTCTGAGCGTCCAACATGTAGACCTTTCCGCTCGCGGAGTTAGCTTTCTCTTCTCGATTCCTCTTCTTCACCGGGCACTCGTTAGCATAATGCCCTTTTTCCTTGCAGTAGTAACACACAAGGGATCCCAGACGACACTCTCCAGTGTGAGGCCTTCCGCATTTCGGACATTTACCGGACCTTAGTAGTTCGGATGCTGTAGCCTGCTTTCCTTTGTTATAGATACCCTTCGGCTCATCAATTCGAGTTGGCAACTCCAATGCTTTCTTCTTCCTCTTTCCGATACGCTTTCCTTTCTTCATACATCCTGTTGAGATCCGCTTCTGCAACATATGCTTGTTGCACCAACCCAGCATAACGGGTCATAGCATAAGAGCTAAGATCTTGGTTCACATCACCATGGAGACCTTGCTCGAACGTAATCATCTTCTGCTGCGCCTCGATGACCTTCTGCATCCATTCGAAGTGTGGATCGACGGGGACGCTTCCCCTACCTCTACCAGCCATGATTCTGCGAAATATGCACAAAGTATTGAGTTGATCAGGCTCAATGTCTAATAGCATATTAAGAGGAATCACACTTAGAAGACGTAAGAGACTCTGGAATTTTAAGCCCGACTAGGTCGAACTGCTCTGATACCAATTGTAACACCCCGATAATTTCTATCTTGTAGAAATTGCCGAAGGGCACGACTGGCATACATCAGAGTGACTTTCCTTTTTAAAATATTGAACACATACTAAACTTCGATAAATCACTCATCGAACGTGCTTACATAACTGAACATAATATATATAAAATCGGTCCTTACACCCTCAACTAGTGTTCAATACTCAAAAACCGAAAGTCTGCGGAAGCGATTTACAACTTGAAAGACATAAGTCGTACAATCGAATAGTCTTAAGATACAAAGGAAACTGAAATACAGAGATACATAAGATGACAAAACAAACAAAAGCGTCAGCAGCTCCTCAAGTATCTCCATAGCCGTGCCTCACGGTCTTCAACTTCCCCTGCTTAACTGAAAAACAACAACAATGGATTGGGTGAGACAACTTGTCTCAGTGAGTTCTATCGCGACCCCTTACTAATCCTCTCGGTTCAATTATGCCTGATTCATTATTCTGATTCTAACTCATAGTCCTCAAAATTGACTATGTAGCTAACTAACTGAAGTTGTCCTCGTAACCCTCAAGCCGGTTACAAGAAACAACACATAAACTAAACTAATATTTTAGTGTGTCACCGGTCACTTGGCATAATAAGCTCCCGGTGAACCCGTCCCCACTAATCGGCTGGGTCCCTGATGGGGCCTAGGTTCATAGGGCTCATGACTGCCCCTCCCCTAGCACACTAAACTGAAATAGGGTCGTCACCCTAACTGAACTGATGTATATATTTTAATATACCTAAACTGAACTGAACAATGAACTTAATCATAACAATAACTTAACTTAACAATGAACTGAACTTCACATAATCTTATTATTAACATTAGGTGATCTAATTACTAACTTAATTTTATAATTAAGTGATCTCACATGGTTTAATAGGGCTTACTAACCTAACTTATCATGATTCTAATCCAGTCAGTCCAGCATAAATACACCAATCACACTTAGCATAACCACAACAAGATAATCGGTCTCATAACATGAACTTAGCTTAGGCATAACAATCTCATAACATCAACTAACATCATTCAAAATCCCAGTTACACCCAAACAGATCATTGTACTACTTTTATTACATATTCAGTTAGGCCTTTTTATTACCTTTCCAACGCATTTGAGAACACTTGAATCGGACCACCGGATCAAAAGATATCGCGAAAACATTCTCAAGTAGGTTTGCTGAAATTTACACTGCGTCGCGACGCGGACAGGGTCCGTCGCGACGCGAAATTACACAGAAAGGTATGCGTTGCAAATTTTATACTTGGTCGCGAGGCGAAGGCCACGGGTCGCGACGCGAAATTACACAGAATTTTACCCTTGTGATGCTCATATCTTGAGCTACACAATTCCAAATTCAACCAAATCAAAACCAAATTGACGAGCATTCAGTCTAGTTTCTAAAACAATTGACCACATAATTTTTGGATACCTATATCATCCCCAGATACCCAGAAACCGAACCTATCCTCAGATTGTCTCCAGAATTCTACCCTAACTTGTGATGCTCATATCTTTAGCTACACAAGTCCAAATTCAAGGATTCCAAAGCCAAAATGACAAGTATTCAATCTAGTTTCTAAAAAGGTAAGTTATATAATTTTTGGATACCTAAATCATTCCCAGTTATAGAATTACTGAACCTATTCTAGAACATTCAGAAACAGTGAAATTGGCTAAACAATCAACACCAAGCAAGCTCCAAATTAATCCATTGACTCGATTCAGATTATATAACATATGAAACTCAATCCTAGTGAGTATAGAACTCACCTAGTGTAATGAGAATCACACAATCAACAATCTTGTAGGCGAACTATCGAAAGGTTCTACGAACGGTTCTGAATTTTGTTCCAACGATCGAATTCCAGCTGCTCATTAACTTATCCCTCGAACACAGCCACCCAAACCAGACTCCCGCTACTTGAACTACTCCACAATTTGCATGCAACCTCACTAGCTATTTCTACAACACCAAAGGAACCCCAAAACAGAAAATGGAAGTTTTATTTCTTCAAGAGTGGAGGTGGGGTGTGAACATGGGGGATTAAAGGAGAGAGTGTTTCGGTGGCTGATAAGGGTGTCAATGGAAAGGGGAAGAAAAGTGGAATGAAGCCCTGGTTTCTGATCAAACATGCATGGTACTCTCCTCTCCTCCCCTCTCTTCCTTCTTCCTCGCAACCTCTCCCTTTTCTCTTCTCTCAATTGTTTCAGTTTTCAGTTTTTCTGGAAATAAGGAATGAAGTGTTTTTCCCTTAGGTTCAGCTAAACAGGAGGTTTAAATATGGGCAAGGTACAAAGGCGATTTTACCCCTCACTTACTGACTTTATTCCATATGATTCCTCTCAACCCTAATCACCCTAACTTAACATAATTAAATTCTCAATCACACACAATTTCATACTTAATAAATCAAACAAGCAAAAAAAAATTCCATTTTATTTTCAATAAACTTAACAAATCAATTCACGCCAAATAATTTAAATAGCGAAAATTGGGGATATTACAATCACCCCAACTTTTAAAAATTTTGTCCTCAAAATTGGACCATTCAAAATTGCACCCAACATACCTTTCGCCGAATCATCAACGGCCTTGCCTTTCTGAGCGTCCAACATGTAGACCTTTCCGCTCGCGGAATTAGCATTCTCTTCTCGATTCCTCTTCTTCACCGGGCACTGGTTAGCATAATGACCTTCTTCCTTGCAGTAGTAACACACAGTGGATCCCAGACGACACTCTCCAGTGTGAGGCCTTCCGCATTTCGGACACTTACCGGACCTTAGTAGTTCGGATGCTGTAGCCTGCTTTCCTTTGTTATAGATACCCTTCGGCTCATCACTTCGAGTTGGCAACTCCAATGCTTTCTTCTTCTCTTTCCGATACGCTTTCCTTTCTTCATACATCCTGTTAAGATCCGCTTCTGCAACATATGCTTGTTGCACCAACCCAGCATAACTGGTCATAGCATAAGAGCTAAGACCTTGGTTCACATCACCACGGAGACCTTGCTCGAACGTAATCATCTTCTGCTGCGCCTCGATGACCTTCTGCATCCATTCGAAGTGTGGATCGACGGGGACGCTTCCCCTACCTCTACCAGCCATGATTCTGCGAAATATGCACAAAGTATTGAGGTGATCAGGCTCAATGTCTAATAGCATATTAAGAGGAATCACACTTAGAAGACGTAAGAGACTCTGGAATTCTAAGCCCGACTAGGTCGAACTGCTCTGATACCAATTGTAACACCCCGATAATTTCTATCTTGTAGAAATTGCCGAAGGGCACGACTGGCATACATCAGAGTGACTTTCCTTTTTAAAATATTGAACACATACTAAACTTCGATAAATCACTCATCGAACGTGCTTACATAACTGAACATAATATATATAAAATCGGTCCTTACACCCTCAACTAGTGTTCAATACTCAAAAACCGAAGGTCTGCGGAAGCGATTTACAACTTGAAAGACATAAGTCGTACAATCGAATAGTCTTAAGATACAAAGGAAACTGAAATACAGAGATACATAATATGACAAAACAAACAAAAGCGTCAGCAGCTCCTCAAGTATCTCCATAGCCATGCCTCACGGTCTTCAACTTCCCCTGCTTAACTGAAAAACAACAACAATGGATTGGGTGAGACAACTTGTCTCAGTGAGTTCTATCGCGACCCCTTACTAACCCTCTCGGTTCAATTATGCTTGATTCATTATTCTGATTCTAACTCATAATCCTCAAAATTGACTATGTGGCTAACTAACTGAAGTTGTCCTCGTAACCCTCAAGCCGGTTACAAGAAACAACACATAAACTGAACTAATATTTTAGCGTGTCACCGGTCACTTGGCATAATAAGCTCCCGGTGAACCCGTCCCCACTAATCGGCTGGGTCCCTGATGGGTCCTAGGTTCATAGGGCTCATGACTGCCCCTCCCCTAGCACACTAAACTGAAATAGGGTCGTCACCCTAACTGAACTGATGTACATATTTTAATATACCTGAACTGAACTGAACAATGAACTTAATCATAACAATAACTTAACTTAACAATGAACTGAACATCACATAATCTTATTATTAACATTAGGTGATCTAATTACTAACTTAATCTTATAATTAAGTGATCTCACATAGCTTACTAAGGCTTACTAACCTAACTTATCCTGATGCTAATCCAGTCAGTCCAGCATAAATACACCAATCAGACTTAGCATAACCACAACAAGATAATCGGTCTCATAACATGAACTTAGCTTAGGCATAACAATCTCATAACATCAACTAACATCATTCACAATCCCAATTACACCCAAACAGATCATAGCACTACTTTTATTACATATTCAGTTAGGCCTTTTTGTTACCTTTCCAACGCATCTGAGAACACTTGAATCGGACCACCGGATCAAAAGATATCGCGAAAACATTCTCAAGTAGGTTTGCTGAAATTTACACTGCGTCGCGACGCAGACAGGGTCCGTCGCGACGCGAAATTACACAGAAAGGTTTGCGTTGCAAATTTTATACATGGTCGCGAGTAGGGGTGTGCAAAGTAACTGGTAAACTCTAACCATACCACAAACCAAACCATACTATTGATAAAATTCCATACCAGTTTTTGATAAGTCCATCCCAATTCTTTTGGTAAAAAATCCAGAATAATGGTATTCCGTTATGAAAAACCGGAACAGTACCACAAATACGACTATTCATTATCCTTCACCTCAGTTTGCTTAACATCACTGAAAATAGAAACAAAATCAACCTTCAAGTTCAACCTCATCACAAACAACGCCGCAACACTGACCGCTCCGCTCCCTCCTCTCGCCGTTCGCCGCACAGGTGGCCGTTCGCTGCCACCTCTCTCTCTTTACTCTGTTCGCCGGCATCTAGTTCTTTCTCTCTTCTCCCTTTGTTGGTCTCTCTCTCTTTCCAGATCTGTTTCTCTCTATTTGCAGGTCTTTCCTCTCTCCCTCTCCTTCTCCCTCTCTCTCTCTCTCTCTCTCTCTCTCTCTCTCTCTCTCCTGCCTCTGTTGGCCGCTTCTTTCTCTTATACTGTTTCTCATATTGCACACAATCTGTTCGACGATTTGTTGATGATGGTGATCTGAATATATGTAGATCTGGATATATATCTCTCTCTCTCCCATTTAACCAACCAGTGTTTTTTTATTTTGTTTTTGTATTCAAAAACCGGTAATGAACTGGTAATTAATTGGTTTCAAATTGGTTCATAAAAAAAAGAACTGGTATAGATAAACAAGTAAACCAAAACCAAAATTTAAAGTGGTGTGGTATGGTGTGGTGTGGTTTATGTACCATGCACACCCCTAGTCGCGAGGCGACTGCCACGGGTCGCGACGCGAAATTACACAGAATTTTACCCTTGTGATGCTCATATCTTGAGCTACACAATTCCAAATTCAACCAAATCAAGACCAAATTGACGAGCATTTAGTCTAGTTTCTAAAACAATTGACCACATAATTTTTGGATACCTATATCATCCCCAGATACCCAGAAACCGAACCTATCCTCAGATTGTCTCCAGAATTCTACCCTAACTTGTAATGCTCATATCTTGAGCAACACAAGTCCAAATTCAACGATTCCAAAGCCAAAATGACAAGTATTCAATCTAGTTTCTAAAAAGGTAAGTTATATAATTTTTGGATACCTAAATCATTCCCAGTTATAGAATTACTGAACCTATTCTAGAACATTCAGAAACAGTGAAATTGGCTAAACAATCAACACCAAGCAAGCACCAAATTACTCCATTGACTCGATTCAGATTATATAACATATGAAACTCAATCCTAGTGAGTATAGAACTCACCTAGTGTAATGAGAATCACACAATCAACAATCTTGTAGGCGAACTATCGAAAGGTTCTACGAACGGTTCTGAATTTTGTTCCAACGATCGAATTCCAGCTGCTCATTAACTTATCCCTCGAACACAGCCTCCCAAACCAGACTCCCGCTACTTGAACTACTCCACAATTTGCATGCAACCTCACTAGCTATTTCTACAACACCAAAGGAACCCCAAAACAGAGAATGGAAATTTATTTCTTCAAGAGTGGAGGTGGGGTGTGAACATGGTGGAGTAAAGGAGAGAGTGTTTCAGTGGCTGATAAGGGTGTCAATGGAAAGGGGAAGAAAAGTGGAATGAAACCCTGGTTTCTGATCAAACATGCATGGTACTCTCCTCTCCCCCCCTCTCTTCCTTCTTCCTCGCAACCTCGCCCCTTTCTCTTCTCTCAATTGTTTCAGTTTTCAGTTTTTCTGGAAATAAGGAATGATCGAAGTGTTTTTCCCTTAGGTTCAGCTAAACAGGAGGTTTAAATATGGGCAAGGTACAAAGGCGATTTTACCCATCACTTACTAACTTTATTCCATATGATTCCTCTCAACCCTAATCACCCTAACTTAACATAATTAAATTCTCAATCACACACAATTTCATACTTAATAAATTAAAGAAGCAAAAAAAAAAATCCATTTTATTTTCAATAAACTTAACAAATCAATTCACGCCAAATAATTTAAATAGCGAAAATTGGGGATATTACAATCACCCCAATTTTTAAAAATTTTGTCCTCAAAATTGGACCATTCAAAATTGCACCCAGCATACCTTTCGCCGAATCATCAATGGCCTTGCCTTTCTGAGCGTCCAACATGTAGACCTTTCCGCTCGCGGAGTTAGCTTTCTCTTCTCGATTCCTCTTCTTCACCGGGCACTCGTTAGCATAATGCCCTTTTTCCTTGCAGTAGTAACACACAAGGGATCCCAGACGACACTCTCCAGTGTGAGGCCTTCCGCATTTCGGACATTTACCGGACCTTAGTAGTTCGGATGCTGTAGCCTGCTTTCCTTTGTTATAGATACCCTTTGGCTCATCAATTCGAGTTGGCAACTCCAATGCTTTCTTCTTCCTCTTTCCGATACGCTTTCCTTTCTTCATACATCCTGTTGAGATCCGCTTCTGCAACATATGCTTGTTGCACCAACCCAGCATAACGGGTCATAGCATAAGAGCTAAGATCTTGGTTCACATCACCATGGAGACCTTGCTCGAACGTAATCATCTTCTGCTGCGCCTCGATGACCTTCTGCATCCATTCGAAGTGTGGATCGACGGGGACGCTTCCCCTACCTCTACCAGCCATGATTCTGCGAAATATGCACAAAGTATTGAGTTGATCAGGCTCAATGTCTAATAGCATATTAAGAGGAATCACACTTAGAAGACGTAAGAGACTCTGGAATTTTAAGCCCGACTAGGTCGAACTGCTCTGATACCAATTGTAACACCCCGATAATTTCTATCTTGTAGAAATTGCCGAAGGGCACGACTGGCATACATCAGAGTGACTTTCCTTTTTAAAATATTGAACACATACTAAACTTCGATAAATCACTCATCGAACGTGCTTACATAACTGAACATAATATATATAAAATCGGTCCTTACACCCTCAACTAGTGTTCAATACTCAAAAACCGAAAGTCTGCGGAAGCGATTTACAACTTGAAAGACATAAGTCGTACAATCGAATAGTCTTAAGATACAAAGGAAACTGAAATACAGAGATACATAAGATGACAAAACAAACAAAAGCGTCAGCAGCTCCTCAAGTATCTCCATAGCCGTGCCTCACGGTCTTCAACTTCCCCTGCTTAACTGAAAAACAACAACAATGGATTGGGTGAGACAACTTGTCTCAGTGAGTTCTATCGCGACCCCTTACTAATCCTCTCGGTTCAATTATGCCTGATTCATTATTCTGATTCTAACTCATAGTCCTCAAAATTGACTATGTAGCTAACTAACTGAAGTTGTCCTCGTAACCCTCAAGCCGGTTACAAGAAACAACACATAAACTAAACTAATATTTTAGTGTGTCACCGGTCACTTGGCATAATAAGCTCCCGGTGAACCCGTCCCCACTAATCGGCTGGGTCCCTGATGGGGCCTAGGTTCATAGGGCTCATGACTGCCCCTCCCCTAGCACACTAAACTGAAATAGGGTCGTCACCCTAACTGAACTGATGTATATATTTTAATATACCTAAACTGAACTGAACAATGAACTTAATCATAACAATAACTTAACTTAACAATGAACTGAACTTCACATAATCTTATTATTAACATTAGGTGATCTAATTACTAACTTAATTTTATAATTAAGTGATCTCACATGGTTTAATAGGGCTTACTAACCTAACTTATCATGATTCTAATCCAGTCAGTCCAGCATAAATACACCAATCACACTTAGCATAACCACAACAAGATAATCGGTCTCATAACATGAACTTAGCTTAGGCATAACAATCTCATAACATCAACTAACATCATTCAAAATCCCAGTTACACCCAAACAGATCATTGTACTACTTTTATTACATATTCAGTTAGGCCTTTTTATTACCTTTCCAACGCATTTGAGAACACTTGAATCGGACCACCGGATCAAAAGATATCGCGAAAACATTCTCAAGTAGGTTTGCTGAAATTTACACTGCGTCGCGACGCGGACAGGGTCCGTCGCGACGCGAAATTACACAGAAAGGTATGCGTTGCAAATTTTATACTTGGTCGCGAGGCGAAGGCCACGGGTCGCGACGCGAAATTACACAGAATTTTACCCTTGTGATGCTCATATCTTGAGCTACACAATTCCAAATTCAACCAAATCAAAACCAAATTGACGAGCATTCAGTCTAGTTTCTAAAACAATTGACCACATAATTTTTGGATACCTATATCATCCCCAGATACCCAGAAACCGAACCTATCCTCAGATTGTCTCCAGAATTCTACCCTAACTTGTGATGCTCATATCTTTAGCTACACAAGTCCAAATTCAAGGATTCCAAAGCCAAAATGACAAGTATTCAATCTAGTTTCTAAAAAGGTAAGTTATATAATTTTTGGATACCTAAATCATTCCCAGTTATAGAATTACTGAACCTATTCTAGAACATTCAGAAACAGTGAAATTGGCTAAACAATCAACACCAAGCAAGCTCCAAATTAATCCATTGACTCGATTCAGATTATATAACATATGAAACTCAATCCTAGTGAGTATAGAACTCACCTAGTGTAATGAGAATCACACAATCAACAATCTTGTAGGCGAACTATCGAAAGGTTCTACGAACGGTTCTGAATTTTGTTCCAACGATCGAATTCCAGCTGCTCATTAACTTATCCCTCGAACACAGCCACCCAAACCAGACTCCCGCTACTTGAACTACTCCACAATTTGCATGCAACCTCACTAGCTATTTCTACAACACCAAAGGAACCCCAAAACAGAAAATGGAAGTTTTATTTCTTCAAGAGTGGAGGTGGGGTGTGAACATGGGGGATTAAAGGAGAGAGTGTTTCGGTGGCTGATAAGGGTGTCAATGGAAAGGGGAAGAAAAGTGGAATGAAGCCCTGGTTTCTGATCAAACATGCATGGTACTCTCCTCTCCTCCCCTCTCTTCCTTCTTCCTCGCAACCTCTCCCTTTTCTCTTCTCTCAATTGTTTCAGTTTTCAGTTTTTCTGGAAATAAGGAATGAAGTGTTTTTCCCTTAGGTTCAGCTAAACAGGAGGTTTAAATATGGGCAAGGTACAAAGGCGATTTTACCCCTCACTTACTGACTTTATTCCATATGATTCCTCTCAACCCTAATCACCCTAACTTAACATAATTAAATTCTCAATCACACACAATTTCATACTTAATAAATCAAACAAGCAAAAAAAAATTCCATTTTATTTTCAATAAACTTAACAAATCAATTCACGCCAAATAATTTAAATAGCGAAAATTGGGGATATTACAATCACCCCAACTTTTAAAAATTTTGTCCTCAAAATTGGACCATTCAAAATTGCACCCAACATACCTTTCGCCGAATCATCAACGGCCTTGCCTTTCTGAGCGTCCAACATGTAGACCTTTCCGCTCGCGGAATTAGCATTCTCTTCTCGATTCCTCTTCTTCACCGGGCACTGGTTAGCATAATGACCTTCTTCCTTGCAGTAGTAACACACAGTGGATCCCAGACGACACTCTCCAGTGTGAGGCCTTCCGCATTTCGGACACTTACCGGACCTTAGTAGTTCGGATGCTGTAGCCTGCTTTCCTTTGTTATAGATACCCTTCGGCTCATCACTTCGAGTTGGCAACTCCAATGCTTTCTTCTTCTCTTTCCGATACGCTTTCCTTTCTTCATACATCCTGTTAAGATCCGCTTCTGCAACATATGCTTGTTGCACCAACCCAGCATAACTGGTCATAGCATAAGAGCTAAGACCTTGGTTCACATCACCACGGAGACCTTGCTCGAACGTAATCATCTTCTGCTGCGCCTCGATGACCTTCTGCATCCATTCGAAGTGTGGATCGACGGGGACGCTTCCCCTACCTCTACCAGCCATGATTCTGCGAAATATGCACAAAGTATTGAGGTGATCAGGCTCAATGTCTAATAGCATATTAAGAGGAATCACACTTAGAAGACGTAAGAGACTCTGGAATTCTAAGCCCGACTAGGTCGAACTGCTCTGATACCAATTGTAACACCCCGATAATTTCTATCTTGTAGAAATTGCCGAAGGGCACGACTGGCATACATCAGAGTGACTTTCCTTTTTAAAATATTGAACACATACTAAACTTCGATAAATCACTCATCGAACGTGCTTACATAACTGAACATAATATATATAAAATCGGTCCTTACACCCTCAACTAGTGTTCAATACTCAAAAACCGAAGGTCTGCGGAAGCGATTTACAACTTGAAAGACATAAGTCGTACAATCGAATAGTCTTAAGATACAAAGGAAACTGAAATACAGAGATACATAATATGACAAAACAAACAAAAGCGTCAGCAGCTCCTCAAGTATCTCCATAGCCATGCCTCACGGTCTTCAACTTCCCCTGCTTAACTGAAAAACAACAACAATGGATTGGGTGAGACAACTTGTCTCAGTGAGTTCTATCGCGACCCCTTACTAACCCTCTCGGTTCAATTATGCTTGATTCATTATTCTGATTCTAACTCATAATCCTCAAAATTGACTATGTGGCTAACTAACTGAAGTTGTCCTCGTAACCCTCAAGCCGGTTACAAGAAACAACACATAAACTGAACTAATATTTTAGCGTGTCACCGGTCACTTGGCATAATAAGCTCCCGGTGAACCCGTCCCCACTAATCGGCTGGGTCCCTGATGGGTCCTAGGTTCATAGGGCTCATGACTGCCCCTCCCCTAGCATACTAAACTGAAATAGGGTCGTCACCCTAACTGAACTGATGTACATATTTTAATATACCTGAACTGAACTGAACAATGAACTTAATCATAACAATAACTTAACTTAACAATGAACTGAACATCACATAATCTTATTATTAACATTAGGTGATCTAATTACTAACTTAATCTTATAATTAAGTGATCTCACATAGCTTACTAAGGCTTACTAACCTAACTTATCCTGATGCTAATCCAGTCAGTCCAGCATAAATACACCAATCAGACTTAGCATAACCACAACAAGATAATCGGTCTCATAACATGAACTTAGCTTAGGCATAACAATCTCATAACATCAACTAACATCATTCACAATCCCAATTACACCCAAACAGATCATAGCACTACTTTTATTACATATTCAGTTAGGCCTTTTTGTTACCTTTCCAACGCATCTGAGAACACTTGAATCGGACCACCGGATCAAAAGATATCGCGAAAACATTCTCAAGTAGGTTTGCTGAAATTTACACTGCGTCGCGACGCAGACAGGGTCCGTCGCGACGCGAAATTACACAGAAAGGTTTGCGTTGCAAATTTTATACATGGTCGCGAGTAGGGGTGTGCAAAGTAACTGGTAAACTCTAACCATACCACAAACCAAACCATACTATTGATAAAATTCCATACCAGTTTTTGATAAGTCCATCCCAATTCTTTTGGTAAAAAATCCAGAATAATGGTATTCCGTTATGAAAAACCGGAACAGTACCACAAATACGACTATTCATTATCCTTCACCTCAGTTTGCTTAACATCACTGAAAATAGAAACAAAATCAACCTTCAAGTTCAACCTCATCACAAACAACGCCGCAACACTGACCGCTCCGCTCCCTCCTCTCGCCGTTCGCCGCACAGGTGGCCGTTCGCTGCCACCTCTCTCTCTTTACTCTGTTCGCCGGCATCTAGTTCTTTCTCTCTTCTCCCTTTGTTGGTCTCTCTCTCTTTCCAGATCTGTTTCTCTCTATTTGCAGGTCTTTCCTCTCTCCCTCTCCTTCTCCCTCTCTCTCTCTCTCTCTCTCTCTCTCTCTCTCTCTCTCCTGCCTCTGTTGGCCGCTTCTTTCTCTTATACTGTTTCTCATATTGCACACAATCTGTTCGACGATTTGTTGATGATGGTGATCTGAATATATGTAGATCTGGATATATATCTCTCTCTCTCCCATTTAACCAACCAGTGTTTTTTTATTTTGTTTTTGTATTCAAAAACCGGTAATGAACTGGTAATTAATTGGTTTCAAATTGGTTCATAAAAAAAAGAACTGGTATAGATAAACAAGTAAACCAAAACCAAAATTTAAAGTGGTGTGGTATGGTGTGGTGTGGTTTATGTACCATGCACACCCCTAGTCGCGAGGCGACTGCCACGGGTCGCGACGCGAAATTACACAGAATTTTACCCTTGTGATGCTCATATCTTGAGCTACACAATTCCAAATTCAACCAAATCAAGACCAAATTGACGAGCATTTAGTCTAGTTTCTAAAACAATTGACCACATAATTTTTGGATACCTATATCATCCCCAGATACCCAGAAACCGAACCTATCCTCAGATTGTCTCCAGAATTCTACCCTAACTTGTAATGCTCATATCTTGAGCAACACAAGTCCAAATTCAACGATTCCAAAGCCAAAATGACAAGTATTCAATCTAGTTTCTAAAAAGGTACGTTATATAATTTTTGGATACCTAAATCATTCCCAGTTATAGAATTACTGAACCTATTCTAGAACATTCAGAAACAGTGAAATTGGCTAAACAATCAACACCAAGCAAGCACCAAATTAATCCATTGACTCGATTCAGATTATATAACATATGAAACTCAATCCTAGTGAGTATAGAACTCACCTAGTGTAATGAGAATCACACAATCAACAATCTTGTAGGCGAACTATCGAAAGGTTCTACGAACGGTTCTGAATTTTGTTCCAACGATCGAATTCCAGCTGCTCATTAACTTATCCCTCGAACACAGCCTCCCAAACCAGACTCCCGCTACTTGAACTACTCCACAATTTGCATGCAACCTCACTAGCTATTTCTACAACACCAAAGGAACCCCAAAACAGAGAATGGAAATTTATTTCTTCAAGAGTGGAGGTGGGGTGTGAACATGGTGGAGTAAAGGAGAGAGATTTTCAGTGGCTGATAAGGGTGTCAATGGAAAGGGGAAGAAAAGTGGAATGAAACCCTGGTTTCTGATCAAACATGCATGGTACTCTCCTCTCCTCCCCTCTCTTCCTTCTTCCTCGCAACCTCGCCCCTTTCTCTTCTCTCAATTGTTTCAGTTTTCAGTTTTTCTGGAAATAAGGAATGATCGAAGTGTTTTTCCCTTAGGTTCAGCTAAACAGGAGGTTTAAATATGGGCAAGGTACAAAGGCGATTTTACCCATCACTTACTAACTTTATTCCATATGATTCCTCTCAACCCTAATCACCCTAACTTAACATAATTAAATTCTCAATCACACACAATTTCATACTTAATAAATCAAAGAAGCAAAAAAAAAAATTCCATTTTATTTTCAATAAACTTAACAAATCAATTCACGCCAAATAATTTAAATAGCGAAAATTGGGGATATTACAATCACCCCAATTTTTAAAAATTTTGTCCTCAAAATTGGACCATTCAAAATTGCACCCAACATACCTTTCGCCGAATCATCAATGGCCTTGCCTTTCTGAGCGTCCAACATGTAGACCTTTCCGCTCGCGGAGTTAGCTTTCTCTTCTCGATTCCTCTTCTTCACCGGGCACTCGTTAGCATAATGCCCTTTTTCCTTGCAGTAGTAACACACAAGGGATCCCAGACGACACTCTCCAGTGTGAGGCCTTCCGCATTTCGGACATTTACCGGACCTTAGTAGTTCGGATGTTGTAGCCTGCTTTCCTTTGTTATAGATACCCTTCGGCTCATCAATTCGAGTTGGCAACTCCAATGCTTTCTTCTTCCTCTTTCCGATACGCTTTCCTTTCTTCATACATCCTGTTGAGATCCGCTTCTGCAACATATGCTTGTTGCACCAACCCAGCATAACGGGTCATAGCATAAGAGCTAAGATCTTGGTTCACATCACCATGGAGACCTTGCTCGAACGTAATCATCTTCTGCTGCGCCTCGATGACCTTCTGCATCCATTCGAAGTGTGGATCGACGGGGACGCTTCCCCTACCTCTACCAGCCATGATTTTGCGAAATATGCTCAAAGTATTGAGTTGATCAGGCTCAATGTCTAATAGCATATAAAGAGGAATCACACTTAGAAGATGTAAGAGACTCTGGAATTCTAAGCCCGACTAGGTCGAACTGCTCTGATACCAATTGTAACACCCCGATAATTTCTATCTTGTAGAAATTACCGAATGGCACGACTGGCATACATCAGAGTGACTTTCCTTTTTAAAATATTGAACACATACTAAACTTCGATAAATCACTCATCGAACGTGCTTACATAACTGAACATAATATATATAAAATCGGTCCTTACACCCTCAACTAGTGTCCAATACTCAAAAACCGAAAGTCTGCGGAAGCGATTTACAACTTGAAAGACATAAGTCGTACAACTGAATAGTCTTAATACACAAAGGAAACTGAAATACAGAGATACATAATATGACAAAACAAACAAAAGCGTCAGCAGTTCCTCAAGTATCTCCTTAGCCGTGCCTCACGGTCTTCAACTTCCCCTGCTTAAATGAAAAACAACAACAATGGATTGGGTGAGACAACTTGTCTCAGTGAGTTCTATCGCGACCCCTTACTAATCCTCTCGGTTCAATTATGCTTGATTCATTATTCTGATTCTAACTCATAGTCCTCAAAATTGACTATGTGGCTAACTAACTGAAGTTGTCCTCGTAACCCTCAAGCCGGTTACAAGAAACAACACATAAACTGAACTAATATTTTAGCGTGTCACCGGTCACTTGGCATAATAAGCTCCCGGTGAACCCGTCCCCACTAATCGGCTGGGTCCCTGATGGGGCCTAGGTTCATAGGGCTCATGACTGCCCCTCCCCTAGCACACTAAACTGAAATAGGGTCGTCACCCTAACTGAACTGATGTATATATTTTAATATACCTGAACTGAACTGAACAATGAACTTAATCATAACAATAACTTAACTTAACAATGAACTGAACTTCACATAATCTTATTATTAACATTAGGTGATCTAATTACTAACTTAATCTTATAATTAAGTGATCTCACATGGCTTACTAAGGCTTACTAACCTAACTTATCATGATGCTAATCCAGTCAGTCCAGCATAAATACACCAATCACACTTAGCATAGCCACAACAAGATAATCGGTCTCATAACATGAACTTAGCTTAGGCATAACAATCTCATAACATCAACTAACATCATTCACAATCCCAATTACACCCAAACAGATCATAGCACTACTTTTATTGCATATTCAGTTAGGCCTATTTATTACCTTTCCAACGCATCTGAGAACACTTGAATCGCACCACCGGATCAAAAGATATCGCGAAAACATTCTCAAGTAGGTTTGCTGAAATTTACACTGCGTCGCGACGCGGACAGGGTCCGTCGCGACGCGAAATTACACAGAAAGGTTTGCGTTGCAAATTTTATACTTGGTCGCGAGGCGACGGCCACGGGTCGCAACGCGAAATTACACAGAATTTTACCCTTGTGATGCTCATATCTTGAGCTACTCAATTCCAAATTCAACCAAATCAGGACCAAATTGACGAGCATTCAGTCTAGTTTCAAAAACAATTGACCACATAATTTTTGGATACTTATATCATCCCCAGATACCCAGAAACCGAACCTATCCTCAGATTGTCTCCAGAATTCTACCCTAAATTGTGATGCTCATATCTTGAGCTACACAAGTCCAAATGCAACCATTCCAAAGCCAAAATGACAAGTATTCAATCTAGTTTCTAAAAAGGTAAGTTATATAATTTTTGGATACCTAAATCATTCCCTGTTATAGAATTACTGAACCTATTCTAGAACATTCAGAAACAGTGAAATTGGCAAAACAATCAACACCAAGCAAGCACCAAATTAATCCATTGACTCGATTCAGATTATATAACATATGAAACTCAATCCTAGTGAGTATAGAACTCACCTAGTGTAATGAAAATCACACAATCAACAATCTTGTAGGCGAACTATCGAAAGGTTCTACGAACGATTCTGAAATTTGTTCCAACGATCGAATTCCAGCTGCTCATTAACTTATCCCTCGAACACAGCCACCCAAACCAGACTCCCGCTACATGAACTACTCCACAATTTGCATGCAACCTTACTAGCTATTTCTACAACACCAAAGGAACCCCAAAACAGAAAATGGAACTTTTATTTCTTCAAGAGTGGAGGTGGGGTGTGAACATGGTGGATTAAAGGAGAGAGTGTTTCAGTGGCTGATAAGGGTGTCAATGGAAAGGGGAAACATGCATGGTACTCTCCTCTCCTCCCCTCTCTTCCTTCTTTCTCGCGACCTCTCCCTTTTCTCTTCTCTCAATTGTTTCAGTTTTCAGTTTTTCTGGAAATAAGGAATGAAGTGTTTTTCCCTTAGGTTCAGCTAAACAGGAGGTTTAAATATGGGCAAGGTACAGAGACGATTTTACCCCTCACTTACTAACTTTATTCCATAGGATTCCTCTCAACCCTAATCACCCTAACTTAACATAATTAAATTCTCAATCACACACAATTTCATACTTAATAAATCAATCAAGCAAAAAAAAAATCCATTTTATTTTCAATAAACTTAACAAATCAATTCACGCCAAATAATTTAAATAGCGAAAATTGGGGACTAAATCCTGGGAACTAACATTCGTTCACCTCTCTAACTAGTTACTAACAATTAATATTTGCCTATAAAAAGCAATGATATTCGATACGAATGAAATATCAATGAAATGTAAGAAAATAACTTATTTTGAAACAATACATTCCAGCATGGTTTAAAAATAAAGGTTAAAATTGTTGCTATGTAGGCATTACTTTTCGTTTAGACTCTTTTAACTTTTTATTTTTGAAATTTGAAGAAATGTTTAAGCCGGGGACCAATTTGGCCTAAAAAATGACATGTTTGTAGTTAGTGTTCAGTTGTCGGCCTAAACTTGACAACTAAGCAAATAATGTGCAACGTCAGCTAAGTTAATTAAAGTTTTATGAAGCAGATGAACGAAGGGACTAACATGTTCCTATATGAAAATATTATGGACTAATTTAGATGTTAAAATTTGTCAGATATTGATTTGTCTTGAGAAAAAATTGTCAGGGACTAATTTAAACTTTATTCTTTATATTTTTATTAAAAATAAAGAATCTATACTATATAATAAAAAAATGCCTGGAGGTTTGTTTTTCCATCCCAACATTTTCTTTAGTTCCAAAAATACATATGAAAAGAGGGATCAAGTTAATCTAGGAGTAACCCCAGCAGAGTTACTCTGCTTAATAACTCATTCTAAACATTAAATTTCATTAGTCCAATTATCAAATTAGAAGTTCTAATTGAATAGATCATCTCACAAAATTTCATAAATTTGAAAGCTATTTGATACTTTATCAAACAACTTGAAATGGACGTATCATCATAGGTTTTTTAAAAATAATTGTAAATTTCAACTGTCAAATTACATAGTTACAAATTTCTAATTTATGTAAAATTTGTGCGTGCTTGATCATTAATATAATATTATAATATGACAATAATCAACGTTTGAAACGGTGAGATTCAATATTTATAATGTGCAACTAAACGGAGTAACTCTGCTTAGATGAATAGAGTTACTCCTAGACGAACTTCATCACTTCTCATAAAATTAATATATTAACAATATCTTCATATTATTTTGATTCTTTTGTTTTTTGGTTTTATATTTTTTTTTATTTTCTACTTTTTAATTTCTTAATGTACAAAATTCGTTTTTTGTTTTTTAAATTTTTTTCTAGCTTTTTACTTTCTAGTTTAAATTTTGTTTTCGTTTTTAATTTTTATATTTTTGAAATTTTTTATTTAGGAAGATGTGATGAAGACCACGTCAACCTTTCTTGCGAGTTCAGAGCTAGCCTACTCGGGGTGGTGCTCAGTACCCGACCTCCAAACTTACCATTTTCTGTATCAAATTCATGTTAATCTGAATAGCCATCCTCAAAGAGAGAGCTTGGATCATTGACTACCATCACAGAGGTCGGCTCGGTGCATGCTAGGATTCCACTGAGGGAAATCTCTGCAAGACTTGACGGTGCAAGTCGGGACCATCACAATTGTATTACACGGACATTTAGATCCCTCTTTTGTGCTCAGTGGCAGACTTAATTTTAGTCAGCGGTGGACCTAAACTATTTTCAGGGGGTTCAGTTGAACCTCCTGGAAACAAAATGTTAGTACTAGTACTCTTATATAAAATTATTTTGAACCCCCCAAAATTTTAAATTTGTACTAGTATCCTTAAATTTGCACTCTATTTTTAATAAATTTGTCTTATTAATCTCTGTAAGAGACTATATATAAAACTTTAGGAAGTAATTTTATCGATATCACATACTACTTCTTATTTTCACATACTTTAGGACTTAAATAGATAATGATAGGTAAACTTAGAGACTAATTTGATGATTTTCTCTTAAATAAATGTGGAGTTAGATAAATTGATTCCTAAATTTAAGTAAATTAAGTGACGACATTTGAAAAAAAAAAAATTAACAATCCGAAGAACCTTAATAAATTTGTTTTGCACCCCTGACTTAGGGTCCTGGATCCGCCACAGCTTTTAGTTATGAGGGTAAAAGTGCACTCCTTAAACAATACAAGTTTTCACTTATCTCCCAATATGAATATTATTTTGACCTCCCCTAAGTTATAAAATTTTAGGAGTTATTTCTACAGATGTCACAAACTTATTATTTTTATATATTATAAAAACTAAATAGATAGGAGAGGGAGTGTAAGCTTATGACCAAATTGAGGCATAACTCTTAAGCAAGTTTGAAATTAGATAATCCGATTTATTAATTTTAGAAAATCAAATAAAGATACCTAGAAAAAGAAATTTTCAATAATTCATTAAATCAACAATCTTGATCACCCCAGATCTAAGATCATTGGTCTACGACTTGTTCCGATCCACTTGTGACTGGTGTCTTATAAATGAATGAAGGGTATTCCACTCCGCGCACTCCTCTTACACATTCGACATCTAAATATCAAGTGACAAAATTCGCCACTCGATATATCTAGATACCAAGTGTGTAAAAGGAGTGCATAAATTGAGGAGGTAGACAGCTGCAATCTCTTCTGGTACCATTCCTCTCCAGTATTAATCCACTCCGTGAGCTGTTAGCAACAGTAAATTATTAAAGTTACACGAGAAATTGATACAAAATAAGGGCATAAAAAACAAGGACTTGTAGTACATTTCATTGATTTGCTGCATTGTCAATTTGTCATGTACCTAGCTCACCAATAGAAAAGTTTTTTCTTCTTGCTCTACCCTGCTTGTTTTTTTGTATTTTTGTTTCTTTCCTGTTTTTTTAGATACTTGTCATAATTTGAATCAAGTCAAGAAGATTTATCTCATGGCAAGACTTGAATCCATTTTTTTATGAGAAGAAACCAAATATTTCATTAATTAAAGATGAGGAAATATCATACGATTAATTTAAATATGGTTATACTAAGCTATCGTAACCAGATTGTTAAATTCTTTTTAAAAGTTTTTACAATTAGATAAAAGGAGCTCTTAATGTGGGTGAATGAGGTGAGGTGACCAAAGCTGGGGTGCGCGCACACACACACATAAAATTTTCTCTCCTAGGGTTTCCTCTCTTGTGAGAAGAGTTCTCTCCTAGTGAGAATGTTGCAGCTTTCGTTTTGCTTTTTCGAGTACTGAGTTAGTGTATCGTGGGATTGTTCTATTGTTTTCATGGCGACGGGAAGTATGGAGCCTACGGTGGAGGTGGAGATTGGAGGGGACAAAGATGTTCAACCTAGCTAGGGCAAACACAACTTGACGCTAGCCGGTAGGTTTCTCACTGATAGACCTATTCGATCTCATATCATGAAGGAGCGTCTGGCGGGGGTTTGGAGGCTGGGGAGAGGAGTCAATATCAGGGAAGTAGAGGTACTTATCTTTTTTAGTTCTTCCACCCACTTGACCTTGAAAGGGTTCTCAAGCAAGTGTCTTGGTCTTTCGAAAAACACTTGTTGATTCTGAGCACTATTCCAGATGGCATTGCACCGAGTGAAGTCCCACTATTTTAGATTCTGTTCTGGGTGCAAGTGCATAACATACCCATAGGTTTTATGTCCGAGGCAGTAGGGAAGCACATTGGGAATACCATTGGAAGTTTCTTGGAGTACGATGTCAAGAACTCATCTGATTTTTGGAAGTTATTCATGCGAGTCAGGGTTTTGCTAGATCTTAGTAAGCCATTATTGAAAAAGTTGAAGCTACGTAAGCCAGGTGGTGATGCCAAAGAGGTTCTCCTAAAATATGAGAGGCTCGAAATCTTTTGTTACTTGTGTTGAATGTTAGGGCATATGGAAAATTCTTGTGATAAGCTTTTTGATTTGATTCATGATGATGGTGTTCGTAATTGGGGATCAGAGATTAAAGTTGAAATCCGTCGTGGTGGAGGTAGCGCCGGTGCAGGGTGGCTGAGAGAGAAGGGTCAGTCCTGGACCGCTTCAAATCATGCCATTAATGCCCCAAAATTATGGGAATCAATTACCGAATTTCATGCATGGAAATAAGGAAGCAATGAATAGTGGCGTGAAAGAAGGAACGTCAGCAACAAGTAAGGAAGGTGTTAATGTGGTTAATAATGATGTTAATCATTTGGTGGAAATATTCAAAAACCCTTCAATTTTATTCCCAAAGCAAATGAGTCAACCAGATTCAATGCCACCTAAGATTAATGATGTTGACATGGAGGCTGATGTGGCGCTTGATAGTGATCGTAAGCGAATGAGAGAAGATGACGTAGGAAGAGGTGTAGACGCAGCAGGTAGGGGGCTGTTACTTGGTCCCGCCCAGCAGTGGCTACTAATTGGTGTTAGAAGTGGCTACTAATTACAACAGGCCAAACTTTGTAGCATAACATGATACTACTAATGAAATGCTATAAGTTTCCCTTGGTTAAAAAAAAGAGCTCTGTAGGCCAAACTTTGTAGCATACCATGATAGACTTGAGACCAAGGGAAACCAATTTGAAATAAAACTGAAAGGTAACATCTTCAAATCGTAGCTAACTCCTTCAATCCAAATTTAAATTAAGAGAAATCAAACTCATTACCATATAAAATACCTGACCAACAAAGGTTGGTCCGAGTCGTAACTGGATTTGGATCCCACCCCAAGATCTCGGGTTCGAATCTTGGGTGTGGCAAAAACTCTGTTGGGAGGGGTTAACCACACAGGCCGGCAAAGCCGGGTACTCGTGGCCAGTCGGGTTCCCCGGTGTAGATTAGAGATAGCAAGGGTCAGTGGGTAGCTGGTTTCTCCTTTTATGATGGCAAGGGTGACACCCTCATTGTCGAGCTATTTGGTTTTTACCATGGACTTACTTTGATCATCAATAACTCCATTTCGAATGTTGATGTTGAGGAAGTTGTCAAGCTTTAAAAAGAAGTCGTGACCAACACCACTTCCATGCCTACGTGTCGCTTTTGTTGAAGATCACAACCTTGATAGATACTATCACACAGATTGTGTTACAACATGTGTTGAGAGAGGGAAATAAAACCGCAAACTCCTTAGCCAAGCTTGGTCATCGCTCATCGTTAGGTATCTCTGTTTGGTCGGACACCCCCCTCCCCCCTTTGGAGTTGAAGTCCCTGCTTGCTACGCCATAAGGCCCTTAGTTATTTGTTGGTTTTTCTTATTTTCTTTCTTTAGTTCTTAACCAAAAAAATATAAAATACCCGAGAGGTTTTTATATAAACTTTAAACTTAAGAACCAACTCTTAGTTTGCGATTAGAGACATTTATATAAAATCAAGTTTGACAATCTGTTTTTATACAAAGAGTTCATTCTTAAAGATTTTTATGATTAAAAATATTAAAGAGAAATTAGTAGAAATTTCAAAATGTGGGTAAAACTGTCAAAATGGGACGTCCGACCCACCTGAGCCGACATACTGTTAGTTGGGTAAGTTTGCTCACCACGAGTTGAAAGTCTAGTGAGCTAGGAATATTCCAACCTTCTTCAACTCACCCTAAGATTGTGGGTGAGTGAATTTTACTTGCCTTTTTCTTTCAAACTCATCAAGAATAAAAAAAAAATCTTAATATTCGGTAGATAAAATAAAACAATATTTTTTTATAAAAAAAAAACTAATAAAAGGATTAGTGATTGTGAAATGGAAAACAAAACATAATAAAAGACAAATAACTAAAACTTCACATATTTCATAGAAAAAAATGTTTTTTTTTTTACAAAAATGGTGGGTTTGTGGGTTGATGTGGCTCAACATAGGAGTAACTCACCTCAACTTCTCTTAGGTGCGGGGAGATTTTATATATATACTAGTACTATACCCGTGTATCCGCACGGGTGATATTGTATTTGTTATAATATGCTATGAATCCATAAATATATTGAAATTTGTAATATGTTACAAAAGAAAAATGCATAAGCTGATGATGTGGCTCAACATAGGAGTAACTCACCTCAACTTCTCTTAGGTGCGGGGAGATTTTATATATATACTAGTACTATACCCGTGTATCCGCACGGGTGATATTGTATTTGTTATAATATGCTATGAATCCATAAATATATTGAAATTTGTAATATGTTACAAAAGAAAAATGCATAAGCTGATGAAAAAAATTATATTTGAAGGTGCTTAAAAAAATTGTTTTGCAGAAAGTTAAAAAAAGTCAATATCTTCTTCAAATCATAAAAATGGAGTAAAAATTAGGAAAAAGGCGAGTTGAAAATAAGATGAAAGAATAGACAGATGGGAGAAAAAATACTTTTAAAGTGAATCCAGCGACATTGCAAACACCGCGACTGCCTCATCCCCGTGGTCGCCCCTGTAGCTACCAACACCCTAAAAAGTTCAAGTTGTAGAAAGTTAAAAAAAGCTAGTATCTTCTTCAAATAATAAAAAAGAGAATAGAAATCAGGAAAAAAGAAAGTGAGATGCAGATAAGAAAAAGAATATGCAAATGAGGGAGGAAGGAAATACAATTAAAGTAAACCCAACGATGTTGCAACCACCGCGATCATCGCTCCCCGAAGCCGCCCCTCTTCGCCGCTCCCCGCCGTAGTCCCTCATCATCGCTCCCCGTCGCCCCCTCCCCCCAATCGACACGTGGGTACTTATATTTTTGGTAGTTTGATAACTAAGTAAATAGTTACAATTTTGATTTGAAAGTGTTAAGCGAAAAACTTAAATGATGATTTGAAAAATTAGGAAGATACCTTTATTAATTGTTGTAAAAGGCCAATCGTATAAATTGTTTCCCGTCAAGAGTCAAAAGTAAAGTAGTAATTTATAAATTAAAGACATTTGTGAAAATAAGATATAAAATAATTGTATTTCAACAACGTATAATATGGTGATGTGGCAAAAAATAGCAATGGATAAAATGAGGATTTTAGTAGTGAGTGTTTAGATTAAATAGATAATAGAAGTTTATTAGTAAAATACGGTATAAAATGATTAGTTAGATCTCAGAGCATATTAATATGAAGTATTTGTATTCTAATAACTTGTAATCTCTCGCCATCGAGAATCAAAAGCTAGAAATTTTAACATGTAACGTTTTCCCGTTGGAAGTCAAAAGCAAGATAAAAAACAATTAATTTGACAACGTCTAATGTTTCTTGTATAGACTCCAAAGCAAAATTTCATTTTAAAAAATAAAAATATTCATGAAAGCAAAATATAAAAATGATTATAGCCACAGCGTGCTATGTTTTCGCGTTAGAAATCAAAAGTAATAATACAAAATGATTATAGCAATAACGTGTAATTGTTAACCGTCGAGACAGCAAAGCAAAAAGTATAAACATGTAAAATAGAGATTTTGGCATTAGGTGTTTTTTGGGTAAACCCGGGTATCCACCGCACGGACAGCAGTGACTAATCCCTCGCTCATTGTAGGTGCCTCGAGGGGCAGGACAGCTGGCCCAGAGTTTTAACGCTCATCCGTACCTAAGGCGGGGATCGAACCCCCGACCCTTGGTTAAGGGAGGTTTAGCCCCAACCGCTGAACCCCACGCTCTGGGTTTTTGGTATTAGGTGTTTTGATTAAATAGATTGTAGAAGTCCATTTATTAAAAATTGCTTGTGGCGATAAAATCATACGTGCTAAAATCATACCGAGAACAAATAATGCTTTTTAATCCGGACCCAAAAGCTAAATACTTATTTATTGTTCTGTACCTAGCAGTATTTTGGTCGGCTGCTGTTGGTAGGTCTATTGCTGCCCTGGCAGGAGGTTAGTGAGCGCCCGGGGGGGAATACCTGCAAAGGCACTCCGACGCTCAAGTCAGTATGAGAATTGTTGAACCAAGGACAAACACTCTTTGTTTTGAATGATAACAAATTACATCTTGTTTACTAATGGTTGCAGTTGAATGAAAGTACAGGAAAAAATGAAGGTACAGTGATTAAATCAAAGAGCAGGGACTAAAGTGCAATGGCTTGCAGAAGAAGCAACAATGAAGTTGAAGACCAAATTGTTTATCTACTTTGGATAGGACTCAAATGTAAGATCCTATCCCTTCAGCTTTATGACATTTAGTAGAAGAGAGATGATGTTTTTAAAAATGTTTTTAAAATAAAATTGTTGTGTTAAAAGCCTTTGAAAAATATTTTATAAAATTGCATGCATGCATAAGGTGGCACCTAAACCTAAAAACAATTTTTGTGAAAAGCTTGAAATCGATTTCCTAAGTTATTATGAAGCTTGAAATCGATTTGCTAAACTATTGTTGAAGAAATAAATCGATTTCAATACACAATGAGCAAAGCATGAAATCGATTTTGACACACAATGTTTCATAGCATTTCTCCTTATGTATTTAGAGCAATGAATCGATTTCCAACTTCCCTTTCTCAAGCATGAAATCTATTTTAAATATTCAATGGCTTAAGCATGAAATCGATTTCATACTCATTGCCTTCCTTATTTAAAAGATCATAATCGATTACTCCTATGTTTTGGCAAAACTAAAGAATCGATTCCTCCTTTTTTAAACCAAAATTAAAATCGATTCTTGCCTACTCAGGAGGTCCTAAGAATCGATTCCTTCAATTTTCCAAAGACAAATGAATCGATTCCTAAGTTGTCTAAATGCAAAGAATCGATTCTCCTACTTTTTAACTTCATCAGAAAATCGATTTCAACATTGTGGTTTTCATTTCAACGGTTATTTTTTTTTTCATTCCCTATAAATAGGAAGCCTGGATTCACAAATCAACACACCACTTTCCACTTCTCTGCTACGTATTTTCAGATCAAAAAGAAAAGAGAAAAATAAAATAAGAGCTTTCATTTTCAGATCTATATTTCAAAGTTCTTCATTATCAAAAACCAATCATCTCTCACTCTACTATATTGTTACTATACTGCTGAAGTGATTGGTTCGTAGATCTCATATTGTATTCGTTTTCTAAGTGGTCATTTTGAAATCCTGGGCTTTGTACTTGGGTCTCTCAATCAAGTGATTGAGCTGGTGTTTTGAAATCCTGGGCTTTGTACTTGGGTCTCTCAATCAAGTGATTGAGCTGGTGTTTTGAAATCCTGGGCTTTGTACTTGGGTCTCTCAATCAGGAGATTGAGTTGGTTTGAAATCCTGGGAGGTAATCTTGGGTCGTTCAATCGGTGAAGATTGAAGTGGTATTGAAATCCTGGGAGGTGCTCTTGGGTCATTCAATCAGGAGATTGAAGCGGTTGAAATCCTTAGCGGGGAGCTCGGGTTCTCAATTCAGGGGAATTGAGATTTGCTATTTGAAGTTGATTGTTTGTAAAACATTGGTTCTTCATATAGTGGTTTTCAGCAAGTCCAAAGGTTGCAAAGCCGGAGGCCGAGGACGTAGGGCTTTTATCCCGAACCTCGTAAAATTCCTGGTGTATCTCTATCCCTCTCTCTTTACTTTATTTACTGTTTATATCTGTTTATAATATCACTACTCTGATCTGAATCTGTTAATATGGTTGTATAACTATATCCCTACTCTGATCTGAATATGTTAATCTGGTTATAGTTATACTCGTTATATTACTGATCTGTCTGTCTATCATCTTCCATATCACTCAAATTGATTTACTTTCTACTATATTCAATATCACTACACTTCTTATAAATAATCTTATTGTGTATATTGAAAATAGTATAATATCTCTTTGTGCCTAAATCTGCCTGCTTGCACCATTTAAAGTTTAAATCTAAGTTTCCGCATTTGATTTAAAACAAAGCATTTCATAAGTTTTTGAAAAGCGAAAAGAATTCATATTTACTCATAACCTTATTCACCCCCCCCCCCCTCTAAGGTTACTTTATAGACTCTAAAGTCTAACAAGTGGTATCAAAGCTAGAAATTGCATATAGAGCTTAACATCTCGCAATTTAAATTTTATTTATCTATCTGTGATTATGGGTTCTTTTATGAAAGAGGGGATGTCTTCTTATAGGCCACCCCTGTTTGATGGGACTAACTATGACTATTGGAGTAGTCGAATGAAATGTCATGTGCAGGCTATAGGTTTCACTCTGTGGAGGATCATTGCTGATGGACCTCTGATTCCGATGAAAATCAAAACTCAAGCTAATGGCAAAATAGAGGAAGTTCCAATTGAAGACATCTACACAATCGATCTGAGCGAGTTGAGAAAATCTGAGCTTGACAAAATATCTCAAAATGCCAGAGCAATGAATATTCTTCACTTATCCTTATGTGAAGAAGAATATGGTAGAGTCAAAGGATGTCAAACAGCAAAGGAAATCTGGGACTGCTTGCAAGCTACTCATGTAGGTACGAGCCAAGTAAAGGATACTAAAATCAGAATCCTCACTTCTGAATATGAAGCCTTCAAAATGAAAGAAGGTGAGTCTGTCGCAGCTATGCACCAGAGACTGAATCTGATTATAAACAACTTAAGGGCACTGGGAAAAAGGTATTCTACAAAAGATATAAATGGGAAGATTCTTGCATCTCTGACTGGTGAGTTCTTTCCAAAAACTTGTGCAATCACTGAAGCCAAAGATATTGGCACTCTACCCCAAGAAGACCTTATTGGGTCACTTCTAGCCTTTGAGGTTGTATTGACTGCTAACAAAGATCAAGAAGCAGAAATGGTAAAAGAAAGAAAATCTCTTGCTCTTGCTGCTAAAACTTCTAAGGTAGCAAGGAAAGATGTTGAGTCTGATGAAGAATCTGATGATGAAGACATGGCTGAATTATTTGAAGAATTCATGAGATTCAACAAACTTGAAAAGAGAAATAACTCAAAGATATCCAAGAAAGCTAAGAAGGCTACATGGAACAACTATACTGACAGTGAAGAAGAGGAGGTTGCAAATGCCATTTGTCTCACGGCATGTGAAACACCTAAGGCTACTATATGGGATTGTCTTGGCACTGATAGCGACACAGACGAAGAAGAGCAAATTGCAAATGGTGTTTGTCATATGGCAAATGACTCATCTAAGGTAAGCCTTAACTCTTCTAGTCTTTCTGATTCTTCTATACATGATGACTTACTTGATGATGGTTGTAGTAGTCAAGATTTGAGTGAGGCTTTTGAAGCTCTTTACTTTGAACATGAAACTCTTTTGTTAAAATCTCAGAAATTGGCAAAGAGTAACAAAAGCATGCTCACTCAAATTGAGACTCTTGAAAATGAAGTAGATAGATTAAAGAATGAACTGCATAAATCTGTCAATCTTGAGTTTTGTGAACTTAAACAAAATTTTGAAAATGCCAAGGTTGAAAATGAACTTTTGAAAGAAACATTGAAAAAGTTTGAGGTTGGTGAAAAGACCTTGACTCAGTTGCTTCACTCTCAACATCAATATGTTGACAGGAGAGGAATTGGGTACAAAGGTAATTCCACCTCCTCCAGTTTAAACAAGAAAATAATTTTTGTTGCTTCTACTTCAAGTTATAAACCTACTGTTTTCTCATGCACATATTGTCAAAAAGGGAACCATAGCTCTCCTAGATGCCCTATCCGTAAATTATGTGAGCTTGGAACCCTTATACCTGCCTATAAGAAACCAAGGTGGATTGTGAAAGCAAACCCCTTGATAACTAACCGCAAAGGACCCAAAGAGAAATGGGTACCAAAATTTTCTACTTGATCTTAGTACAGGTGCGCTACAAGGTATGGGGGACAGATCAATACCTTGATAGCAGAGACTCAAAGTTCATGACTAGAGACGCAAAAAGATCCTTAATACACAGAAACAGCAGTCATGTAAACAGTAATATCAACAATAGAGGCAGAATCACCGGTGAAGGTTAAATTGGAAAAGTTCTATTCACCTTAAGAATAATTTATCACTTTTGTGAAATAAAATTTTTTTTGTGTGCATCAAAGTTTTTTTGTTCTCTCTATTGTAATGGATCTTTGATGCAACATATTTTTAAGTTAAATATGATACCTATATTGTTGAACCAAGTATGGCATATTATGTTGGGTATCCTATTTTCTATAAATATCTTTTTTTAAACTGTGATGGTCCACCCTCTTTTTGCTAAGCTTTGCATTCTAAAATTATTAAGGGGGATCACCAAGTAAGGGGGAGCATAGCATGAACTACTGTTTTTTATCATATGCTATGCTGCTTATTTATTATGCAAGTTTATAAAGTGCTTATGTTGTATGTGCTCACCCCCACCTTTTTGATGAAAACAAAGGGGGAGAGAATATTATGCATGGTATATGTGAGGGGAGAAAAAATTGCTGCTATCCTGCTGATATACTGTCTATTTTATTATGCATACGCTGAGGGGGAGCTTTTTGAAAAAGTTCCATTACTATCAAACCCCCTATGCATAATGTAATTTGTTATCATCAAAAAGGGGGAGTTTGTTGAACCAAGGACAAACACTCTTTGTTTTGAATGATAACAAATTACATCTTGTTTACTAATGGTTGCAGTTGAATGAAAGTACAGGAAAAAATGAAGGTACAGTGATTAAATCAAAGAGCAGGGACTAAAGTGCAATGGCTTGCAGAAGAAGCAACAATGAAGTTGAAGACCAAATTGTTTATCTGCTTTTGATAGGACTCAAATGTAAGATCCTATCCCTTCAGCTTTATGACATTTAGTAGAAGAGAGATGATGTTTTTAAAAATGTTTTTAAAATAAAATTGTTGTGTTAAAAGCCTTTGAAAAATATTTTATAAAATTGCATGCATGCATAAGGTGGCACCTAAACCTAAAAACAATTTTTGTGAAAAGCTTGAAATCGATTTCCTAAGTTATTATGAAGCTTGAAATCGATTTGCTAAACTATTGTTGAAGAAATAAATCGATTTCAATACACAATGAGCAAAGCATGAAATCGATTTTGACACACAATGTTTCATAGCATTTCTCCTTATGTATTTAGAGCAATGAATCGATTTCCAACTTCCCTTTCTCAAGCATGAAATCGATTTTAAATATTCAATGGCTTAAGCATGAAATCGATTTCATACTCATTGCCTTCCTTATTTAAAAGATCATAATCGATTACTCCTATGTTTTGGCAAAACTAAATAATCGATTCCTCCTTTTTTAAACCAAAATTAAAATCGATTCTTGCCTACTCAGGAGGTCCTAAGAATCGATTCCTTCAATTTTCCAAAGACAAATGAATCGATTCCTAAGTTGTCTAAATGCAAAGAATCGATTCTCCTACTTTTTAACTTCATCAGAAAATCGATTTCAACATTGTGGTTTTCATTTCAACGGTTATTTTTTTTTCATTCCCTATAAATAGGAAGCCTGGATTCACAAATCAACACACCACTTTCCACTTCTCTGCTACGTATTTTCAGATCAAAAAGAAAAGAGAAAAATAAAATAAGATCTTTCATTTTCAGATCTATATTTCAAAGTTCTTCATTATCAAAAACCAATCATCTCTCACTCTACTATATTGTTACTATACTGCTGAAGTGATTGGTTCGTAGATCTCATATTGTATTCGTTTTCTAAGTGGTCATTTTGAAATCCTGGGCTTTGTACTTGGGTCTCTCAATCAAGTGATTGAGCTGGTGTTTTGAAATCCTGGGCTTTGTACTTGGGTCTCTCAATCAAGTGATTGAGCTGGTGTTTTGAAATCCTGGGCTTTGTACTTGGGTCTCTCAATCAGGAGATTGAGTTGGTTTGAAATCCTGGGAGGTAATCTTGGGTCGTTCAATCAGTGAAGATTGAAGTGGTATTGAAATCCTGGGAGGTGCTCTTGGGTCATTCAATCAGGAGATTGAAGCAGTTGAAATCCTTAGCGGGGAGCTCGGGTTCTCAATTCAGGGGAATTGAGATTTGCTATTTCAAGTTGATTGTTTGTAAAACATTGGTTCTTCATATAGTGGTTTTCAGCAAGTCCAAAGGTTGCAAAGCCGGAGGCCGAGGACGTAGGGCTTTTATCCCGAACCTCGTAAAATTCCTGGTGTATCTCTATCCCTCTCTCTTTACTTTATTTACTGTTTATATCTGTTTATAATATCACTACTCTGATCTGAATCTGTTAATCTGGTTGTATAACTATATCCCTACTCTGATCTGAATATGTTAATCTGGTTATAGTTATACTCGTTATATTACTGATCTGTCTGTCTATCATCTTCCATATCACTCAAATTGATTTACTTTCTACTATATTCAATATCACTACACTTCTTATAAATAATCTTATTGTGTATATTGAAAATAGTATAATATCTCTTTGTGCCTAAATCTGCCTGCTTGCACCATTTAAAGTTTAAATCTAAGTTTCCGCATTTGATTTAAAACAAAGCATTTCATAAGTTTTTGAAAAGCGAAAAGAATTCATATTTACTCATAACCTTATTCACCCCCCCTCTAAGGTTACTTTATAGACTCTAAAGTCTAACAAGTGGTATCAAAGCTAGAAATTGCATATAGAGCTTAACATCTCGCAATTTAAATTTTATTTATCTATCTGTGATTATGGGTTCTTTTATGAAAGAGGGGATGTCTTCTTATAGGCCACCCCTGTTTGATGGGACTAACTATGACTATTGGAGTAGTCGAATGAAATGTCATGTGCAGGCTATAGGTTTCACTCTGTGGAGGATCATTGCTGATGGACCTCTGATTCCGATGAAAATCAAAACTCAAGCTAATGGCAAAATAGAGGAAGTTCCAATTGAAGACATCTACACAATCGATCTGAGCGAGTTGAGAAAATCTGAGCTTGACAAAATATCTCAAAATGCCAGAGCAATGAATATTCTTCACTTATCCTTATGTGAAGAAGAATATGGTAGAGTCAAAGGATGTCAAACAGCAAAGGAAATCTGGGACTGCTTGCAAGCTACTCATGTAGGTACGAGCCAAGTAAAGGATACTAAAATCAGAATCCTCACTTCTGAATATGAAGCCTTCAAAATGAAAGAAGGTGAGTCTGTCGCAGCTATGCACCAGAGACTGAATCTGATTATAAACAACTTAAGGGCACTGGGAAAAAGGTATTCTACAAAAGATATAAATGGGAAGATTCTTGCATCTCTGACTGGTGAGTTCTTTCCAAAAACTTGTGCAATCACTGAAGCCAAAGATATTGGCACTCTACCCCAAGAAGACCTTATTGGGTCACTTCTAGCCTTTGAGGTTGTATTGGCTGCTAACAAAGATCAAGAAGCAGAAATGGTAAAAGAAAGAAAATCTCTTGCTCTTGCTGCTAAAACTTCTAAGGTAGCAAGGAAAGATGTTGAGTCTGATGAAGAATCTGATGATGAAGACATGGCTGAATTATTTGAAGAATTCATGAGATTCAACAAACTTGAAAAGAGAAATAACTCAAAGATATCCAAGAAAGCTAAGAAGGCTACATGGAACAACTATACTGACAGTGAAGAAGAGGAGGTTGCAAATGCCATTTGTCTCACGGCATGTGAAACACCTAAGGCTACTATATGGGATTGTCTTGGCACTGATAGCGACACAGACGAAGAAGAGCAAATTGCAAATGGTGTTTGTCATATGGCAAATGACTCATCTAAGGTAAGCCTTAACTCTTCTAGTCTTTCTGATTCTTCTATACATGATGACTTACTTGATGATGGTTGTAGTAGTCAAGATTTGAGTGAGGCTTTTGAAGCTCTTTACTTTGAACATGAAACTCTTTTGTTAAAATCTCAGAAATTGGCAAAGAGTAACAAAAGCATGCTCACTCAAATTGAGACTCTTGAAAATGAAGTAGATAGATTAAAGAATGAACTGCATAAATCTGTCAATCTTGAGTTTTGTGAACTTAAACAAAATTTTGAAAATGCCAAGGTTGAAAATGAACTTTTGAAAGAAACATTGAAAAAGTTTGAGGTTGGTGAAAAGACCTTGACTCAGTTGCTTCACTCTCAACATCAATATGTTGACAGGAGAGGAATTGGGTACAAAGGTAATTCCACCTCCTCCAGTTTAAACAAGAAAATAATTTTTGTTGCTTCTACTTCAAGTTATAAACCTACTGTTTTCTCATGCACATATTGTCAAAAAGGGAACCATAGCTCTCCTAGATGCCCTATCCGTAAATTATGTGAGCTTGGAACCCTTATACCTGCCTATAAGAAACCAAGGTGGATTGTGAAAGCAAACCCCTTGATAACTAACCGCAAAGGACCCAAAGAGAAATGGGTACCAAAATTTTCTACTTGATCTTAGTACAGGTGCGCTACAAGGTATGGGGGACAGATCAATACCTTGATAGCAGAGACTCAAAGTTCATGACTAGAGACGCAAAAAGATCCTTAATACACAGAAACAGCAGTCATGTAAACAGTAATATCAACAATAGAGGCAGAATCACCGGTGAAGGTTAAATTGGAAAAGTTCTATTCACCTTAAGAATAATTTATCACTTTTGTGAAATAAATTTTTTTTTGTGTGCATCAAAGTTTTTTTGTTCTCTCTATTGTAATGGATCTTTGATGCAACATATTTTTAAGTTAAATATGATACCTATATTGTTGAACCAAGTATGGCATATTATGTTGGGTATCCTATTTTCTATAAATATCTTTTTTTAAACTGTGATGGTCCACCCTCTTTTTGCTAAGCTTTGCATTCTAAAATTATTAAGGGGGATCACCAAGTAAGGGGGAGCATAGCATGAACTACTGTTTTTTATCATATGCTATGCTGCTTATTTATTATGCAAGTTTATAAAGTGCTTATGTTGTATGTGCTCACCCCCACCTTTTTGATGAAAACAAAGGGGGAGAGAATATTATGCATGGTATATGTGAGGGGAGAAAAAATTGCTGCTATCCTGCTGATATACTGTCTATTTTATTATGCATACGCTGAGGGGGAGCTTTTTGAAAAAGTTCCATTACTATCAAACCCCCTATGCATAATGTAATTTGTTATCATCAAAAAGGGGGAGTTTGTTGAACCAAGGACAAACACTCTTTGTTTTGAATGATAACAAATTACATCTTGTTTACTAATGGTTGCAGTTGAATGAAAGTACAGGAAAAAATGAAGGTACAGTGATTAAATCAAAGAGCAGGGACTAAAGTGCAATGGCTTGCAGAAGAAGCAACAATGAAGTTGAAGACCAAATTGTTTATCTGCTTTTGATAGGACTCAAATGTAAGATCCTATCCCTTCAGCTTTATGACATTTAGTAGAAGAGAGATGATGTTTTTAAAAATGTTTTTAAAATAAAATTGTTGTGTTAAAAGCCTTTGAAAAATATTTTATAAAATTGCATGCATGCATAAGGTGGCACCTAAACCTAAAAACAATTTTTGTGAAAAGCTTGAAATCGATTTCCTAAGTTATTATGAAGCTTGAAATCGATTTGCTAAACTATTGTTGAAGAAATAAATCGATTTCAATACACAATGAGCAAAGCATGAAATCGATTTTGACACACAATGTTTCATAGCATTTCTCCTTATGTATTTAGAGCAATGAATCGATTTCCAACTTCCCTTTCTCAAGCATGAAATCGATTTTAAATATTCAATGGCTTAAGCATGAAATCGATTTCATACTCATTGCCTTCCTTATTTAAAAGATCATAATCGATTACTCCTATGTTTTGGCAAAACTAAATAATCGATTCCTCCTTTTTTAAACCAAAATTAAAATCGATTCTTGCCTACTCAGGAGGTCCTAAGAATCGATTCCTTCAATTTTCCAAAGACAAATGAATCGATTCCTAAGTTGTCTAAATGCAAAGAATCGATTCTCCTACTTTTTAACTTCATCAGAAAATCGATTTCAACATTGTGGTTTTCATTTCAACGGTTATTTTTTTTTCATTCCCTATAAATAGGAAGCCTGGATTCACAAATCAACACACCACTTTCCACTTCTCTGCTACGTATTTTCAGATCAAAAAGAAAAGAGAAAAATAAAATAAGATCTTTCATTTTCAGATCTATATTTCAAAGTTCTTCATTATCAAAAACCAATCATCTCTCACTCTACTATATTGTTACTATACTGCTGAAGTGATTGGTTCGTAGATCTCATATTGTATTCGTTTTCTAAGTGGTCATTTTGAAATCCTGGGCTTTGTACTTGGGTCTCTCAATCAAGTGATTGAGCTGGTGTTTTGAAATCCTGGGCTTTGTACTTGGGTCTCTCAATCAAGTGATTGAGCTGGTGTTTTGAAATCCTGGGCTTTGTACTTGGGTCTCTCAATCAGGAGATTGAGTTGGTTTGAAATCCTGGGAGGTAATCTTGGGTCGTTCAATCGGTGAAGATTGAAGTGGTATTGAAATCCTGGGAGGTGCTCTTGGGTCATTCAATCAGGAGATTGAAGCAGTTGAAATCCTTAGCGGGGAGCTCGGGTTCTCAATTCAGGGGAATTGAGATTTGCTATTTGAAGTTGATTGTTTGTAAAACATTGGTTCTTCATATAGTGGTTTTCAGCAAGTCCAAAGGTTGCAAAGCCGGAGGCCGAGGACGTAGGGCTTTTATCCCGAACCTCGTAAAATTCCTGGTGTATCTCTATCCCTCTCTCTTTACTTTATTTACTGTTTATATCTGTTTATAATATCACTACTCTGATCTGAATCTGTTAATCTGGTTGTATAACTATATCCCTACTCTGATCTGAATATGTTAATCTGGTTATAGTTATACTCGTTATATTACTGATCTGTCTGTCTATCATCTTCCATATCACTCAAATTGATTTACTTTCTACTATATTCAATATCACTACACTTCTTATAAATAATCTTATTGTGTATATTGAAAATAGTATAATATCTCTTTGTGCCTAAATCTGCCTGCTTGCACCATTTAAAGTTTAAATCTAAGTTTCCGCATTTGATTTAAAACAAAGCATTTCATAAGTTTTTGAAAAGCGAAAAGAATTCATATTTACTCATAACCTTATTCACCCCCCCTCTAAGGTTACTTTATAGACTCTAAAGTCTAACAAGTGGTATCAAAGCTAGAAATTGCATATAGAGCTTAACATCTCGCAATTTAAATTTTATTTATCTATCTGTGATTATGGGTTCTTTTATGAAAGAGGGGATGTCTTCTTATAGGCCACCCCTGTTTGATGGGACTAACTATGACTATTGGAGTAGTCGAATGAAATGTCATGTGCAGGCTATAGGTTTCACTCTGTGGAGGATCATTGCTGATGGACCTCTGATTCCGATGAAAATCAAAACTCAAGCTAATGGCAAAATAGAGGAAGTTCCAATTGAAGACATCTACACAATCGATCTGAGCGAGTTGAGAAAATCTGAGCTTGACAAAATATCTCAAAATGCCAGAGCAATGAATATTCTTCACTTATCCTTATGTGAAGAAGAATATGGTAGAGTCAAAGGATGTCAAACAGCAAAGGAAATCTGGGACTGCTTGCAAGCTACTCATGTAGGTACGAGCCAAGTAAAGGATACTAAAATCAGAATCCTCACTTCTGAATATGAAGCCTTCAAAATGAAAGAAGGTGAGTCTATCGCAGCTATGCACCAGAGACTGAATCTGATTATAAACAACTTAAGGGCACTGGGAAAAAGGTATTCTACAAAAGATATAAATGGGAAGATTCTTGCATCTCTGACTGGTGAGTTCTTTCCAAAAACTTGTGCAATCACTGAAGCCAAAGATATTGGCACTCTACCCCAAGAAGACCTTATTGGGTCACTTCTAGCCTTTGAGGTTGTATTGGCTGCTAACAAAGATCAAGAAGCAGAAATGGTAAAAGAAAGAAAATCTCTTGCTCTTGCTGCTAAAACTTCTAAGGTAGCAAGGAAAGATGTTGAGTCTGATGAAGAATCTGATGATGAAGACATGGCTGAATTATTTGAAGAATTCATGAGATTCAACAAACTTGAAAAGAGAAATAACTCAAAGATATCCAAGAAAGCTAAGAAGGCTACATGGAACAACTATACTGACAGTGAAGAAGAGGAGGTTGCAAATGCCATTTGTCTCACGGCATGTGAAACACCTAAGGCTACTATATGGGATTGTCTTGGCACTGATAGCGACACAGACGAAGAAGAGCAAATTGCAAATGGTGTTTGTCATATGGCAAATGACTCATCTAAGGTAAGCCTTAACTCTTCTAGTCTTTCTGATTCTTCTATACATGATGACTTACTTGATGATGGTTGTAGTAGTCAAGATTTGAGTGAGGCTTTTGAAGCTCTTTACTTTGAACATGAAACTCTTTTGTTAAAATCTCAGAAATTGGCAAAGAGTAACAAAAGCATGCTCACTCAAATTGAGACTCTTGAAAATGAAGTAGATAGATTAAAGAATGAACTGCATAAATCTGTCAATCTTGAGTTTTGTGAACTTAAACAAAATTTTGAAAATGCCAAGGTTGAAAATGAACTTTTGAAAGAAACATTGAAAAAGTTTGAGGTTGGTGAAAAGACCTTGACTCAGTTGCTTCACTCTCAACATCAATATGTTGACAGGAGAGGAATTGGGTACAAAGGTAATTCCACCTCCTCCAGTTTAAACAAGAAAATAATTTTTGTTGCTTCTACTTCAAGTTATAAACCTACTGTTTTCTCATGCACATATTGTCAAAAAGGGAACCATAGCTCTCCTAGATGCCCTATCCGTAAATTATGTGAGCTTGGAACCCTTATACCTGCCTATAAGAAACCAAGGTGGATTGTGAAAGCAAACCCCTTGATAACTAACCGCAAAGGACCCAAAGAGAAATGGGTACCAAAATTTTCTACTTGATCTTAGTACAGGTGCGCTACAAGGTATGGGGGACAGATCAATACCTTGATAGCAGAGACTCAAAGTTCATGACTAGAGACGCAAAAAGATCCTTAATACACAGAAACAGCAGTCATGTAAACAGTAATATCAACAATAGAGGCAGAATCACCGGTGAAGGTTAAATTGGAAAAGTTCTATTCACCTTAAGAATAATTTATCACTTTTGTGAAATAAAATTTTTTTTGTGTGCATCAAAGTTTTTTTGTTCTCTCTATTGTAATGGATCTTTGATGCAACATATTTTTAAGTTAAATATGATACCTATATTGTTGAACCAAGTATGGCATATTATGTTGGGTATCCTATTTTCTATAAATATCTTTTTTTAAACTGTGATGGTCCACCCTCTTTTTGCTAAGCTTTGCATTCTAAAATTATTAAGGGGGATCACCAAGTAAGGGGGAGCATAGCATGAACTACTGTTTTTTATCATATGCTATGCTGCTTATTTATTATGCAAGTTTATAAAATGCTTATGTTGTATGTGCTCACCCCCACCTTTTTGATGAAAACAAAGGGGGAGAGAATATTATGCATGGTATATGTGAGGGGAGAAAAAATTGCTGCTATCCTGCTGATATACTGTCTATTTTATTATGCATACGCTGAGGGGGAGCTTTTTGAAAAAGTTCCATTACTATCAAACCCCCTATGCATAATGTAATTTGTTATCATCAAAAAGGGGGAGTTTGTTGAACCAAGGACAAACACTCTTTGTTTTGAATGATAACAAATTACATCTTGTTTACTAATGGTTGCAGTTGAATGAAAGTACAGGAAAAAATGAAGGTACAGTGATTAAATCAAAGAGCAGGGACTAAAGTGCAATGGCTTGCAGAAGAAGCAACAATGAAGTTGAAGACCAAATTGTTTATCTGCTTTTGATAGGACTCAAATGTAAGATCCTATCCCTTCAGCTTTATGACATTTAGTAGAAGAGAGATGATGTTTTTAAAAATGTTTTTAAAATAAAATTGTTGTGTTAAAAGCCTTTGAAAAATATTTTATAAAATTGCATGCATGCATAAGGTGGCACCTAAACCTAAAAACAATTTTTGTGAAAAGCTTGAAATCGATTTCCTAAGTTATTATGAAGCTTGAAATCGATTTGCTAAACTATTGTTGAAGAAATAAATCGATTTCAATACACAATGAGCAAAGCATGAAATCGATTTTGACACACAATGTTTCATAGCATTTCTCCTTATGTATTTAGAGCAATGAATCGATTTCCAACTTCCCTTTCTCAAGCATGAAATCGATTTTAAATATTCAATGGCTTAAGCATGAAATCGATTTCATACTCATTGCCTTCCTTATTTAAAAGATCATAATCGATTACTCCTATGTTTTGGCAAAACTAAATAATCGATTCCTCCTTTTTTAAACCAAAATTAAAATCGATTCTTGCCTACTCAGGAGGTCCTAAGAATCGATTCCTTCAATTTTCCAAAGACAAATGAATCGATTCCTAAGTTGTCTAAATGCAAAGAATCGATTCTCCTACTTTTTAACTTCATCAGAAAATCGATTTCAACATTGTGGTTTTCATTTCAACGGTTATTTTTTTTTCATTCCCTATAAATAGGAAGCCTGGATTCACAAATCAACACACCACTTTCCACTTCTCTGCTACGTATTTTCAGATCAAAAAGAAAAGAGAAAAATAAAATAAGATCTTTCATTTTCAGATCTATATTTCAAAGTTCTTCATTATCAAAAACCAATCATCTCTCACTCTACTATATTGTTACTATACTGCTGAAGTGATTGGTTCGTAGATCTCATATTGTATTCGTTTTCTAAGTGGTCATTTTGAAATCCTGGGCTTTGTACTTGGGTCTCTCAATCAAGTGATTGAGCTGGTGTTTTGAAATCCTGGGCTTTGTACTTGGGTCTCTCAATCAAGTGATTGAGCTGGTGTTTTGAAATCCTGGGCTTTGTACTTGGGTCTCTCAATCAGGAGATTGAGTTGGTTTGAAATCCTGGGAGGTAATCTTGGGTCGTTCAATCGGTGAAGATTGAAGTGGTATTGAAATCCTGGGAGGTGCTCTTGGGTCATTCAATCAGGAGATTGAAGCAGTTGAAATCCTTAGCGGGGAGCTCGGGTTCTCAATTCAGGGGAATTGAGATTTGCTATTTCAAGTTGATTGTTTGTAAAACATTGGTTCTTCATATAGTGGTTTTCAGCAAGTCCAAAGGTTGCAAAGCCGGAGGCCGAGGACGTAGGGCTTTTATCCCGAACCTCGTAAAATTCCTGGTGTATCTCTATCCCTCTCTCTTTACTTTATTTACTGTTTATATCTGTTTATAATATCACTACTCTGATCTGAATCTGTTAATCTGGTTGTATAACTATATCCCTACTCTGATCTGAATATGTTAATCTGGTTATAGTTATACTCGTTATATTACTGATCTGTCTGTCTATCATCTTCCATATCACTCAAATTGATTTACTTTCTACTATATTCAATATCACTACACTTCTTATAAATAATCTTATTGTGTATATTGAAAATAGTATAATATCTCTTTGTGCCTAAATCTGCCTGCTTGCACCATTTAAAGTTTAAATCTAAGTTTCCGCATTTGATTTAAAACAAAGCATTTCATAAGTTTTTGAAAAGCGAAAAGAATTCATATTTACTCATAACCTTATTCACCCCCCCTCTAAGGTTACTTTATAGACTCTAAAGTCTAACAAGAATAAGCTAGTGAATTTGCAAGGGAAGAGTGTGTACTGTATAAATGGCTATGCGAGCCGGTATTTATTGGAAATCGATGCTCGTCTGTGGACCATCGGATTATCAGAATCGATCTGAACCATCCAAGCGTGGTGGCTTTAGTTGGGCTTGTATGTAGTGGATATGGGCCGAATCGATTGGGCTGATCCATATCCAGTTGCTAAACGCACCCCAGGGTTTTGCTAAATGGACCTCTTGGTCCAGTCCAGAACAGTTGCCCCCCAAGCCGAGATTATTCCGGAGGTTGGTCTTGGCTTGAAGGATTTTCATCGGTCTACCGGATGTGTGAAGTCGCGTGGGACACTGCCTTTATCATTTTCACTCTCTAGAGTAGAAAAGAGAAATTTTTTCTTTGCCGTAATGCGTTACTCGCCTGTCTTGTCGGGTCGTACAAGATCACTTCGTTGCGACCGTGACTCAGGCCTCCTATGGGGTAATCCTTGTGCCAAGCGTCAAGCTAGGGTGCCGATCCTGATGTTGGCGCTCTCCTGGGCGCCTTGTGCCAAGTGCTACGTTCTGCTGTTGGGGCCCTCTTGCGCGCCTTGCTGGATGTTTGTTCGGTGCGTGCGTATGCTGGGTGTCTCCTCGTGGAGCAGGATTTTGCGAGACAAGGTTGGGTGCCCTCATGGGTGCCTTGGACGCCTCGTTGCACAATGGTGGCTGCCCCCTTGCGAAGGACTTGCTTCCAGACTACCTCCTGCCTGGCGTCCTCATGCCAGGCGCCATCAAGCCAGACGCCCTCTCCCAGGCGCCCTCCTGCTAGGCGCCCTTATGGGCGCTGCCTTGGTGCTTGGCACCCTGCCAGGCGCCCTCATGGGCGCTGGTTGCTTCCTTGCCAGGCGCCCTCTTGGGTGCCGGCTTGTGTGGACGTGTGCTTGGAACTCTGCTTTTTTGTTCCCGTGCTCGTGCACTATGTTTTTTTTGTTAAGAAATCTCTTAAAATTACTCTGGTGGATATTGACGTTGTCTTGGGCGCCTTGTTGCACAGTGCTGTCTGCCCCCTTGCGAAGGTGAGAGTTGGCGCCCTCATGGACGCCTTGGGTGTTGTTCCCTGCTTGTGTGCGATAGGTGCCTCCTCGTGGAGCAGGGTTTTGCGAGACAAGGTTTGGTGCCCTCATGGGTGCCTTGTCGCACAGTGCTGTCTGTCCCCTTGCGAAGGTTTTGCTTCCAGGCCACCTCCTGCCAGGCGCCTTCCTTGCCAGGCGCCCTCCTGCCAGCTGCCCTCTTTGCCGGGCGCTCTCCTTGCCAGGCGCCCCTCGGCCAGGCGCCCCTCTGTCAGGCGCCCCTCTGTCAAGCGCCCCTCTGCCAGGCGCCCCTCTATCAGGCGCCCTTTGTTGCCAGGCGCCCCTCTGCTAGGTGCCCTTGTGTCAGGTGCCCCTCTGCCAGGCGCCCATCTGTCAGGCACCCTCTTTGCCAGGCGCCCCTCTGCCAGGCGCCCCTCTGCAGGCGCCCCTCTTCCAGGCGCCCCTCTGCCAGGCGCCCTCCTGCCAGGCGCCCTCCTGGGTGCCGGCTTGTCTGGACGTGTTCTTGGCACTCTGCTTTATATTTTGTTACTTATCGTGTCTCTTAGCCTGCTTTTCTTCTTGATGAAATTTCAGAGCTTGCTCTGTTCGACATTTCCACGATCTTACAATTTGATCATAAGGTTCTAGGCGGGAGGATTGTTAAATACCACCCCAACGGAGTTGACTTCGATGTCATTGCCCCTTGATGTTAGATCATCCATGTTTACTCATTGTCCGGCTTATTTCTTATCCATATATATGGCACGCGTTGGATGGACTCGGGCGCAAGTCATTGCCTTGCGCGTCTGAATGTATAATCTCACATTACCTCGTGGCCAAGTTAACTCTGGGGGCAGTCTATCAGAACTCGGTCTGAATATAACTCGCCCATCAGAGATGGCGACACGTTTAAAGTCGCTTCGTGCCTCGTGGAAAAGTTAACTCTGGGGGTAGTTTATCAGAACACGGTCTGAATCTAACTCGCCCATCAGAGGTTGCGACGTGTTTAAAGTCGCTTCGCACCTCGTGGGACTCACGGGGAAGTTTATCAGAACTCGGTCTGAATATAACTCGCCCATCAGAGGTTGCGACGTGTTTAAAGTCGCTTCGCACCTCGTGGGACTCTGGGGGCAGTTTATCAGAACTCGGTCTGAATATAACTCGCCCATCAGAGGTTGCGACCCGTTTAAAGTCGCTTCGTGTCTCGTGGCATAGTTAACTCTGGGGCAGTTTATCAGAACATGGTCTGAATATAACTCGCCCATCAGAGGTTGCGACATTTTTAAGGTCGCTTCGTGCCTCGTGGCAGAGTTTACTCTGGGGGCAGTTTATCAGAACTCGGTCTGAATATAACTCGCCCATCAGAGGTTGTGGGGCTAGTGGCCATGGTTTTCCATCTTCTGTTGATAGCGCCCTCCTGGGTGCCTTGCTGTTGATGGCGCCCTCATTGGTGCCTAGGTGCTGGGCGCCTTCTTTGGTGCCTTCTATGGTGCTGGCAGCCTTCTATGGTGCCAAGCCTTGTTTTGTTTTTCTGCCTTGTGTTGAACCAAGGACAAACACTCTTTGTTTTGAATGATAACAAATTACATTGTGTCTACTAATGGTTACAGTGTATAAAAGTACAGGGACAAAATCAAAGAACGGAGATTAAATCAAAAAGCAGGAAATATTAAAGCGGAGCAGCTTGGAGGAGAAGCCGCCGTAGAAGTCAAGACCTAATTGTTTATCCGCTTTCTTTAGGACACAATGTAAGGTCCTATCACTTAAGGTCTATGACATTTTAGTAGCTAAGAGATGAGTTTTGAAAACATGCATGATGCATCAAAATTAGGGTTTTGAAATATATTTTTGCATGCATGCATAAGGTGGCACCTAAACCTAAAAACGATTTTGTGGAAATCAAAAATCAATTTCTATTTTGTTCCAATGGCTATGAAATCGATTTATACAATTTATATAGGCTATGAAATCGATTTTAGGCTCACCTATAGGCCAAGAATCGATTTCCTTGCCCTATGTTTGAAGTATGTAATCGATTCATGCATATACATAAGCCAAAGGTAAGAATCGATTTCCTTCTATTTCAAAAGACTATGAAATCGATTTTCAAGCAATCCTATAGGCTATGAATCGATTCCTCCTCATTTTAAACAAAGTAAAAATCGATTCCTACCTATTTCCAAAGAAACAAACAATCGATTCCTATGTTCTCCATATGTAAAGAATCGATTCCTCTCTTTTTTAACTAGCCATAAAATCGATTCTTATGTCTTCTAAAATGATAAGAATCGATTCACCAACATTTTAACTTCATCAAACAATCGATTCATCTTTGCAATAAATGTTTTTTTCACATTTCTACGTTTTCCTAAACCTATAAATAGGGAGGTGCTTCACACTCTTAGACTCACTCATCCACACCACAAATCACAACATCTTCTCTACTTCTCACATACATTTTCTAGATCTGAGAAAGAGAAAAATAGAGCTATCACTTTCATATCATTTTTTATAGATCTAGTCACTCATCTCTCTCAGCTATTATATTGTCATATTATTTGAGGTGATTAGATCATAGCTTCTATATTGTAATCTACTATTGTGGGGGTCACTTTGAAATCCTGGGAAGTTTTCTTGGGAGATTGAGTTGGTTTGAAATCCTGGGAAGTTTTCTTGGGTCTCTCAATTAGGAGATTGAGTTGGTTTGAAATCCTGGGAAGTTTTCTTGGGTCTTGGGTCTCTCAATCAGGAGATTGAGTTGGTTTGAAATCCTGGGAAGTTTTCTTGGGTCTCTCAATCAGGAGATTGAGTTGGTTTGAAATCCTGGGAGGTAATCTTGGGTCGTTCAATCAGGGAAGATTGAAGTGGTATTGAAATCCTGGGAGGTGCTCTTGGGTCGTTCAATCAGGAGATTGAAGCGGTGTTGAAATCCTTAGCTGTGTGCTCGGGTTCTCAGTTCGGGGGAATTGAGATTTGCTATTTGAAGTTGCCTGTTTGTAAAACATTCTTCATATAGTGGTTGTCAGGAAAGTCCAAAGGTTGCAAAGCCGGAGGCCGAGGACGTAGGGCTTTTATCCCGAACCTCGCTAAATTCCTGGTGTATCTCTATCCTTCTCTCTTTACCTTATTTACTGTTTATATCTGTTTATAATTATACTATCACTGCGTCGATCTATTTATTGTTACGCTGCTTATAATATCTGTCTATCCTGAACTCTGAAAATAGCGTAATAGTACACTTTGCATGATCTGCCTGTTTAGTTATAAATATCTGATTACAGTGAATATTGAAAATAGTAACATCTCACTGTGCCTGATCTGCCTGCCTACATACATCATATAAGTTTAAATCTCAGATTCCGCATTTGATTTAAACAAGCATTGCAAAAGTTTTTTTTAACCGAAAAAGAATTCAAGTTTTGCATATAACCTTATTCACCCCCCTCTAAGGTTATCAGATAGTCTAACACCTTGGTGCTGGGCGCTTGGGTGCCAAGTGCTAGGCATCCTCTATGGTGGCATGCCTTGGATCCCCACTGGGTGGGTGCCATGACCTTGGTTTCTTTGTTTTAGGAAGATGAGCGCGCCATGACACCCTTGACTCCTCTACCTGGAGAGATGAACTGGGCTTTGAGCTAATGTTGAGGTTGCCCCCGCGATCCAGGCAGTCCCTTTCTGCATGGGATGTTGGGTCTCAAAATTGCCTCGCTCCACTCCTAACTATGGAGTTGGACCCTTTTTTCTTTAAGGAATTTTTCGTTGGAACAAGCGTTAACGCTAAGGAGCTAGAGCAAAAACTATAATTGCAAAACGATATTTTGAATCACAAGAGTAAAATTTCCTTTATTCAAGCGCATTAACAACCTATGTTATTACATCGGTATAACATTTTTGTCTTGTTCATACAACAAACTTCCTTAGCTTATCCGCGTTCCAAGTTCTAGGTATTGGTTCCTTGCTCAGGGTTTCCAACTTGAAAGCTCCGTTTCCGGTCTCTGCTGCTATCCTGTATGGACCTTCCCAGTTAGGGGCTAACTTCCCTTGGAATGCATACTTCGAACCTATGTCTGCCATTCGTAGGACTAGGTCGCCCACCTCTACGGTTCTGGGAACCACCTTGGTATTAAATCTTGCAACCATCCTTTGTTTGATCACCAAATCCTTTAATGTTGCTTGGTTTCTGACTTCCTCGACGAAGTCCAGCTCCTCTCCGAGTTTTTGATCATTGGCCTCCAGGGGGGTTTGGGTTCATGGTTCTCCAGTTCAGCTCTCCGATCTCGACGGGTATGACTGCTTCTGTCCCGTATGCCATCCGAAAGGACGATTTGCCTGTTGACGAGTGAGGGGTGGTTCTGTAGGCCCATAGGACATAAGGTAGTTCTTCCGGCCAGCAACCTTTTGCTTCGTCAAGCCTCCTCTTTAAACCTCTTAAAATTACTCTGTTGGCTGCTTCGGCTTGTCCGTTGGTCTGGGGGTGTTCCACCGACGTGAAGTGGTGTTTGATGCCCAGGTCGGCCATCAGTTGTCTGAAACCTTTGTCCGCAAATTGCGTGCCGTTGTCGGTGATAACCACCTCCGGTATGCCAAATCTAGCCATGATATTCTTCTTAAAGAATTTCATACAATTTTTTGCCGTGATAGTGGTCAAGGGCTCAGCTTCGATCCATTTGGTAAAGTAATCGACCGCGACGATTAAGTACTTTACCTGCCCTAGGCCAGGTGGAAAGGGACCTAAAAGGTCGATTCCCCACCAAGCAAAAGGCCAGGGGGAGTTTAGGTATGTCAGTTCCGACATGGGGGCGTCATGTGCGTCGGCGTACCTTTCGCACTTATCACATTTCTTTACATAATTCTGTGAATCTTCGTCCTCCCAAGTGCTGTCCATAAATTCCCTCGTGGATTTCTGTGAGCACGTAATCCGCTTCTGGTCCTTCTACACACTTTAATAGAGGAATAGAGAAGCCTCTACGGAAAAGTCGTCCTTCGATGACCGAGTATGATGCTGCGCGCCTCCTCACGGAAACCGCTTCTTTGGCGTCAGCGGGTTCTTGCCCCTCCAGAATATACTGACGGATTGGGGTTATCCAGTTTTGGCTCGCTTCAATGGTGAGAACGGAGGTAGGTGATCCACTGCTTAGGAGGATGCTGGGACTAGACAGAGTTTCTTGAATGACGCTTCGAAGGTTCCCTGGTGTTTTGGTGCTGGCCAGCTTGGAGAGTATATCAACCCTGGTATTCTCTCCCCTGGGTACATGTTTTACCTCTGCCTTATTGAACCATCCAAGGAGTTCACGTACGTTGGCAAGATACTTCTGCAGCACCGGGTTATAGGCTCCAAATGCTGCGCTGATCTACGAGACGACCAACGATGTGTCTGTACGGAGCTCAAGTTGCGTGGCGCCGAAGCCTTTGGCCAGCTGTAGGTCGGCTAAGCAAGCCTCGTACTCCGTTTGATTGTTGGATGTGGAGAACGAAAAGTTCACCATGAGTCCTTCTGAGTTTTCAAGTATCAGCCCGGCTCCACTCCTTTTGCTGTTTAAGGACCCATCCACGTGGAGGGTCCACGCCGTTTTTGCTCTGTCTTCATGTGGCGTCGTTGTCATTTCTACTACGAAGTCTGCCAAAATTTGAGCCTTCATGGCCGGTCTTGTTTCGTACTTGATCCCAAATTCTGAGAGCTCGACCGCCCACTTGATCATCCTTCCAGCCAGGTCGGGACGGTGCAATATTTGTCTTATTGGCTTATTGGTTCGAACCACTACTTGGTGCACCACAAAATATGGCCTAAGGCTCCTGGCTGCGATCACGACTGCCAGGGAGACCTTCTCCACTTTTTGGTACCTTAACTCAGGTCCCTGCAACGCCTTACTTACAACGTACATCGGCCTCTGGCCAGTGCTGGTTTCCCTGACGAGTACCGCGCTTAACGCTTCATCGGCCACAACGAGGTACAAGTATAACGTTTCTCCCTCCTCGGGACGTGTCAAAATGAGTGGTTCAGATAGGATTTCTTTTAAAAGGGTTAGTGCCTGCTCTTGCTCTGCGGTCCAATCATAACCTGTTTCCTTCTTAAGAAGCTTGAACAAAGGTAGGGACTTGTGAGCTGCTTTTGAAATGAATCGGGACAACGCTGCTATCATCCCGGTGAACTTTTGAATTTCCTTCTTCGTAGTTGGGGAAGCCATCTCGGTCACGGCCCTGCATTTGTCTGGGTTTGCCTCGATGCCTCTTTCAGTGAGATAGAAACCGAGGAACTTCCCTACACGGACTCCAAAGGTGCACTTCTCTGGGTTTAATCTTATATCGTTCTTTCGGATTTCAGAAAATACTTCTGTCAGGTCCTTGAGGTGATCTGGGTCGCTTTTGCTTTTGACTATCATGTCGTCCAGGTACACTTCGATTACCCGGCCGATTTTCCTTTTAAAGACCCTGTTCATCATTCTTTTTGATAGGTCGCCCCGACGTTTTTGAGTCCAAAGGGCATTACGCGATAGCAAAAATTTCCTTGCTCTGTCATGAATGTTGTTTTCTCTTGATCGGGTGGGAACATTGGGATTTGGTTGTATCCCGAGTACGCGTCCATGAAAGCTAACAGACGAAAGCCTGAGGCGCTATCGACTAATTTATCCACGTTAGGGACGGGGAAGGCGTCTTTGGGACATGCCTTGTTGAGATCAGTATAGTCATTACACATTCTCCATTTTCCATTAGATTTCTTAACAAGGAATACATTTGACAGCCAGGTGGTGTACTTAATTTCTTTTACAAAATTTGCCTCTAGGAGGTCCTTCACAGCCCTCTCAGTAGCTTCGGCTCCCTTCTGGACTCTTTTTTCTGGGCTACCCACTTAGTGTTGGGATTAACGGCCAGATGGTGGCAGGCTACCTCGGGTGGTATCCCTGGCATGTCAGCTGCAGACCAGGCAATCAGGTCCGCATTCTCCCTTAGGCAGATGGTAAGTTTCTCTTTAACCTCCTCTGGGAGGTCGAAACCTATCTTGATGGTCCTGACAGGGTCTTCACCTACCCGGATGGAGATTAAGGCGCCATCTGGCTCGGGCCTCTTCATGCGCTTTTTGAGTTCCTTAGTGAGGGTGGAATCTTCCTCTTCTTCCTCACTGTCCGGATCGTATCTGGCACCCAAGTATGCCAAATTTATTTCAGCTTCTCTCCCAGATTCTTTTCCTGAGTCTCTTACTTCCGTAGTCTCTTTTTCGTCCTTCAGGCTCATGTAGTAACACCTGCGCGCTGCATCCAGGTCTTCCTGGAGGGTCACAATCTTATTCTCTAGACTGTGGAATTTCATCTTCAGGTGAACTGTTGAGGTTACCGCCTCCAGCTTGCCCAATGTCGGCCTCCCGATAATGCATTGGTAGACAGATTTACATGGGAGGATTAGGAAAGCTGTTGTGATAGTTCTGAACAAAGGTGGTTCACCATCGGGGTCTCCATAGGTGACCATCAGCTCCAAGTGGCCTCGAGGCCTAGTTCTTGATCCATTGAAACCGGTCAAATCCTCTCCTCGATATGGAGTCGGGTCGGCGGGAGAGATGTTCAAAACTTGCAGCAAGTCTTCAAAAATGATGTCTACTGAGCTTCCGTGGTCGACCAGGATCCTTCTTACTTCAATATTGGCCATAATGGCAGTGGTGAGCAGCGGAACGTGTTTATTCGGTTTTCCATCAGGCAAATCCTTGTCGTCAAAGGATAAGGGCGGCCTGATTGGTCCCTTCCTAGGGGTTGAGGTTGATGCAACGCTCAAGATTTCCTTCCACTTCTTTTTCATTGACTTGTTCGACCCCCAATCGTCAAGGGGGTTGCTTCCATGAATCACCATGGCCGCTGGCCACAAGACCCTTGGGATCTGGCATTCATCCATCCTTCGAGCGAACGGTCCCTCATGGGAAAACCTCTTCGAGCTTCGAGGGGAGGTGTCCTCAAGGTCCGAAACTTGATACCTATGCCGGTAGGGGGATCTCCTCGATGGCGATCCCCGATGACGCCTTGAAGTCATAGTTGTCAGAGGAGAATGCTCCGGCAGGGAATCCACACGCCTGTCAGTCTGTCTCAAGCGAGCTCCCTACTCCAGCATTGCTTGCGTGCGATTGGCCAGGAAATCCAAAGGTTGGTTTACATTAGAGGGCTGGGCAGGCTGACTGGTGCCCTCGTCAGGTAGGCTGGCGACGTCGCCCTCAGAAGTACCCTCTGGTCGGGGTGCGAGTATGGCAATACTTTGAACCCGGGGTCTGCCTCTGGTATCCAAGGGGTAGTAAGAGAAAAGTCCGAGTAGTGATGATGTCAAAGATAGATATCTCCCACGGTGGTCGCCAATGTTCCATACCTAGCAGTATTTTGATCGGCTGCTGTTGGTAGGTCTCTTGCTGCCCTGGCAGGAGGTCAGTGAGCGCCCGGGGGGGTACCTGCAAAGCCACTCCGACGCTCAAGTCGAATTTGCAAGGGAAGAGTGTGTACCGTATAAATGGCTATGCGAGCCGGTATTTATAGGAAATCGATGCTCGTCTGTGGACCGTCAGATTATTAGAATCGATCTGAAACATCAAAGCGTGGTGGCTTTAGTTGGGCTTGTATATGTAGTGGATATGGGCCGAATCGATTGGGCTGGTCAATATACAATTGCTAAACGCACCCTCTGGTTTTGCTAAATGGACCTCTTGGTCCAGTCCAGAACATTTATAAAAAATAGATTTAATATAAAAAATAAAGAAGAATTAGTATAAAAAGACCCTCATTCTTCTTTTTGAGTAATAAATTTTGAGTAAATCTAAATTCCTCTTTTTTTCCTATTCGACAAAATAGCAAATTTAAATTTTGAGTGATAAATTTTTATCTGCAAATGACGAAAAATTAAAAATATCAAATCAGTATGAAAAAAACCCATAAAAATTAATTCCAAAGAAATTATGATTTCTTCAAAGCAAGATAGTTATGAAGTCATAATATGAAAATAGTTATATCAATAATGTGTAACGTTCGCCATCGGGAATCAAAAATACGGAAATTTAACAATAACGTACGCTTCCCCGATGAAAATCAAAAACAAATTATAAAATAATTAACAACAACTAACATTTTCTTGTCAAGACTCCTAAGAGATTATTAAAAAATAAAAGTATTCATGAAAGCAAAATATTAAAAGTGATTTTTAAAAGTCATAAAACAAAAGATCAAAAGTCATAAAACAAAAATATTATAGCAATAATATGTAATTGTTAACTGTCAAGCCACAAAAGCAAAAAATAGATATTGGTAAATTAGAGATTTTAATATTGAGTGTTTTGATAAAATCAGGAAAAGTTAATAAATTTAAATCCGTATGAAAAAACTCATAAAAATTACTTTGAAATAAAATAATTCCCAAGAAGAAGAAAAAATAGATGGAGCAAAATAAAGATAAATAGAGAAAGGGAATACAAAGGAACTAAAAAAGGAAAGAAATAAGAGAGGAGAAAGAAAGGAGTAAATAGAGAGATAAGATAAAAAGAAATAAAGGAAAAGAAAGAAAAAAAGAGAAAGGAGAGATGGGACATTTTCATATTTTCGTGGTTAAGTTACAATTTTATCCTCAATTATGTGAAGTGTCAAATTTTCCAAATGTCTTAATGGGTAATTTCATATGTGGTGTATTTGTATAAATCTATTACATATATATATATATCACCGCAAAGGTTGGTAACTATTCTAAAGACTCAAATTACGAAATTTTTAGAATATTTTTAACATCTCAATTTTTTATGTGGAGCGAATTTTATGAATGGTTGAAATATGTATTTAGTCCCTTCAAATGTTAAAGTTTTTACTTTTAATCCCAACAAATTTAGTTCTTTAATTTGTTACCCATCCTAGCAACTAAACCCCATTTTGCTTTTGGTCTGTGTTATTTTTGTCCCCACAACATTTGTTCATGTTGGAATTCATCTCTGTAATTTGCATATAATATTTATTTTGATCATTTATGCCAATCATATTGGAGGAAATAAAATCAAATATTTTACTTATTACGGAGACAGCCAATATAATTAAATTTTGCAAAACCAAAACAAAATTACATGGACTAAAAGCAAAATGTTGTATATTTGTAAGGATGAAAAAAAAAATTTATTTTTACAAAAACAGTAAAAAACTGTATAATTGCAGGAATCAAATACATATTTAAACTTTTATTTATTAATAGGACTACGATGGTACTCGATCCAACCCACTACAATATATTTCAAATATAGTCCATGTATCAAATGTTGATTTTCTTTATGAAAACTTTCTATTTGTTGTTTTCATTTTTGGTAACCTTCATCTGATAATTAGTGTCGTTTCAAAATTTTTTTACACAAATTAAGAAAACCAATATATAAATAAATGAAATATCGTAACAGTTTAGATAAAAATAACTATTTGATTCTCTCAAAGTACTCATCATGTAACATCCTCAAAAATGATTAATCGAATTATTTGGATGTTGACCCAAATTAGTTATTTTTAGTACTTGATTGGTGTATTTGTCGAGTGCTAAAGTTAATTGATTGGATGTCTCAGGAACGATAAACTGATAAAACGGAATAAGGGTGATTTGGGGAAGAAATAAGAGATTAAGGGTAATATGGTCATTTAACCATATTACCACTTAATAGAAGAAAGAAAGAAAGAAGAGAAGTCAAGGAAAGAAAAGAAAGAAAGAATCGAAGGAAAGAAGAGAAAGAAGAAAAGAAAAAAGAAGAGGAAAGAAGAAAGGAAGAAGAAGAGAAGGAGGAAGCATCAATCATCCCCAAGGTTCCAAATTTTAGCATCTTCATTATCTCACCTCCCTCTCCAAAACCCAAGAGCTAGGTAAGTTTTCATCCAATTTTCCCCATTTTTGTGACCTACGAAATTTAGAGGGTTTTGATGGAAATTTGTTGAAATCTTGGGATGTGTGATGAAATTGATGATGAAATCATGTTTAGGATCGAAGCCAAAGAAGGTGGAACGTGTTTGGAAGATCGAATCGAACTTGAAAGCGGATTGATGATTTTCGGTTCGAGTTTGTGGAATTTTAATTCTCGGTGTTTTCGGCCCGGTATCGGCTCTCGCTTCAAGGGTGAGTTTTACTCACGCTTAGGATGTTTTCGTTTTACAATAAACTTTTCATGATTTGGTTTCGAAAGATTTTGAGTCGAAAACCGTTATTTCGAAATATGTCGTATTTTGATAAAGTTCGTTTTGATTGAGATTTCGATTGATTTGATCGATTGTGTGATATTGATTGGGTCTGTTTTGTTGGTTGTTAAGTCTGTTTTCGATCGGAACAAGAATCGGAATTGAGCAGAATAGCGAATTTCGCAAGAAAACGGAAAACCTGCACTTTTGCAGATGGTCGCGTCGCGACCTGTCCCCATCGCGTCGCGACCAGGCCCAGTTTTTTCACGCAAATGTTTCTGACGCTTTTCGCGTCGCGACGGTAGGAGTTCGCGTCGCGACGCTTTGCAGATTTTCAGCAACTGTACACTGATTTTGTTTTCGCGAGAACTTTTGATCCGTGAACCCGATTGAAGTGTTCTAAGATGCGTTTGAAAGCTTATTCAGAGGCCTAACTGGATATTCTATTTTTAAGGCAAAATGAACTGTTTTCAGAGTCGTAAGTAAATTGTGTTGAAAGGTGGTGAGTTAGAATGCGAGAGTAAATGTGAACTAAAAGGTAAACTTCTGGTCTGAATGTAATGGAACACTGAGTACATATGATTGTAGATATATGTTTATATATATCGAGTTGGGTGATGACCCATGTGTAACATACTAGGTGGGGCAGTCATGATCCCCTACCCTAGGCTCCATGCCAATAGGAGAATGTACTATTGGTAGGGGGTTCACCGGGGTTTAGAGGTTACGCAGTCGGTGTTATGTTAAAAATTGTGTGCGATACACCGGGGTTTAGCAGTCATGCCGTCGGTGCCGCACTTTGTGATAACACGTTCACCGGGGTTTAGCAGTCATGCAGTCGGTGCCGTGTTATGTTAAAACGAATTTATAACTGAACCGAGAGAGTTAGTAGGGGTCTCGGTAGAACTCAGTGAGATTGTATCTCATTGTTTATATGTTGTTATTTTACAGAGAAACAGGGAAAGAAAGGACCACAGAGGCACGAGTAGGTTGAGCTCGGACTGATTGCTGATAACTTAGCATTATGCTTAAGTTTACATTTCCTTTTTGTTGTCTATGTACCGCAACACTATGACTTTAGTGTAATATCATTTTATTTCCGCTTGCTTGTATGATACTGAGCACAATAGTTCGCTGAATTTTATGGTCTTATGTGTATTAAGACTGCTTGGTTGTTGTCTAGTGAAAACTATTTTGCAGTGTTCAGTATTTATGCAGGAATTTTATATCTCTGGTGTGTTACTATTTTTAGTCAATAAATATACCGGGGTGTTACAGTTGGTATCAGAGCGGTTCGACTTAGTCGGACTTAGCTATTAGGGTCTTTGCTTTCTTCAGTCGTGATTTTCTTAGTATGCTATTAGACATTGAGCTTGATCAACTTAATACTTTGTGCATATTTCGCAGAATCATGGCCAGAAGAGGTAGAGATGTCCCTCCTCCTGCTGATCCACATTTCAACTGGATGCAAAATGTGATTGAGAACCAACAGAAAATGATGCAGGATATGATGCTTTTGCATCAGCAACAACTGACACAGCAGCAGAATGCTCAGCAGCAACAAGCTCATGAGCCACAAGTGAATCCAAGAATGGGTCTTCACAGAATTCTTGAAGATGAAACCCTCCGAGTTCAGAGGTGGGCCTGATGTCATGAAAGCACAACATTGGCTGGATGACATTGAAAAGATTTTTCTAACAATGCAAGTGACAGATGAAGATATGCTGAGATTGGCATCCCATATGCTGAAGGGAGAGGCCAATAACTGGTGGATGAATGCTAGAGCCATGATAGAGACCATGGGAACTCCCCTGACTTGGGAGAACTTCAGGAGAACCTTTTTGGAGCAATTCTTTCCCAATGCTATGAGGTTTGATAAAGAGAATGAATTTTTGGCTCACACACAAGGAGGTTTGACCGTGGGCCAATACACGGCTAAGTTTGAAAAATTGTATCAATTCTTCGGTTTGGCTGGATATGCTCCCAACGACCGATGGAAAACTGACAGGTACAAGTATGGGCTGAGAGAAGATATTTCTCAAAGCCTAAGTTCTTTTTCGAGGAGCAACTACGCAGCCATGGTACAACAAGCCTATATTGCCGAAAGTGATTTATCAAGGTTGTATGCAAGCAGAAAGTCATTCCATCAGAATAAGAGGAACACTAGGCCATCTAGTTCTCAGATTGGTCCCAAGCATGACACAAGCAAGGGAGGTAATTATAAAGAGAAGCAGGTGCAAACGGCCGACCAAACAAGGTTTAGAAATTGTCATAAGTGCGGAAGGTATCACCGTGGCGAGTGTCCATCAAGAGCAGATCGGTGTTATGTCTGTAATGAAGAAGGTCACTATGCAAATCAGTGCCCAACAAAGAAGAATTTCCAAAGAGCACCAAATGCTCCTGGTCAGGGGCGAATCAACACTTTGGATGCTCGGACCATCACACCTACTGATAATCTTCTGAGGGGTACGTGATCTCTTTTTAATAACTCAGACAATATTTTATATGATTCCGGTGCAACTCACTGTTTTATATCACAAGCGTGTGTGGATCGGTTGGGACTAGCATTGTCTGAGCTATCCGAACCGATAACTATTTTAACTGCTGCCAAGGGTCGTGTCCAGACCCAACCATTGTGTGAAAATTGCCTACTTGTCATAGGGGACAGACATTTTGTTGTGAAATTTATTTGCTTGCCTATGAGAAGTATGGACATTGTTCTGGGTATGAATTGGATGGCTGAGAATCATGTAACAATCAACTGTGCCGATCGAACCATTAGCTTCGCCTCCGAATCCGTAGGATTGACACAGGCGGATTCTGAAGCAACGATCACTTACACCGAAGCAAGCCAGTCATTATTCCAAGGTGCGAAAGCTATCCTTATTATGTTGTCTGCATCTACTGAAACGGGTTTAGATTTGTCATCTGTACAAGTGGTAAATGAATTTCTGGATGTTTTTCCGAATGAAGTTTCTTCTGTACCTCCTGACCGAGAGGTAGAGTTTTCTATAGAATTGGTTCCTGGTACAGGATCAATATCTATTGCTCCTTATAGAATGTCTCCTTTAGAATTAAAGGAATTGATGTATCAACTTGAAGAGTTGATCTCAAAGAGGTTCATTCGACCGAGCGCTTCTCCATGGGGTGCTCCGGTGTTGTTAGTTAAGAAAAAGGACGGAAGCATGAGGTTGTGTATTAATTACCGACAACTGAATAAAGTGACGATCAAGAATAAATATCCCTTGCCAAGGATAGACGATTTGCTTGACCAACTTCGAGGTGCTGTGGTATTTTCAAAAATTGATCTGAGGTCGGGCTATCATCAAATAAAGGTAAGAGCCTTAGATATTCCGAAGACATCTTTCCGTACTAGGTATGGACATTACGATTTCGTAGTGATGCCCTTCGGTTTGACTAATGCTCCGGCGGTATTCATGGATTACATGAACCGAGTGTTCCACACGTACCTCGATCAGTTTGTAGTAGTTTTTATTGATGATATTTTGGTGTACTCTAAGACCATTGAGGACCATGTTCAACATCTCCGCATTGTTCTGAACGTACTCCGAGAAAAGAAATTGTATGCCAAGCCGTCAAAGTGTGACTTCTGGATGCTGGAAGTGAAGTTTTTGGGACACGTGATTTCCCAATCGGGAGTTGCGGTGGATCCCTGTAAGGTAGAAGCTGTATTGAACTGGGAACGACCAGCATCTGTCACTGAAATAAGAAGTTTCTTGGGTCTAGCCGGTTACTACAGGAGGTTTATTCAAGGATTTTCACAATTGGTTCTTCCCCTTACTCGGTTGACTCGTAAGGCCCAACCGTTTACATGGGATGCCGATTGTGAGGAATGTTTTCAAGAAGTGAAGTTTAGGTTGACTTCTGCTCCAATCCTAACTCTTCCAGATCCATCTTTGGAATACCAAATTTACAGCGATGCTTCTGGGAAGGGTTTAGGATGCGTCCTCATGCAAAATCAGCAAGTGGTAGCCTATGCGTCCAGACAGTTGAAGATTCATGAGGAGAACTACCCAACTCATGATTTGGAGTTGGCAGTAATTGTGTATGCGCAGAAGATTTGGAGACATTACCTGTATGGGTCTCGTTTCGAGGTCTTTAGCGATCACAAGAGTTTGAGATATCTTTTTGATCAGAAGGAGCTTAACAACAGGCAAAGGAGATGGGTGGAGTTTCTGAAGGACTATGATTTTGAATTGAAGTATCATCCAGGGAAAGCCAATGTGGTGGCCGATGCTATCAGTAGGAAATCCATCCACATGGTCGTGTTTATGATGCATGAAATGAAATTGTTGGAGTCTTTTAGAGACTTAAATTTGAATGCAAGATCAAGGAAGAACCAGTTATTATTGAGCCATATGAGGATCTCTAGTTCCTTAAGGGACTCTATTCGCTTAGCACAAGAAGTTGATGTGAAGCTAAAATCACAAAAGGTATTCCCAGATTTTTCCACGGATAGTGATGGAGTGATTTGTTTCAAGGGTAGAATCTGTGTGCCCGATGATGGGGAAATTAAAAGGCAAGTGTTGGAAGAAGCACACCGAAGTTTGTATTCTGTACATCCTGGGTCCACCAAGATGTATAGAGATTTAAAGCAGATGTACTGGTGGCATGGAATGAAATTGGAGATTGCTGAATTGTGTCACAATGCTTAACTTGTCAAAAGGTTAAGATAGAACATCTAAAGCCTGCTGGTCTGTTACGGCCACTAGACGTGCCAGTGTGGAAATGGGAAGACATTTCCATGGATTTTGTTATGGCATTGCCGAGGTCTCAAGCCGGTAACGACTCCATTTGGGTAGTTGTGGATCGGTTAACTAAATCAGCTCATTTTATTCCAGTTCGTTCGAGCAGTAAGGTATCCAAATTAGCTGAGGTGTATCTGAAGAACATAGTGAGATTACATGGGGTTCCTACCAGTATTGTGTCGGATCGAGATCCGAAGTTTACTTCTAGATTTTGGAAAGCTCTGAATGAAGCATTGGGGACTAAAGTACTTCTTAGTAACGCTTATCACCCGCAGACAGATGGTCAGACCGAGAGAACTATCCAGACGTTAGAGGATATGCTTAGGGCTTCAGTACTTGATAACGGAAAGAAATGGGAGGATCATCTTCCATTGGTGGAATTCGCTTATAACAAAAGTTATCATTCCAGTATCGGAATGGCACCTTTTGAAGCTTTGTATGGGAGGAAATGTAGAACTCCATTGTGTTGGTGGGAAGTCGGTGAGAACCGATTGTTAGGACCTGATATGATTCATGAAACTACTGAGAAGATCCGCTAAATCAGGGAAAGAATGAAAGCTGCTCAAAGTAGGAAAAAGAGTTATGCCGACAAAAGAAGAAGGCCGTTGGAATTCGAGTCGGGCGATCATGTATTTCTAAGACTCATCGACAATTGGCACAGGTAGGGCGTTGCGGGTGAAGAAACTCAGTCCTCGGTATATTGGACCTTTCCAAATTATCGAGCGAGTGGGGCCACTAGCATACCGCATTGCTTTGCCTCCACCATTGTCAAACCTCCATGATGTATTCCATGTGTCTCAGTTGCGGAAGTACATTCCCGATCCAAGTCAACCGTTAGATTTTGAAACGATTGACCTTCGACCGGACTTGTCTTTCCAACCTCATCCAAATTACATCATGGAACGTGGCAAGAGGACACTGCGGACGAAGTCAACTCCCATAGTCAAGGTGGTTTGGGAGGTATTTCCGCTGAGGAAGCTACGTGGGAGTTTGAGGATGATATGCGGACTCGCTATCCGTATTTGTTTTCTTGAGGTACGTTGTGTTACATTTTGAGGACAAAATTCTTTCAAGTTGGGGAGAATGTAACATCCTCAAAAATGATTAATCGAATTATTTGGATGTTGACCCAAATTAATTATTTTTAGTACTTGATTGGTGTATTTGTCGAGTGCTAAAGTTAATTGATTGGATGTCTCAGGAACGATAAACTGATAAAACGGAATAAGGGTGATTTGGGGAAGAATTAAGAGATTAAGGGTAATATGGTCATTTAACCATATTACCACTTAATAGAAGAAAGAAAGAAGAGAAGTCAAGGAAAGAAAAGAAAGAAAGAATCGAAGGAAAGAATGAAGAGAAAGAAGAAATGAAAAAAGAAGAGGAAAGAAAAAAGGTAGAATAAGAGAATGAGGAAGCATCAATCATCCCCAAGGTTCCAAATTTCAGCATCTTCATCATCTCACCTCCCTCTCCAAAACCCAAGAGCTAGGTAAGTTTTCATCCAATTTTTCCCCCTTTTTGTGACCTACGAAATTTAGAGGGTTTTGATGGAAATTTGTTGAAATCTTGAGATGTGTGATGAAATTGATGATGAAATCATGTTTAGGATCGAGCCAAGGAAGGTGGAACGTGTTTGGAAGCTCGAATCGAAGTTGAAAGCGGATTGGTGATTTTCGGTTCGCGTTTGTGGATTTTGAAGTCTCGGTGTTTTCGGCCTGGTATCGGCTCTCGCTTCAAGGGTGAGTTTTACTCACGCTTAAGATGTTTTCGTTTTATAATGAACTTTTCGTGATTTGGTTTCGAAAGATTTTGAGTCGAAAACCGTTATTTCGAAATATGTCGTATTTTGATAAAATTCGTTTTGATTGAGATTTCGATTGATTTGATCGATTGTGTGATATTGATTGGGTCTGTTTTGTTGGTTGTTAAATCTGTTTTCGATGGAACAAGAATCGGAATTGAGCAGAATAGCGAATTTCGCAAGAAAACGGAAAACCTGCACTTTTCTGCAGATGGTCGCGTCGCGACCCGTCCCCATCGCGTCGCGACCAGGCCCAGTTTTGTCAAGCAAATGTTTCTGACGCTTTTCGCGTCGCGACGGTAGGAGTTCATGTCGCGACGCTTTGGAGATTTTCAGCAACTGTACACTGATTTTGTTTTGGCGATAACTTTTGATCCGGGAACCCGATTGAAGTGTTCTAAGATGTGTTTGAAAGCTTATTCAGAGGCCTAACTAGATATTCTATTTTTAAGGCAAAATGAACTGTTTTTGGAGTCGTAAGTAAATTGTGTTGAAAGGTGGTGAGTTAGAATGCGAGAGTAAATGTGAACTAAAAGGTAAACTTCTGGTCTGAATGTAATGGAACACTGAGTACATATGATTGTAGATATATGTTTATATATATCGAGTTGGGTGATGACCCATGTGTAACATACTAGGCGGGGCAGTCATGATCCCCTACACTAGGCTCCATGCCAATAGGAGAATGTACTATTGGTAGGGGGGGTTCACCGGGTTTAGAGGTTACGCAGTCGGTGTTATGTTAAAAATTGTGTGCGATACACCGGGGTTTAGCAGTCATGCAGTCGGTGCCGCACTTTGTGAGAACACGTTCACCGGGGTTTAGCAGTCATGCAGTCGGTGTCGTGTTAAGTTAAAACGAATTTATAACTGAACCGAGAGAGTTAGTAGGGGTCTCGGTAGAACTCAGTGAGATTGTATCTCATTATTTATATGTTGTTGTTTTACAGAGAAACAGGGAAAGAAAGGACCACAGAGGCACGAGTAGGTTGAGCTCGGACTGATTGCTGATAACTTAGCATTATGCTTAAGTTTACATTTCCTTTTTGTTGTCTATGTACCGCAACACTATGACTTTAGTGTAATATCATTTTATTTCCGCTTGCTTGTATGATACTGAGCACAATAGTTCGCTGAATTTTATGGTCTTATGTGAATTAAGACTGCTTGGTTGTTGTCCAGTGAAAACTATTTTGCAGTGTTCAGTATTTATGCAGGAATTTTATATCTCTGATGTGTTACTAATGTGCACTTGGGTATTTTTAGTCAATAAATATACCGGGGTGTTACACATCACTTTAGACTTTCAAGATTATTAATTAGTAATTATTTTTACAAAATAACACTAATAGTTATTTATTTATACATCAACCCTACTTTATATTCCATCTATTTAGGATGAGATTGGGCTGGCACAAAGGATAATTGAAACAAAATTATAAGGTGATTACTCAAATATAACTAAAAGTTAAAATTGAACGATAAATTCTTTTTAGTATTTTATTATGTATTCAAACTCAAAACATAACTTTTACAGTCTTAAAACAACATTTCTATCTAAACTAACATAGTTTTTTATTTAAGTATTTTATTTATAAAAGTCTCGTTACAAATGTAATTAAGTTATTATTTGCGGGGATGAGTGAATAGGGGACATGTTATGTTGACCTTTTTTTGCTTAGGGGAATTCTCTAAACCATTTTTTATAAGCAAAATATTATATTAAAGTGGATACAAGGGGGCACCCCAACCCTTACATATACAAGGAGCCTCAATAAAACCTCTCTTGGCCAAAACTCCATGGGAAAAAGATCTAAGGAGGAAAAAGAGTACCCCAAGAAGAATGAGGCAAAAAGCCAGTTACAAGAGGATTTCCCCCTCCAATCAGAATTCCCAAGAGCGGAATTGCGACCTTCTATATTGGTTATAAATCAACTCCATGTTATAGACTTAACATGATTAACAATGGTCGGTGGATTAAATACTTAACTTCTGAAAAAAGTTTGATTTCGATGAAACCAGATAAACCAAGGGACAGTCATTCAGAACGAGTACTTCAATCTACAAGCCTTTTTGGACTCCAACTGCCGACCATGAGCCCGAAAATGCTCGACACCTACCAGAGACACTGAAACCGACATGCCCAACCAATTCTGAATAGTAAGCCAACCTAACTCGGAACACCTACACACAAAAAATAAATGGGAAATAGATTTATCCTGCTCAAAACCAAAGGGGCAGCAGGACCCATGAGGATCCTTGATAACGCTCTTAGAAATAAGAGTAACGCGAGTTGGAAGCTTTCCTAACATCAATTTTCAACCAAAAACATAGCTGCGAACAAGAGCACTCTGGATGTCGCTATCCATTCTATCATGTTGCATCAAATTCAAAAAAAATACATGACAAGATTTAACAGAAAAAGAATGGAGGTTTTTAAGCATTCACTACCAACAATCTTGCTCTCTACCAACAATCTTGCTCTGAATCTTTCTTAGAGACTAACAAAACCTGATACTTTACAAGTTAAATGGGACGATGATGGGGTGAATCTTAGGATTGAGCCTATGAGAAATTACATTAGCATTTCCTTGCGAAAATTAATGATAAACCGGACCCACATGATTTTAATTGGATCATAATAAATTGCGGATTTTCAAAGTCAAAACTGTTAGTTTCAGATCATTAATAAATTGCGGATTTTAATTGGATCATAATAAATTGCGGTTTTAACTCGTCCTTATCATTTTGATGGTCAAGGTTTTAGTTTCAGATCATTCACACCCATCTATAATGATCTACCTACCGTATTTATTTTATTTTTTTAAAACCTTATATTTTCTAATTTACTCTTTAATGGAAAATAACTGACCCCCATTTTAAGCATGAACTAACATTGATGGTTCAACTACTATTCTGTCGAATAATAATTTTATGTCCATCCTCATAGCCATTGAGTAACACAAAACTTGATGGAAATACTATTAAGAAAATTTAGGTTCGGAAAAATAAATGCACCATGGATACACTCTCAAATTGTCCCTCTTACAATAAATAGGTCCTCCCCAATTTGTTATAGAACCAACAAATTGTGCTGCTGGTGATAACCATTTTCAAGCACCAAACTTAATGAAAAAGGAAAACTAATTATTATAAATACTGTTACAAAAACCCACTAACTATCTAAGATTGTGACTTCCATCCATATATGTTTAATATCATGTGTTTGTGCTTGTTTTAAAAATTCAGCTATTTTTTTGCTCTACTATAAGAAGCTGTGATATTTCACATGGTAGAGGATAATTTAAAAGAAAACTGATGTACAAAATGTTGTTGTGTCTTTTAAATGTTGGAAAAGAGCATTCACCTATACTTTGGCAAAATAATGTGTCTTTTCGTCTATAGACGGACCGACAAGTACCACCTGTATACTCACACACATAAAGTCGAGATCCCGAATTCGAAACCTAATAACTACCGGAAATATTCCATCTAACAACATCGGTTTTACTAGTTGTGTTAGGCCTTACAGCTTGTCAAAATAAATTGTTTAATGAATGCGACTGCTGCAAAGAACTAATTAAGGTCATTTACTAGACCAATTCATTAATAAACCTAACAAACATTAAATGACCAATTTAATTTTTATGATAGATTTTAAAGTTGCTCACCTAACTTCTTTGTATGACTTTGATGTTTATTCTCTGAAGCCCGAGGAGCCGCAGATATATAGAACACCTCTTTACTTTACTTGCCCCCATTAATTATTGATCAATTAGTATTTTACCCGTGCATACGCACGAGTGATACTGTATGGTCGGTGTATTGCCATGAAGTAATAATAGTAATTTAGAAGATAATCATAAGTTGTGAACAATGTCCAAAATATATGATTTGAAATTCAAAGGGGAAAGAGATTGACAATCAGAATTACATTTATCCATAATAATGTATTTGGACATTAGAGGTAAAATACGCATCCCCGTTGACACTCCCGTTTGCATAATCGTCGACTCTCCCGTTGGCACTCCCGTTGGCGCTCTCGTTACCTCTCCCGTTGCCACTCCTGTTGCAGCTCCCATTGCCAGTCTCTCGTTACCTCTCTTAGTGCTTAAATTGATTGATTTTAATAGTTTTAATATTATAGTAAATAATAAATTTTAGATGGAGTAAAAATGAAGAAAAAAGAAAATAAGATTTTTTAAAATATGCATCCACGTTGGCGCTCTGTTAGCGCTCTCCTTGCCTCTCTTGTTCCCACTCATGTTCCCGTTGTTGCTCTCGTTGTCGATTTCATTGCCAGTCTCGCATTGCCGCTCTCGTTGTGTTGCAAATTTTGTCTTCTAGGGGTGAATTTACTAAAATAGTTGTGTTGCAAAAAGTTAAAACAAAATCGGTATCTTCTTATAATATTAATAATGGAGTAAAAAGTAAAATATGCAGCTCCGTCGCTCTCGTTCCCTCTCTTGTTGGCACTCCCGTTGGCACTCTCGTTGGCGCACTCGTTCCCTCTCTTGTTGGCACTCCCGTTGCCGCTCTCGTTACCGATCTCGTTGTCAGTCTCTCGTTGCCGCTCCCGTTGCCACATGTTTTCTCCTTTTTTCTATATGATTTAATATTATAATTGCTAGTGGTTAAATTGATTGCTTTTATTTATTACATGAAAAATTGATTGATTTTAGTAGTTTTAATAGAGAGATTATAGTAAATAGTAAATTTTAAATTATTTAATTATTGAGTGTGATATTAATTTAATAATTTATTTTTTTGGAATAAATAATTTTGAAACTATTGTTAGAGGTATGGTTTTTTTTGACAATTGGTAGTAGTTAAATTGATTAATTTTAGTAGTTTGAGTAAATTATAGAAATAGTTAAAAATATTATGTTTTTAGTAAAAAAAAATTGACAAAAAAGTGATTTTTTATGGAAAGAAAAACTGAAAAAAAGTTGGAAAAAAAACTGAAAAAAATGTTGGTTTTAAAATTTGCTGTTTTTTGTCCTTTTGCTGCTTCTGGGTCAATCACGTTTATTAGAAGTGGACAATAGAGTGGTTGTACCAGCCAAAACTCATCTACCTATTATTGTTTGCAGCTTCTGATTGCAGTTTTCAATCAGTTTTTTGTCCCTCTATTGTTGCCACTCCCGTGGCCTCTCCCGTTGGCGCTCTCGTTGCCACTCCCATTGGCGCTCTCGTTGGCATTTTACTCCTTTTTAGTAATTATAACATAGTTATTTGGTAATTTTTTCTAGTGGTTCAATTTATTGATTTTAACAAAAGTAGTTAAATTGATTAGTTTTAGTAGTTATTTTGTAATTTTTGGTTAAAGTTTTTTTACAACTCTTTTTTTGACAATGGATGGTGGCTAATTGATTTATAGTGACTAATTGTTTTATTAATTTTAGTAGTTTGAGTAGATTATAAAAATAGTGAAAATTGATTTATAGTGACTAATTGTTTTTAAAAAAAATATTGTATAATTTTATTTTTAAAAAAAAATCAGTTTTTTTGAAAAAAATTGAATTTAAAAAAAATGTATTGGTACTGTAGCGCGTCAGAAACGTCACTGTAACGTACTGTAGAGTGACATAAGCGGTACTGTAGAGCGTCAGAAACGTCACTGTAGCGCACTGTAGTGATACTGTAGCATTTTGTCTTTATGTGGTGAATTGTCTATTTTGCCCCTAAATTTTGACAAATGTCAAAATTTGATGATGTCTAAAAATGTAAATGTGCTAGCATATGTTTTGATTATATAGAAAGTAGACTAAACGTAGTACTGCTTTTCAATGTCTTGCTTGAACATATATGAACCCTCTGATCTTTTCCTCTTTTAACTGCTAGTCCTTTCTTTTTTCTGTTTACCAAAAAAAGAAAGAAAAATTTCTTTGTTTCTCTAAGGCCATGTTTGGTAAAAAAAGCGGATAACAGATAAACTAGCAGATAGCGGATGAGCTAGCTAATAGCGAATAACTTATAGTAGATAGTTGATAGCGGGTAAACTAGCTGATAGCGAGTGAAATCAACACAACAGAATTGTTAAAAAAGGGCGCACCCTTTAGAGGCACTTTTTAAGAAGCGCCCCTGATGCCCAAAAATACGGAGGACCTTTAGAGGCGCTTTTTAAAAAGCGCCTCTAAAGGCCCTCCGTATTTTGAGCATCAGGGGCGCTTTTTAAAAAGCACCTCTGATGCCCGTAATACGGAGGGCCTTTAGAGGCGCTTTTTAAAAAGCGCCCCTGATGCTCAAAATACGAAGGGTCTTTAGAGGCGCATTTTAAAAAGCGCCCCTGATGTCCTAAAATTCTAATTCCTCTCTTGCGCCCTATCTCCCTCTCATTTGCGAAACCCTCTCAGTCTCTCAACGTTCACACACAGTACACTCTTCCTCTCTGGCACCCTATCCCTCTCATTTGAGAACAATAACACTCTCTCAGGTTGCCTACAACGCCCAAACGCCCTTCGACTCCCAAACCCCCAAACGTCGTTCTTCCTTCGACGGATTCTTCCCACCGTGAGCTGTGTCTTCTCCAGTTTTCCCTCCGTTCGCGACTCCGTGAGCCACCTTCCCTCCTTTGTGAGCTCGACGACGCTTCTCCCTCCGTGAATGACGCGGTGCTGCTTCGTCCTCCCTCCTGCAAATCTGCCATTGTTGGTTGCTGGTGACATAGTTCACGATGACGATTTAACAGCCAAAAAGCCTGGTTGCGAGAATCAGTTCGTTTTGGTAATACTACTCTTCACAAAGTTTGCTTCTTTTTATCTTTTCATTTCTGGGTTTTTTCTCTCTTTTCTTTCCTTGGTAGTTTTATGCTTCAGAATTATAGTGCCTTTTTGTCTTGCATGTTCAATTAGACATGCTTTTGAAATCAATGTTTAGTTTAGTTTAGTTTAGTCTAGTCTAGTTTAGTTTATGATTAATCATTAAGTCTGTGTATTTCAGTTAATTGTGGAATAATTGATTTTATATGATGTGAATTATGATTTTCAGTAAAAATGTTTATGTTTGGTTCTATTAAGCAAAATTTGCCTCTAGACCTAAAATACGGAAGGCCTTTAGAGGCGCTTTTTAAAAAGCACCCCTGATGCCTACTATTCTAGTATCCCCATCTCCCTCTCACCAGTTCAGTCTCTCACTCTCCCTCAATGTTCTCACTCTCTCATTTGCGAAACCCAAGCCCTACTCTCTCAACGTTTGCTCACACAGTGAACAGAGATGGATAGTGTATTTCAAAATTGGGATATAAAAAAGTTATTTTACTTTATTTAAGATAAAAGAGGAAATATTATAAAAATAGTGTGGGTAAAAAGGACTAAAAAAATGAGACGTTATAAGCTATTAGCTCAAACCCTACTTAAAGTAGCATTTTAACAAATGCTATAAGCTACCTCAAAAACGCTAACCGCCACTAGTTGCCAAACACATCTAATTTTTTTATCTGTTATCCGCTAGTCAAATTTGTTGGTCAAATCCAATATAAGCTAGCGGATCACACTTATCAAACGTAACCTAAATATGTGCTTAAGGTTTTGAATATGACTGCAATAACAAAATTCTAAGGTAGAAAATTGATTCAAATGTTGTATAACATGATGACATCATTTAGAGATTCTCTGTTTCAAACAAATGATTCATGTACTTCCTCTGATTTCAAATATAAGCAACAAAAGTTCTTACATCGGTGATCTTTTTTTTTAGATAAGCAAAAATTTCATTGAAGGGAGCACAAGGGGTGCCTAACCCTTACAATGAAGATATAGGAAAGGGGGAGGGCCCCCTTAAAATCTCCCTGAGCCAAAACCCAATGAGAAAAAGACTCAGGAAGGAACAGGAGTACCTCGTACAAGCTGCACCACAGTGGAAAAACATCAACCTAGCCCACTGTTTCTCCCCCTACTAGATTACAGATTGTTAAGGAATGTAAGTGGGTTAGACCACCATAGAGATACAGACAAAGATGAATTACAGTTGAGTTTATAAAGACACTAACTCCAAGATAAGTTCTTGATCCGGTTAACAACCCCCTCTATATTTGGTTCCTCCTCTTTGAATATGACTCCGTTCCTAGCTAGCCAAATGCTCCAACAAGTAGTTAACCAGAAGAGATGTTTCACCCGCTTTGCTTTCTTCCCTGTACACCACTGGCCACAATTACTAAAGAAACCCTCCACACCCAGAGAGACATCCACGTCAACACCTAGCCAAGTACCAACGATATGCCAAACAGAACGCGCAAAACCACAAGTGATGAAAAGATGTTCGACAGACTCGCGAGAGGAATTACAAAACGTACAACCAACTTCTAGTTCGGAGTGGATGATGTTCCTGTGCAACAGCTGCTCACGCACTGGTAAGGAATCTAATAGTAACCTCCACCCGAAGACTACAACCTTCGAAGGGACAATAGATTTCCATAGTCCCCCTAACAAGTGCTGATGGTTCGAAATGTTGGAAGATATGTCACTACAAGACAGCTGATGATAAAAAGATTTTACCGTGAAACTCTTGAAAGTATCATGTGGCCATAGACATGCGTCTAAAAACACTGCAACACTCGAACAATGGTATCTTACTCAAAATACTTTTTCAATTAATTCGTTTTTCTAATCACTTTTTATTCCTATAGAATAAGTTCTTACGAAGAGTAATTTGAGAGCTATAATTTCTTTTTAAACTACTTTAAAAAAATTTAAATGAGATTAACTATTCTTCTTAAAAAGTGTAACGCGCGGAGGAAGGACAAATGTTTTGGGTATTCATCCGATTGGTAAACCAAGTTAGCTAATTTGTCCTTCCTCGTGTCCCAAATTTTTTTTTGGACAAAAATGTCCCAAATATTGATCAGAACAAATTTTACATCTAACATTGAATTCAAAAGTTTTAATGATATATTTTTTGTCTCATAACATCGAAGCAATTAATAAATTTATCTCATCCAAGAAATGTGCATTGTATGATGGAAACTGCGTAGACTAAATTTATCTCAACACCATTATTGTAGAAGATTGATAGCTAAGGCTTTTTTTCAGATGTTATGTTGGGGAAATTTTCAATATATAAAATTGGAATATTTCATTCTTTATGATTAAAATAAATGTGACTTTGAATATTTAGCACAATGTTGTTGATAGTCTAGCGGTTTGCCCTTGTGATGTATATGTTTGGTTAGAGGTATGAATACATGGTATGGTAGTTTTTATTTTAATGTCGAATTTTGTAACTGACAAAAATGAAACGGTAAGCACCGAAATTGTGACTGGCGAGATTCAAACTTTGGACGCCAGAGCCAACAGGCATGTCGCTAACCACCAGACCGACACACCGTTTCATGCTTCTAATGGATACCATCTGAACGCGGGACACCTATTGAATTCAATTCTGTTAGAATTCGTGGCAGCGAATCGAACCTAAAGGTTAGTGTGTTTACATGTGAGAACAATTTGTTGGTGGGAATAATGCTGCAACTAAGAAGAACAATAAAACATAGAAGATCATTAGTAACAATAATTGTGAATGACATGTAAGATAAATAACAAGGAGAAGGTAATTAAATTCATCATTGCACTAGACTCCAAGGCGTGTATGACACTAAGCTTTAGGTTCGATTCGCCCCCACCAATCACTCTAGATTGAATGCAATAGGATGATCAGCGAATCCCCTTCAGGATACAATGGAGTTCCTTGATATGGTCTGCATACACACACCAAGCATATCGATCAATGGTAGTTTACGGAACAAAGTTTCCTCAATTACTCTCGTGCACTAGAGAAAAGAAGAAATGACTTAGATATAGTTTTGGGAAAATTTTGGCATACAAATATATGAATTTCGTATATATTTTATCTGCCCAGAAGTGTCTCTATTTTTATAGAGAAACTCATGCCAATTGGTGTAGGGAAACAACTCTTGAAAAGTGTCTTTGCAATGTTCAACCGGAACCATTATATTGGATCCGTTTTGTTTCAATGACACAATGTGACTGTTGGCCAAGTGGTTAGCGCTTGCGCCTCTTCGTTATAGGATTCGGGTTCAATTCCTCCTTTCGCCACTTTCCGTTTTTAATTTGTTAAAATTCGATTTTAATACACACAAAAAGAATAGGATGCAAGAATCGAACCCGAATCACACAAGCAAAAGTAACACAACCATTGTACCAAACACATGTACATGTCACTATGACGCCATTAATGTTATCTAACCATTGCAATCTTCCAAATATATTTTGAAAATTTCTCCAACAATCCCCCACCATTTTCAAAATATATCTAAATCCATTATTCCGGAAATATCATGGTTTCAGATAATGGTATCTTGCGATTTGAACCATTACTTAGTAAGTTAAGTTTTCACTCATCCCCGAATAGATTGGTAGACAAGCTTTGAACCAATTATTCATTAGAAAAAGTGTGCATAACTCACACATGAAATCTCGGTGCCACTGATCGAATTATAAGAATGACACATTTGTTAAGGCCTTGTGTCTCATATCCTTTTCATGAGAATTTAAGAGTCAAGCCTTTTAACTCTATGAAGCGGCCCCACTTCATTCTCATATAGGTAGACTATATCAGAAATGCACCCATAATTATGCACCTCAGCAAATATATGCTATATGTCCATTAAGAGGAAAACCTCATCCTACCACTTTTATTCTTACGGTCCAAGTACTTTTTCCCCTTGGGATGTATTTATTGTCAAGTACTTCAATCACTCCTGTAGTGTACTTTTCCCATTGAACTCAAGACTTAATTTTACTCAAGTGTGAGTTGGATTTCCACTATTGGTGATCAATTAGATATGGGCTTGTATCACATCCCCAATGATGTCTTCAACATCATATCATTGTCAACTCTTTCGTCAAAGAATTGCAAACTTTATTCCAACTTTAATAAACTTTGAATATTCAATCAATCACATAGCTATGACTTTTATATATTTTTGATAGTCTAAACTAACTATCACCATGACACTTTTGTCATTCATTGTGTCATACACACAAACTTTATGTCATTCTTCCTTTACTATTAAATATTTAATTACCACTTCAATTTGAAGTTCTACGTCCACTTGAATATATTAAAGAAACCATACATTCAGTGCATTAAATATATAAATCAACAACAACCATGATCATAAAGATTTGTCATAATCAACCTTTAATTTCATAAGGTGAGTCCAAACATGTAAGTTATTACTCCACATAAAATTAAATCAACACTTTAGAATTTATTTCTATTTTATGAAAAGAAACATTTTCATATTAGTTATCACATAACTAATATATCTAACATAAATTCTAAGTGTAAAATTCAAGTCTCATGTATATGCATGTTCTATGGTAAAACAAAATAATAATCACAATAGAAAATCAACAATGAACCAAAATCATTAATATTTTCTATCACTTCCTTCCATGAACATTTGTCAAGTTACAATAATCTAAAACCTACCCAAATTATTTTCAATATCAAGATAAGCAAATTACTTTCATATTATCATACATTTATAAACAATGTGAGATCATCAAATTTAAAGTGTATTAATTTCATACACAAAACTTCAATATCATCAAACCATCAATTTGATATTAATGATAATTCATATGCACTATTTTATAGATTAAATAAAACAACATGTAATCATATATCAGACCAATTTTAAAACATAATTAACTTTGTGTTCACAAATTTTCCACACATGGTTTAGAGTTCCACATTCATGAAAATTATTTCTAAAACAGAAGTTGTTTTCCTTAGTTTAAACAAACTATTTTCATGAATAAACTTGAATTAAAATTCATCTATACATGTGTTTATAAATTTAGACCGTCAAACATATTTCATATATATATATATATATATATATATATATATATATATATATATATATATATATATATATATATATATATATTTACTTTGAGAAATTGTGTACCTTTCACCATAGTAGAAAGTTGTTACCATTAATAATCTTCAACTTCAATATATATGAAGTCATGTATTTTGGAAATATCTTCCTTCAAAACTTGCAGCCATCATTCAACACAAATGCAAAATCGAACCTAAAGATTGTGAGAACAATTTGTTGATGGGAATAATGCTGCAACTAAGAAGAACAATAAAACATAGAAGATCATTAGTAACAATAATTGTGAATGACATGTAAGATAAATAACAAGGAGAAGGTAATTAAATTCATCATTGCACTAGACTCCAAGGCGTGTATGACACTAAGCTTTAGGTTCGATTCGCCCCCACCAATCACTCTAGATTGGATGCAATAGGATGATCAGCGAATCCCCTTCAGGATACAATGGAGTTCCTTGATATGGTCTGCATACACACACCAAGCATATCGATCAATGGTAGTTTACGGAACAAAGTTTCCTCAATTACTCTCGTGCACTAGAGAAAAGAAGAAATGACTTAGATATAATTTTGGGAAAATTTTGGCATACAAATATATGAATTTCGTATATATTTTATCTGCCCAGAAGTGTCTCTATTTTTATAGAGAAACTCATGCCAATTGGTGTAGGGAAACAACTCTTGAAAAGTGTCTTTGCAATGTTCAACCGGAACCATTATATTGGATCCGCTTTGTTTCAATGACACAATGTGACTGTTGGCCAAGTGGTTAGCGCTTGTGCCTCTTCGTTATAGGATTCGGGTTCAATTCCTCCTTTTGCCACTTTCCGTTTTTAATTTGTTAAAATTCGATTTTAATACACACAAAAAGAATAGGATGCAAGAATCGAACCCGAATCACACAAGCAAAAGTACCACAACACAACCATTGTACCAAACACATGTACATATCACTATGACGCCATTAATGTTATCTAACCATTGCAATCTTCCAAATATATTTTGGAAATTTCTCCAACACACGCTTTAGAATCAAGTGAAATCATCATCATCTTCATCATTGTTCGAGTGTTGCAGTATTTTTCCCAACACAATGTTCCCCATGTGAGAGGTTATCTCATATTTGTTCTTTACCTTAAGTTAAAAATATTGTAACTCAATTTTAAAAGTTGGAACAAAAGGAACTTTGGAAATGTGCATTGTATGATGGAAACTGCGTAGACTAATTTGGATTTTATCCAGAACCAAATCGGCATTGCAGGTTATTTAGAGGCCCTTAATAATCAGTAATAAAAAGCCCAAGTTACACTTCAACTGACATTAGCTTACCAAGACAAATTTTTGAGGAAAAAAGATGGACTTAAGCGATTCACTCAGGAATAGGAACACGACCTATTTCCATAAACTGGACAAGATTAGAGATGACGCTAAATGTGCGTCTTTCTCGTTATGTTTGTGGATTTAGGAAAACTAGAATTTCCCTAATGCCCTTAAGTCAAAATTAGTGGCTGGTAAGGAGGAGTTAACAAGGTCCATTTAAGTTAGTAAAATATGGCAATAATAGATGTCAACGTTCAATCCCATCAAAGTAGCTCAATTGGCAAGCTAAGGGACATGAATGAGTTGGAAGAAGGATGTCCATAAATTGAACATATGTCACTACAACAGATTTAGGGATGGGCAACACTTTTTTTAGCCATGGGCAGCGCTTTCAAGCGCTGCTAAACTTGGCGCTGCTGATTCTACTTCCACAATGGGCAGCGCTTAGAAAGCGCTGCTCACTGATAGCCATGGGTAGCGCTTTTCAGCGTAAGCGCCGCCCATTCCCAAAAGGCGCTAACACAATGGGCAGAGAAATGACTTTTACCTATTCCTTACCTTGCCTTTGTGAGGTGGAAGTTTCTGTGTTGGATGGTAGTGAACCATTTGGCCTTTGATACAGAGCTGTTGCCAATTGCCCCACTTGATTCTCCAGATTTTTGATTGAAGCATCTTGGGCTTGCCTAGCTGTTCTTGCTTCACTTAAAATGGATTCTTAGGAGATATCATTGGCAGGTACAGGTGGTCTTTGATAGTGCTGAGATTGGAATCCTGGTGGTGAAACAGGTGCAGCTGCATTAGGTGCAGCAGCATTGTTGTTGCTCCATCTAAAATATGGGTGATTCTTCCATCCAGGGTTATAGGTGTTTGAGTAAGGGTTATTATTCCTATTATATCCTACATAATTGACATAAATAGGGTTGCTAGGACATTCCTCACACAAGTGAACTCCCTCACAATATACACAACTAACGGTTCTTGGAGGGGCTTGTTCTATTGCTGCTACTGGTGTTTCTGTTAATGCCGCTGCATTAGATGCAGGAGCATTGGTAGGGTTGTGGTTTTTGATCATGTTGGTTAGTGAGGCTACCTGAGAAGACAGGGCTGATACTTCACTAATTTCATGCACCCTTGATGTTTTCTTTTGTGCATTCACCCTCTCAGTAGGCCAACTAGAGCTATTGGTTGCAATTCTTTCAATCAATTCACAAGCCTCATTGTAAGATAGGTTTAGTAACACTCCTCCAGATGATGCATCAAGCATTATTCTGGTTTGGGGTTCCAAACCATTGTAAAAAGTTTCCATTTGAATAATGACAGGTAATCCATGATGGGGACATTTTCTTAAAAGTTCTTTCCATCTTTCCCATGCTTCAAACAATGATTAAAATTCCTTTTGTCTAAAAGATGTAACATCATTTCTCATTCTGGCATTTTTAATGGGTGGAAAGTATTTTTCCAAAAAATTTTCAGCCAATTCATTCCAAGAATGGATAGAGTTAGGCTCTAAAGAGTTTAACCAAGCCTTAGCTTTATCCTTCAAGGAATAAGGAAATAGCTTCAATCTAAAAGCACCTTCACTAACACAAGGAATGACATAGTTACTACATACTTCTAAAAATTGTTTTAAATACAAGTGGGGATCCTCATGAGGAAATCCACCAAATTGACCTATTGTTTGAAGCATTTGGAACATCATGAGTTTAAATTCAAAGTGCACAGAATCTATATGAGGTCTGGCTATGCTAGTTTGCATATTTTGATGATCAAACATAGCATAGTCCCTCACTGGCCTATCTCTATCATTAATCATACCTATGGGACCCATGTTGATGAATTGATTTCTGTGGTCATCCTCAGGTTCATGATGTGAGCCAGGACCATCTCTAATTGATCCTCTATTTGAGCCTAATCAAGATCTTTCTTCTTCACCTTGTTGAGACATTGTAATTCTGTAGCTTTGGTGTCTTTGTTTCTGGAGTCTAAGCAACTTCCTAAATCTTCTTTCTGTTTCAGGATCTAATCTGAATTCTGGAGACACCACAACAGAAAAGGCCATCAGGGGCGCTTTTGTAACACCCCCTTTCTACCCTTTTATTTTAATTTAGAAAATCAGAGTTTAAAAAAAATCATTTTTTTGATTTCACCACGAGGGTGTCACACATACGTCAAAAATAAAACCTCAAATCTCAAATAATAATAGTACGTCGTCAAAGGTGCAATACATAGCACTCCACAATAGGGGGAACTCAAAACATCGAAATCTACGTCACAAAATCCAATGACAACGCAGCGGAAAAATAAATCAGCCCATCAACGGTATAAAAATCTAAAATACATCAGCAAAACATCAAATACATTCCCCCAGGTGCTACGTATCAGAGCATGAGGACTCGACTCAAAAAGTGAAGCTAAGACCTTCACTGGGAATCACCTGCACGTTACCAACACGGGGGTAACATTCAAACAGGAAAGGGTGAGCATCATTTCAATCCATATAATAGAAAAGATGACAAGTACTAATCATAGGCTACGCACTAGAACGATCAGCATCCAAAACACTAAATATTCACACCCCAGTCATCAGTCACATCACTTACAATAACTCATCTCATGTCATGTAGGTGTATGAAATGCAACCCACTCGCGGGCATATACATGAGGTACCTTTTCACAAACGTCGCTTAGCCCTTAAGGCCTCATCGTCACTTAGCCACTCAGGCCTCAAAACGTCACTGGGTTTATGCATATGGGCATGAGACACTATGACATGCACCACTCACAACACACAATTACACAAATACCCAAATCATAGTCAACTATGTGACTCGTCACTTACCGGTTTGCTCACAATGAGCACAGCACCTGTCAAATCCACAATCAACACACAACGTCACTTGGCCATTTAGACCTTAACATCACTTAGCCTTTCGGGCCTCAAACGTCACTTAGCCTTGTGGGCCTCATCACACACACAACGTCGCTATTTATAAACATCATCAATTCAAACAATAGCCACTAAGGGCAAAAACGTCATTTGACTAGCCACCAAGGGCATCCTCGTCATTTACACATCATTATCAACAACTCTGGCCACTAAGGGCAAAACAGTCACTTAACTAGCCACTAGGGGCATCATCGTCAAAATCATCATTTTTGACACCACTTCGTTAAAAATCACTGGTCGTACTCAAAAGGGAGTTTTTAAAAACACCAAAATACCTTTGCACTGTCACAGCAACGGTCACCGGAAACAGCCACTTGGGGCATCCCAGCAACCTTCTGAAATTATAAATTTTTATTTTTTAAAAAGGGGACACACAGATAGGCAGCGGAAAATGCTTCACAACGCTTTTTGAATCGTTCAAAACGGATGTCTGAGTCAAAAGTTATGTTAAAAATAAGTTTGGGAAAAATTAGACAACATTCTGAAATTGGCGCCTTAGGCGCCCAGGCAACCAGGCAACACGCGCACTGGCGCCCAGCGCCCAGGCGCGCAACACACGCACACACGCAACACGCCACAGGCGCCCAGAGCCCAGACTCGCAACACACGCACACACGCACGCACAACGGGCGCCCAGCGCCCAGGCGCTGGCACCCAGCGCCCAGCAACGCGCACAGACACACGCACAGCGCCCTTGGCGCCCAGCACAGGGCGCCTGGCGCCCAGAAACAGCAGCAACACAACCCAGAATTTTTTTGCAACAACTTTTCAACACTAAAATTGATTCCTAACAATTTAATAGTGTAAAAATTCATATTTTCCAGCAACCAAAAATGCCCTTATTTTAATCAATTTCTCAAAATTCAATTGGGCACTATCTTCACCATCACCTTGGCGCCCTAGGCGCCTATGCACACACTCACCCAATTTGTGAAAACTCAAATACTCCAACATACCAAATCATAATTTCATGAATCCACAATGCCAAAAATTCGCATATCAAGAACACATCAAGAAATCAACATATATATATATATATATTCCAACAATTCGCATATCATGAATACACATCCCAACACTCAATTCGCATATAGCATACACACATATATATATATATATATATATATATATATATATATATATATATATATATATATATATGAAAATCATCATCGTGAGCAAACCAAGAACATCAAGAAACATAAAAGAACATAAAGAACAACATGGATCTAGTATAAACCTTAGATCTAGGACCTATCATGAAATCTATTAGATGGAAGGATAGAGCTCCCTAACCTTTTCAAGAAGAAGAATTCGATGCCCTAGGAGTAGTCACCTACAGAGCCACAGCAACAACGGAGATCCCCTTCCTCTTGATCTTCGAATCTCCTCTTCTCCTTCTCCTCTTGGCCGCCTCTTCCTCTCTCATTCTCACGATCCTCTCTTTCTTTTCTCTCTTGTCTCAAAATTTCGCAATTGGCCACCACAAACCCTAACCCCTAATCACTAGTCCACTTCGCATACTTGTGGATCATGGGCTTGGGCCTTTCACTCAAGCCCAAGTCATGCAAGTGGCGCCTCCACTCCCTCCTAATACCACCAAAATTAATAAAATTCTAATTAATTAAATTATATCAAATAAATTAATTTAAATTCCCAAATACTCAATTAAATAAATTAATTAAATATTTTAGGGTGTTACAACTCTCCCCCACTTAGAATAATTTCGTCCTCGAAATTTACCTGATCAAATAACTCCGGGTAAGACTCCCGCATCTTGCTTTCCAACTCCCAAGTCATACTCTCGCCGGCAGTTCCTAGCCAACCCACCTTCACAAGTGCAATCTCTTTGCCTCTAAGCGCTTTCACTTCCCGACCCTCAATCCGTACGGGCATCGTCTCCTCAGTGAGATTATCTCGCACTTCCACATCATCCATATGGATCACATAAGATGGATCCGACACATACTTCTGAAGTTGCGACACATGAAATACGTCATGCAAATTCGAAAGATTTGGCTGTAAAGCCACTCTATAAGCCACATTTCCGATTCTTTCAGAAATCTGATAAGGACCAACAAATCGAGGAGTGAGCTTCTTCGATTTCAACGCTCGACCAACACCGGTAATAGGAGAAACCCTCAAGAACACATGTTCACCCTCCTGAAACTCTAAATCTTTCCTCCGCTTGTCATGATAACTCTTCTGACGACTCTGCGAAGCCTTCATCTTTTCACGGATCATCTTGATCTTCTCTGTAGTCTCCCGGACAATTTCCGGTCCCAACACTACACTCTCTCCCGACTCATACCAACACAATGGCGTTCTACACTTTCGACCATACAATGCTTCAAATGGTGCCATCCCGATACTGGAATGGTAACTGTTGTTATAGGTAAACTCAATCAACGCAAGGTAGGAATCCCATGAACCCCGTTGTTCCAATACACAAGCCCTCAACAAATCTTCTAACGACTGAATTGTTCTCTCTGACTGACCATCTGTCTGAGGATGATATGCTGAACTCATTTTCAGCTTTGAACCCAATTCCTTCTGCAAACTCGTCCAAAACTCGGAAGTGAACCTCGGATCCCTATCTGACACAATACTCTTCGGAACGCCGTGCAACTTCACAATTTCTTTGACATAGACCTCTGCCAACCTCGACACCGGATAGGTGATATTAATAGGAATAAAGTGAGCAGACTTCGTTAACCTATCAACGATCACCCAAATAGCGTCATGACCCTTAACTGTATTCGGCAATCCCGTCACAAAATCCATCGCTATGCTATCCCACTTCCACTCTGGAACTTCCAACGGTTGCATTAACCCTGCAGGCTTCTGATGCTCAACCTTAGATTTCTGACAGGTCAAACAGGCATACACAAACTGTGCCACATTTCTCTTCACACCATACCACCAAAACATCTTTTTCAGATCTTGATACATTTTCGTCGCTCCAGGATGGATACTCAACTTGCTACGGTGACCCTCCTCTAAAATTGCCTTTCTCATCTCTTCATCGTCCGGAACACAGATCCTACCCCGGAACCTCAACACACCACTGGAATCTAATTTGAAATCTTCCTCTTCAGATTGACCAACCCCATTAATTAAATCCACTAACTTGACATCTGACTTCTGAGCCTCTCTGATGCTGCCCAGGAAATCATTATCGATCTTTAACATCCCCAGCTTGACACTGCGAGGTGTCATTTTGCAAAACAAACTCAAATCCCTGAATTCCTCGATCAACTCTAATTCTTTCACCATCATTGCCGACATATGCAAAGACTTTCTGCTTAAAGCATCAGCCACGACATTAGCTTTGCCGGGATGATAGTTCAAACCAAAGTCATAATCATTCAAGAGCTCCAACCACCGACGCTGTCTCATATTCAACTCTTTCTGATCGAACAAATACTTTAGACTCTTATGATCACTGAACACTTCAAACCTAGAACCATAAAGGTAGTGCCTCCAGATCTTAAGCACAAATACCACAGCAGCCAATTCCAAATCATGCGTAGGGTAATTTTTCTCATGAACCCGCAACTGCCTCGACGCATACGCAACGACTTTCCCATCTTGCATCAACACACCACCGAGACCCATCTTCGAAGCGTCACAATATACCACGAACAGTTCCTCTGGATTAGGCAACGTCAAAACAGGCGACGTCGTCAATCTCTTTTTCAGTTCCATAAAACTTTCCTCACACCGAGCATCCCAAACAAAAACTTTACCCTTGCAAGTCAACTGAGTCAACGGAAGGGCCAACTTGGAAAAACCCTCGATGAACCTCCTGTAGTACCCAGCCAAACCCAAAAAGCTTCTAATCTCTGTTGCGGACTTCGGAGACTCCCACTCCAACACTGCTTCTACTTTTGCCGGATCAATCGCAATACCATTACCAGAAATCACGTGCCCAAGGAAACTCACCTCTTTCAGCCAGAACTCACACTTCGATAACTTAGCGTACAACTTTTTCTCTTTTAAAACTTCTAACACTGTCTTCAGATGATCAGCATGTTCTTCCTCTGACTTAGAATAAACTAGAATGTCATCTATGAAGATCACCACAAACCGATCCAGGTAATCATGGAAAATACGGTTCATATATTCCATAAATACACCAGGAGCATTGGTCACACCGAACGGCATCACTGAATATTCATAATGCCCATACCTTGTCCTGAACGCTGTCTTCTGAACATCTTCATCCTTTACTTTAATCTGATGATATCCGGACCTCAAATCAATTTTGCTGAAAACACGGGCACCCACTAACTGATCCATCAGATCGTCGATCCTCGGAAGCGGATACCTATTCTTGATAGTTACCTTATTCAACTGACGATAGTCCACACATAACCTCATGCTCCCATCTTTCTTCTTCACTAACAATACCGGAGCTCCCCATGGTGACACACTCGGTCTCACAAACTTTTTCTCAAGCAATTCTTCAAGTTGCGCCTTCAACTCAGACAATTCCGACGCCGACATCCTGTACGGTGCCATAGACACAGGCCTCGTACCAGGTACAAGATCAATCGAAAACTCAACTTCTCTTTCAGGTGGCACACCCGGAATTTCGTCAGGAAAAACCTCAGGAAACTCGCGTACCACTTTCAGTTCTTCAATAACAGCCTGACTCTCAGCAGACAACGAAGCCATCAACGCAAATAACTGAACTCCTTCTTTCTTCAACTTCTTCAACTGACCGGCAGATACCAAAACAGAATTTTCTTCACCGAAACTAACCGACTTGTTACGACAGTTGATATGAACGTGATTATTCTCTAACCAGTCCATGCCTAAGATTACATCCAGACCTCTCAACGGCAAACAAACAAAATTCACAATAAAGTCCCTGCCGAAGATCGACACGGGACACTGAGAACACACCTGGGACGTAATCACCGACCCCTTCGCAGGAGTATCGACAACCATATCCCCACACATAGCAGATAAAACAAGACCCAATCTTTTACAACAATCAACAGATATAAAACAATGGGTAGCACCAGTATCAATAAGAGATTTCAGAGAAGTACCATTAATAAAACACGTACCTCTAATCAGACCATCCTCCTCATCAGGCTCCTCTCCTGCCAATGTAAATACCTTCCCAGTAGACCTTTCCTTCTTCGGCTTTGTACACTTTGTACTGACATGCCCAGACTCACCACAGTTGAAACACACCACATCCTTGACCTTACACTCGGCTGCCATATGACCCTTTTTACCACAACGGTAGCAAACCCTCTCATCAGACCTGCATGTAGTACTCTTGTGGCCAGGCTTGCCACACTTATAACAGACAATGCTAGCAGGGGCATCTCCCCCACTAGAACCCTTACTTCCAGCAGCCCTCTGATAACCCTTACCCGCAGGAACCTCATACGGCTTGCTTCGACTCTGAAACTTGCCCTTTTTCTCAGAAGTAGCTTTGTAATGAGCAGTACTGTCTTCTTCAAAGATTCTGCAACTGTCAACCAGATCTGCGAACACACGAATCTTCTGATAACCAATGGCCTTTTTAATATCAGGCCTCAACCCATTCTCAAATTTGATGCATTTAGAAAATTCAGCTGTAGCCTCACTGTAGTGTGGATAAAATTTTGTTAATTCCACAAATTTCGCCGCATAGGCAGTCACAGACATACCACCCTGCTTCAGCTCCAAAAACTCTATCTCTTTCTTCCCTCGGACGTCTTCAGGAAAATATTTTCTCAGAAATTCTCTGCTGAATACCTCCCAAGTAATCTCTTCCTGCACAGCCTCTAACCTCTGCCTAGTAGCCAACCACCAGTCGTCGGCCTCCTCGGCTAACATGTGGGTACCAAAACGGACCTTCTGCTCAACAGTACAGTCCATCACCCTGAAAATTCTCTCGATCTCCTTCAACCAAGCCATAGCACCATCTGGATCATATTTGCCCTTAAAGGTGGGCGGATTCTCTCTCTGGAAAGTAGTCAGACTCCGAAAACCAGCATTATCTCCAGCATTCTGCTGACCCTGCACAGCCTGAGCCATAGCTTGCAATGCAGCAGCAAGAGCAGCGTCGTTTCTCCCAGCCATTATGAACTATCACTGCAGCACAAACCAAAAATTCAGAACTAATCTATTGTCATAAGACACTATGACAGGACAACATTGGCCGGACAGACCGAACTGCTCTGATACCACTTATGTAACACCCCCTTTCTACCCTTTTATTTTAATTTAGAAAATCAGAGTTTAAAAAAAATCATTTTTTTGATTTCACCACGAGGGTGTCACACATACGTCAAAAATAAAACCTCAAATCTCAAATAATAATAGTACGTCGTCAAAAGGTGCAATACATAGCACTCCACAATAGGGGGAACTCAAAACATCGAAATCTACGTCACAAAATCCAATGACAACGCAGCGGAAAAATAAATCAGCCCATCAACGGTATAAAAATCTAAAATACATCAGCAAAACATCAAATACATTCCCCCAGGTGCTACGTATCAGAGCATGAGGACTCGACTCAAGAAGTGAAGCTAAGACCTTCACTGGGAATCACCTGCACGTTACCAACACGGGGGTAACATTCAAACAGGAAAGGGTGAGCATCATTTCAATCCATATAATAGAAAAGATGACAAGTACTAATCATAGGCTACGCACTAGAACGATCAGCATCCAAAACACTAAATATTCACACCCCAGTCATCAGTCACATCACTTACAATAACTCATCTCATGTCATGTAGGTGTATGAAATGCAACCCACTCGCGGGCATATGCATGAGGTACCTTTTCACAAACGTCGCTTAGCCCTTAAGGCCTCATCGTCACTTAGCCACTCAGGCCTCAAAACGCCACTGGGTTTATGCATATGGGCATGAGACACTATGACATGCACCACTCACAACACACAATTACACAAATACCCAAATCATAGTCAACTATGTGACTCGTCACTTACCGGTTTGCTCACAATGAGCACAGCACCTGTCAAATCCACAATCAACACACAACGTCACTTGGCCATTTAGACCTTAACATCACTTAGCCTTTCGGGCCTCAAACGTCACTTAGCCTTGTGGGCCTCATCACACACACAACGTCGCTATTTATAAACATCATCAATTCAAACAATAGCCACTAAGGGCAAAAACGTCATTTGACTAGCCACCAAGGGCATCCTCGTCATTTACACATCATTATCAACAACTCTGGCCACTAAGGGCAAAACAGTCACTTAACTAGCCACTAGGGGCATCATCGTCAAAATCATCATTTTTGACACCACTTCGTTAAAAATCACTGGTCGTACTCAAAAGGGAGTTTTTAAAGACACCAAAATACCTTTGCACTGTCACAGCAACGGTCACCGGAAACAGCCACTTGGGGCGTCCCAGCAACCTTCTGAAATTATAAATTTTTATTTTTTAAAAAGGGAACACACATATAGGCAGCGGAAAATGCTTCACAACGCTTTTTGAATCGTTCAAAACGGATGTCTGAGTCAAAAGTTATGTTAAAAATAAGTTTGGGAAAAATTAGACAACATTCTGAAATTGGCGCCTTAGGCGCCCAGGCAACCAGGCAACACGCGCACTGGCGCCCAGCGCCCAGGCGCGCAACACACGCACACACGCAACACGCCACAGGCGCCCAGCGCCCAGACCCGCAACACACGCACACACGCACGCACAACGGGCGCCCAGCGCCCAGGCGCTGGCACCCAGCGCCTAGCAACGCGCACAGACACACGCACAGCGCCCTTGGCGCCCAGCACAGGGCGCCTGGCGCTCAGAAACAGCAGCAACACAACCCAGAATTTTTTTGCAACAACTTTTCAACACTAAAATTGATTCCTAACAATTTAATAGTGTAAAAATTCATATTTTCCAGCAACCAAAAATGCCCTTATTTTAATCAATTTCTCAAAATTCAATTGGGCACTATCTTCACCATCACCTTGGCGCCCTAGGCGCCTATGCACACACTCACCCAATTTGTGAAAACTCAAATACTCCAACATACCAAATCATAATTTCATGAATCCACAATGCCAAAAATTCGCATATCAAGAACACATCACGAAATCAACATATATATATATTCCAACAATTCGCATATCATGAATACACATCCCAACACTCAATTCGCATATAGCATACACACACACACATATATATATATATATATATATATATATATATATATATATATGAAAATCATCATCATGAGCAAACCAAGAACATCAAGAAACATAAAAGAACATCAAGAACAACATGGATCTAGTATAAACCTTAGATCTAGGACCTATCATGAAATCTATTAGATGGAAGGATAGAGCTCCCCTAACCTTTTCAAGAAGAAGAATTCGATGCCCTAGGAGTAGTCACCTACAGAGCCACAGCAACAACGGAGATCCCCTTCCTCTTGATCTTCGAATCTCCTCTTCTCCTTCTCCTCTTGGCTGCCTCTTCCTCTCTCTTTCTCACGCTCCTCTCTTTCTTTTCTCTCTTGTCTCAAAATTTCGCAATTGGCCACCACAAACCCTAACCCCTAATCACTAGTCCACTTCGCATACTTGTGGATCATGGACTTGGGCCTTTCACTCAAGCCCAAGTCATGCAAGTGGCGCCTCCACTCCCTCCTAATACCACCAAAATTAATAAAATTCTAATTAATTAAATTATATCTAATTAATTAATTAAATTATACGTGTATCAAATCAGCACCAGACATTGTGGAGGCATGAATCCTTAGATAAGTGATGAATTCCCCAAGGAGGTGGTTGGGATTGAATATCCTTTCCCTTATCTACTTGCCGAGACACGGATTTATTGCGAGCACTAGAAAGGGGGGCTGGGACCGAATTTCATTCCCGCTAGAAACTCCCCTAGACACTTGCTTCTTGCGAGGTTGGGATTGATTCCCATCCCGGCTAGACACCTGCTTCTTGCTTCTTGGTACCTATATATTTGAAAATTTAATTAGTTTTCAAGTATGGGACAATAAGCAATGAATTATTAACAAATGTATTAATTGCTCCTTACATTGATAAGGTTTGATGGCCATGCCACGAAAGTGCCAAGTGCATCATTCACAGTCAAAAGAGTCATGTCTGCAGTATCAATTGGTACCGGCAATTCAGCATCAGGGACAACAACAAACTGAACACTGACTCTCACATGATTTGAAGGCATAGGAAGATTGTGCAAGGTGGAGCCCTCAGTGTTACAAACAAAGCCCTTTGCAACCAAAGTAAGCGGGTTTGATATAAATAATTCACATTGACAATTGTTAACCTCATTGGACGCAATATTGCAACTATCCCTGAAGCTATCTGGGTCAGGAGATGGTACATCATTAGTCCTTGGACCAACTCTATCTTTTAGTTCTTTAAGTTCTTGTACTAGCATCGATACAGTGGCTTCCAACCTTTTTCTCTACTTTTTCGTTCCGCTTCTTTTTTTTGCCTCTTTGAAGTCCAAAATGTGGTTGGAGTAATACCAAATCCCAAACCCCTTACACGTCCTGGATATTCTTCAATTGCCAGTGCACGGGCAATGATGTCATTCGGACCATCACAATTTGAAATATCTCCTTGTGATACTGATTGAGATATTGATTCCTGATTCACAAATATTCTTTAAGTTTAATTTATTCACCTACAATGAAAGACAAGAATTTTATCATACTTACAATTCTTTGTGCCACCTCTCTCGTTCTTGGGTGGTCAACGACACCATCTTTGTTTTGTCTTGCTTCTAACCATAAAACATCTCGGTCAATAGATTCCTGAGCAGGATCTTTTCCTTGCTCCCGCAGCTATTAAAATTTACCGTCTATTACTAAATAATTCAGAAGATTAATTTAATAAATTAAAGATAAAATAAAAGATAACGTGCTTACCATTCGCTCTTCAATCTCAGCATAACCTGTAACACCGGCTCTCCAAGGGTATCCAGGACGCTGCGCTCTCTCGCGATTTTCTTGGCTCCTTCTCTATAAAGACACATGTTTTTACATGAATACCTTATAAGTGTCAAATATAGGTATATGTATGATATGTAATTGTACAAACCCGGAATTCCTCTTCTTCACGTGAAATAACAAATGCCCTCCAATCCTCCAATGGTATACTATCTGCATACGGTGGTGGAGGATGGCTTCTGATGTTCCCATCATCATCTCTCACCATCTTTGTTAGAGTTGATCTGTATTTTCTATGCGCCTTTCCAGCTTTCATAAGACAATAGTCTTTATGAGAGTCATCCACATCAAAGTATTTCTGCTTACATTCAACAAAATGATTATAAATAAACTTACATATTTAATTATAAAATAACCTAAAAGTCAAAAATAAGACTCATACTTGTATCATATGCCATAGCTCATCCTTATGCTTCTCGAGTAAGGCCTCCTTTTTACTAATCCAACTGCTGATTGTAATTGGTACATCCTGCCTTGCTCTGACACCAAGGAACATTTTCAATTGTTTCCCGTTGGCACCAATTGCTTGATTTTTAGCATTCCATTGGACCTGCATTATTACTTGGGTAAATTAGATAACAAACAATTAAAAGTACGTAACAAAATTAGTTAATTAGTAAGTATCGTACAATAAGTTTAGGAAGGCCTTTGTTTCCCCGATTGATTATATTCTTCTTAATTGTCATTCCACGACGAGTGAACTTTTTTTGGGGCTGATGTTCACTCTCATGACCACTGTGAAGTGCATTATCATGACTCTGATGACCACTGTCATGTGCACTATCATCACTCTGGGAAGTCATCTCACCTGCAACACAATAAAACAATTGCTATTAGGCTATATGTTATTTTAACAATTAAGTTAATTTTTACAATATGAAAATGAATAAAAAAGAAACTCTGCATGATATATTATTACCTTTTCCTTTTCCTCGATCTAATGTTACTAGCCACTTCTTTAATTGTATGATATTTTGTTTTTTGCTTCCTACTACTTTGTTTTCGACGAAACGTAATTCCATCGTTATGATCATGTCTAACATACAAAATTTCCTTTGTAGAAGTATTTTCCCGTATTATTGGTTGTGATGACCCGAAGAAAGGGTCGTCCTCAATGTCAATATCTTCATGAGCTTGATCCCCGAGGTCATTCACCAAAAATTTTTTGTTTGTCAATAAAACAATGCACCAATTCATATCAACTGGATCAGTGACATAAAACACTTGTTGGGCTTGCGAGGCTAAAATAAAAGGTTCATCTTTGTACCCTACCTTGTTGAAATTCACCCGCATGAAGCCCATGTCATCTATTTGTACACCATTATTATTGTCAACCCAATTACATTTGAACACAGGCTCCGAAAACATATTGTAATCCAACTCCCATATCTCTTGTATGACACCGAAGTATGACATATTCGCGTAAATGGGATTTCTATCTTTCGCACTTGATGTATGCATAGTTTCAGCTACAAGAGTAACCCCACTATTTTGCATTTTACTCTGATCATCATGGAATTTTGTATAGAACGTGTACCCATTTTGTAGATAACTAGTGTAAGAGAAAACATGTATAGTTGGACCTTTTGCTAACCATCTCAATCTTTCAGAAATCGCAGTAGGATTCGAAACAAACTCAATATCAATTTGATCTTTTAGCCACTGTATGAAACTCCGCTTGTGTTCTTTTGTTAACCAAACTTCACTCTTAGTTGGGTAGTCACTCTTAAGAATTTCCATGTGTTTGGCAACATAAGAATCAATCTGATTATCATTGTGCAGAACATATAAGTGTGCTTGCTCTAGTTCTTTCCTGGATACCATCACTATTTTCCTTCCTGTTATCCCTTTACCAACACTTCAAATGTGACGTTCCCTTGGCATCCCAACAGAATATTCAACACTAGATAGATAGCCGGTGGAGAACTCAATAGCTTCTTCAACAATGCAGCGCTCAGCAATGCAACCCTCGGGTCGTGATCGGTTTTTAACATATCCTTTTAATATCTTCATGTACCGCTCAAACGGGTACATCCATCTCATGTAACATGGGCCAGACAACTGTGTCTCTCTAACTAGATGAACTATCAAATGAATCATTATGTCAAAGAATGAAGGTGGAAAAAACATCTCAAGCTCACATAAAGTGACAGTAATTGATCTTTGCAGAGCTGGTAACTTTCCAGGGTCAATCACTCTACTACATATCGCCTTAAAGAAGAAACAAAGTTTAGTTATGGATTGACGCACTTTATTGGGCATAATGGATCGTATACCAATGGGTAGCAAATTCTCCATGAGAACATGACAATCATGAGACTTTAGAGACTTTAACTTAAGGTCTTTCATCGATACAAGGTTCGTAACGTTTGAAGAGTACCCCTCTGGAACTTTAACTTCATGAAGAAAATTACAAAAGACAGTTTTCTCTTTTCTAGATAGAGTATGAGCAGCCGGAGGTAGATATGTACGTGTACCCTTCTTTATCGGACCCAATTCTGGTCTCAACCCCATACTAACCAAATCTAACCTTGAATTGATCGTATCTTTAGTCTTTCCTGGCATATTGAGTAAGGTACCAATGACACTTTCGAATACATTTTTTTCAACATGCATCACATCAATGAAATGTCTTACGTATAATGACTTCCAATATGGCAATTCAAAGAAAATCGATTTTTTCTTCCACCCTCGTTTGGCAACATCTCCTGCAAAAGGTTTCCCAAACTTAATGTCTACATCTTTCACCTTTTCAAATAGTTGTTCACCGGTCAAAGGCGAAGGAGCTTTACGAGTTTCTGAATTCCCATTGAATGCTTTTCTCCACACCTGATACTGATGAGTTGGAGGCAAAAATCTCCGATGGCCAAGATATATATTCTTCTTACCATGTTCCAACCACATCCAATCTGTATTATCTTCACATATAGGACATGCACACTGACCTTTATTACTGTACCCAGATAGATTGCCATATGCTGGAAAGTCATTAATGGTGCCAAAAATCATAGCCTTCAGAATGAAATTTTCTTCTCTGAACCCATCATACACCTCTACCCCAATCTCCCACATTTGCTTCAAGTCTTCTATTAAAGGAGCCAAGTATACGTCAATATCATTTCCTGGTTGTTTGGGGCCAGAAATTAACAAAGACAACATCATATACTTGCGTTTCATGCAAAGCCATGGAGGTAAGTTATAAATCGCCAAAATCACAGGCCATGTACTGTGGGAGCTACTCTGGATACCGTGCGGGTTAAATCCATCCGCAGACAATGCAAGGCGTAGGTTTCTTGGGTCATGCCCAAAATCGGGATAATCGATATCAATCTTTTTCCACTGCGGAGAATCTGCAGGGTGTCGTAGCATACCATCTTTAATCCTTTCATCGTCATGCCAAGTCAACCATTTTGCGTCTTCCGAACTACGGTACATACGCCTAAATCGAGGGATTATGGGAAAATACCACAATACCTTTACTGGAGCAGATTCTTTCTTCCTATACTGTGATGCATTACATTTAGGACACGACTTTAACAATGCATGTTCATTCCGAAATAAAATGCAATCATTTGGACAAGCATGTATCTTCTCGTAGTTCAAACCAATGGTGCCTAACATTTGTTTTGCATCATACGTCCGAGAAGGGAGCACGTTGTCTTTCGGCAACATATCTTTCAATAGTGCGAGTAACTCCGTAAAGCTCTTATCTGTCCATCCGTGGCAAGTTTTCAAGTTATACAGCTTTATCACAGGCAATAACTTTGTCAATTCAGTACAGCCCGCATACAGCGGTGTCTCCGCATCGGTTATCAACTTCTCAAACATTTGAGGACAGTCATTAAGATCATCTTCAACCGCCTTTGTCATCTCTTCAAATTCATCGCCATCAACTGTATATGTTTCAGGATAATCAACCGGATCACATCTTTGAGTGCTATTATCCATATTCGAATGTTCACCTCTTTCCTCGCCATGCATTGTCCAACAAGTATAACTTTGATCGATTCCGTTGGCCTTTAAATGTCTTTCCAACTCAAGTGCAGTAACTCGATTGGCGTAGCAACATCTTAAACAAGGACACTTGAACTTACTAGAAGTTCCTAAACGTTGAACGGCAAAGTTCACAAAATATTCCACGCCTTCGCCATATTCTTTCGATAGACGATTCGCAGACATCCAATTTCTATCCATATTAGACCGAAATTTAATATAAATTCCTGATAAGAGAACTTAAACATATTAGAATAACACACAAAGTACAATTTTTCTAACCTAAGACATCAGAGTTAGTTCTTTTATAGTTTAACTTAAAAATTTTGCTATATAACAACCGAAATTTATTATATCTAATTTCCTGATAAGAGAACTTAAACATATTAAAGGTGAAAAACACACAGAGTACAATTTTCTGAACCCAAGCCATTCAACCTTGGATAACGTCTTTTCTATGCAATTTAACATCCATCATCATGCAATTTAATCCAATTTTCGATTCAATTTCAACTCCAATTCAAACAATCATCAATTTCAAATACACCAATACTTATGAGTACATATGTCAATTGCTCAAGTGTCTAAACAATAACCACAATAAAAAGAAGAGAGAATAAGAAAAGTACCGTAACAAGGGGAAGCAACAACGAACTTGACCTAGATGTGAACGGCAACAAGACAGAACTCGAACCTCCGCAAAAAGTACTCAAACTAGACATAAAAAAATGAATTAATCAACAAGTAGGAGTAATATGCAAATCAAGTAGGAGTAATATGCCAATTCAATGAACTACATATTGTTACATTGTTTTATATAGGTCGTAAGCTGTTTTCATTAGCTATTCTGAAGAACTTATTAAAATCAGCTAATAGACATGACATAGGACCCGTTTGTAATTGATTAAAAAAGTAAGTGATTTTATGTTGAAAATTTTAGAAATTAGTCTTTAGAGATTTTTTAAGAAAAGCTGAAGCTGTTTTGTATTTGTGTAATATAACGAAAATCCCTTTTTTTAAAAAAAAAAAAATCATTCTATGAAAACTGATTTTTATGAGAAGCTACTTAAAATAACTTCCCATTTTAATCAGTTTTTTAGATTCTAATTTTTTTGAAAAGCTGGAACAAACGGATAGAAAACTTTTAATAGATTATTTTTATAAAAAAAGTGATTATTGTTAAAAAAAAAACTGTAACAAATGAGCTCATAAGCTATATTCATAAGTTTTTTCCAAACACTCAACAAGTACTTATATCATTAGTTGAAGCTGCATAAGCTGTCCATAGGCCAGAAATAAAAGATTGTTTTGATATAGGCTAGACAATGCAAGTAAAAATAATGAACATAGACAAGTATTTCAGGAGAATAGTGCTTAAATACATGAATGACATGCTTTATTGGTAATTTTCCTCTTGACACAAAGAGAACATGTTTGCACATTTTGTAAACTGGTCAAGAACGAGTACTCTAAGAAAGGAGTCTACTTATGTCTTAATAATATTCTGTACTTTGATTTTTCTTTTGAACAGTTTTGTAATTTGCTTAATTAACCTCGCCCCTTTCTTTTTACAGGGTACACACTTCCTTGAAATCAAAACAGGAGTATAATATATATTATGCAGTATTTTAACAGATTATAGAGCTAAATAAGTACTGTATTTCAAATACAACTCCAATTCAAACAATCATCAATTTCAAATACACCAATACTTATGAGTACATATGTCAATTGCTCAAGTGTCTAAACAATAACCACAATAAAAAGAAGAGAGAATAAGAAAAGTACCGTAACAAGGGGAAGCAACAACGAACTTGACCTAGATGTGAACGGCAACAAGACAGAACTCGAACCTCCGCAAAAAGTAGTCGAACTAGACATAAAAAAATGAATTAATCAACAAGCAGCAAATTGATTTGCATCAAATGATTTTATGTGTGCATAAATAATCTGCAGTAAAGCAAATGCCATAAGCATGAATTAGTTTAACAGTAGGTTCTTTACATATGTAATGGAAAATATGTAGCTGAAATCATATGAAATAAATCGCATGAATTAGTTTAATTATAATGCAAATGCAAATGCCATAAGCACGAATTAGTATAACAGTAGTTTAACAGTACAAACACAAACAGTGATGAAAATAAACACAGACTGTGTGGATAATAGTCAATACAAACACAAATACAAACACAAACAGTGATGAAAATAACAAGAACTGAAGAACGAAGTGATGAAAGAACACAGTGGAAACTGAAATAAACACAAACACAAACACATAGAGTGCATTAAATAGAAGTTCCATTATCATTATCAAACACAGTGATAATGATAATAGTCAATACAAAAACTGAAGAACGAAGAAGGAAAATGAGAGAAGAAAGTACCTAGTATCTTCTCCTTCTTGTAGAAAACAGAGTTCTCCTTGTATCTTTTCCTTCTGGTAACTCGCGTAACAGAGAGAGAGGGAGAGACAGAGAGAGCGAGCGTTGAGAGAGATAGAGAAAAGAAAAAGGAGTAGGAACCTGAAAGATAGCGAGAGAAGGAGGTGGTGAGGAGTGGAGAAGGGGCAATGGGAGGTTCTGCGTTGACGGCGACGGTGGCGTTGGCGGTGGCGGTGCGCTTCCGTTGTGTTCTTAGGGAGAGAGAGTGAGACGTTGAGTGTTTAGGTTTGGAGAGGGAGAGTGAGTCGTTACGGTGGAGGGAGTGAGATCTGATGAGAGGGAGATGGGGAATATAGAAATTTTAATATAAGGCATCAGGGGCGCTTCTAAAAAGCGCTCCTAAAGGCCCTGCGTGTTTTGGCCTTCAGGGGCGCTTTTCTAAAAAAGCGCCCCTGAAGGCCAAAACACGCAGGGCCTTCAGGGGCGCTTTTTAGAAAGCGCCCCTGATGATGGCGCCCTTTTTTAACAATTCTGTTGTAGTGTGATATGGTCCTATGCATATGCTAGAGCATCCTGTGCTCCTGCATTTTGAAACAAAATACTAGAGTAATAAACACTAATTTACTATATAACAAAACAACAAAAATTAATGGCAATCCCCGGCAATGGCGCCAAAAACTTGGTGTGCAAAAAAGGTATTGTGCAAGTATACACAGTCGACAACAAGTAATAAAGTGAAAGTAGAGTATCGTACCCACAGGGATTGGATTAATCTTAAGACTTAAATAGATAGATAAATTAGTATTAAGTAACCAAGTAACAAACAATATTGATGGTGTGAGACAGAAGGTAAACAAACTAAGTAAATGGAGAATGTTGTCAGGTGAGAAAGATAGTTGAGATGTTACCAAATAAGTCACTTTTAATAGTTTTGTGTTTATATGTGATGTAGGTGCACTGAATGCTGTTGCATTAGAAATGTGCTTTTCAGTCACTGTCTTCAGAGTTTCATTACAAGCTCTTATGTCTAAGTTGCTAAATAAGTTCACTCCTGTATTTTGAGTACCCACAGTATCACCCTATGGACTATGCTATCCTATGTCTAGGTTTTAACATAGTTTTAACAAAGTTTCCTTAATAAAAACACTTACCCATATTAGTTCTTGAGTTCTAGTTATAAACCATGTTTGTATTTATAACTCTATTTTTTTTTAAGTGATCAACCTCAAAATAAGTGTTGAAAGAAGTATAAAACAAGAACTAAAATGCACACATCACATATAATCACAATAACTTATTTAAAAGATCATTATAAGGTTAGAACATCCCAACTAAAAGAGTTTAGTTCATGCTAGACATTACAAGGCATATATAAACAGAATAAATCATATTCATATATTTGATATCACAGAGGGAAAACAACAAAGTAAGAGTTACACGGCTGGAGTTCCTTTGCATAAAGTTGCCAAGCAATCCAGGAGCATTCACTTCACTGCATTCAGCCAGCACTACGTACTTGTGTGGAAGTAAAGAAAGAAGTTGTCAATTCCTTTCTTGCCTTCTTACAAGAGAGTGAAAAACTAAATCTAAAACTATCTATATTAGTGTACGGAATGAGAGATAAGATATTTCTTTCAAGTGAGAGATGGAGGTCTTTATATAGGCTTCAAATGGAGCTTTCCTTCACAAGAGGGTTTGCTTGATAACAAAGTTAGGGTTTCCTTTGGTCACTTCAGCCCAAAAAGTAATGCAAATCCTCCACTCAACCAAGAAGGTAGGTCCTCTAATGGATGGCCAAGTGTCCCTAGGTGAGTGACTCTTCAAAGCTATCTTTTATGGTAGGCGCCGAAATTTGTGACTTGCATGTGCTTTCATGATTAAGCATGACATTGTCAGCTGAGTGCTTGAGCATCTTGATGTTCTAGGATTTCTTCAAGCAATGTAGTTTGTTTTGAGTGCAGATGCATCCAATGCAGGTGCACGGTTGAATTGCAAATGCAGGGGCATCACATGCAGGTGCATTGAACAAACATATCAAAAATATCAAAATATATGCAAGATGCTAAGTTATATGCATAACCCTCTTTTAACTTTCAATGTTGTTATTTTATTTATAAGACTTTATTTACTATATATTTTTACTTAGAACTGAGCAATTATTTAGGTTTAGATGCGTAAATAACTCTATATAAAATAGAGTTATCACTAAGATACATTATATAAAAATTACAAAAAGAGGGGGCGCTCCCCAGCATTCTGTTGAGCAGAGAAGATCTCAGCGTAAGAAAAGAAATTGCTATAGCACACCAGCATTTTTGCACTTCCAAGATCACATAGCTTAACTTGATCTGACCTTTGAGCAGCCTTACATAGACATGGGCTGAAGACATTTTATCAACATGGAACATACGAAAGACATATTTTATCATTAAACAACAACAATCCAGCAAGAGCAAATAGAACAAATATGTAAGCACCATTAATTTATTTGTGAAGTAGACATTTCATCAACCACTTTATGTACATATTAGAGCTTAAAAATGCCAGAAAAATACGAAATATTAAAAGAAAAAATTAATACTGAAACCCATACCAGATGAGAATCCTACGCAAGCACTGTGTCTTGGTTCTTCTTACTAACCTTCAAAAAATAATATGAAAATGAAGAAGATGCAAAGTCAAATTAATAAAATAATATCAAAAGAACAACAAAAAAGGTGAAGGATTCCAACTCACCTTCTTATGGGGGAGAAATAGATAGAGGTAGCGAGAATGAACGACGGCGCTGCAACAACGAACCAACACGATGGAACGACGACGTCAGGATGTGAGAAGAGAGCTTGAGCTTGAGTTTGAACTTGAGCTTGAGCAGAGAGCGAAAAAGAGAAAAAAAGGGTTTCTGAGAAGTCTAAACGTTAGAGAGAAAGAAAGGAACGCGGGGGAATTGAAATAAAGTACTAGTAATAGGCAGCGTTCTTGATAGGCCGCAAGTGCACAGTCTTGTCGCGTAATAAAAAGAGTTATCGATCCACAGGGAGAGCCTAAGTGATTACCAATTTAATTTTCCAAAGTTGATTAGCTAGAAGGAATGGTTTTTAGGAGTTGTAAAATTTAGAAATAATAATAAAAAAAACAAACAATCTCAGGTTTATAGTTTTATCACAACAATGAGGAACGAAAATAATTTCTTTAGACTATTCAACAAATTATAAGAGTAATATATTTCAAAGACAAGGCAGCGAATATAACTAATGTCTCCTTTCGGAGTACAAGAGCGTGTTTTGAACTAACAATCAAGCCTATTCTCATGGTTGATTGTCACCAAAACCCATTAAGCATAACACCTTTATAATGTCTCAAGAGTTTCAAAACTATTCTCATGTGTTGATTCCCTTGTCTAATTTCATAGATCCAACATCAATACTTCACATTTCGGTTCTTCGTTTGATGTTTAAAATAAGATTTGAAGGACAATAAAATTAGATTGAAATATAAAACAATTTGGAGTGGTTTATAGTCTTGGGAATTATTAGGGACCTATCATTGGATTACTCCCAATAACCCAAGACTTTGTATCTACTCACTCATATTAAATATGAGAGAAGAAGAAGAAGAAGAAAAGACATGAAATTAAATAGCGAGAAATAAAAGAAAGCGGTAAATTGCAAAATCATAAATAGCGGAATTGTAAATGACAAGAAAATAAAAGGGCAAGAAAGTAAATAGCAAGGAAAATAAATGACTTGGAAAATAAAAGGGCAAGAAAGTAAATAGCAAGGAAAGTAAATGACTTGGAAAATAAAAGAGCGAGAAAGTAAAAGAGCGAGAAAGTAAAAGGGCAAGAAAGTAAATAGCAAGGAAAGTAAATGACTTGGAAAATAAAAGGGCAAGAAATTAAATAGCAAGGAAAGTAAATGACTTGGAAAATAAAAGGGCGAGAAAGTAAATTGCGAGAAAATAAAAGAGCGAGAAAGTAAAAGAGCGAGAAAGTAAAAGAGCGGGAAAGTAAAAGGGCAAGAAAGTAAATAGCAAGAATTTAAAAGGCAAGAATTATAAAGAGCATGAAGAGTAAATTGAAGTCATGAATCTTAGAGAGTCTTTGTCATTGATTTTCTAACAAAATTCAAGCTTAGTTACAAGTGAGGATCAAGGTCCTGTTTATAGGAAAATATGAGGGCCAAGGTACTTGAGTCCAAAAAAAAGTGGCAAATCAAGTTGGCAAAGATAGCCATCAGCAAGTGGGTGCAGCCAAAATTGACTTGTCTGGCGCCAGGGTCGTGCGCCCATGTGCCTGGGTCGTGCGCCCTGGCCAGTCAATTTTGGCTGCTCTGCGCCAGTTTTGCACCAGGGTCTGCGCCGATGGAGCCTGGGTCTTGCGCCTTGTGCTGGTAACAGCTGTTCTGCGTTGCTGGCAAGCATGGGTCGTGCGCCTATGTGCCAGGGTCGTGCGCCCTGGCCAGTCAATTTTGGCTGCTCTGCGCCAGTTTTGCACCAGGGTCGTGCGCCTATGTGCCAGGGTCGTGTGCAGGCTCTGCGCCAGTTTTTGCTGCTTGGCGCTCTGTGCTGCGCCAGTTTTGCTGCTTGGCGCCCTGTTGAGTGCCAAGCGGTTTTAAAAATTGTTCCTCCTCAAATATTTTCTTTGTTTCTTCATTTTTCCTCATATTTTCTCTTTTGCTTCAAAATAACACCTGAAAATAAAAAGTAAACATTTGTAGTAAAATAGCTCAAAAATATAATTAAAATACCAAATAAACTTAAGAAAAATAACTATTAAAAAGACTCTAAAAATAGACTTATCAAACTCCCCTATGCTTGAACCTTTGCTTGTCCTCAAGCAAAAACAGTGTAAATCTTTAGGCCAATTCTGAAGGGAATTTATTTTCATATCGAAACCTTAAGTGAACAGTGGGGCAATTCTAACACTTTGGTTTGAGAACTACTATCCGGGCTTCTTGTGGAATTGGGAGACAGTTTTAAAGTATCAATACTTTAGAGAGGATATCAATGTCATCATAGAACCGGTTCCCCAGCATTCTTAAGCTTGGGTCCTTCATTCACTAAGACCGGGTCTCAAAGGAGGGTCTTTATACGTTGGGTATTCAAGCAATTTTTTTTTTTGATTTCATATGCTACCCATTCATTTTGACATTTAAAATGCACCAATTTTTGCATTTTGAATTGGTTTTGCATTTTTATTTTATTATTATTATTTTATTTTATTTTATTTTTTTTGAATACCCCAACTCAGACGTTTTTCTCCAGTAACCGCGCATCCAGTGAATTTCAACAAGAGAACCAGGTTAGTAGTTTCTTTTCACTCCTCTAATTGTATTAATAACTGAAAAAAAGTCTTAATAGTGGGTGTGTGAAAAAGCCCTAGAAGTAGAAATCGAATCATGATACAATTTTTGTTGTTCCCAACCAGTCCACCTAGATGATTGCTAATGAAAATTTGAAAAAAATTTTGTCCAGAAAAGGCTTATCTAAAACATGCTTAGGGTTCACAAAGTTTCATGATGGAGGGAGCAGATACAACTCAAAGTACAAAAAGATAAAAACTCAGCAAAGCAATAAAGACATACCCAAGAAAAGCAATAAAATACCCCCCATGCTTGGACCAAACATTGTCCTCAATGTAAATCAGAATAGAATATATGAGAGGGGTAAGAAAGCTCATATTGATTGGCATTTTGTAGCTTTTCTGCTTTTTCCAGGAAAACAAAACATAGGTAAACCAGTGGGTTGCCTCCCACGCAGCGCTCGTTTATGGTCATTAGCTTGACCTTTGCCCTTTGGAAAGTTATTCCTGGGTCCCATTGCTTGCAGCATAAAGACCAAGTGACACATGAAGAATGAAAACATATTCCTGGATCCCATGGCTTGTAAAATGGAAGTTGTAAAAGCAATAAGATCTTATTTTCAATTCCCCCTAGATCAAATGTTATTTTCACAAAGGAAGGTGAAAAATAAGATAAAGGAGATGCTTCGTATGGTGGTGGGGGATGTTTGGTTCTTCTCTTTCTTTTTCTGATTCTTTCTTTTTTTCTTTTTCTGGTTCTTTCTCTTTTTCTTTCTCTTCTTGCTCACATGGTAAATTATGTTTTTCACTCACAATTTTTCCTTGGTTTGCTCTTAGTTCCTCTAATTGTTTTCCGCTTCTAAGGGTGACGGCATATATTTGGCCATTTAGATTTTGTTCAGGCTGTCCGGGAAATACCCCCGAAGATTTAGAGGATGAAGCCACCTGTGTTGCCACTTGAGTTATTTGATTTTCAAGCATCTCACTATGAGCGGCAATAGAGTCGATTTTTGATTCTAATTTGATAAGTGTGTCATTCAAATAACCAGTTTGATTTTTGAATTCTTCATTTTGTTTTGTTTGAGATGACACAAATTTTTCCATCAAAAATTCCAAGTTCGACTTTTGCGGGTTGTTTTGTGGGTTGTTAAAAACGCTTTGATTTTGAAAGACAGGAGGTGGTCTAGGTGCTGGATTGAGTGGAGGATTTTTATAAGAAAAATTTGGATGATTTCTCCACCCAGAATTAAAAATGTAGTATACTGCAATTTCTTGTACATCAAATGCATTTTAGTAAACTAAGCTAAAGGAAAAGAATGAAGTGTAGTTTCATGGTATTACCCCACGGATAAGTTAAATTCCATGGCTATTATGAAATTTCAGCAACCATTTTCTAAGTTAAATTCCATGGCTATTATAAAAAGATGATACAAAGGACTAAAATCGCTTAAAAGCTTAAGCTATGGTAAATAAAAAAAGGTTCTGTACGTATAGAAATAGAAATAATGGTATATGAACTCATCAAATAAACACATACCAACATTAAAATACAAACATTATGAAATAAAGCCACAGATAAGTTAAATTCCAGCAACCATTTTCTAAGTTAAACACATACCACATTAAAAATACCAATATTATGAAATTTCAGCAACCATTTTTGAAAACCAAAGTATACATGAACTCTAAACTATTTGTCTATGCGAGAGACTGGAAGGCACTTGTTCTAGCAGTCATATGTCATGATACACCATTTTTTCTCAAGCATTAATAACCTAAAGAACCCTAAAATAGCACCAGCATTCCACTATCCCAACCTTTTCTTCAAAAGACAATAATTAGAGTACACAATCCTTTACAAAACAAGTTATATACTCTCACATTAAACGTGCTCTTAACATAATATTGAATGTTGATTGAATAACCAATTGACAAAAAACTACCTTGCATAGTGAGTCTCAAGTTGTACTCCAAAAGCCGGCATAATCACAACAGACTCTGGAAGCAACAACTAAATAATATTAGGGTTTTTGTTTTTCAGAAAATAGTGAACTTTCAGAGGATAATATTAAAAGAAGAAGAAGAAGAAGAAGAAGAAGAAGAAGAAGAAGAAGAAGAAGAAGAAGAAGAAGAAGAAGAAGAAGAAGAAGAAGAAGAAGAAGAAGAAGAAGAAGAAGAAGAAGAAGAAGAAGAAGAAGAAGAAGAAGAAGAGAGGTTTGAGAGAGAGAGAAAGAGAGAGAGAGAGAGAGAACGGCGATGAGTGGGTAGAGTGGTGGCGACGAGTTTGCGAACGAAGTGCACGGCGAGGCGTGGCGGAGAACGGCGTGAGATCTGAGCTTCGTGTTCTTAGAGTGAGATCTAAGAGTGAAAACGGCGTGAGAGTGAAAACGGCGTGAGATCTGAGAGTGAGAAGGGTTCTGACTTCTGAGAGTGGAGAGCACGAAGGGTTCTGAGAGAGAGAGAGAGAGTGTGTGAGATCTGAGAGTGAAAACGGCATGAGAGTGAAAACGGAGAGTGAGTCCAATACACGAAGGTCAGATCTGAGAGTGGAGAACGGCGTGAAGGGCTCTCAGAGTGGAGAACGGCGTGAGAGTGAAAACAGCGTGAAGGGCTCTAGGAGTGGAGAACACGAAGGGTTCTGAGAGAGAGAGTGAGATCTGAGCTTCGTGAGTCCAATACACGCCTGAGAGTGATAAGATGTGTTCGCGTAAGTGAAATTATTTTTTTCTATTTTGGTACTTTAGAAGTCAAGCGAATACATGCCTGACTTCTAAAGTACTAAAATAGAAAAAAAGAATTTCGCTATTAATTACAAGTTTGCCACCGTGTTTACTTATGTAGTCAGGCGAATACACGCGTGACTTCTAAAGTCTAAATTTTTTCCTATTTTTTCACTTTAGAAGTCAGGTGTGTATCCGCTTGACTTTAAAACTCGCGAGTTTTGCCTCTTAATTACAAGTTTGCCACCGCCTCAACATATAAAGTCAGGCATTTGAGCGTCTGCCTTTAAATGTCTAATTCTTTTCCTAATTTTGCACTAGTGTAAACTTTGGTTCTTAGGTTATGTTGCTTTTGAGTTCTCGGAAGACAAACTAGTAGGTGACCTTCTAGCGACGAGATTTGAGGAAAGGTTTTTGCTCATCAGGTATGCTTCAATTTAATGTCGAGTGTTTTACGGCGACAGCCTAATTCTATATGTCAAACTACAACTTTTGTCATGTTATGTTATTTATAGATCTCTGATTGGAAGAAAGGTTTTGTGAAATGCTTTTACCTCTTAACAAGCATGACTTAAGATGCATCTATTTTTTGAATTTATTTCGAATGTGTTATATTATAGTTATAATTGTAGTGTTGATAGTTCTTGTTAACAATTAGATATTCTTCAACCTTCTTATTTGTTGCTATTCTAGTAAACTCGATGGACAAAGAGTGGATGAAATCAGCAAGAGATAGCGCAGAGTACATTCTTGGTGTTGAGTTTTTCCTAAATTATGCATACACCATAGGAAAACCCCAAGGGAAAGAGATTCTATGCCCTTGTATTGATTGTCACAATGCTTTTTGGAAAACAAGGGCAGTTGTATTTAATCATTTGGTATATTTCAGATTTGAAAGAGGATATGATGTCTGGATTCGTCATGGTGAAAAGCGTAAAGACCCCAATCGTCTCGACGGTGGCACAAATGAAGAAGATGACGAAATTGATGATGTTGGTGGACTACTATATGAAAGATTCAGAGATGTCGCACACGGAGAATGTGGAGTTAATGAAGGCCTCAGTGAAGGTGCTAAAAAGTTCTATGGTCTTTTAGAAGAAGCAAAACAAGAGTTGTACCCGGGTTGCAAAAACTTCTCTAAATTATCGTTCACCATTCGACTATATTTGTTAAAGTGTCTTTATGGTTAGAGCAATGCATCATTCAATGCTCTCTTAGAGCTTTTGAGAGAAGCTATGCCTCAGTTGAACATTCCTGAAACATTCAATAAAACCAGAGGCATGATAAGGGACCTAGGTCTTGATTATAAAAAGATCGATGCTTGTCCTAATGATTGCATGTTATATTGGAAAGATCATGAGAACGACACTTCCTGCTCTGTTTGCGGTTTTCCACGGTGGGTTGTTAATGCCGAAGGAGATTATCAAGTTGAGGAAAACAATAAAGCTCATAAAGTTCCTAATAAAGTTTTGAGACACTTTCCCTTGATTCCTCGACTTCAAAGGTTATTCATGTGCTCAAAGACAGCTGACTCATTAAGGTGGCATGAAGAAGAGTGTTCTAAAGATGGGAAGTTGAGGCATCCAGCTGATGGAGAGGCATGGAAAGACTTTGATAAGCGTCATTCTGACTTTGCTGCTGATTCACGCAACATAAGACTTGTGCTAGCTAGTGATGGATTTAATCCTTTTAAATCCATGAATCTGTCTCATAGTACTTGGCCTGTCGTATTGATACCATATAATTTCCCACCTTGGTGGTGCATGAAGGCTGAGTATTCAATGTTGTCTTTACTAATTCCTGGACCATTTTCACCAGGGAATAATATTGATGTGTACCTCCAACCACTGTTGAAGAGTTGAAGATGTTGTGGGAGGTAGGAGTAGAAACATATGATGCCTCACTAAATCAATCTTTTCAAATGAGAGCAGTATTGTTGTGGACTATTAGCGACTTTCTTGGGCTCGCTATGTTGAGTGGGTGGAGTACTAAAGGGAAATTAGCATGTCCATGTTGTAATTATAATACTAATTCGACTTATTTGAAGCATAGTCGAAAGGTGTGTTACATGGGTCACTGTGTATTTTTTCCTATGGATCATAAATATAGATCGAATACAAGGGATTTTAATGGGACTATAGAATATGGATCTCCACCAGCTTTGTTAGAAGGAGAAGATATCTTAGAGTTGTTGGTAAACTTTAAAAATGTCTTTGGTAAGACTCAAAAAGGCAAAATGATGGTCCATGGAAGAAAAGATCCATTTTTTTTGAATTACCATATTGGAAGCACAATTTGTTACGACATAACCTTGATGTGATGCACATAGAGAAGAATATATTTGATAACATCATTGGCACTTTGCTGGATATTCCGGGTAAGACGAGAGATCATGAAAAAAGCTCGTTTTGACTTGCAAGAAATGGGCATTAGGAAGAAACTTCACCCTAAAGAGACAAATCAAGGTAAAACACTTATGTTTGCAAAAGCATGTTTCTCCATGACACCGAATGAGAAGTCTACTTTTTGTGGTGTCTTAAAGAATGCAAAAATGCCTGATGGTTGTGTATCAAACATTTCAAGATGTGTTCAACTGGCTGAAAGAAAAATTATTGGCTACAAGAGTCATGATGCACATTTCATATTGCATTACTTGCTTCAAGTAGCTGTAAGAAGCACAATGTCCGACCAAGTCGCCCACCCTTTAATTCGCTTCTCTTCATTCTTTCGTTGTTTGTGTCAAAAAGTTATTGAGGTGGGGGATCTAGATATCTTGGAATCAGAGATTGCAGAAACACTTTGCCAATTGGAGACGATTTTCCCCCCTTGTTTCTTTGATGTTATGGTTCATTTGCCTATACATCTAGTGAATGAGGTAAGATTGGGAGGGCCGGTTCAATTTAGGTGGATGTATTTTCCCGAAAGATATTTAGGTAAATTGAAGAGCTATGTACGTAATAAGAGTCGTCCTGAAGGTTCTATTGCCGAGGGATACTTGGTTGAAGAATGCTTGACACTATGCTCACGATATTTGCATAATGGTGTTGAAACAAAGCATAACAGAATGACAAGTAATAGTGATAGATGTGATCCGGGTGAACTTGAAAGCTCAGACTCTTATCTGGGCGTAGGTCATCCTATTGGAGGAAAGAAAAAGGGAGGAGCCATTTCTTTGGATTCCAAGTCAAGGAATCAAATCCATCGCTACATCCTATTCAATTGCGATGAAGTTGAAGAGTTCATTAGGTAAATAAACTTACTTGTAGGTTTTAGTTACATGAAAGAGTTGCTTTACCATTATGCTAACAATGATTTTTAAATTTTAGGGAGCATGAAAATGAAACAACAAATATCAATAAAAGAAAGAGGTGGAACCAAGCGAAGAGTCAAGGGCAAGGTTTTGTTGAATGGTTCAAAACTCGTGCTTTAATGGATGATGTTTCTGACCAACTTAAGAAGTTGTCTAGAGGACCAAATAGAGTTGCGCGGCGTTTTTCTGGCTATGTCATTAATGGTTATAGGTTTCACACCAAACAACGTGATGCAAGACGTAAAACCCAAAGTAGTGGTGTGACGTTGGTGTCCGTAACCCAAAGCTTTGCAAGCACTAAAGATAAAAATCCTACAAAAAATTCAATAAATTACTATGGATCAATCATTGAAATAATTGAAGTAGACTATTATGGTCATTTCAAGTCTGCGTTATTTAGATGCGATTGGTTTGAAGTTGAAGACGACAAGTACGGGTTGACTTGTGTTCACTTAAACAAGAGATGTTCTATGGATGACCCTTTTGTGTTTACTTCACAAGTCCATCAATGCTTCTACATTCAAGATCCTATTGATGTGAATAGGAGCTATGATATGAAGACTTTTCCGAGAGACTTTTTTAATATGAAAGATGAGTCTTATTCAAATGCCCAACATTTGTATCAAAGAGAGTTGTCAGATCATGCGTTAAATCTAGCTACGAGTGATGACAACTGTGAAGTTGAATTGGCTAGGAGTGACAAACCACCAACCATTATTGAAAAGTCTCTGCTTGTGTCAAATGAAATGGATGTTGGAGATGATTCTGATTTTGATGACACTTTGTTTGACTACATGGATTAGTTTACTTTTCATTTAATAATTTATTATTGTTAATATAAGGTGATATTGGAATCTATGCATTGATTATTATAATTTCTCATAATTTTTCTCACTCACATGTGTGTTTAGATATTAATATAGATTGTGTGTTTCAATGATGCAGGTAGTGTTTTCTTTAATTTTATTTCAAGAACATCTCCATTCAAGTTACAAACTACAAAGGGTGTAGGAAAATGGACAAGGACAATGATTTTGATTTTGAACAACTTAAAGCTAAATCAAGTGAGGACTTGCTTCAAAAGTATAAAATCAAGGTGGAAAATGGGAAATCTTCAAAAAGAAGATATGGAAGCAATTCAAATCAAGGAAAAAATTAACATATTGGAAGCACTCAGCAGCAGCCTATTTGCCTCGTAAGAAATTATTTCCAATTCCAAGTTTTCTAAATCTATAGTAGATAGTAAATTTGGTAATTAATGCACTAGTAGTCCAATAAACACAATATTGTTTGCTAGCTCCAGTTATTGTGAAAATATGTGTTTCTGTCTGCCATAAAGTTTCATCAAAATATCTGATATTCATGCATTACTTTTTGTCTGTCATTGAACTAGTGAACTACTTTTTGTCTGATATTCATGCATTACTAAATTGCAATGTCCATTACTTAGGAAACATGCCAGCAAAATGCTCAAAATATAGCTCAACAAAAATGCAGACATCGAGCTGGTCCTGTAAGCTTTGCTCGCATAAGGGAGACAATGGTAAATCAATAATTCAGATTTTGACTTGTTTCTACTTTCTACACGTGGTTCTGTTTTAGACCTTACCTTTGCTATTGTTAATGAGTTATTATCTTGGTAGTGTGCAAGTAGTGAGGATGGAGAGCCTCCTTCTCAACTTGAGTTGTTCATCGAAACACGCCAAAGTAAGAAAGGAAAGCAATTGAACGAATAAACAAATGATACAATTGTAAGTTTTTTTAATGAATTTATCATTTCAAATATAATAATGTATATCTTTAACTGTGATTGCTTTTTAAATATGGTAGATAAAACTTCAAGACTTCGTGAGTTCTGGTCATTCTCCTTCGGAAGCTTTTCAAAAGGTGGTTGGTAAAGAAAAACATGGGAGAGTACGTACCCATGGAAGAGCGGTAACAACTACTATGTTGAAGAGAAATGAAGAAGTTGCACAAATGAAGAGAGCACATGCAAATGAGATGGAACAACTAAGAAAAGAACATGCCGATAAGATGAATGAACTTGAAGAGAAAGTACAAGAGAAACTACAAGAGAATCAGAAAGGCATGGAGAAAAATTTCAGCTTCTAGTACAGACCGTATTAGATCAAAATAACTCAGGGTTGAATGTGGAGGCTTTGGCAACTATGTTTTCAACTCCGCCTGATGCTACTAGTGCTCCAGGTTCTTCGACATCAACACATGCCCCGAAAGCTCTTAGAGTAAGTATCTAACACCAGCTGTTTTTATAACATCACTATGCTTGGAATTTTAGAATTTTTAGCTAAATTGTGTTATAATTGTTGACAGACCTTGATTTGCAATGTGTTGATTCCACCCCTGTTTTATTTAAATATTGTTCTTTGATTTTCAATTGACAGACCTTGATTTTCAATTTAAATATTGTTTTGTGATTCCACCCCTGATTTTCAATTTTAGCTAAATTGTGTTATAATTGTTGACAGACCTTGATTTTCAATTTGCAATGTGTTGATTCCACCCCTTGATTAGCTAAATTTTAGAATTTTAGAATTTAAAATACTGTATAGCAGTGTTTTAAATGCTGGATAGCGTAGCGTAGCAGTCGGCTCAAAAAATGCTATAGCGGTATAGCGGATAGCGGGATGACCGCTATTTCGAAATATCATTCACCAATATAGAATAAATACTATATGCATGAAAATTCTCAAAGATAATTAAAAATACTCAAAATCCATGAGATTCAAACTTAACATTACTACTAGTACTTATATTGAAATCTTGAAACTGATACTGACATTGAAATATTAGTAAGAACATAGCACCTAAAATAGAAATGGAGGCATTATTGAAACTGAAAAAAATATAAACATAAAAAAGCAGAGAAATATAAAAGAAACAAAGCTGCCTGGAAGAAAAACCAAAGAGGCCAAGAATAGAAAACAGAGAAGAAAAATAGAGGAAAAAAGGGGCAAAAAGAGGGAAAAAACAGAGGAAATGAAGAAATTAGCCCCATGGTTAAGGGGCTAATCTGAGCATCTAATCCCCGACAATTCCTTTCATAAGCCGTACAAAATGGTCTTTCGGTATTTCATCTTTCTAGAACAAATAACAACAAAATTGACAAAACTAAGAAATTAGTAATATGACAAAGCCTTGCACCACAAACTTAATGACTTGGCACAGAAGAAAGGAAAAAAGAACTTGATAGTGAAATTGCTTTAAGAAACCTACCTTCAATTTATTAAATAAAGTTTGAAGTTGCATGGCTCTGTCTTTGGCAAGTTGGGGAATCAAGAGAGGGAGCAACAGGCCGAATGGCACCTGTTTACTACCACGATTAATTTGACTACTAGGCTGTTCACTGACTGTGGCCTGTTGATTACTCATCTGCTGCAACTTCACATACTGAGATTGACAGTTGGGATTATTTGTTTTGATTGCCCCATGGTTAAGGACGGGATCTTTTTCAGATTTCTGAATTGTGCTTGTTAGAGAATTTTGGGGGGAAACTGGGACAGTCTGGCCTTGGAGACATTCATCTTGAGATTGTTTTTGAGATAAAGGAAGATTACTTGCATCCTGTGAGGCAACATTTTGTACCTGTTCCACGACAGGTCCTTGCTGCTTCTGCTTCATTTCAGTTGGAGGTTGCACTTGCTGCTGTGCAATTTTAGGCTCCTGGTTTTCCGCTATCCGGGATTTAAAACACTGGTTCCAATATCAGTGCCAAACAACATCTAATTTGGTGTTCATTTGATATACTTGTAGCTTTATGAATGTGATAGTGTGGTATCTAGTGGTTTAGTTTCTAGTTCATTTGAGACAATGATTTTCTCCGAACATAATTAAGTATGTCTGTTGGTCTCTTCTGATGGTTGAGAAATTTCCTGGCAGTTTCATCTACAAGTGAGTTCTGTAATCCATGTTGTTCCAGTTTACCATTTCTTGTATGATGCCAACTATTTTGTTGGTCAACGGGATGAGAGTACTAATAATATGGAACTGCAGGTTATATTCTCACTTGTTATTTTCCTTTTCCACGTTTGGTTTCCAATGCATGTCTGCTGGTGTAGACAGGCTTGAGCTTCTGATGGATATTGTAGCTACACTTGTAACCTTACTAGTACTTCCTAATGCTTCATTGCTAGGAATCTTTTTTGACACTGTACATATACATACTGCTTGAATTCTAAGAATCTTTTTATTGTAAGTCAATTTCTTTTTTGATACAACCATTGAGTGATATTGAGGGAGTAAAAGAGTATTGTATATTGCATTAATCGAATTTTGTTACTTTTGTAGGAAAATAATGAAGATCTTGGTCTTGATGGCTTGGATGATGAAGACTTTGTGGGTTGAAGACACATGTTGAAGACTTGACAAGTTTTATTTTGGAGAACATGTTTTTTGCAATATATAACTTTTGCGATGTTTTTTGTACTTATTGAAGTAACAAATTATATATGCTCAGATACATTAATTATGTCCTTGAAGTAGCAATATAATGATACATTATGTCTGTTAATTTTGACGTTAATTTTTCCCTTGAAATGATTAGATTAAGAAGTTTGTGATGCGATTGCTTGGATAATACAGTAGTTTGCGTTTGTTAGTAATAATAAGCAAAAAACAGGGAGTTTCTACCATACAGCAACGGTTTCAATGTTATGTATGGCAATGGTTTCAACGTTATGTATGGCAACGGTTTCAACGTGTTGCCATACCTGGCAACGGTTTAAAATTGTTGCCACAGATGAGAGACGGTTAAGGACCGTTGCCATAAATGGCAACGGTTTCAACGTGTTCCCATACCTAGCAACGGTTTTCGACCGTTGCCATACCTGGAAACGGTTTTCGACCGTTGCCATACCTGGAAACGGTTTACGACCGTTGCCATACCTAGCAACGGTTTGAAACCGTTGCCATAGGGTGGAAATCAAAACTGTTGTGTTCCAACTGGCAGTGGCAATGGTTTTTAGTTTCCGTTGCCTTTGGGGACAAATAACCGTTGCCTATAGCTAAGGCAACGGCCACAAGAACAACGATTTGAAAACCGTTGCCGTATCTTTTGGCAACGGTTTTATGGCTTTTTGGAACGTTTTTCGAGCGTTGCCATAGGGTCTAAATGTTGTAGTGTAAGGTACTTGAGCTCATTCATTCTGACATCTGTGGCCCAATCACACCAGAATCCAATAGCAACAAAAGGTACTTTATAACATTCATTGATGATTACAGTAGGAAGGGATGGGTTTACTTTATGTTTGAGAAGTCTGCTGCATTAGAGATTTTCAAAAGATTTAAAGTAAAAGTTGAAAAGGAATCTGGTGAGTTGATTAAATGAATTAGGGGTGGGGAGTTTAATTCATTAGAATTCAATGAATTTTGTAGTAAGGAAGGAATAAAAAGACAGTTGACTGCTGCCTACACCCCACAGCAAAATGGGGTGGCAGAGAGAAGAAATAGAACCATAATGAATATGGTAAGGAGTATGTTGAGTGAGAAGGGAGTTCCCAAGGAATTTTGGCCAGAAGCAGTTAATTGGTCCACCTATGTTCTAAATAGAAGTCCAACTTTAGTTGTAAAAAGATGTACTCCACAGGAAGTTTGGAGTGGTGAGAAGCCCTCTGTGAGTCATTTTAGAGTATTTGGGTGCATAGGTTTTGTGCACATACCTAATGTTCATAGAAGAAAGTTAGATGACAAAAGCATGAAATGAGTCCTGTTGGGTGTAAGTGAAGAGTCCAAAGCCTACAAATTGTACAATCCTGTAACTAGAAAGATTGTAATTAGTAGAGATGTCAAATTCGTGGAAATTGACAAGTGGCAATGGGACAGGAAAGGAGACACAAGTAAGACTGCTGAGATTGAAGACTGTGATGATCAGGATCAATCAAATACTGAGAAAGAAAGAAACACTGACAGAAACATTAGTACTACTGTTGAATGTGAAGAATCTGCAAGCACTAGTCAAAACGTGGGACAAGAGCAAGAAAATGATGAGAATGAGGAGAATAAGAGGACAAGGAAGAAGCCCGCTTGGTGGAATGACTATGAGATTGGGGAAACAGGTTTGTTTGAGGAGATGAGCCTTGCTGTGATGTGTGCCTCTAATCCTGCCAGTTATGAAGAGGCTACCCAGAATCCTATCTGACAACAGGCCATGGATGAAGAGATCCAAGCTATAAGGAAAAATAACACCTGGAAACTGGTAGATTTACCAGCTAATGTTGTCCCAATAGGTGTCAAATGGATCTTTAAAACAAAGCTAAATGAAGAAGGAAAGGTCGAAAAATATAAGGCAAGGTTGGTGGCCAAGGGGTATGCACAAAAACATGGGATAGACTACAATGAGGTTTTCGCACCGGTAGCAAGATGGGATACCATCAGGTCTATTCCAGCTGTGGCTACCATGAACAATTGGGAAGTGTACCAACTAGATATTAAGAGTGCATTCTTACATGGTGAGCTAAGTGAAGATGTGTATATAGCTCAGTCTAGTGGATATGTAGTTAAAGGTGAAGAAAACAAAGTGTATAAAGGAAGGATTTGCTAAATGCCTACATGAACACACTCTCTTTGTTAAAGAGGGATCTGGTGGTAAATTGCTAGTGGTTAGCCTATATATAGATGACTTAATCTACACAGGCAGTGATAAGGAAATGTGTCTGGAATTTAAGAAAGCAATGGAAAAAGAATTTGAAATGTCTGATCTTGGAAGAATGAAGTTCTTCCTTGGAGTTGAAGTAACTCAAACAGAGACTGGGGTGTTCATTTGCCAGCAAAAATATGCGAATGAAGTACTTAAGAGGTTTGGAATGGAGAATAGTAAGATGGTAACTAATCCCATAGTGTCTGGGAACAAGTTGTGCAAAGATGAGGAAGGCAACGCTGTAGATGTTACTAGTTATAAGCAAATGATTGGAAGTTTGATGTACCTCACTGCTACAAGACCTAATTTAATGTATGCAGTGTGCTTGGAAAGTAGATACAGGGAGAGGCCAACTGAGACTCACCTAATGGCTATGAAAAGGATCCTGAGATATGTAAAAGTTACAACTAATATGGGCATTCTATACAGGAAACAAACTGAAAAGGAACAGGGCAGAAACAGGTTAACTAGCTTCACTGATTCTGATTATGCAGGTGATTCTGATGACAGAAGGAGCACATCGGGCTATGTGTTCATGATGAGTTCTGGTGCGGTAAGCTGGGCTTCCAAAAAGCAACCTGTTGTCACTCTGTCAACAACAGAAGCAGAGTTCATTGCTGCTTGTGCTTGTGCTTGTCAAGGGGTATGGCTAAGAAGAATTATGAGCAAACTGGGAATGGATCAAACTGAGGAAACAGTAGTATATTGTGATAATAACTCCACCATTAAGCTCTCCAAAAATCCCGTGTTGCATGGAAGAAGAAAACACATTGATGTTCGATTTCACTTCCTGGGAGATTTAGTTGCTGAAGAAATAATTGAATTACTGTACTGCAATACTGCTGACCAAATTGCAGACATCATGACAAAACCTTTGAAGCTGGACTCTTTTGTGAAACTCAGAAGAATAATGGGAATGTGTACTCTGAAATATTACCTGCATTGAAGTTAATCTGTCCTACTATTCAATGACTTAGATTAGTTATCGCGCAGGTTAAATGGAAGCGAAGGAATTAGAAATAAAGCAGTAAATCATGCAGAGATTTATCCTGGTTCGGTTACCTCCCAGTGACCTACGTCCAGTCCTCACACCCTTGTGAGATTTTCCACTAACACAACAAGGCTTACGGGTGCCTTGGAAACCTTTACAGACTCAGGCACTCTCCTCCTAGGATACCCCACCTATGGAGAGCCCTCAAATCTATTACAACAATAACAAGAGATACCCCACCCCTGTTACAATCAACTGCCCTAGAAAGATACCCCACTTCCTAGTACATGTAGCTACCCCTAGTTAGATACCCCACTCTCTAGTACAAATCACAACAACAGAATAACAATAACGTAAATACAGAAATACCTCTAGTCTAGGCAGATAATACAACTTGAAGAATGCAACCCCAACTAACTCTTAGCGAAAGATCAGCTCAGACGGACCAACAGTGCGTGACGAGCAGAAATAAAAGCGTGAAGAGTTTTTCTCAAAATTTGCTCTGATTTCGTGAAATGGGTTGGTGAGAAATGGAGGCTATGAGGCCTCTATTTATAGGCTATGAGAAAATCAAGTTTACGTTGAAAATAATGTAGGAATCGATTCTTTGTTGAAAACATTGGATCTAGGAATCGATTCTTCCTTTAATTGAAAATCGATTTTGACTTGCTTTGAAAAGAGGTGGCAATCGATTCTTGAGATCCAGGAGGGCTAGGAATCGATTCTATACTCAATGAGATCTTGTATAAATCGATTCTTGGCTTGCCTGAGACATGTTGGAATCGATTTCTAGTTTAGTACAGAAAGGTGTGAATCGATTCTTCCTTAAAAATTGTTTAGCTTAGGAATCGATTCTCTAATGAAATCACATGAAGTGAAAATCGATTCTATGCTTTATGATTGGCCTGAAAATCGATTTTGATGTATGTATATGTAAGGTGCTGTAGCGACCGAAGAATCCGGAGGAGGGATCCTTCGTTGCTTTTGAACAATGGAGCCGCCATCAATATTTATTTTTAGGAAAACATTGAAAAAACCTTTGTTTTTGGGTTCGGGGGTCGATTAAGTGCGGGGAAGGTACAAGCACCCCGCAACATCCTAAAAAGGTTACCTTTTAATTTAATGTGCAGAAAAAAATTAGTTTAAAGAAAACACCTTAATTTACCCTTTTTTGTTATTTGCAAAAAAAACGGAAAAGAAGACTTAATAAAATTTCATTTTTTTTTGCGCTCGACGGGAGTGGGCCCCCGCTCCTACGTATCTCCGGGTGCGATGGAGAAATCAAAGCTACGTAGTTCTTGGGTAGAAAATATTTGTGTGTTGGTATTTTTTATTTTTTGAAAAAAGTTTGGGAAAACTAGAGACCGTTCACGGTGACCAAACAGATAAATCCAGAGTGGTCGTCATTAATGGCTTATTCGGAAAAGAAGGTATTTATAGCGTTCAAACAAGCGAGGCCCAGAGTGACCGCTATAGACAACCTATTTTTTTGCGCGAATTCGATTTTTCGAAAGAAAAAAAAAACAAACGGTTCGGAAGCATCACGTTGTGGATAAAAGCGGAGTAGGTGATAAAAGGGGGGTGCAAATAATAGAGGAGTGGTATTAAAAGAGAGGTGTGAATAGCGTGACCAAATCGTTTTTTTTTTGGTGAACTAGGTTGTGTTTGAAAAGATGGGCTTGTAAAAAATGGATGGGTTTGCTGTTTTAAGAGAACGCGGGGTGCAAATAGCGTTTTGGTGTTTTTTTTTTTAAAAAAAGTTGCCGGGGGTGTAAATAGCGTTTTGGCGCTTTTTAAAAAAAAGGTTGCCGTGGGTGCAAACAGCGTTTTGACGCTAAAAACGATTGATTGGTTTATTACCCTTTTTTACTATTCTACCCTAGAACGCGTGATTCTTGAAACGTTTTTTTTTTTTCTAAAAAAACAACCTAGACTAAACAAGTGGTATGAAGAAAAATTCTTTTGTTTTTTTTTTTTGTCCTAGTTACTATTTAATAAAAGGGTACATTGTTTGTTGTTTATTTGGAAGAATGGTCATTTGTTATATTTTTTTTTTTTTTTAAAAAAGGGGTAGTGACATTAGTAACCATTTCTTTTAAGAAAATATTTTTTTTTAAAAAAAGGGTTTATTTTTAATCCGAAAATAAAAAAAAGGAATACATTTTTTTTTTCACTTTTTTTTAATCCGAAAAAAAAAAGTAATTGTTTAAAAAAAACAACACATTTTTTTTCACTTTTTTAATCCGAAAATTAGTAATTATTTATTAAAAAAAACAACATATTTTTTTATCACTTTTTTAATCCGAAAATTAGAATATTTTATTAAAAAAAGCACAACATTTTTTTTCACTTTCTTTTTTTTTTTTATCCAAAAATTAGTAACCATTTTTTTTTAAAACACAACATTTTTTTTTACCTTTTTTACTCCGAAAATTAGTAACCATATATAAAAAAGGAACACATTTTTTTAAAACTTTTTTTTTAGGTTTATTTTAAATCCGAAAATTATAAAAACAATATAACAAACAGCAAAATAAATAACAAATAGCAAAAATATAATATAAAAACAACCTCTAAACTAATATATTTTTTTTAAAAAATGTGACAACTAATATATTTTTTTTAGCACAGCAACTAAAAAGAACTAAAAAAAGGCAAAATGTGACAACAATAATTAAAAACAGCAACTAATATTTTTAAAAAAAAACGTGAACAACAAAAAAATAAAAAAAAAGCAATGATAATATGAGCAAAATTACAATAACTAAAAAAAATACAAAAAAGCAATAATATTATGAATTATTACATTTTGTACCTTGAATCAATCCAAGCTTTCTTCTTCGGATCTCTCAATACAACAAAATTTTAAACTAAAAAATCTAAGAAGGAAGAAAAGAAGGGGAAGAAAATTTTTCTAAAAGAAACTCTAAAAAAATTTCTTTCTCTCTTTGAAACCCTAGTTTTTTTTTAGAAGATTTTTCCCCTTTTTTTCTTAAGAGTCATTCCTAGCCCCTTCTAAGGTAAGGACCCCTATTTATACAAAAAACTTGCTTCCTTCGTTTTTCTTCTTCATCCACTCTTGGATAGTGATGATGACTTTTTGATATGATGGAGGTTTGGGGGGAGTTGTTGAAGGGGAAAAAAGATGAGAGCATGTGAGATGTGGGGGAGGTGATGGTCGAAGGTATGGGCATGGAGAAGGGAGGTTGAGTGTTGTGTGTGAGGGAGGAGTGCCAAGTGTGAAGTGTGTGATAGGGGGGGATTGGAGAAGTGATGAGTGAATGTGAGAGAAGAAAAAAAAGAAAGGGAAAGAGTGAGGAGAAGAGAGAGTGCCGTAGGTGAGGGAGAGAAAGAGAGGATGAAGTGAAGGTTGAGTGAGTGGAAGAAAGAGAGAAAGGATGGTTGAGTGTGAGTGGGAGAAAGAGAAATGAAGGTTGAGTGTGAGAGAGGGAGAGTGGAGTAGGCGTAGGAATGGAGAGAGAAGAGGGAGGTTGAGTGTGAGAGTGTGATGTGGGGAAGTGGGGAAGAATTGGGAAGAGGGATTTAGGGTTCCAATACATGGGGGAAAGGGAGTTTGTGAGTTCCAAGGGGGAGAGAGGGGGTGGGATATTCGAGTAGGGGTTTGGGGAAAAGGGGAATGAACTTGGCTTGTTTTTAGGGTTAGGGGGGAATTGTTAAAAAAAGAAAAAAAATTATTTTTTTATTTTTTAAAAAAGGGTGGCCGAATTTTGAGGGTTTTGGGGGGGGGGGGAAATTAGGGTTTTGGTGGGAATTGGGTTGAGTTATGGGTTGGATATGGGTCATGGGTTGGGTGGAGGAGTGTGAGGGTGAATTGGGCTAGGGTTTAGGAATTGGGTTGGGTTTTAGATGGCCCAATCCAATTGCACCTCCATTCTTTTTTTTTTCAAACCCCCCCCTTATTTCCTCCTTGGCTTATTTTTTGTTTCTTTACTTCTAAAAAAAATTTTCTTGTGTTAAAAACTTGTGACAAAATAAACTAATGACATAAAAAAATAAAAATAAAATAATTATTTTTATCAAAAGTAAATAAATTTTCTCATTTTGGTTAGGACAAAATTAGGGTATTACAGCTGCCCCTCTTTATTTATATTTTGCTAGGAAATCGGAGGGATTCCGAATTTCTCGAGAAAAATAGAAATAAAGATAGAAAGACGCTAATTTTGGCCAGACTGAGGTACTTTGGTTTTTTTTTTTTGAAAAATCTATGAAAACTGGGTCGATTTAGACAGAAAGTAAATAGGGAGCACCGGGGCTCTGGGGGATCGCTGGGGATCTGAAGGAGCACTGGGGCTCTGAAGGGATCGCCGGGGATCTGAAGGTCTAGCTCAAAATCAATGCTTGGCGCATCGACCTGAGTTCGACTGAGGGACCGTCGGGGTCTGAGGGGCATGCCTAAGCCTGAAGGACCAATGGGTCTGAAGGAGCGCTTCTAGCTATGGTACTAGAGATACGGTCTGGGGGTGGCCTTTTTCGAGCGGCCATTAGGGTTAATCAGGTCCGGAACTGATATAACCTCGAAGGACGTGCACTGTGTTTTTTTAGGCGGACACAGCTAGTCTGAAGGGCCTGGGGCCGGATGATCCGTCAGTTGCTCGATAACGCGACGTGCGATCTGGATTGAAGGACCATTGTTGGTCTGAAGGAGCGCCTGGGCTCTGAAGGACCGCTGGGGGTCTGAAGAATTGGTGCTAACGACACAAAATAAAATTATCTTAACAGACACTTGCAATGAATGATGCATGCGTGCATGTAGTTAAGTAATTGATGACATGATGGATGAAATGTGGAATGATTTCGTTTTTGGCTTTTGCTCTTGGCTTTTTTCTTTTTTTATTTTTCTTTTCTTGCTCTTTTGCTCTTTTTGCTCTTTAGCTCTTTATTGACTTTGCTGGCATCACCAAACTCGCATGACTCTTGACGTGGGATACGAGGGTTGCCTCAAGCAGTGGTGCCAAAGTGCGGGTTATTTAAGATTTGCTGAAGTAATTGTGCGTTTGTCCTTTTTGCAAATTTGTGAGAGATCATCTCTTTTTTTTTGTGTTTTTTTAGAAATTTCGTAATGAATATAATGCTTGTGATCACACACATGTTTCACAATTCAGTATTGTTTACCATGAACGTTATTTTTGCGATAATAGGGAAATGAGAGAACAAAGGAAGTGTTTAATATTCAAATGAAAACAAATGCGCAGAAAATCGCACTGTCTGAAAATTACAATGGGAGTTTAAACTACAAAAAGAAAGAGAAGAAAAAGATACAAGGAAAGCAGATCTTTTGATTGTGTGTCCTTGAAGTAGTAACGCCAATCGCCCATTACCACAACTTTGAGTCTTCATCGTCCAACTTTTGGAGTTGTTGATTGCCTTCGTAGCTTGAAGTCCAACTTCTGACCCTAATTTTTGCCTGGACTGCTCTTTAGAGTTTTCAGTCCACCGGGTCGCTCTAATTTTTGCCTAGGCCGCCCTTTCGGGTTTTCGACCTAGCGAGCTTATTTTTGCTTGGCTCATCTTTCTCTTTTTTCCATATATTTCTTTAGGCATAGTACTTCTTGACCGCGTCCGAGTTCACTGGGAGTGGGAGGTCTTCACCGTCCATTTTTGTGAGAATCAATGCTCCTCCAGAGAATGCTTTCTTTACCACATAGGGTCCTTCATAGTTAGGGGTCCATTTTCCTCGGGAATCCTTTTGGATAGGCAACATCTTCTTGAGCACGAGGTCTCCTTCTTGAAACTGGCGGGGGCGCACTTTTTTATCATAAGCCCTCTTCATTCTTTGTTGGTACAACTGCCCATGACACAAAGCAACTACCCTCTTTTCTTCTATGAGGTTCAACTGATCCAGACGAGCTTGAACCCATTCTGCTTCCTCCAATTTTGTTTCCATTAGCACTCGCAGAGAAGGTATTTCAACCTCGATGGGAAGGACCGCCTCCATCCCTTATACCAGTGAGAATGGTGTTGCCCCTGTTGACGTGCGGATAGAGGTCCGATACCCGTGCAAAGCGAAAGGCAACATTTCATGCCAGTCCTTGAAGGTCACTACCATCTTTTGCACGATCTTCTTTATGTTCTAATTTGCTGCCTCAACTGCCCCATTCATCTTTGGACGGTATGGGGAGGAATTATGATGCTGGATTTTGAAGTCGTCACACAACTCTTTCATCATCTTATTGTTCAAGTTTGTCCCATTGTCCGTGATGATCTTATTTGGAAGACCGTAGCGGCAAATTAAATCTTTCTTTATGAACCTGACAACCACTGACTTTGTTACACTGGCGTAAGAAACGGCTTCGACCCATTTGGTGAAATAATCAATAGCGACAAGAATGAAACGATGTCCGTTTGATGCCTTGGGCTCGATGGGACCGATGACATCCATTCCCCACATTGAGAATGGCCATGGTGCTGTTAGGACATTCAGAGAGGCGGGCGGTATATGGATATTGTCGGCATAGATTTGACATTTGTGGCATTTTCTGACGTAGTTGAAGCAGTCAGTCTCCATTGACAACCAATAGTAGCCAGCCCTTAAGATTTTTCTTGCCATGGCGTGCCCATTAGAATGGGTGCCGAACGAGCCTTCATGGACATCCTTCATAATTCTTTCTGCTTCTTCTTCTGCTACACATCTGAGGAGTACCATGTCGTGATTCCTCTTGTAAAGCACTTCCCCATTTAAGAAGAAACCCATTGACAGCCTCCTAAGTGTCCTCTTATCATTCTCGGTGGCACCAGGAGGATATTCTCTGTTTGTGATATAGTGCTTGATATCGTAATACCAAGGTTTACTGTCAGGTTCTTTTTCGATTGCCACACAATGATGTGCCGGTAGGTCTCGGTGTTGGATTCGGATGAATGTCAGACTCCTATCGCTATTGATGTTGAACATTGATGACAAAGTTGCCAAAGCATCGGCCAACTGATTTTCTTCGCGAGGGAGATGATGGAAAGTGATCTCTTCAAATTGTTCAACCATCTTTTGGATGTGATCATGATAAGGAATTAATTTGGAATCCCTGGTTTCCCAGTCACCTTTTGTCTGATGGATGACTAAAGCTGAGTCCCCATATACATCGAGTCTTTTGACTTTCCATTCAAGGGCTGCTTTGATGCCTAGGACGCATGCTTCATATTCTGCAATGTTGTTGGTGCAATAGAAACTCAATCTAGCGGTAAACGGTACGAAGCGGTTATCAGGAGAGATCAGTACAGCTCCGACCCCGTGCCCGTATAAATTAGAAGCGCCATCGAATAACATTCTCCACCTTTCGTTGTCCGGAGGTTTTCCTTCTCCGAACAAAGCCATTATATCCTCGTCCGGAAAATCATACTGCATTGATTGGTAATCCTCAATGGGCTGATGCGCCAAGTATTCCGCTAAGGCACTACCTTTGATTACTTTCTGAGTGACGTACAAAAGGTCATATTCGGATAGTAGCATTTGCCAGCGGGCGATTCTTCCTGTGAGTGCAGGTTTTTCAAAAATGTACTTGATGGGATCCATTTTAGATACCAACCAAGTCGTGTGGCTCAACATATACTGCCTCAGGCGACGTGCAGCCCAGGCCAAAGCGCAACATGTTTTTTCCAACAATGAATATCTTGTCTCGCACTCGGTGAACTTCTTGCTGAGGTAATAGATGGCATGTTCTCTCCTTCCAGACTCATCATGTTGCCCCAGTACGCAACCCATTGAGTTGTCTAGCACTGTTAAGTATAGAATGAGGGGTCTGCCCTGCACCGGTGGCATCAGAATCGGTGGATTTTGGAGGTACCTCTTGATCTTTTCAAAGGCCTCCTGGCACTTATCGTTCCACTTTGTTTCTTGGTTCTTGCACAGCAATTTGAAGATTGGCTCGCAGGTCGATGTCAATTGGGATATGAATCTGGAGATGTAGTTCAACCTTCCCAGGAAACCACGAACTTCTTTTTCAGTGCTCGGTGCCGGCATTTCTAGTATTGCTCGTACTTTGGCTGGATCTACTTCTATTCCCCTCTGACTGACTATGAAACCCAACAGCTTTCCCGATCTTACACCGAAAGTGCATTTGGCAGGGTTTAATCTGAGTTTGAACTTCCTGAGACGTTCGAAGAGTTTTTGCAGATTGACGATATGCTCTTCTTCAGTCTTGGATTTTGCAATCATGTCATCCACGTAAACCTCTATTTCCTTATGCATCATATCATGGAACAATGCGACCATTGCCCTTTGGTACGTTGCACCCGCATTCTTCAGTCCGAATGGCATTACTTTGTAACAGAAGGTTCCCCAGAGAGTGATGAAGGTGGTTTTCTCCATGTCTTCGGGGGCCATCTTAATTTGGTTGTATCCGGAATATCCATCCATGAAGGAGAACAGAGAGTGTTGTGCTGTGCTATCTACCAGGACATCAATGTGAGGCAAAGGGAAGTCATCTTTGGGGCTGGCTTTGTTCAAATCTCGATAATCGACGCACATCCGAACCTTACCGTCTTTCTTTGGGACTGGTACAATATTGGCTACCCATTGAGGGTATTTTGCTACTGCTAAAAACCCAGCATCGAACTGCTTCTTAACCTCATCTCGGATTTTCAATGACATCTCTGGTTTCATCCTTCTTAATTTTTGTTTTACCGGCGGGCATTCTGGTTTTACCGGTAACTTATGCTCGACTATGTTGGGGTCCAGTCCAGGCATGTCTTGGTATGTCCATGCGAAGACGTCAACATAGTCAAACAACAACTTAACCAATTTCTCTCGCTCGCTGTCTTTCAATGTGGTGCCAATGTTAACTTCTTTTTTGTCCTCCTCCGTGCCTAAGTTGATCGTTTCAGTTGATTCCTCGTGGGGTTCGATTATTTTTTCCTCTTGTTCCATCATTCTCATTAACTCTGGAGGGGTTTCCCAATTATCCTCAACATCTTCCTCAGTTTGATTGATAGGGTGATCAAAGTTACAATATGGATTATTGGCGTTGTTATTTTCAAAGACATTTTTTTCGGATCTGCATTAGTGTAAATTAACGGAATAAAAACGAAAGAAAGAAAATAAAAACGAAATGAAAAATAAAAAAGGAAACTGGAATTTATTGGAAATGGAAATAACATTGCATTAATATTAATACTGAAAGGAAAACATGCGTGCCCGAATGAAATATCCTAAGGCCTTGGGCAGAGCCAGAGGGTTACATTATAGAAACATTACTTTGAACTAAAAACCACAGGAAAATCAATGATCTCCCAATTCTTGAGTCTTTTGTTTGCAGGACAAGGGCGTACAAGACTGACGATGCCTTCTTCAGTGCTTTGCTCATCTTCAACTGCAGCAATCTGATTGGGATTCAGCATTCCCGCACTCCGAAAACTCTTCTTGATGTTGCAGATGGTGATATTCTTTGTATTTGGCACCCTGCCCTTGAGTCTGGCTATCCTCCGCTCTTTCTTTTCTTCCGCAATCCTTCTTTTGTCAGTGCGATTGGGCCGATATCCTATCCCATGTCTATCTTTGTTCTCCTCTGGCTGTATTGGCGTCAGGATCCCCTGTCCGGTTTTTCCCAAGCCTCCTCCAGCTTGGTAGCCTTTTCCTAACATGAACTTAGCAACCATCACGGCAGTTTTGGATAGCTTGGGTTCTAACATAGCAGATGTATTGGCGATTTCCAATGCTTGGAAGGCAGTCTCGAGAGACTCTTCAGCAGCCTCAATGTAGCGAGTGGGAGCGGACTTATTTATCAGCATTTCTTCCTCACCGAAAATAACCACCAGCTTATTGTTGACTATGAACTTGAGCTTCTGGTGTAAAGAAGAGGGAACTGCCCCTGCCGAGTGGATCCATGGCCTCCCCAAGAGACAACTGTAGGATGGGGCAATGTCCATTACTTGGAAATTCACTATGAAGACCTCTGGACCTATCTGTACAGGTAACTCCATCTCTCCGATAACCTCTCTTTTAGACCCATCGAATGCCCTGACCAGTGTAGAACTGGGTTTCATGTATGAACAGTCTACGTCTAGCTTGTTCATGGTTGATTTGGGTAGCACATTCAGGGACGATCCGTTATCGATGAGTACTCGAGCTAGAGAGTATTCTCCACATTTCACGGAGATATGCAAAGCCTTGTTGTGCCCTCTTCCCTCGACGGGGATCTCGTCATCTGTGAAGGTGAGGTAATTGTTTGCAACGATATTTCCGACGATCCCGTCAAATTGGCCGACCGAGATGTCTTGAGCGACATGGGCCTCATTCAATACTTTTGTCAATGCTGCACGATGGGCGTCAGAACTGAGTAATAATGACAACAGAGATATCTTTGCGGGAGTTTGGTTCAGTTGATCAACCACCTTATACTCGCTTTGTCTCATAAGCTTCAGAAATTCACTGGCTTCTTGCTCGGATAACGTCTTCTTTCCTGCATTCTTATCGACAGGTTCCTGCTCTGTGCTTTTGCCCTTACGGGCTCTTTCCTCCCCTTCTTTTGTTCGGTCCTCACTAGGCCCTCCAGGGGCATAGAAGCGCCCACTTCGAGTCATACCACCGGTCCCTGAGATGTTAATGACATCTGGGTTGGTCTGAACCTTCATATCGTAACTCCACGGGACTGCATTGGTGCTTTTAAAGGGAAACGGAACTGGCACTTGAATGGTGATTGGTCTAGGCACAGTGGGAGCTGGCTGTGTGTTCTTCTTGTAATGGATTTCCAGTGGTTTCCTGATATTCTTGCTTTGGTCAATGCTTGACTGGAGCGTTGACACGTCTTCCTCTTTCTTTTGAAGACCTATTTGTATTATGTGTCGGTCTAACAAGTCTTGCAGAACTGGCTTGAATGCTTCACAGGTCCCGACACAAAGGGGATCAACACACGAACCTTTTCCGGTACATCCTTTCATAATGACTCCGAAGTGACACAAATCAGCATGGATGAGGTCCAAGGGTGTGACAATGTCCTCCACCTTTCTGACCAATAATTGCCCCTCAACATTCTCAATGACATTGACGGAGGGTTTCCCGTGCCCCGGCAGAGGGTTAGTGGCAACATTCGGACCGTCTTCTGCGAAGCTTAACCATTTAGATTCAATTAAGTCTTGTACTACATATTTCAATGCCTTGCAATTTTCTGTTGAATGGCCAACTGCCCCAGCGTGGAATCCACAGCTAGCCTCTGGGTCATAGCTCCTAGGGAAAGGAGGTTGAAGGGGTCTCATTGGACGGGGAGTGATCAAGTTGTGACTGATGAGGTGATTGAATAGGTCTGTGTATGACATGGGTATTGGGTCGAAGTTGGCGGGCTTTCTTTCTTGGTAGTTTTGTGGTCTATAGCCTGAGTTGACTTGGTGAGGTGGGGCTTGTGGTGTTTGAGTAGGTATTTGTAAAGTCTGTCGGGGGTTGTTGTAGGGAGGCTTTCCGGATCCAGAGATGGCATTAGCTTCGCCCTCCTTCTTTTTAGGGAAACCTGGGAAGGGTCTTTTCTGATTGCTGGGTCCAGCGGAGCTATATGCAATCTTCCCGTTTCTCCATCCATTCTCTAATCTTTCCCCGATGACGATCATATCTGAAAAGTTTGAAGACACGCTCCCAATCAACCTGTCGTAGAAAGGTGATTGAAGAGTATCCATGAACATTGATACCATCTCTTTTTCTAACAATGGTGGTACCACCTGTGCAGCCAAACCTCTCCAGCGTTGGGCATATTCTTTGAAGGACTCATTGTCTCTCTTCGTCATGCTCTGCAATTGTGTCCTATCGGGAGCCATGTCAATGTTATATTTGTATTGTCTCAAGAATGCATCGGCTAGGTCTTTCCAGCATCTGATATGTGCACGTTCTAATTGCATGTACCAGCTCGAAGCTGCCCCAGACAGACTATCTTGGAAGTAGTGGATGAGCAATTTGTCGTCGTGAGCAAACGCCGCCATTCTCCTGCAGTACATGGTTAAGTGGCTTACAGGGCAAGTCGACCCTCTGTACTTGTCGAAGTCTGGCACCTTAAATTTTGGAGGGATGACCACGTTAGGGACGAGGCACAAGTCATAAGCATCTCTCGCACCAACATTGGATCCTTCAACCGCTCTCAACCTTTCTTCCAGCATTTGCAGTTTGTCTTGGGCTTGAGGGTTCTCCATAGAGTGATTGTGAGGGAGCCCACTCATACCATAGTAAGGATGGATCATCGGAACTATGGCTGGATTCACATTTGGGGTATGTGAATGAGTGGGATTCCTGAGGTTGGAACCCTGAGCTTGCGCGTTAACTATCGGCGGTGGAGGGCAGCCAAGTGGGATTCCTTGTGGTACAACGACGGGGGTCGGGTTTTGAACTTGTGGTGCCCCCGGATTACCGTTGTGACCCGTTGGTGTAAGCTGTTGTTGGCCCGCGACTCCTGAGGGACCGTCTTCTGGACTGGCATTGACTGTCGGAGGTGTGTAACCTTGTGGAAGTCCGTAAGGAGGCCATATGTAACCCTGGTCATTAGTCCCAGTGGGGGGCACTGTATGCGGGATCCCGAGTCCATTGGGAGGAGGAGGGTTGGTAACTTGATTTTCCGTGTTCCCAGCGGAGACATCTTCACTTGTGTCTTTGTCCCTCAAAGTTTGTAAGACCTTTAAGATTTCAGCCATCTGTTCTTTCATCCCATCTATTTCTGCCCTAAGCTCTTGATTGCCTAGGTCTTGGGGTGGATTGTCTTGATCCGGGATATCTTGAGGCGGATTGTCCTGATTTTCTTCCATGTTTCTGGCCTGAGAGCGAGTCCAATAGCGATGTTGACGCACCAGCTTGTCTTTTACTCTCTGTTGGTGGGACACATGGTATGAGTATATGTATGAGTATATGAATGGATGAAAATGCGAATGATGCATGTGTGCATGAGTCTTATTGTTTTAGGTCGGGAATTGCAAGCGCATCCTGATTTTGTCATAAGTATACAAATTAAAGTTCCACAATATTTTTAAGATAAAGGATCAGAATGTGAGACAAACAAACTTCATTGATAGAGGAAAGTACAACATTTTGGAAGTAAAACTTCGAAAAGAAAAGTACAATGTTCATTAAATTTCACTCAAATACATATGGCTTTCATTTTTCCACTCCTCTCTCTTTTTCTACTAGTAGTGCTGCCAGCCTTCTCCCGGAGTTCGGCAATCAGAATCTCGCAAAACTCCATGAATTCGGAAACTTGGACCGGGGTGTTAAACGGGTGCATTGCCGCGTTAGCCTCCTTTAGACGTTTGGGGATTCCTACGATAGCTTGATCGGCCAGCCATGCCAACTTTGAGAATCTGTCTTTCCAGTATAAGCTTTCATTTTTCAACTCTATGAAGGCTTCATGGTTTTCTATCCTGCTGACCAACTCCACAAAGCGGTTCTCCCAGTAGATGCTTTCTGTCTTCAGCTGGTGGTAGACCTCCTCCTGATATCTGATATGGTCGTTCAGCTCATCAGATTTTTCATGCTCCCTTCTTAAGGCTTGCTGGTATTCTCGGAGTATCTCTTCAATGGTATCTTTATCCTGCTTGATACTTTTCACTTGCTCTTCAAACTCGGCTGCCATCATCCGGGACTCTCTCTTTGATACCATTAGCAGGCTCTGTGCGGTCTTTTCAGCCATCATTGATTCTTCCCATAACTTTTTCCATTTGTATGTATCATCGATGGCTTGGTCCATTTTCAGGTTGCAACGTCTTATTTCCTCTTTCGCCCCTCTTAGGTACCTTTGAACCTCTAGTTTGTTCTTTTGTTCGATCTTGAGCTGCTTGCGGCTGTCTTCAATGGCCACTGACTTACTTGTATTCTCTTCCTCCAACTTCTGGTTTTTTAGGAGCACTTTCTCTAACTCTGCCTGCAAGCCCTTCTTTTCTTCCTCGGCCTTTGACAATGCCATTTTAAGCTTATCTAAATCTTCAACAGTGGGAAGGGTAGGTTCAGGTATTTCTTCCTCAACCCATAGTGCACTTTGGTAAGGCAATCGGGTGTCTTGGATCCTCTTTTGGAGCCATTGGCGAAAGGTGGTTTCCTTATCGCCACTCTTCTTAGTAAGCTCTTGTCCCTTGCGGACGACCAAATCCCATGCTTGAGAAATCTTCCGGAGCATGTCAACTTCTTTTGGGCTTCCTTCATGGAGGTAAAAAGGGATTAACATGTCTTCGGTGGGCGGATTTCGCATGGGGTACCCCAGCTGTCTTAGAGTTAGAGAAGGATTGTAATTTATGCATCCTCTTGTCCCCATGAGCGGGACGTTTTGAAAGCTTCCACATTGAAAAACTACTGTGGGCCTCTCTTTCCACCATGATGGGTGCCAACGAACCTTATATTCATGAAGGCCCCCCAGCACTTGCAACCATTCACCAGTGTTCATTGTCTTCACATCACACCCTCTGGCGTCTTCAATTGGGCCTTCTACTCTGACTTTGTTAACGAAAGCATGGGTGAGAAGCCAAACATACAAGGCGTGCAGGCAGCAAGATATCCTTTTTCCCCTTAGCTCACTATAATGAGTGAAAGTACAGTAAGTGTCTGCAAGCATGGCTGGAATCGGATCCTTGAAGGATAAGAAGACGCCAATAGCTGTTGTGTCCACATATCTTTCAAGGCGTGGAAATAGGACAATGCCAAAGATAGTCAAAGCTAACACCTGCTTAAAAGGACCCCAATTTCTAGCGTCGGCGAAGAATTTCATTTGGCCTTCCAGATACTCTTGTGGGAATCCTGCAATGCCATTTCGATTTTTCTTCCGGAGCTTCAAGTTCTCTTTGCTGGTTTGTAACATTGAGGCGAGTTTCTCATCTGTGTAGTATTGTCCCTGATACTGGTAGGGTCCATTGTCTTGTTGAGGAAAGCCGAAGATTTGTGTATATTCTTCCAGGGTAGGTGCCATCTGGAAATTTTTGAAAGTGAAGCATCTTAATGAAGAGTCGTAGAACTGGCTCAAGGCGGCAATGGCATCCGTTTGCACGTCCAATTGTAGTAACATAATAATCTTCCCATACACCCTATCAAAAGACCTGCGCTCGATGGGCGGCAATCGACCAGCAAATTCCCTTAGACTTGTCAGGTTAGGCTGCTTCACTATAGGGTAGTTCAGAGTTTGGATTGCTTCACAGTTTGATCCCATATTGCCTTGCTTATGACAAAACTTTCGAACCTCTTACAATTCCCGGCAAACCTAAATGAGATGAATAGCATGCAATGTGAGGATTTTTTTTGTATTTTTTTTGTGAAATAATGATGATGTATGATGAATTAAAGAAAGACGTTACATGTGTTAATAAAAGCATATTTTGGTGATTCAAAAAAATTGAGAAACATTAACCATGTCACATAGAATATGTAAAGGAAAAAGAATAAATGGTTTTCATTGTTTGATTTTTTTTTGAAAGATAAAAAGTTTTTTTTTTGCGATGATGCAACAGGTAGGTGAATTGCTTTTGTGTCCTAAACAGGTTATGTCTTACATATAGGTCACGGTCTAGGGTCACTTATGTGATCAACCTCTCAGGTAGTTCTATTCACTTCCTCACAGAGGTTTCCAGAGCTAAAATCCCTTTCACGATATGACCCACAACGATAGCGAGCTACCTGGTGTGGGATGCCGCGAAAGAGAATACTCTGGTTGAGATTTTCATGAGAGTCAGACAGATAAATCCAGAATGACTGTCACTAATCATCTCCGCTCGTCCTAAGTTATTTTTCAGACCCGGGTATAGGGCCCCACTCAGAAGTGTGTGAATAAATAGGTGTAGGTGATGTGTGTGATATAAGCAACCTAAAACTACCCAAACTGCAAAAGAGCAAACAGATAGTAATATAAAAGTCTTCTACCTTAAGGTTTGCAAGAAAACAAATAGCAGTATAAAAGTCTTCTACCCTAAGGTTCAATATGCGAATATAAAGACTAAGGGTAAATAAAGTACTAAACTAATAATTTACACATTTAATTAAATTAGGCTTGACCCTCTAAATAAAAGTCCCCAGCAGAGTCGCCAGCTGTAGCGACCGAAGAATCCGGAGGAGGGATCCTTCGTTGCTTTTGAACAATGGAGCCGCCATCAATATTTATTTTTAGGAAAACATTGAAAAAACCTTTGTTTTTGGGTTCGCGGGTCGATTAAGTGCGGGGAAGGTACAAGCACCCCGCAACATCCTAAAAAGGTTACCTTTTAATTTAATGTGCAGAAAAAAATTAGTTTAAAGAAAACACCTTAATTTACCCTTTTTTGTTATTTGCAAAAAAAACGGAAAAGAAGACTTAATAAAATTTCATTTTTTTTTGCGCTCGACGGGAGTGGGCCCCCGCTCCTACGTATCTCCGGGTGCGATGGAGAAATCAAAGCTACGTAGTTCTTGGGTAGAAAATATTTGTGTGTTGGTATTTTTTATTTTTTGAAAAAAGTTTGGGAAAACTAGAGACCGTTCACGGTGACCAAACAGATAAATCCAGAGTGGTCGTCATTAATGGCTTATTCGGAAAAGAAGGTATTTATAGCGTTCAAACAAGCGAGGCCCAGAGTGACCGCTATAGACAACCTATTTTTTTGCGCGAATTCGATTTTTCGAAAGAAAGAAAAAAAACAAACGGTTCGGAAGCATCACGTTGTGGATAAAAGCGGAGTAGGTGATAAAAGGGGGGTGCAAATAATAGAGGAGTGGTATTAAAAGAGAGGTGTGAATAGCGTGACCAAATCGTTTTTTTTTGGTGAACTAGGTTGTGTTTGAAAAGATGGGCTTGTAAAAAATGGATGGGTTTGCTGTTTTAAGAGAACGCAGGGTGCAAATAGCGTTTTGGTGCGTTTTTTTTTAAAAAAAGTTGCCGGGGGTGTAAATAGCGTTTTGGCGCTTTTTAAAAAAAAGGTTGCCGTGGGTGCAAATAGCGTTTTGACGCTAAAAACGATTGATTGGTTTATTACCCTTTTTTACTATTCTACCCTAGAACGCGTGATTCTTGAAACGTTTTTTTTTTTCTAAAAAAAAAACCTAGACTAAACAAGTGGTATGAAGAAAAATTCTTTTGTTTTTTTTTTTTGTCCTAGTTACTATTTAATAAAATGGTACCTTGTTTGTTGTTTATTTGGAAGAATGGTCATTTGTTATATATTTTTTTTTTTTTAAAAAAGGGGGAGTGACATTAGTAACCATTTCTTTTAAGAAAATATTTTTTTTTAAAAAAAGGGTTTATTTTTAATCCGAAAATAAAAAAAAGGAATACATTTTTTTTTCACTTTTTTTTAATCCGAAAAAAAAAAGTAATTGTTTAAAAAAAAACAACACATTTTTTTTCACTTTTTTAATCCGAAAATTAGTAATTATTTATTAAAAAAAACAACATATTTTTTTTATCACTTTTTTAATCCGAAAATTAGAATATTTTATTAAAAAAAGCACAACATTTTTTTTCACTTTCTTTTTTTTTTTTATCCAAAAATTAGTAACCATTTTTTTTAAAACACAACATTTTTTTTTACCTTTTTTACTCCGAAAATTAGTAACCATATATAAAAAAGGAACACATTTTTTTAACACTTTTTTTTTAGGTTTATTTTAAATCCGAAAATTATAAAAACAATATAACAAACAGCAAAATAAATAACAAATAGCAAAAATATAATATAAAAACAACCTCTAAACTAATATATTTTTTTAAAAAAATGTGACAACTAATATATTTTTTTTTAGCACAGCAACTAAAAAGAACTAAAAAAAGGCAAAATGTGACAACAATAATTAAAAACAGCAACTAATATTTTTAAAAAAAAACGTGAACAACAAAAAAATAAAAAAAAGCAATGATAATATGAGCAAAATTACAATAACTAAAAAAAAATACAAAAAAGCAATAATATTATGAATTATTACATTTTGTACCTTGAATCAATCCAAGCTTTCTTCTTCGGATCTCTCAATACAACAAAATTTTAAACTAAAAAATCTAAGAAGGAAGAAAAGAAGGGGAAGAAAATTTTTCTAAAAGAAACTCTAAATAAATTTCTTTCTCTCTTTGAAACCCTAGTTTTTTTTTAGAAGATTTTTCCCCTTTTTTTCTTAAGAGTCATTCCTAGCCCCTTCTAAGGTAAGGACCCCTATTTATACAAAAAACTTGCTTCCTTCGTTTTTCTTCTTCATCCACTCTTGGATAGTGATGATGACTTTTTGATATGATGGAGGTTTGGGGGGAGTTGTTGAAGGGGAAAAAAGATGAGAGCATGTGAGATGTGGGGGAGGTGATGGTCGAAGGTATGGGCATGGAGAAGGGAGGTTGAGTGTTGTGTGTGAGGGAGGAGTGCCAAGTGTGAAGTGTGTGATAGGGGGGGATTGGAGAAGTGATGAGTGAATGTGAGAGAAGAAAAAAAAGAAAGGGAAAGAGTGAGGAGAAGAGAGAGTGCCGTAGGTGAGGGAGAGAAAGAGAGGATGAAGTGAAGGTTGAGTGAGTGGAAGAAAGAGAGAAAGGATGGTTGAGTGTGAGTGGGAGAAAGAGAAATGAAGGTTGAGTGTGAGAGAGGGAGAGTGGAGTAGGCGTAGGAATGGAGAGAGAAGAGGGAGGTTGAGTGTGAGAGTGTGATGTGGGGAAGTGGGGAAGAATTGGGAAGAGGGATTTAGGGTTCCAATACATGGGGGAAAGGGAGTTTGTGAGTTCCAAGGGGGAGAGAGGGGGTGGGATATTCGAGTAGGGGTTTGGGGAAAAGGGGAATGAACTTGGCTTGTTTTTAGGGTTAGGGGGGAATTGTTAAAAAAAGAAAAAAAATTATTTTTTTATTTTTTAAAAAAGGGTGGCCGAATTTTGAGGGTTTTGGGGGGGGGGGGAATTAGGGTTTTGGTGGGAATTGGGTTGAGTTATGGGTTGGATATGGGTCATGGGTTGGGTGGAGGAGTGTGAGGGTGAATTGGGCTAGGGTTTAGGAATTGGGTTGGGTTTTAGATGGCCCAATCCAATTGCACCTCCATTCTTTTTTTTCAAACCCCCCCTTATTTCCTCCTTGGCTTATTTTTTGTTTCTTTACTTCTAAAAAAAATTTTCTTGTGTTAAAAACTTGTGACAAAATAAAATAATGACATAAAAAAATAAAAATAAAATAATTATTTTTATCAAAAGTAAATAAATTTTCTCATTTTGGTTAGGACAAAATTAGGGTATTACAGGTGCAAATCGATTTTTATGTTTCAAAAATGCTTTTTATGTTTTACGTAAGTATGCATGCATCTTTGAAAAACTTGTGAGTGCGTGAGACTTTGAGAGGCGAGCTGACCTTCGAAAGAGCTTACATTTTTTCCTAAGACACACCCAAACCCTAAGGACTACCCTTATATTTAAGGACTACCCTTCAACTTGAATCTTCAATTCTTGAGCTTGATTGTCTTGGATTGTGACTTTGATGTTTTGTCACTTTCATTAACTTTGGCCATCAACTTTGGCTTTGTCTTTTTCATCATCAAAACTTAACCTGTAATATTAGGTTACCTGCAATACAAGGTATCCACATTCTCCCTCTTTTTGATGATGACAAAACATTAACTCATCTCAAGGTGGGAGGTTAGTTCAAACAGATAATGCATATATGATACTCCCCCTATCATGATGCTCCCCCTGTTTTATTGACTATATGCATAGTGACAATGCTATGACAGATCTATATGCTCATTCTATATGCTTTATGCAACCCTATATTTCTCTCCCCCTTTTTGTCATGATCAAAAGGGTTGACGTAAGATAGAGTTTGCGAATCGAATGACACAGCTATTTGAAGAACCATTGCAGATTTATAAGTGATCATCAAAACCAAAAGAAAAACATATTTTGAAGCCATGAAGAGAGTATTTCATCAAAACATGTAAAATAATGAGTCTCAAACACTGTGAAGTAGTTGTTTTAAGGTTTATACATTTCATGCTGCTTAGTTTGAAAGTTGGTGATGGCAGCCAGAATATGGGAGAAAAATTATTTTAGGTAAACAACGATTGTGAGCATGTATTCTGAAAATTACTAGCAATTGATTGTGACAGGAGAAAAATAGATTTCAAAAAAAAATAGCGCTTCAACTGCTTTTAGAAAATGCTTTTTGAGCACGCAGAAATTCATAAGTCACAATTTCACTTGAATCCACATTTCTTTACAAAATCACTTGAAAAACAAAAACTCGTTTGAAGAACCAAATTTTCCTTTGCAATGGATCGTGAAAATATCAACTAGCTGTTTGTGACGACTCAACTAGCTCAATCACACTATCGCCTTTTTAACCATAACCTCTAAGAAGGTGATGTATAATTTCTATATGATCAGTCCTAGAGGGTTGACCAGAATACTTTGTTGATTCCTGTTATTCTAATCATGCCTTATAAATATTGTTCTTAATGATGCATGAAATTAGTCTCTGTTTCACTAGTCACATATTTGACTTAATAAACTATTCTTAAGCACATTTTCAAAATAGAGGTGAATAAAAATTTAACCAATCTGACCTTTACCGGTGATTCTTCCTCTATTTATCACAAGTCACATGACGGCTTTTTCCGGGGGTGAGTGTTAAGAACTTTATTGCGTCTCCGGTCATGCGCTTTGAGTCTTTGCTGTCAAGGTATCAATTTTCCCCCATACCTTGAAGCATACCTGCAATGATCTAAAACAAGGTTTTAGGTACCCAAATCTCTTTGGGTCCTTGTGGGTTAGTGTTTGGTATGGTCCCTTTAGGAACCCACACCTTTTTCATATTTTGTTTACCTCTTGCCCTGCAAAAGGATGTTGTATGTCCAGTTTTAGCACAGGAATAACATATAATATAGGGTCTAGTTGTAAACTTAGGTCTATGATGCATATGTCTTTTCTCAAAATCATTTCTTGGAACCCTAGGATGTACATGTTGTAATTTGGACATTTTTCTTATTGTACATTCAAGCTCATTGATTTTCTTTTCATGTTCTATACACTTATCACATACATAATTTTCCTTGAAATAAAGAAGATCATCATTTTATTTTCTAAGCTCTAATTTTTCCTTAGTTAAAGCATTAACTTCATTTTGAAGGTTAGCAATGGTTTTCTTTGATTTACTTAATGCCTTAGCTAATTTAAGTGAATTATCATGTAATTCAACAAATGCTTCATGTAGTTCATCATATGCATAAGAATCATATTTAGAGCTTACCTCAATTTCGGATTCACCTTCACTTTCGTGGTTGGCCATAAGAGCAACATGAGCTTCTTCGTTTTCTGAACCATCTGAACTGCTTGTGTCATTGTCTTCCCATGCTACGTAGGCTTTCCTTCTTTTGTTTTCTCTGAATGCCTTCTTTTCGAATTTGGATCCCTTTTTCTATAAATTAGGGCATTCCATCCTCATGTGACCAGGTTTCCCACATTCATAGCAAGTTGGAGGACCGGATGAACTTTCTTTGCTGGAGAACTTCTCAGGAGAAAAATCTTTGGCAAAATTTTTCTTTCTCATAAGCTTTTTGAATTTTCGAACCATGAGAGCCATGTTTTCCTCACTTTCATTATTCTCACTTTCTGAGTCATCACTATTACAAGGTCGACTTGAACTAGACGCTTTCAGAGCCAAGCTTTTCTTTTTCTTGTCTGTATTTTCGTGCTCAGCCAGACGGGTGAGTTCTAGTTCATGCTCTTGGAGTTTGCCAAACAGAGTAGCAAGAGTCATAGTAGCCAAATTTCTTGATTCAGCTATAGCAGTAACCTTGGGTTGCCATTCTCTATTCAGACATCTCAGAGCTTTGTTGATTAGATCCTCTGCAGGGAATGACTTTCCCAACAAGCTTAACTGATTCACTATGTGAGTGAACCTTTTCTGCATCTCTGGTATTGTTTCACCTGTATTCATTCTAAACAATTCGTATTCTCTGGTAAGAGTATTTGTTCTTGCCCTTTTCACTTCACTTGTACCCTCATGAGTAACTTGGAGATTATCCCACATTTCTTGGGCAGATTTACAGTTTGAAACTCGAAAAAATTCATCAGCACTAAAAGCAGAAGTAATAATATTTTTAGCACGTAACTTAAGTTGCACTTTTCTTTTCTCATCATCAGACCATTCATTTCTACTTTTTATTGTAAGAATACCATCTATTATGTGTGTGGGGACGAAAGGTCCTTTTTCCACAGCATCCCAAACATCTAAGCCTACCCCTTCAATAAAAATTCTCATTCTTTCTTTCCAATATGCATAGTCTTCTCCGTTGAATCCCGGAGGACGGAAAAGAGATGCACCCTCTTGCGTAGACCAACCTGAAGCCATTTCTCTTGAAGCTGCTAGGCCCTTTATACAAGAGTCTAGCTTTGATACCACTTGTTACCAAGTGGCTTCAGTCTCAAGAGGAGGGGTGAATTGAGATTTAAAAACTTTTCAGGTCTTTTGAAAACTTTTTTCCCCTATTTCCACATTCTTTAGACATAATAACAAATGGTGATAAAAGCCTTGTTGGCTTTTTCACTTCTATCCAAAATGATTATGGATAGTTAACACTCATCGTTAAAATTAAGCACTCATTGTTAAAAAAAATACCTATTTTTGGCATTTCTCAAAAGCCGATATAAATTTCATCAGTTTACATTTTTTGAAAATTTGGCAATAATTTTTTTAGTCGATGTATTTTCGACGGTTCATATTCTTTCTTCAAGCTAGAAGTGTAATAAACACATTCCACCTTGCGCAATATTAAAAATAAAGTTAGTTGGTTGGTTAATTAGGTAGTTGGTTAGTTAGCCATTGCTTTTTTTTTTGGTAAAAAAAGTTTAAGTGAGTTGGGCTCCCGAGGATCACTAGGGTCAGGGATGGCCTCATGGCTCTTTGAGCGCTTACAGAGGTACTTATAGATTACCCACCAAATAAGTTCTCGCGCCGGCAGAGGTAGTTGAACCCACGCCCTTGCGGTGTATGGCCAACTCCTTACCAACGAGTCAACCTACATTAGCAGTTAGCCATCAATATGATAGTTGATTAAATAGGTAGCTACTTAGCCATTAAAGCACATAATTTTAAATAGCTTCTATAAATTTTATTAATTTTAATTTGGTAAATAATTGTAATTAGGGCCTTTGACCCCCGTGACACACTATGGTAACTCTTAGAAACGACACCGATGAGATTAATTCTCAATTCAAGGTTTAATCATACTTTTTAAGAGAAAGTTTAATCACACCTACCGTTCATCTCCTTAATTATAGTTTAATACTACCTCCGGTCCACAATATAAGAAATAAATGGTGTTTTTTTATCATTCAAAATATAAGATATAAGATCTATTTTTAGTACTATGTATATGTATTAAATGATCAATCTCAACTTTATCTCCATTTAAGTGGTGTAATTAAATGCGATGTCAATAATTTGGAGTATAAGACTCTATTTGGCAAAAAAATAGATAGCGGATAACGGATAAACTAACTTATAGCGAATGAGCTGATAGCGAATGAGCTGATAGCGGATAATTGATAGCGAATAAGCCTTCGGATTAAATTTAAAGTGTTTGGTAAAATTAACGGTTGAACTAGCTTATAAATATAAAATGACATAAATGAATATTTGTAATTAATGCTTAAAATGATAACGAAAATTCATTTAGCGGGAGAAAAGTTGGAATGCTATAAGCTAAAAGCTCAAATGCTAGTATAATTTAGAGATAATTCCGGAATTATGTCTTAAGAGATAATTCCGGAACACATTTTTCACTTCCGGAATTATGGCCTTTGTGGTAATTCCAGAAAAATCTGGAAAATGCGTTATGGAATTAAGTCCCTAAGACATAATTCCGAAAGGTAAAAATTTGAAAATTTCGGAATTACGTATTTTTACATACTTCCGGAAAGCAACAAATTTAAAATTTCTGGAGTTATGTATTTTTACATAATTCCGAAAAACAAAAAATTTAAATTTTTCGGAATCATCAAAATTAGATACTTCCGGAACACGTTTTTAAGGTTTCAGAATTATCCTCTATACTTGTTTTCAGAAAGATAACGAAAAAACGTTTCCAAAAATACCTTTTTAATAGGTAATTCCGAGAAAGGTAGAAATTTGAGATTTTGGTAAAAATGAGAGAGATATTTGAGAATAAAACGAGTAATGGGGTACAGGGCCAATGAGGACTAAAAAAAACCTTTTTTAAAACACAAGTAGTACTAGTATATATTTTTCTATACGTGATATTTTATATTATAAATTGTGACTTTTAAGAGTATACAAAATCCAAAAAGAATTTAATTGTAGATGTTGACTTCAAGGTGCTGCTTACAAGTTACAACTCACTGTCATTGCAATAAATGCTAGTTAGAACAATCGCATTTCATGAGTACCTAACTATTTATGGTGGTCTGGACCCACTTCATTACTTTTGGATTTCTCCTTTGCCTGAAAATTCTTGCTCGCTCGGCTTGATCAAACTTCATATATTAATTAGAACTCCACATCAAATTGACTTGCTCTTTGTGACCTGCGGAGTACAAGTCATCTTATTCAAATGCTGGATTAAAAAGACACTCCAACAAGAAAAACTGACATACACCACAGACATTTTTAGTCACGGGGTATTTCTAAGACATTTATCTCACGAAACTAGCATAAATTTTATGAGGGGGCTAAACATAAAAATTTACTTCCACTTTTTGTCCCTAGTTTACTCTAATTGACGAGTTTAATCATTCTATTTTACTTTTGGCAATTGCTCTATGTGATTTTTTGATTGCACTGGCATTTCTTAAAAATTGTGGATTGTGTAATTTTGGTCCCCTATTTCCCAAAATTAAACATTTTTGGGAATCCAAAGTGCAAATAATCTATAATTTTGAGGGATTAGAAGTGCAATTAAAAAGTATTAGGATAAAAATTGGAGACCAAAATTGTCAAATGTAAAAAGGAGTAACCAAAATCATCAAGTTGACATAAATACCATATTTGTTTGACTATTAATAGATTAGTGGAGTTGTTGTTCTCTTATCTCTTTAAACAATTTAACATGGTTGTGATGACTAGATGATATATTATTCGAATAGTTAAATATAAAATAATTCAAATACATACATATATATTTTTGTGCAGCCAAAACTACCACATTGACACACTACTATCCACCCTTGACATCTGTAGTTAAAAGTCTTAGTGACAGTCAAGTACTATGAGTAAAGATACGTGGTAGGTAAAATTTACCTTCAAACATAATGCACGAAAGAAATGATCGTGTAGTAAAGGTTCAATCCTAATGACAACCAATAATGGCCAACTCTAACAATAAGAAATCACTCAAATAAATACTTGCACTAGTTGTTTCAGTTGGCCCTTATTGGTTGTCATCAAATCCATACGACAAATTGTTAGTAATTTGGGGGTGGCAACCAGCAGGCCCATTCGTTTGGCCCAAAAACCTGGATGGTTGAAAGGCTTTGTTCAATAATTCTGGGGGTGAAATTAGTAATGAACCTTATGCTGCTTTTATTTAGTTTATGTTTGTCTTAAGTGGCCCGTGGCCCAATTATGTCTAATCTATTAGCCTTTGAAAAACCCTAAGTATTTAAGTGTATTTGCTGCCTCCTTTGGGGGATATGAAATATCAGAAGTTGTTTTATGTTTTTTTCCTTATCTTGCAACCCTAGATCTAGTGATTAGCTTAGTGTTCAGTTTTGATATTTACTACAAACCTGGCAAGTCTAATTTGGTTGCGGACGCACTTAGCCGCAAATATACAGAGGATGCAACACTGCTCTCTGCAATCTCATCTCCAATTCCAACGCTTATTGCTCAACTCCAACAGTATTACAAGACATATGACAAGGGAAATGAATTAGTTCAAAGGTGCACAATAGAAACAGACATGAAGAACGATTACAGTTACTCAAATGACTTGATCTATTACAAGGGCAAACTTTTCATACATGACTCGGCAGATCTACGGAAGGCCCTTCTGCATGAATATCACAGCACCCCTCTAGCCGGTCATTCAGGTGTTAAACCCACTTTGGCGAGACTCTCTGCCTCCTTTTCATGGCCAAGAATCCATAGAGATGTTAAGCTCTTCATCAAGCACTGCACCACTTGCCAGCAGAACAAGTACCTACCACAGAAAAAACAAGGGTTACTTCAACCATTGCCATCACCAAATCAGGTTTGGGAAGAACTTACAATGGACTTCATAACTCACCTTCCAAACTCTTTTGGACACACTGCCATCTGGGTGATTTGCGACATACTCACAAAGTTTGTTCACTTCATAGCACTACCAACCAGATACTCTGCAGTAGATCTAGCCACTAGATTCTCAGTCGAGATCTGCCGCCTCCATGGCATCCCTAAATCCATCATATCTGACTGAGATCCCTTATTTTTAAGCAACTTCTGGAAAGAACTTTTCCGCCTACATGGAACAACTCTAAAGTACAACACTGCTTACCACCCTGAGACCGATGGCCAGACTGAGGTCGTCAACCGCTCCCTAGAGACGTATCTTCGTTGTTTCACGAGTGATCACCCTCGTAAATGGTTCAAGTTCTTGCATCTTGCAGAGTATTGGCATAACTCCTCTTTTCATTCGGCCATTCAAATGTCCCATTTTCAAGCTCTCTACCGCCGACCACCACCACCAGTTTCAGATTATGTTACAGGTGCAACAGATCTTGACAACTTGGAGTCCACTCTGAAACAGAAACAAGAGATACTGAAAGCATTGAAAGAGAACCTAAAAAGAAGCAGACAAAGAATGGTAGACCAAGCTAACAAAAAAGGAGAGACGGTACCTTCAACATTGGAGATCTGGCTCTTCTGCGTCTACAGCCTTACCGCCAGCAAACTGGTGCACGCAGATCTTCAGAGAAGTTGGCCAAACGTTACTACGGCCCATTTAAGGTTCTCTGGCGCATTGAGAAGGTAGCATATGAACTAGAACTTCCCTTTGAATCTCGTATGCACTCAATGGTTCACGTTTCTCAGTTGCGTCCTTATTTTGGAGGTGATTTTCAAGCTCATAATCTTGAGGAGCTTGAAGATAAGGGAGATGGTTTGGATATTACGGACTTAGAAGAAAAAGAAGGGACGTTTGAAGCAGACAGAGAGAGAAACGACTTGGGCGTGAATGAGAAGCCGGAAGAACGGCTAAGTTTTTTAACTGAAGGAAGTAAAGTGACTTGTTTAATTGAGGAAGAGGCATTTTTATCTGGAAATTCGAGGGACTCTAAGAACAAACAGATAGATTTGGTTGAAGTTTCTGAGAAAAAGGAAGCTAAAGTGAGAAGTTCAAGTACAGTTACAATGGAGTTAAATGAAAGTGCAGACACAGGGATGCCTAAGGGAGTTATTTATACTGGCTCGTTGGACACCTCAACAGCACTTGAATCTGGACCATTGAGTTTTAAAAGTAAATCAGATCCGTTGAAATACATTGGATACCCTCAAGGTGGAGTAAAAGGCGCAGCCCAGCACCCAACACACGCCAACCAATCTGCACTGTGCAATCCTGCTCTCGATTCACGCAAGCCCTCCTCACCATCTGATCTCGCGCGCTCCCCAAAATTTGATCAGCAGCTGCCACACGCGCCTGGAAAGGCGCTGACCACGCCTGCGCAAGCCGCGTCACGCGCGCCTGCTCTGGTGCCTTGGAACAACGCGGCTCATTCTAGGCCACACGATCCCAACGGTTCCCTGCACAACCAATCCACACCGTTGGATGAAGTTCCGAATTTCAACCCCAATTCCATTCCAGCTCAGTCACGCTCCCAACAGCTGACGCCCTGCCATGTGCCAGCGCCCCTCCCTCTCCTCCGTTTGATCCCAACGATCCTCTGCTCCGTGAATCTCGTCCGTTGAATCCAAAAACGGATCTCAAAGCAAATTCTCTCTCTCTCACGGTTCCGGTTCTGATCATGCGCCAACCTTGGATCCCTCCGCAACCAATACCCCTCCGCCACGTGGCGTTTTGAACCTTGAGGACAAGGTTCTCATGGAATCCGGGAGTAATGTTAGTAATTTGGGGGTGGCAACCAGCAGGCCCATTCGTTTGGCCCAAAAACCTGGATGGTTGAAAGGCTTTGTTCAATAATTCTGGGGGTGAAATTAGTAATGAACCTTATGCTGTTTTTATTTAGTTTATGTTTGCCTTAAGTGGCCCGTGGCCCAATTATGTCTGATCCATTAGCCTTTGAAAAACCCTAAGTATTTAAGTGTATTTGCTGCCTCCTTTGGGGGATATGAAATATCAAAAGTTGTTTTATGTTTTTTTCCTTCTCTTACAACCCTAGATCTAGTGATTAGCTTAGCGTAGTCTATCACAAATAGTCTCACTCTCACCCATTCACAACTACTCAATGCACAAGCTCTCCCTAAGAGAAGGTTGAATCATTTCTCTTAACAACTAATTGACTCTTATAAATACATTAATAAATATGGAAACGTACGTAGACTTTTTTGATACACCGTACGTAGGCCTTAGTATTACTAAGGAGGGACTTAGTCTAAAATCATATAAAAATCGTATAAAATGTCATTTCATATATCACAAAGAAAGATCATAAGTAACCCATGTGTAGGTACAAAAGCTTTCCCATCGAAGGGAATTTTATGGATTTCTTCAACGATATAGATTTTATTATGTGGAATATTACCAAGCAGCTGGCAATTCTTCAAGTTGAGTATTAGAAGAAATTGGGCTTAAGTCACAATCATATCATAATGAAAAACAACAATGTTTCAACAAAGATATAGGTATACCCGTGTTATAAAATGTTAATAATACGCGTTAAATTAATGATCCGAACACAATATATTGAATTGAAAGTTCTTCATGCAGCTATAAATGATTCATCCTTTGGGAGTGATTGGGGACCATTATGAATTTATGATTAGAGAGGTATCTTCTTGCTTACGTTGTCCCTTGAATATTATTTTTTTTTCTTGATTTTACTAAATATATGCCACAAAGTTAGCTTTGATGAAACAGCACGTGTGAGGTGTGTCTCATACAAGTCAAACATTATGGGTATTGTCGGTTGTGTATATGTGCTGCTCGTGCGGGTCTGCTTTCTGTTGACATGCAGGTACATTATTCTACTACGCAACGGGGAAGGGAAGACCAGATAATTAATTAAAACTAAATGCAATACCATACCCTTGCAGTTTAACCAACACCGTTGGTCCGGTGGCTTAATCTACCCTGGGACACGAGGGGTCGATTCGGTACTCCTGGGTTCGATTCCCGCAGTGGATAAATTCGGTGTTGGCCAGTGCGAAATTTGATCCTAAGCACGAGTGGAGATTAGTCTTTCGTTGAAAGCGTTGGGACACTCTGTGGGTAGCCAGCGATGGTCCAAACCAAAAAAAATACCCTTGCAGTTTGCACATCATTGTTCTTTAAGCTTAATACATCAACAGTGAAACTTAAGAAGCTTATTAATAGCAATATTTAGATGAGTTTATAACGTGCTTCAACCAAGTTATGTGTGCTTAGAAGCTTAGATTAGGGTTTGTTATAGGTCTTGAAGTGAAGAAGGACAAAAAAATCGGTTTTTTGGGTTTAGTGTAGGTTATGATGTGTCCGTTCCTTGTGTAAGTACCACCGCAATGCGACTGTCATGAGTCATCACTTTGCGTTTCGCCACGCATGGCCCGCAGATAATATGTCACAACATAGGAAGCACGTGTAAGAATATTCTGTTCACGATGCAAATGTACCGTTTCACGGCGCGACCGTGTCCATCTATATAAGAGCGGACGGATACAGACACGTTCTTGCTTATGTGAAACCGGCAAAGCAATGGTATTCATCAGTGCAAGATCTCAGTTTGTCACTAGTGCAAAAAAGGCATTTTGAATCGGTTATTTGGCACATTTGGAGTCGGTTATTTGCCGATTCGAATACTGCCGATTCTAAAGGTGATAACATTTAGAATCGGTTAAATAACCGATTCAAAATGGCTAATTCCGAATCGGTTGTTGTAAAACCCGATTCCAAATCTTGTCTCAGACAACAAGATACGAAGCCAAACAGGGAGATTTTGAATCGGTTATATAAACAACCGATTCAAAATGACTATTTTTTAAATCGGTTATTTAAACAACCGATTCAAAATGCTTAAAAAACAAACATTTAAAATCGGTTCTTTAGATAACCGATTCAAAATGTCCCTTTTTTAAAAAAAAATATATATTTTAATTCATGCATATTAACCAATTTGCAAATTGATTTCCATAAAGCAGCAACTCATAATAATTCAATAATTCATAAATTTACTTCTATTGAACTTAAAAGTGCTAGAAGCACAAAATTACAACAATTCATTAAACTTAAAAGTTATACAAGTTTCTTAAACAAAACTTTTAGAACCCCTAATATTAAAGCAACAACACACTAATTAAGAAGACATGAATGCAAGCTCTATCAAAGTATATGACAGGCCATGAATGCTCAGCATGCTCAATTTCGGCAGTCTTTTCCTTTATATTATCTTCCTACATAATCAGCAAGGAATAAATTAATAAGAACCCAAACTTGCATCACATTCATCATTTAGTAACAACATTAATAAGCCTAAACTGGAGACGACAGTTATCTATGTCAAGGTAACCTTGATGTTATAGCAAAAGCTAAATAACTTACTTGTTCAGCCAAAGTACCATAAAATTCTTCTCTTAAAGCATCTTCCTCTTGAGCAGATTGAGATTGCTCCCTTGCTGCAGCCAACCTTGCTTCAGCAGCACTGCTACGTGACCTTAGGGTTGCTAATTCAGAACTAGCTTGATCTTCATCAGCCTCCTCTTGAGCAGAATGTGGAGTACTCACATTCTGCCAGTTCTTTTTCAACAGACACACAAGACAGGGAATCTGCTTGATGACTGCTTCAGAAGCTAAAAAGGCATGATATTTCTTGGCTAGCTTTTTAACCAGTTTCCTGTTTTGTTCAGCTTTTTCAATTGTGCCTCAGTTGCTGCCAATTGTGCCGCATCTCCGTGTTTCATTACTTCCTGTTGAAATGTAAAAGTACAATTATAAAATAATAATAATAATAATAATAATAATAATAATAATAATAATAATAATAATAATAATCACCAGTGCATCAGAAATGAGTAGAAATAAACATGTACTAGTGAGAAAAAGGAAGCAAAAGCTATAGTCTTGAAGCGACCACATAGGCATCAGAAATGAAGTCAGCAACATATACTATAGTGATGCACTGATGCTAACAAGAAATTGGAATGAAAAGAATCTAATAATTACATTCTGCATTAATTGTATGAGTTTCTACCTCAACTAATGTGCATTACTTGCATTCTGATTTGGCTCTTCCATTTCATTTGGACTGCACATTCTGCACATTTGGCTCTTCCATGATAGGACACTGCAAATTCATGTTGTCTAGGACTTGATGCTTGAGAAGAGTAACTGCCTTAGTGGCTTTCTGGCTTGGACTAGCACCCTTTCTTGACTGCTATAAACAAGCACAGTTAACATTGGAACTAATCAATGAATTTGGTAATAACTATAACCCCTAAATATCAGCAAAGAAACAAACCTCTTCTAAACTTGATTACCTGTGTGGAGATAGAGTATGCCATTGCTCTATCCCTTTTGATGGCTCCTTCTTGCCTCACTCGTAGCTTTGCTTTAACTTCATCCACAGTTCCAGGAATCTCACACCATCCTTGCTGATAACAACATGGAAAATTATACAAGTTATATAACTCTGAAATAATCATTAAGATGGCTATGTTATGTTGAAGCAAAATAGCAAATTATAAAAAAGTTATGATACCTCAACCGGCATAACAGAATCAGCTAGGTTGCGATGGTCATCTAATAATTTCTGTACTGCTTTCCCTTCTGGAGATTTCCTCACATTCCTAGCCCTAACATGTGCCTGAACTCTAACAAGAGCTTGCATGCACCTTAGAGTTACAGCTGCTTGCTTTCTCACTTGATGGCCTCGAAATATAGCTTGCAGCTTCACCACTGCCCTCAGAGCCCTGAAATCTCGTCTAGCCTGCAATGTATATCACAAGCCAAGTAACTTTAATATAAAAGAAATATCCTAAGTCTGTTACACAAGCAACTAGAGCATTTCTAGCCTTATCCTAAGTCTGTTACACAAGCAATAGGTAAAGTTAAGTGCAATGAGACTCCCACCAAACGGTACACACATATATAATTTTCTTAAAAGTTATGAACTAAGTTATGAACAATGCATTATGAAACTACTATCTATTCATAAAAGCAGCACACTCATTCATAAAGAAAACCAACAAGAGAATAATGAACAAAATGAAGCAAGGTGTTGCAGCTCAAAACATATCTCCAATTTGACCCCCTTTGTTTACAAAAGTGTGTGTGTTCCTTCACAAGTAGATTGTTCCTTCACAAGTAACAATTTCAATACCATCTGAAACAATTAACAAACCATTTCTTATTAGGTAACATCCACAAACAGCCGGTAACAATTCACATCAAAATTACAATAGCAAGAGAGAAATGAAAATTACTAACCGTTGATACTCATATCAGAAACATTAGCAATCAAAGAGCAACGAACCTGAATCCTGTAGGTGTTGGTGAATATATATCCAAAGAGCACCCCTAATACAAACAAAAGTCAGAGTCACAATTAGGGTTTGTATGTATAAAACAAAATCTGAAATATAATCACAAGGTGGTGAATATATACCTTCATTTCAGTGTTCTTGGCTTCAACTGCTTTTCTTCAAACCTGCAAAATCACAAACATGACAGTGATTAGGGTTTCTGTACGGACAGAAACAGAAAAAGAAGATTACGATTCATATACTAGGGTTTCTAAATCAAAGTCAGGTAAAAGGAAATACAAGATCAGAGAAATGATCTATACCCACTGGTGCGAATCAGTGAAGGAATCGGGCCTTGAAACCTTCGTTGTGTCCGTTTGTGTGTATCATTCACCAGTTTCGTCAGGTTATCAACAAACAACATACAGAGCAAGCATTGAATCAGTAAGGAGAGAAGAAACAAGATAGATTCGAAACTAGGGCTTCGAAATACAGTAAATCTGCAACTGAAATCAAAGGGTTTTCTCGCAATTACCTTAGATCGTCGTTCTTCAAGGTGTGTTGGTGTGATTCCAGTGTTGATTCAGCAAGGATACCTGGTTCCAGTTGGAACCCTAGCTTTGTGGAGAAGAAGAGGAATAATCAGAGAAAAGCTGGGTTGGGAAGAACATTTGAATACCACCATTCACCACCATACTTCCATTCACCACCATAACCGCCGTAGACGTCGCTGAACGATTTAGGGATTTAGGGTTTTCAATTCCAAATTTCATCTTCTGTTTCGATTTTAGTGAGAAGGGAGTGAAGGGAGAGTGAACATGGTCGTAACAGGGAGGGTGGCTCAAGGAGGAAGTAGAAGAGAGAGATCGTAGATAGAGACCGTGGCTGAAGATGAAGATGAAGATGAAGATGAAGGAAGACAGAGAGAAGAGGTGCGATTTGAGAGAGAATGAGTGAAGAGGGATGCGACGGAGTGGAGTGAAGAGAGATGCGACGGAGTGAAGAGGGATGCGACAGAGAAGAGGGATGCGCTGAGAGGGAATGAAGGAGATGCGACAGAGAAGGGGATTTGTTGCTTGAGGGTTTGAGATGAGAACGAAGGAGATGAGATGAGAACGTGTGAGAGGGATGAGAACGAGTTGGGGTTTGAGAGGTAAATGTGAGAGGGAAACTGAAAAAACAAGGGGATCGTGAAAATTGTAATGAAACAGACATTATGAATCGGTTGTTTAAAGAACCGATTCTGATTGTAGCTATTCGGAATCGGTTATTCAGTCACCCGATTCAAAATGTCTAAACTGACACATTTCGAATCGGTTGTTTAAACAACCGATTCAAAATGTCTAAAAAAATCTGCCACCCTCCCATTTAATTGCAATTTTGCCACCGCGTCCACATTTTGAATCGGTTATCCACATAACCGATTCAAATTAGTGCTTTTTAAAGCACATTTTGTAGTAGTGTGTGAAGAACAGTCGAAGAAGTAGGCTGTTTGTAAGGAACAACTCTCTTGAGGTATGCAATGCCCATGTAAACATATCTAGAAACTTAACCGCCAAGTAAGCAAATGCCAATGAGAAACTCAACTCAGAGGAAGTGACACCAACAGTGTCCAACAAAGGTAGTCTGTACCGATTGATTTTGTATGTGTTGTCCATAATCAAATTACTGGAAATATCTTCAATAATTTGATAGAATCAGGATGTGCCCAAAGGATGTCATTGACAACATCTATCTTCTAGTGTTTTTAACTCCAACATGAATAGTTTTCAGATTCTATTTGTCTCATCAAATCATGTAACTCGGTTTTAGGACCTCTCAGTCGTGACCAGTTCATGCTACACTGCTTACAAATCTGTGAGATAGTAGTCAAGTTCACCTTAAAACACTCCTTCAATGCACTAAAGGTGTGTCTTGGTGCAACATTCAACTTTTTGTGTTCATGCAGCATAGACCGTTCTTCCTTAGTGAAACACCCAAGGAATGAAATGTGGTGTAATGTAGTGTGTAGTGAATGATTGTGGAGTCCACAAATCACCTTGACTTTCCAACCTCCACAATTAGTCAAAGTTGTAGCCCTAATCTTGAAGGGATAGTTACACCTCTTTAAAGAAGATACCCTTTCACAGTCGATCACTTTGGAGAATTTTGCTTCATCTTAGACACTAAACCTGTTAAAAATAAAAAATAAAGTTGTTGAAACAAGATTCTGCAGTATTTAGTAAACGTACGGTACCAAAGTACCGAACCGGCTCTATACCAAAGTACCTGATGTTGTAGGGCGTGTGTTTAAAAATTAGCGCATACAATACCTTGCTACCGGACTGGTTCGATACTTTAGTACTGAATGTGTATTTTGCATTTCACAATAAAAGTTTGGTGCCTTATTACTGAATCGGTCTGGTACCAAGGTACTGTATGGAATAATTTATAAAAACACCCAAAAACCAACAATTTTTAACAGGTACTGCTCTGGTTCAATACTAAGGTATCGAATCGAGCTAAATCAAAGAAAAGTAAGAACAAGAACACGATGTTCTCGTTCAAAAATGGAGGATAGTAGGTAGAAATCATACCTTAGTAGTGTCGAAGATGTTGTGTTAATGAGAAGTTGGAGAATGAAGTTAGTGAGGAGAACATGGTTTTGAGGGGTTGGAGGTACGAGGTGTTGGTATGGAGTTTGGGTGGGGAGTGTGGAGGAGGGTGAGGGAAGAAGAAAGATTAGAGGAGTGTGGGTGATTTTTTTAATGCTAGGGATATTTTAGTATTTTTCACAAATAAAGGGAGGGGGATGGGAGAGTAGTAAGGGTGTGGGATAAAAAAAGTCCTCATTTATGTCATTGCATTGGGCTTCTAAAGCCCAATAATAAGTACTCGATCCATGCCTTAAAATATAGTGTTTTTTTTGTACCCCCGTCTCATGCACTTATACCCCCACAAAATATGATAATCTGAAAATACCCCTGTTGAACTTTACAAATACGGAATTACACACCACACATGTAAATCCGTTTTGAAAAAAATTTCAAAACGGATTTACTGAAAAAGAAATAAATCCGTTTAGCTCAAAAATTAGCTAACGGATTTACGTAAGATATTTTAAATCCGTTTTACTAAAATTATAATAACGGAAGTAAGTTTTGTCAAAATACATCCGTTTTTAAAATTTTTGCTAACGGATTTACTTGTTTATAGGTAAATCCGTTTGTAATAAAATTTAACGGACATGATTCCATCGACAATTTTGATCAACGGCCCAGTTGTTCAAAACGGATTTATCTAATAAATAGATAAATCTGTTTTGTATCATAGTTAATAAATAAAAGTGATAAGTCTGTTAAAAAATTAAAATAAAATTTTTTAAAAAATAAAATAGATAAGAATATCGGTTGTCTTTTTGTACCTCGTGACGATGTTGTACCTCGAGTGAATAATTTAGGCTAAAAAATCGGTTTTCGGGCAACCTACTCTGATTATAATGAAACCACAGCCATTAAATCCGAAAAAAAATCTGGGATGAAGACTCCCATAGAAGAACCTTCTATTGGGATAGCTCGGCTCAAAATCCCAAATTCCATCGTTTACTATTTTTTATTAATATTTTTAATTTTTTATAATTTCCAAATATTTTTAATTTTTAGATTAGTTTTGACTCTTTAACGAATTTTTAGTAGTGTTTTTATAACATTTTTTAAAAAATTTAAATAAAAAACAGTTATTTTTAATACACAAAACGTATTTACCTATTTATTAGATAAATCCGTTTTGAATATTTTCAACACGGATTTATCTAATAATAGGTAAATCTGTTTTTTAAAAATAACAAAAACGGATTTATCTAATTTAAACATAAATCCGTTTTGAAGAAAAACCAAAAACGGATTTATCTTTAATTTAGATAAATCCGTGTGAAGAAATGTATCAGGGATTTTTGGAATTATCATATTTTGTGGGGGTATAAGTGCATGAGGTGGGGGTACAAAAAAAACCCTAAAATATAAGCTCGATTTGACTCAAAAAATAGGTCGACATTTTAATAAAAAGAATTGCTTGGTCCAGGAAAAAAGAATAAAAGGAGTCCAAAAAAAAGAAAAAAAGGAATAAAAGAAAGTTCTTATTTTGTAACTGCCAAGGAAAGTTCTTAATTTTTTTTATAGTATAGCTGTAATCTACATTTTATTTCACACCCATTTTTGTATATGTTTTTTTAAATTCATCATCCTAATTAACATTTACGCTTATGATTTATTGTTAGTGATCGATGTCTCCCAGGTAAAACTTTTCTCGAAAATATTTAACTAATTTTTCAGGAGAAAAAATTTGACCCTCAAAATAAATGATATATAGTTGCCGCTGTAGCTTATTTTTGTCTTACACGTTTATGAATGGTTTAATTCCAAAGGAGTCATTCTTCGGTTTTTTATATGAAAGGAGGCCTTTCCATCCCCAACTGGAAAAGTCATCGCTCTTAGGCTGCATATTTTTTGAAGTTACCCGACTTTGAACACGAGATTTCTACTTTGCGTGTGTGAGTTTACAGTTGGTCTCTATTCGCAAACCTAAAAAGGAGACCGCATATATAAATTCAATTGGTACTAAGTACATTCATGTGAAAGTATATCCATCGTGAGGCAAATCCTTGTGTCAGTGTTTTAGCCAAAGAAAGGTTTAGGTTCTATTTGACAATGTCAAACAACTAGCATTTAGTGGATATATCATTTTTTCACTAGTTTATAATATTTTTTCAGACGCTACTTAAAGTAGTATTTGAATTTATAACTCGGAGTTTTATTTTTTTAACCAACAACTACCATTAATACTTCAATTAAATTCTTTTTTTATTTTCCATTAAATGAATACTACTGTATTTTATGCGTGTGTAGCACACGAGTATCCTTAGTACTAAATTGCAATTTAATCAAGCTATAGTTTCGCTAGTTTGATCTTAATATAAAAAATAGGCAGAATAGCACTTTTGGTCCTTTATGTTTGCTCCAGATTTCACTTTGGTCCTTTATCTTTTTTTTGGTCCGTTTTGGTCCCTCATGTTTCGTTTTCGTTTCATTTTGGTCCCTCACGTTAGTTTTGACTAACGGACGCCACGCTGGCAGTTAACTGCTGACGTGGCGTCCATTATTCATTAAATGACGTGGCAATTTCTTTTGTTTAAATAAAAAACAAATTAACAAAAACAAATATTAAAAATATTAAATTAAGAAAAACAAACCCAGATGCATCTTCTCTCTCACTCTCAGCGCTCTCTCAACCCAAACCCAGATCAGATGCATCTTCCCTCTCTCACTCTCAGCGCTCTCTTCTCTCTCACTCTCAGCGCTCTCTTCTCTCTCACTCTCAGCGCTCTCTTCTCTCTCACTATCAGATCTTTCCCAAACCCATAAAGGGGAAAAGGGCGTGCTGCGGTGGTGATGAGGGGAAAAGGGGAAAAGGGCGTGCGGTGAAGATCTGTGGAAGGATGGTTGTAGGGTGGGGGTACGACAGTGGAAGGAGCGTGTTTGGTCTGGTTCCCATCTTTCTGCTTCAACAGATTCTTCGATTTTGATTCTGCTTCAACAGTGGCGTTTACTGTTTCGTTTCCTCAAGAGGGATGCACGAAGAGAGAGTACGAAAGAGGGAGAGAACGAAAGAAGAAAGGGGATGAGGGAGAGATAGCGGTGGTGCGCCATGGTTTCCGGCGCAGACGGCGGTGGTTGCGACGGTGGAGAGAGGGACGAAGGGGGTGACAGCCATGGTGTTGCTGGAAAAGTGATTAAGTGTTAATTATTTTAAAAAAACATAAAAACAGTGAAACAAAAAACATAAAAAAATAACATAAAAGATGATGTGTAATTAAATAAAACATTTAATGGACGCCACGTCAGCAGTTAACTGCCAGCGTGGCGTCCGTTAGTCAAAACTAACGTGAGGGACCAAAATGAAACGAAAACGAAACATGAGGGACCAAAACGGACCAAAAAAAAGATAAAGGACCAAAGTGAAATCTGGAGCAAACATAAAGGACCAAAAGTGCTATTCTGCCTAAAAAATACTATTCAATACAAGTTCTCCCTGCTAATTCTGCAATTCCAAGACGAAATTATGCCAATTTGAAGAACGAGCTTAGATTCTGCAAAATGTATGATCTCTCTAGCTAGTTTGGCTAAATTATATTTTTGGTTTTTTATCTTTAACCAAAGTTTCAGTTTAGTCATTTATCTAGTTTTTTTCTTTGGTCCTTTATGTTTCAAATCTTTGTTAACGCGGTCCTTTATGTTTGATATGTTTCAGTTTAGCCCTTCAATTGGTGTGATATGTTTCAGCAATGCTAGCACCAAAAAGATCACAAAAATGCTTAAAAAGAGTAAAACATAGAACAACAAAACCTAAACACCAAGAAACAACTGAAGGAACACCGAGACCACGTTCCACAAGCCCAAAGCCCCTGATCTGCAAAATTTATAAAAATACCAAACAATGTCTGATTTAGACAAACAAACACTCTTTGGAAATATTTATAAGTCTAGTTTTCAACTGATCAAAAACAATTTCAATCTAAAGAGAGTTATCTTCCAAATACTACAATAGGATTTTTATGGATTTAAAGCCACTACCTGTAGTTTGTAACCAAATGTTTTCTACCAATTCTTAGTGAAATTCTATGTTTCCAGTGTCCATTGTGAAGGAAATTTAGTTTAGTTTCTAGTGAAGCAAAAATTAACATAAAAACGTGTCTGTGGAGTAAGTTATGACCAAAACACCAGAATGGTGTACAAATGGGTTTGAAGAATAACACCTCACCCATTACTTTTTCAACATAATTGTAAAATCTCCAACTAACTAAACCTTCAAGCAGCAACCAAATACAGTATATGATATTATGATGCTTAATTCTAACCAACTAAACATGATTTAAAATAATTTCTAATAAAATTTTAGCAGAACAAATCATCTCCAATTGGAGCTCTATGGAATCAATGGGGTAGATATCACACAAATGGTTGTGGGAGGTTGGGAGCAGCCATCCAACCCTATTTCAGCTATAAAATCATAATAATCTACTCAATACTAATCAAATTCAAACATTAGAACATTAAATCCCAGCACACCCAAATGGACGTTTTAAAGGGTAAATCTTTGTTACCGATTGCTCCCTACAAGCTTAAGAGTGAAAAATCCCCAATTTCTGAACTGGAACCCTGACTATCTTCCATGGAAGTTGCTTCCTAATCTTCAATCTCCATTTCCTTTCTTCAATAGCTTGAATATAGGGCAAACAAATCCTCTTTGCTTGAGCTCCGCCTTGTATTTCGATCTCTCTTTGTTTTGTTCTCCTCTCTCTCTCTCTCTCTCTCTCTCTCTCTCTCTCTCTCTCTCTCTATGTCTTGTTCTCTCACTTATTTAATTATTCTAATTTACTCTTTGGTCCTAACAAGAACCTCAAATAAATTAGTCAACTAGAAAATACTCATATTTAGAGAGTCCCATATTTTCTTTATCTTGGGGTGAAAATACTATTTTACCCCTAAAATCCAAATTTGCTCTAAATTACCAAATTAAGGCTCTGTTGGGTAAAATGTAACGAATGAGGTAGTGGATGGCGGATAAGCTTGTTGATAGCAAAAGATGTGTTTGCTAAAACCAATGTTTAAACTAACTAATAAATGTAAAATGACATAAAATGAAATATTTATTTAATTCATGATTCAAATGTTTGGTTTTTTTTTTTACTAAGGATAGAGAAGGAAATAATAAGGGAAAAATGCCAAAAAAAAGTGAAATGCTATACAATATCCGCTCAAACGTTGTTCGAAGTAGCGTTTGGAAAAACGCTAATCGTTAGTCCTTATCAAACACGTGTACTCGTCACCAGTTAGTAAATCCGCTATCAGATAGTGGATGGGGCTTTCCAAACAGAGCCTAAATGAAATTTTGGATGTTACAAAGTGGAAGAAGTAAAAAAAATATAAGTGAGGGTGGTGGTTGGTTTGTTCAAGCTAAGGGATGGACATAGGGAGTTCTATGAAAGAGGGGAGGAGGGGGTTTCAGGAATGACTAATGATTTACGAGTAGGGAATATGGTTAGTGGTCATAAGGGAAAATCAAGGAGAGAAGGAGGAGCAAAAATGAATATTGGGAGGCGCTTTTATTAATCCCTTGTACTCTCCATAAGAATATATGTACAAAGCCCACTCTATCATTGTCCAGGTGGGCATGCAAGCCCAACCAAAAGAAATGGGATTAATTTGAAGGATCCAAAACTCAAGGGTAATTAACTTCGAACCTTTGGAACACTTTCCCATGCGAAGAAGGCTCTTATTTTCATACCCCACATCTATATCATATACCCCCATTTTTTGTGTTATTCCAATTTTACTCTTATTAAAGTAAACAAAATTTACTTCAGAAAATCAATTTTTATTTTGAAGATTTACCACTTAAAACTTAAATCCGAAATTGTATTTTCATAAGTTTTAAGACATAAATCCGGAACATATTTTTTTAATTTCAGGGGTTTATGTCTTAAAACATAAATCCAGAAAGATGCTCTCCTGGTGGGTGTCGTCTCCTTTGCAACATTTGCAAGATATAGCCCAACAATTCCACCATGGCCTGAATGGCCGTGTTAATGTCAATAGACAAGGGTGGGGTATAAAATGAGCTTGTGATCGGACGAGGCAGCAGTTTGGACACGCCGTCCAAAGTGATTGCCATTTCACCAAAGTGTGGGTGAAATGAGCTGGTCTCAGAGTGCCACCTATCCAGAAAGCCTAGAATAAGTTAGTGATCGACAGTTTTGGGACGTGAATACTGTAGGTCTTGTAGACCAGACTTAAGTATCCAACCGAATACTACAGAAGGATGGCATTCTGGTCTCAGTCTCAATAATTTTCCCCCATGTGCGGGAATCTTCAGTTTCCCGCGATCCTGTATATATGTACAAAATATATTAATAAAAAACATAATATACTATTAAAGAAAAGTGCAAAAAATGAAATTATTTATTAAAACTACTACCTCTCCTATGCGAATTTTGATGCTACATTAATATCAAATTCGGTCAGCAGTGAACGGTCAATAGGTCCCACATGGAGATGATGGGCCTGATCAATCGGCTATGCCTCCTGCTCAGCGTTCGACTATTCCATATACTGATAAGGATAAGGAGCCTCATAATCCTCATAATGTTCTTGCTCCGCTTCCTAATCCATACAACTTGCAGTCTACAGTGACCGCCTCATCGCCTCTCGCCGCGTCTCTTCCGGTTAGAAGCGTGATCCACTTCTCTTACTGGAGTGAGATCCCAATCAGCTGACGGTGATGCCTCCCCCGATCCATATGGTAGTGTGGGGTTGGACTGTTATCTACACCTGTCATGCGCGCCACTACAATAAAATTACAAAAAAATAGTAAAAATAAATTAACACAAAAAAATATTTTTTATAAAAAAATGCATTACAGTTTTATTTCTAGAAGTTAAATCTGGATTGCAAAGTTCAATTTCGAATTTATTTTCTAAAGATAAATTCGGAATGAGTATCTCTGAAATCATCTGCCAAAAGATAAATCCGAAATTGATTTGGTATTTTGGATTTAACTTCTAGAGATAATTCCGGAAGGAATTGAATACGTATTTATCTCTTAAGATAGATTCGGAAAGCAAAATACAATTCTGGATTTATCATTGAAAGACAATTTCGGAAAGAATGAAAAAAACGTCCTACTTTTGTGTTTTGGAATTATGTGAAAAATGAAAGTTTTTTTGGGGGGTTTTGATGTTAATAAGAGTAAGGATATTTGCTTCAAAAAAAAGAGTAAAGATATTGATTTTTATACCCCCATTGTTTGTCACTAACCTCAAAGAGTGGAAAATTTGCAGTGTAGATACAGGTTGTTGTTGAGTGAAGTCCTCAAAGAAATACAATTGTCCTTTCAAGTTGAGTGCTACACCTTCAACTGATGTTGGGGGTTGGAGAGTGAGCGTTAGGTGAGGACTCCACAATCATTGTAACACCAATTTCTACCCGGCAATTTAATAATAAAAATCAGAGTTTTCAAAAACAAATGGATGTACATTTTCCGACTAAAACCACAAAATGAACATAGTTAAGTCATTGGTAAAAACAGATACATAGCACTTTAAAAATAAGTCAACTTCCATTACTACGCGGCGGATTTTCAAAAAGGTTTTAACTCAAAATAATCACGGTCTCCTTATCCAACTTAAGACAATTCATAAAACAGCGACAACCAACATTAAAATTCAGACAATAGGATAACAAAATAAAATAGTAATAATATGCGTTCATCCCCCCGAGTGCTACGTATCAGAGCGACGACACTGACTCGAACTAACGAAGGTACACAGCCTTCATTCGTGATTACCTGCACGTTACCAACAGGAGGGTAACATTCAAACAGAAGAGGTGAGATATCAAACCATATAATAAAATGTATGAAAAAAATATATATCAGAATCAGGACATCTCAATTCATCACTTCACAGCAATCAAATAACTGCAATCATCACGAATCATCAACATAACCACTCATCAAAATGCAAATGGGCCATCAGCGGTACCCTCAACAAAATACAAATGGGCCATCAGCGGTACCCTCATCAAACTACAAATGGACCATCAGCGGTACCCTCAACAAAATACAAATGGGCCATCAGCGGTACCCTCAACAAAATACAAATGGCCCATCAGCGGTACCCTCAACAAAATACAAATCAACGACTTAACCAACAACTATTCTTTTCAACAATTTAACAATCAATAATTGACAACGTAATCAACAATTAGCCAACCGGGGGCCTAATGCGCCTAAAGCGCCCAACAACAGCAACATGGCGCCCTATGCGCCCAGCAACAACAAACATGCAAACAACAACAACAAACAGCAAACAGCAACAGTAAACAGTGAGCATGGCGCCCATGGTGCCCAGCAACCAACGGGGCAGCCACACAGGCGCCCAGCAACAACAACAGACAAATTTCCATCAAACATACCTCTACTTCGGTGAATTAATTAACCTATCAAACGGTATCGAAACTTAGCAAAGGACCCCTCTATGGAAAACTAAGAATGTCTAGTTCCTGACTATAATTGTTGTTTTACAACATAATGGTCCAATTCATACAGTTTCAGTAAATAAGCAACAAGGTTCAGAAAACAGGACAACCACCATGACCTAGCTTGTGACACCTCTAAAATTATCAAAACTCAGTCAAATGACATGGGACTTGAGCCTAACCCGAGACAAATTGAGTGTAGTTTTCAATGAATCAAGAATCATTCAAAAAGGAGTTCAAACGAAAACGTTATACACGAAATACCGAACCTATACCCAGATTGTTTCCAGAATTTTAACCTAACTTGTGACACCTATAACTCGAGCTATACAACTCCAAATGCAACCAAACTAGTGCCAAATTAACGAGCTTTAAGTCTAGTTTCTGAAAAGGTAACCCACATAATTTTTGGACCACTATATTGTTCCCAATTACTGTACGACCGAACCTATATCCAGATTATTTCCAACACCAACACATAGATTCAAACATTAACCATAGTTTTCAAGAGATAAACAGTTATTCAATCATCAACAATAGTCTAAACAAGATATTCAATCATCAATAATAGTTCAAACAATAGATCCAATCAACAATAATAGTTTAGACAATAGAGCCAATCATCAAAAATAGATCAACATATAGGATCATTCACCAACAATAATTTCGAATATCATCAATAGATTTTCAAATATTAAACAAATAGAATCACTTATTAAACAAACATAGGATCCCCTAATTCCCTACATAAAGCCCTTCATATACCCTATTATAGAGTTAGAACCCCACCCTTACCTGGGTTTCGAAGATTTCGCAGTCACCTCCCTTCTTGGATGAAGAATGCGCAGCCCCCTCTCTATTCTCACCAAGAATGCGCAGCCTCATCCTCTCCTTGCTTCTAGGTTTTCTCTAGTCCTTATTTTTCTTCTTCTGCTTATGACAACTTACCCTAATTTTTTTACTTACATATACTTCTCTTTATTTTTCTGATTAGTCTCATGGGCCACTCTTCACACCCCCTTATATTACTAATTCTAACATAAACAAAAGCCCACATAAACAATATATTATTATTACTCTAATATTATTTTCCACACTTAATTAACCTATTAATTAAATACAAGTCAACGTAGCAACTATACTAATAATTCCCAACTTCAACCATTCTCACACTTAATTATTGAATAAATTAATTAAATAATTAATTAAATATTTGGGGCGTTACAATCATTGCTGGTTAAAACGTTAATCGGAACCTCATTCTTTGGGCGGTTAACGAAGGAAGAGCAGGCTATCGTGGATGAACACACCAAATTGAAAGTTGCACCAAGAGACAGTATGACAGTATTGAAGGAGAGGTTTTCTGGAAATGTGACTTCTATGTTCGAGCTTTATAGGCAGCGTCGCATGTACCAGTCGAAATTGAGAGGTCCTAGAACATAGATACAAGAGCTTTTGAGACTAATAAAATCTGAAAAGTATTTGTATTGGAGCAGAAAAGTTCAGAACATGGATGTTGTCAATGACATCATGTGGGAGCATCCCAGTTCTATCAAGTTATTCAAATTGTTTTCTAGGGTTCTGATTATGGACAACACATACAAAACCAACAAATACAGACTACCTCTCTTATAGATTGTTGGTGTGTTAGTGTGAATTCTACCGAGTTGACATTCTCGGCTCATTTGCATATTTGTCACATGAGCATTATGAATTTTTTTGATGGGCATACAGATGTTGAGATATTTGTTCGAGGTAGACGATCTACTACCTCAGGTATTCTTGACTGATAGAGATAATGCACTGATGAATTCAAAGTGTAAGGAGTATGTGAAGCAGGATAGACAACCGTCCGAGATGAAAATTGTGGTTACCGGAATATCGGATTTATCAATTAAATAAAGAAATCCCAAAAACAATTTTTAAACTACGAATTTGTTTATATAATTGATAAATCCGTAATTCATTTTTTTAACATGAGATTTATCTTTTAAATAGATAAATTCATATGGTGTAAATTTGAGAGGGTAAAATGGGGAATAATTAAATTGGTGGGGGTATAAGGGCTAAGCGTAAGGGTATGAAAATCAATATCCTAAGAGTAAAATAGGTACTTTGCTTAATTGTGGGGGTATGGGGTATAGGAGTGGTGGGGATATGAAAAATGAAGGCCTTTAAAGAAGGGCGTTTTTTTTATGTACCCCCACTATGTCCCCTCATACCCCCACATTTTCTGTTATTTCGAAAATACCCTTGGCATTTATTTTTCTTTTCGGCTTGTGGTCCAAATTCTCTGCGTGAGACCCACTTTTTTGACCGTTGGATTTACCTACAAGCCAGGTAAATCCGTTTGTAATTTAATGCGAATCTAAACCGATTTATGAGTTGAAAACTTACTTCCGATGTTGACTATTTTTTATGCACGAAATTATATCCAAAAAAGAAAAATCTGTTGTCTTTATCTTTAAAAGTTATATCCAAAAAAGATAAATCTGTTGTCTTTATATTTAAAACCAAACGGTTTTAAGTTTTTGAACATAAATCCGTTATTTAGTTTTTTACTAAACGGAATTACATACAAAAAACATCAATCCGTTATTTAAAAAACTTGACAACGAAATTACATACTAAAAAGGTAAATCTGTTATTGTTTATTTTGTGAAACAGATTTACCTATTAAATACATAAATCCGTTTTGAAAAAAAACAACGGATTTAAGTATCTAATAGATAAATCCGCTTCGTATTATTTTTATTATATTTACGTCTTTTTAAAATGTTAAAATGCAACAGATATGGATACGGAGTCATAGTTGGTTCCGTTCTCAATAGATACATCAGGGCCATTCACGACAGATGCGATATTTTTAATTAAATACTTTTTTTAAAATATGTATGTGCATATTTAATTAATTAACTAACTAACAATTGTTTATTTTGTAGCTATTTCCAACACGTGATGATGTCGTGCGTTGGGTCAGAGACGTTGGGAAAGACATCAGAGTTGATGTTATCATCCTTAGATCTTACAAAGTAGAAGGTAAAAGGGGGGCGAGAGATAAAATTATTTTTGGTTGCGGGAAGCATGGAAAATTCAACAATAATTCTAGAGTCATCGGGTCAAAGAAGGCTAATTGTCCGTTTAAATTGAGAGCTACACATACTGTTCGTGAGCTGTTGACAACTTTAACCAAATCCACATTGTTTGGGCAGTTAACAAAGGAGGAAAAGGCTATAGTCGATGAACACATTGCATTGAGGGTTGCCCCAAAAGATAGTATGAATGCTTTGAAGAAGAAACTTGCGGGTAATGTGACTTCTATGACCCAACTATATAGGCAGCGTGCCATGTACCGGTCTTCCTTGGAGGGTCTTTAAACTGATACTCGATCAGGAGCTGGTGAGATTGATAGAATCTGAGAAATATTTATGTTGGAGCAGGAAAGTTGAGGGCACAGATGTGGTCAGTGACATCATGTGGGCACATCCCACTTCTATCAAATTATTCAGATTGTTTCTGAAGGTTCTTATTCTAGACAACACTTACAAGACCAACAAAGAAGGGTCTCATTTTACACGGGTATTGCATATGTTGAAAGATTTGTTCGATATACACAGTCTATCACCCGAGGTGTTCATGACTGACAGAGATCTTGGTCTTATGAGTGGCATTCAAAAGTATTTCCATCCTCTATAAATTTGCTCTGTGAGTGCCACATAACTAAGAATATCAAAGCAAAGATTAAAGAGCCTGTTCATGTTGATAGGCAAGAGTCAATGATCGCTCTTTGGCACAATCTTATTGATTCACTTGATGAGGTTGAGTACTCATAGAGGTTGAAGATATTGGAGCTGTCATGTGTCGATTTTCCTTTCTTATGGAGTACTTGCATGACACATGGTTGACTCCTCATAAGCATAGATTTATTTTGCATTGGACTAACCAGGTGGCACACTTAGGGAATACCACCACCAACTGGTATGCTTAATTTTGTTTGACCTTTACTTTGTTTTATATCGAGTTTAATTTTAATTTTATTTTAGGGTTGAGCCAGCCCACTGGCCTTTGAAGAGGCCGTTGGGGAATTCTGGAGGAGACTTCTGTAGGTGTTGGGAATCAATGAATTGTATGCTTAAGATTCATTTTGATAAGATTGTGGGCTCTTTCCAAAAAAGTATCAATCGTATTGAAGTGACTCACAAAACGTTACGAGGTCTGGTCTCTTTAAATGCCCTATAACATATTGCTAAAGAGTATGAGAAAACCACTTCAGGTGTGTGGTATGATAAAGCTCGTTGTGGGTGCGTGATTAGAACGACACATTGGTTGCCTTGTGCTTGCCACCTTGGTGTTTATCATGTCTCAGGTACTTCTATTCCATTGGATGTGGTTGACAAACATTGGTCTAGGCTAAGTTTGGATGGTTGTTGACTCTCTGTCATATGATATAAGTTGTCCATTTTTAAGGCCAAAACTACTTGAGTTTGATTGTATTTCAGTAATTATCTGGGGAATTAGCATAGGTTTTGGATAATTGTATTAGGAGCTCAATTTGTAAGTTATTCTCCATATTTCTGGTGCTATATTGTAATAGAAGACCTCCAGGTGTTGTCGCATCAACTGGCGAACCAGACACTTGCCCAGTGGTGCAAAACAATTGGAGGATTGGTTTTTGAAGACCATCGCGTCGCGACCAGGAGGGCTCGCGTCGCGATGGAAGCAAGAAAATGGAAGAAAATGTTTTTGTTTGATTTCGCGTCGCGACCAGGAGGGTTCGCGTCGCGACCCTTCACTTGTCAGCAGCACCGCGTCGTGATGGTATCGTGTCGCGCGCGATGGAGCCCAGAAATTAGGGTTTTAATCAAGTTTCAGCGAAAGAACGGGGGGTGGTCAGTAGAGAGCAGCCAGAGGTCTTGGAACAGTAAGGAGGTGCGATTTTGGAGCTTTTCATCACTTGGGAACGAGGGTTGAAGGTTCCTATGTCTATCTTTGCTTGTATTGTCTTCCTTACTCTAGTTATGTCTTTATTCACCATGTGTAACTAAATTTCTATGATTAGGGAGAGATGATTCTCCCCAAACCTATGATATGGATTCTTTGTTATGGTTAATACAATTAGTTGTTTGATTCATCATAAGTCTATGCTTCTGAATGTAATACTTTATAGTTACATATGATAATTATAATGATTTAGGTATGTGATCACATAGGGATCTGGGTTGCATGCTCGATATGGGGTATTAGATCATGTACTTGTGATCACCATAGGAATATGGGATTGGATGCATGAATTCTCTAGTTCTTAAGTTTATTGCTTTACCAATTGGCATGATTCACCTAAGGAATTAGGGTAACTCAATTAGGTAAGATGGGTTTTGAGGCAAGGAATTGTCCTTAACCTACTTTAGTGAATTGAATCTGGTGTTTTAAACAATTAATTTGTAATTAGCTGAAGGTCCATAAGATAGGTGAGGGGAGAGGATTTGACCCCTAATCGCTTTTCTCGCTATTTCAACAACAGTTTTTATTTTCACGTTACTAAATTCAAAATCTGATCAATTGTCATAATCTAGAATTAATCAATTTTGCCATTGTTACAACACGCAATTCCTGTGGAATCGACCGGTACTTACCGTAATTTTATTACTTGCAACGTTTTCAGTACACTTGCTGAATTTCTTAACAAGTTTTTGGCGCCGTTGCCGGGAATTGTTGACTTTGTTGTCGACAAGGCTAACGAGTTGATTCTAGATATTTTTTAGTTTCTGTTTATTTTTAGTTACTTAACTTTGCTACTTGTTGGTTTTCTTGAACTTGTTGACGTTTGCTTAAGTGTTTGAGAGATTTGTGTATGCGGAGCAAGGGTCCACAAGAACTCTTGTTTGACCCGGAAATTGAAAAACTAGCAAAAGCAAATCGAAGAAAGGCTAAGCTTGCCAAGCAGCAAGCAAGGGAATTGTCACAGGTACAATCAGCTTCTACCTCGGTACCGGAAGATTTTTTGAGTGAAGAGGAAGAAATGGCTGATCCTCCACCTCCACCAAGACGTACTCTAGGTGACTTCGGGCGGAGAAATCAAGGTGCCCAAGCTTTAGCATTTCAACCAGCGGGCGTGGGCCAGTTTGACATCAAATCTTCTGTCCTTACTTCCTTTAAATCAAAGCAGTTCTCTGGGTCTGATGCTGAAGACCCCAACCAACATCTCTTCCAATTTTATGAGATATGTGGTACTACACACCCTGAAGGGGTGATTGATAATGCATAGAAGGTTCGTCTGTTCCCATTCACCCTAACGGGCAGGGCGAAAGATTGGTTGAACACGCTCCCAGGGAGTGTCAACACTTGGAATGACCTCGAGAATAAGTTCTTGGAGCGATTCTTCCCTGTCTCCAAGTTTATAAGGAAAAGAGCTGAAATCTCTAACTTTACTCAAGGGGAGTCAGAGTCGTTGTATGATTCTTGGGAGAGATTCAAACTGTTGCTAAAAAAATGTCCGGGGCATGGCATAGATGACTTCTTACAACTGCAAACTTTCTGTCATGGTTTGAGACCTCAGACAAGAATGATGCTAGATGCCTCAGCTGGAGGATCTTTGGGTACAAAGACTTGGGAGGAAGCAAAGCAGCTAGTAGAAGACATGGCCTCCAATGAATACAGAATTCAGAATGATTGGGGAGGTATAGGTAAAAAGGGTGTGCTGGAGCTAGATTTAAACAGTGCAGTGTTAGCCCAGGTGGGTGCATTTATTGTGGCAGAGAAGCCCATGAAGGGGATTGTGCAGCCCAAGGAGAGGCAATGGAACAAGCCAATTATATGGGAAATTTCCAAAAACAAGGTGGGAACCCTTATTCCAACACCTACAATCCTGGGTGGAGGAATCATCCCAACTTTTCTTGGAAAAACAATGAGGCCTCAGGTTCCCAACAACAGTCTCAAGCACCTAATCAACAACAAAAACCCCCTTCTCGGTTAGAAGATGCGTTGACACAGTTTATGCTGATGACCAAAAACACCTTCCAGTCCCAAGAACAGATAATGATAAACATGGGAAAGAATCATGAAGCATCCATGAAGAACTTGGAGACCCAAATTGGTCAACTGTCAAAGCAATTAGCTGAGAAGTCCAATGGTAGTTTCCCTGCAAACACTGTGGATAACCCCAAGAATGCGAACTGCAATGCTATCTCACTGAGAAGTGGTAAAGAGTTGAGACCCGTTGAGGTAGCCAAGCACAAGCCTAGTGAGGAATTGGAAAAAGAATATGAGGTGGTTGAAAAAGAAAAAGAAACAGGAAGTGAGAAAATTGAGGGGGAGGCAAGAGAGAAGGTCCAGGAGATCCCATCATACATGAAATTGCCCTACCCTCCATTACCCAAGAAGAAAGAGAAGGAGGAGCAATTCTCCAAGTTTAGGGAAGTTTTCTCGCGTCTCCAAATCAACATTCCCTTCGCAGAGGCATTAGAGCAAATGCCCATGTATGCAAGGTTCATGAAGGAATTGTTGACTAAAAAGATGAGGTTTAAGGATGATGAAATTGTGGCCCTATCCGAGGAGTGTAGTGCCATAATACAAAACAAGCTTTCTCAGAAGTTGAAGCTTCCTGGGAGCTTCACCCTCCCGTGCAAAATTGGTGAAGAAAAGGTTGATAAAGCGCTTTGTGATTTGGGGGCGAGCATAAACTTAATGCCCCTAGCCATGTGGAGGAAACTGGGCGGAGGAGAAGTGAAACCAACCACCATGACCTTGCGTCTTGCTGACAGGTCCATCAGGAACCCTTATGGGATTGTGGAGGATGTCTTAGTCAAGGTTGGCAAGTTCCTCTTCCCAGTGGACTTTGTAATTTTGCAACTGGATGGGGATACGGACGTCAAAAGCTCCATGAATGGGGGCAATGACATTCCTTTCATTTTGGGAAGATCCTTCCTGGCTACCAATACAGTAGTGATTGATGTGGCTGAAGGGACGGTGAAATTAAGGGTCCAAGATGAAGTTGTGACCTTCAATGTGCTTGAGTCCACCGCCCCAATGAAGGAAAAAGAAGAATGCCACTGCATTGAGACCACTAATTCCAAGATGGTTAGAAAAAAAAATCTACCACCCAACCCGTGAGAAGCCACCTGCTGTTTGAAAGGACCTGAAGGAAGCTACAAGTACATCTGGTAAGAACTGTAAGATGGAAGTGGAGTATGCCAATGGAGTGCTGAAAGAGGCGCTGAAAAAGCTGAGTGCTCCACCGGAGCCAAACTGAGTCATCTTCTGACAACCGTCAAGCTAGTGACGTTAAAGAAGCGCTGAGTGGAAGGCAACCCACTGTGAGGTAACAAGTCTCTAATTAAGTTTACTTTTTATGCAAAGAAAACCCAAAAAAAAATTGGGTGCTGCTACTTCCGCATCACATCAGGGAGGGATTTTAAAAGAAAAAAATCAAGAAAATTATTTCTGGCTGTTTTCGCGTCGCGACCCACTTGTATCGCGTTGCGATGAGGCAAAAATTCTCAGAAAAACGGTTAGTGTCTCGCATCGCGTCGCGATGGAGACAGGTCGCGTCGCGATACGACGAAAAATTGTCTAAATTTGCAACCTGCGCCACAAACAGCCACAAACATTGTCTTCCACCTCCCTTGTGCGCGAATTGCAGGCTCTCCTCCCCTCCAATTCGATTTTGGCACTCAACTTGTGAAAGAGCACACAATACTGCATCCTCAACACTCTCCAGGTATGATAATCCTCCCCATTACCCTTAATTTTGAATTTGTGGAAGTGTGATTTGAATTAGGATAGAAAATCTTTGTTTTTTAGAGTGTAGGAGAGGTATTTGATGAAATGCCTGAATAAAAAATTCTGTGTAGCCAAGGTGTTTGTGAAAATGCCCAAGTGAGTTTTGGCTAAGCAACCCAATTATTTGTGAAAATGCCTAAGTGAATGCTGCTTTTGGTTGCTAGCCTTGTTTTAATTCTGCGAATATTTCTAAACTTTAGGGTAGATGACTTTGTGCCCAGAAACTATGGTTTGGCTGTTTTGTTACCTTCTCTGCTGGAGTGGGGCCCACTCCAAGGACCCACCGAGAACTAACACTTTGTGCTGGATTCTGGATTTATTTCATTGCAGGACATTTACAGGTACACAGAAATGAGCAAACCAAGCAAGGCAGGGACCTCAAAGAGAAGGAGGGGGACCATCAGTTGAGGTTGACAGATTCAAGTCCCCCGAGCACGAGGAGCAGTACTAGCAGGTGGTCAAGGGCAAAAAGATAAATCCTGAGAGAGCCTATGACCTCGCCACAGGAGAGTTCCTGATCATCACTTCCACACTGCGGGAGTTGGGGTGGCTTCCGCTCAACGCAATGATTAGGCAGGCAAACCAGAGCCTAGTCAGAGAGTTCTACTCCAATGCCTACTGGGAGGAGGACAAGGACAAGTCTACATCAGTTTATGTTAGAGGAAAGACTGTGTCCTACTCTTCGGACAGCATTAACAGCCTGCTTGGGCTACCTACAGAGGCCTTCTGTGCTATGTGCACCGCTGCAGTTGCCCCCAGGAATATTGATTATGAGGGGACCTTGAGAGAGCTGTGCCGTCCAGGGGCACAATGGGTTCGGTACGTGCCAGGATCCCAGAGCTTCCTGCGCCGCTTTTGCAACATGGGACTGAAGCCAATCCCGAAGGTCTGGAATGCATTTTTCAACCAGTCAATCATCTCTTGTTCCAACTCTACTGATGTGAAGGTCAAGGTGGCCATGGAGCTATTGGCTATTATGAGAGGCCAGAGGGTGAACCTGGGGAGAGCCATATCTGAGAGCATTGCAGAGATAGTCAGATGTCCTAGGGCTAGATTGGGGCATGCCTCTGTGATCCATGCCTTATGTACACAGCAGGGCTGTCCTGAGTACCCTGATGACTTACTAGTTGACCCCAGGGAGCCCATCACCGCAGCCTAGATCATGAAGCAGCCCGAGGGGCCTATGGATGGAGCAGTACCACCACCACCACAGCCATCATCTCCATCACAGCAGCTAGCAGGCCCATCATACCGTCAGATGTATGGCAGCGACCCTTCCTTCTAGTATGACCTCCATATGGCCAACTGGTGCAGGACGTCGATGCTATTAAAGCAGCAGGGCATCGACACTTCCTTGCATCAGCTAGAGTTCATCAGGCCGCATAGGAGTACATGGCCGAGAACAGAGCGGCAGACCCATCATCATCATCCGTCCCAGCTGAGGCGCAGCCAGATCCCCAGGACCCACTACTTTCAGGGGATGAGTACATTGATGATCACATTTCTTTTCCATGAGCAGGAGGCTCATTTATCTTTTACTGTTATTTTCAGACATTTTTATCTTTCACTTTTAGTCCTACTTTCCCCTTTTGACTTTATTTTGCTTTTGGTCTGTACTATATCATTACAACTTATCCTGTGATATTGAGGCACCACTATCTTAAACTTTTTGCAAGCAGCTTCAATTATGATGATTTGTGGTGTTTAGCTTCATGTGTTTTACAGTTTACCTTGCGATTGCTAGTGTGTCAAATTTTATCATCAGGTATTGCTAGTGGTCATGCCAAAAGTTGAGGCAGATTGAGATCATCTGTGGGCATTCTCTCAAGTAACATCTCTAAAAAAATTCCCAGCTGCGAGGTTTGCCCCAAACACTTATTCTATTCATTGTGTGATTATTCCTTGCTTGCATTAGTCTGCAGAACTTGAGCTTGTACTTAACTATCTTGCATGTGATTTATATATACACTGAGGCAAATTTTTGAAAACCTGAGCCTTTCAAGCCAACCCTCTAATTGCTATCCCTTGTTAGCCCCTCTGAGCCTAATTGTTTATTTTTTGTAATTTTCCTGCAAATCATAGCCTAATTTTTCTTAACTTGGAGTAAGGTAGATTAAAGCATGAGAGTGGGGAAATATTCTAAGTTTGGGGTTGCTCATGGAATAGCAACATTCTAAGTTTGGGGTGGTATACAAGAGAAAGGAACACATAAAGGTCAAAAAAAAAATATAGTTAAGTTTGTGTGAATAGTTCCTTCTCTTGTGGAATGCTTTGGGAAAAATGCTGAAATTGACAAAGAGAGAGGTAGGCCTAACTCCGAGTTTTAACCTACTTATCCAAATTTTATCCACCCTCACCTAAGCCCCATTACAACGTTTGAAAGTCATCCAAAAGTGTGTGTGTATTTCTTGTGTATTGATTTGTATAGTACTTGTGCAAGCCTATGAAACGATGATGCAGGTACTGTGAATTGAGTGAATACCCTAAACACCTCAAAGAGAGAAACACTGGTGAGATGTGTGAAAAAGAGATAACTTGAGAATGCTTGCCTCCTTATGATCTTGTGTCTTACCGATTCAGTTGTCTTGCTACTGCATTAGGATGATGATGATTTTTGATATACTGTGTAGTTATTGGTTTGTGTAGAATGTGTGACAGCAAAATAAAAAAAGTAGCCACAGCCTGAATTGAATGTTTGCTTGAGGACAAGCAAAAGTTTAAGTTTGGGGTTGTGTTGACTCTCTGTCATATGATATAAGTTGTCCATTTTTAAGGCCAAAACTGCTTGAGTTTGATTGTATTTCAGTCATTATCTGGGGAATTAGCATAGGTTTTAGATAATTGTATTAGGAGTTCAATTTGTAAGTTATTCTCCATATTTCTGGTGTTATATTGTAATAGAAGACCTCCAGGTGTTGTGGCATCAACTGGCGAACCAGACACTTGCCCAGTGGTGCAAAACAATTGGAGGATTGGTTTTTGAAGTCCATCACGTCGCGACCAGGAGGGCTCGCGTCGCGATGGAAGCAAGAAAATGGAAGAAAATGTTTCTGTCTGATTTCGCGTCGCGACCAGGAGGGTTCGCGTCGCGACCCTTCACTTTTCAGCAGCATCGCGTCGCGATGGTATCGTGTCGCGTCGCGATGGAGCCCAGAAATTTGGGTTTTAATCAAGTTTCAGCGAAAGAACGGGGGGTTGGTCAGTAGAGCGCAGCCAGAGGCCTTGGAACAGTAAGGAGGTGCGATTTTGGAGCTTTTCATCACTTGGGAACGAGGGCTGAAGGTTCCCATGTCTATCTTTGCTTGTATTGTCTTCCTTACTCTAGTTATGTCTTTATTCACTATGTGTAACTAAATTTCTATGATTAGGGAGAGTTGATTCTCCCCAAACCTATGATATGGATTCTTTGTTATGGTTAATACAATTAGTTGTTTGATTCATCATAAGTCTATGCCTCTGAATGTAATGCTTTATAGTTACATATGATCATTATAATGATTTAGGTATGTGATCACATAGGGATATGGGTTGCATGCACGATATGGGGTATTAGATCATGTACTTGTGATCACCATAGGAATATGGGATTGGATGCATGAATTCTCTAGTTCTTAAGTTTATTGCTTTACCAATTGACATGATTCACCTAAGGAATTAGGGTAACTCAATTAGGTAAGAGGGGTTTTGAGGCAAGGAATTGTCCTTAACCTACTTTAGTGAATTGAATCTGGTGTTTTAAACAATTAATTTGTAATTAGCTGAAGGTCCATAAGATAGGTGAGGGGAGAGGATTCGACCCCTAATCGCTTTTCTCGTTATTTCAACAACGGTTTTTATTTTCACGTTATTAAATTCAAAATCAAATCAATTGTCATAATTTAGAATTAATCAATTTTGCCATTGTTACAACACGCAATCCCTGTGGAATCGACCGGTACTTACCGTAATTTTATTACTTGCAACGTTTTCAGTACACTTGCTGAATTTCTTAACAATGGTATGGATGAGGATGTGTCTCAAAAGAAATATGCTGAATGTGACATCACCTATTCTATGGAGATGATATGGTCGAGATTTAATTCTATGACTCCTGAGGAGAATTTTGTGTTCAAGAAACAGGTTGATGAGCTGGCATTTCCTACCACATCTTCAATGGTTCCACCACCATCTAAAATTAAAACAAAGGGTGCACCAAAGAAGAAGAAGCAAAAAATGTATGATGTGAATTATTTGGTGTTCAAAGACTTGCAGAAATTAAGGAGTCACTGTTTGCTAGGAATTATGGGTGGTAGGATGCGGACAAGTGGCTGACAATGCCTGAGATGGGGTACATTATATTGCATTATCTTTGACATCTTCAAATACTTTTTTGCCTTTGAGAGGTTTTTATTCACCAAGTAAGAGTCGCAGCATCATTTCTATTCTTAACGTTAACAACATTCACTGGGTGCATGTTGCGCTTTTGTCTGAGTGTCATTGCCTCCGATTGGTCTTCAGTGGGAGCGTTATTCATATGACGATGCTAGCTACTTCATGGTTGGATCCTTTTATAGGACGTTTCCAACTATGGGTGTCTTTAGCTCTGGTCCCGAAACCACCATCTCATTCACCAAAGATTTTAGACTTATCAGCTAATTCTGAATCAGATTGACGTTTCACTAATATTTTATCACCTTTTTTGTATATAACATTCCTTATATTTAGAGCTTATATTAACCTGAATTTTATTTATTTATTATTATACAAAACGGATTTATCTAATTAATAGATAAATCCGTTAGTGTAAATTAACAAAATGGATTTATCAGATTTATCTATTAACTAAGGTAAATCTGTTATCAAAACATAACAAAACGGAATTATGTATCTCCTATGTAATTCCGTTTTGTTATTTTAGGCGTACCGGATTTGTGAGTCGAATTAAATCCGTTACCCATTTTTTGGTAAAAACGAAATTATCTAATTAAAAGATAAATCCATTGTGTTATTTTTCAACAAGTGGATTTATCTATTAATTACATAATTCCGTTACACATCAATTTGCAAGGGTATTTTGGGAACAATTGATTTGTGGGGGTATAATGTCTCATTGTGGGGGTACATAAAATTAATAAGACCCTTGAAGAAGTGGGTTTTGACTCTTACATGGCCCAACTGAATTGACGTAGTGCGCAGTAATAAGCATCCTAATTGAGGTTCAAACTTCATACAACCCCACACTACTCATTGGACACCCCCCAATCTTGTAAAAAGATCAAAATGTCATTAATGAAACGCACGTGTTGTATTTTTTATTGGGATTACGCAGCTTCGAAAGTTTGGTTCCAAACCCATTCAGAACCAATTTCTGAATTTTTAAAGGTTCGAAAGTTTGGAATCGTACCGGTTTGGAACAAAATTTCCGAACCTGTGTAAGCTTTTGCGTTTGATAGCATTTCATTTGATACAATTATTGGTGATTTAAGTGCATCACTAGTTAACTACTGGTAATAGATTTTATAACTTGAATTTATGCATACCTTTGTGTAAATTTGAATTGACAATACATAGGTTGCTGGTGTGGTGGATGTGAGTGATTCTTCTCTTGGACCATCTTGACAGGATTTGTGTACAACAACGTGTCACGGTAGTTCAAGAAAATTAAAAATCAAAGCTATCAAAACTTCCGAACCCAGTCATTATTGCTTTTGACTTCTCTACCACCCAGTCATTATTGTCTGTTGTTGCTTACACATGTTCGAAAGTTTGGTTCTGAATCGGTACGGTTTGAAACTTCCAAACCTTTAAAAATTCAGAAATGGGGGGGGGGGGGGGGGTTTGAGAGTGTGTTAAGGTATTCTGGAAATATTGGAGGGTTAGGGGTGTCAAGTAAGTAGAGGGGGTATGTGCCTCATTTTATGTTATCTTTCACAAGTTTCTTTTTTTTTGACTAAATCTTTCAGAAGACCCCAAAGTATAATCTTCAGTAAGTTTTTATCTTTACAATATTTATAACATATTTACAAATATTCTATTTTTTATTAAACATCTATAATTAAAACAAAAAATATATATTTCTAACACATAAGTTTTACTATAATTCAATTTTCTAATATAATGTATCTTTCTTACAGATTGTTTTGGATTTTTATTGGGAAATTTACTCATTTTTTATTTTTTTAACTGTTTTTATTTAGTTTTTTTTTTACCAAAAACTGTTTTTATTTAGTTTTTTTTTACTCAACTGTTTTTATTTAGTTAAATAGTTTGATTTGTGATGTTTTGGGCCTAGATATAAATTTTTTTTATCTATTTTTAATTGTTTTCCTTGCCGGCCCAAACCAATAAAGAAAGGGCATTACATCTCAAAAATTTGGACAAAGAAAAGGTTCGAAATTCTTATTTTAACTTAATATCAATGACGGATTTCCTTACAACATATTAGTGTTAAGTTTGTAAAACACAAATTTTCAAAAAAAGGGTTACTTTGGGTGACTCATAGTTGTGGGACTTCAAACCCCATTGTTGGTGATTTTGTTGAATTTTTTTAGCACTTTGTACCAGGTAAATGATTTTTTCTAGAAAACTATAAATTCTAATACAAAAGGGTTACTTCATTATTATAAGAAATGAAAATATTTAAATATAATTAACCGTTACATTAAAATTAACGGCTAATATTACGTCATTAATTTTGATTTAACAATTGTAATTAAATATTCTTATTAGCCGTTAATTTTGTCTTAGATATTCTCTTTGGATAAAAAATATTCTTAAATTAATTTAGAATAACCAAATGACTAGTGTTATTGTCGGTGTTTGTCGAAGTCTTATTATTCATTTAAGCTTTTCATACTAATTGTTATAATGACTAGAATATATAACCCTAATTGTTATAATGTTTCTTTTTTAATTTTTGTTTTTGTTTTTTCATAGTTAATGTGCGGGTAACAAGTGCGGGTAAGGATACTTAAGTATCTAAAGGGTGCCCAAGATACTGACACGAGTATGGGTTTGGATATGAGTATATTTTTCAAATGTGAGTATGAAAACAAGTAGTACGGTACTGATTTAGAGGGTACCCATTGCCACCACGTCTCTAAACGCCAAATTCTTAGCAAACTTCATATCTTTCTTCACTCCATGAGCTCGACCAGTCGCCATTATGGGACCTTCATTCTTTAATTTGTTTTTTTTGAAAACTACATAATATATTCAAGCATTATCACAAGTAAGCATGTCTACGACTATAAGAAATCAGGTTATTACCGATGGCCTATTACTGACAGACAATAACCCAGTTAGTAACAAACCAGTTTCCGGAAGATGTGGCCGTCGATAATAGGCTAGGGAATTTGGAAAAAGGGAGGGATTTTAAATTTAGTACCGAGGGAGTTTTCGACGGATTTGGCTGTCGGTAATGAAAATTTATGACTGTTGTGGTTTTCGACCGAGTCACTTTATTACCGACAGTCTTGCCCGACGAAAATATTCACTTAAACCAAAATTTCGCATATCATAACCTCATTTCGCTCATTCTTGTTCTCTATTTTCCCTCACTTTCTTCTCTCTTTTCTCTCACTCTCCCATTCCGCTTCCACCACCACCACCACCACCATCCTGTCATCGCCTCCTTAACCACCACCACTTCTCTCTCTCTCTCTCTCTCTCTCTCTCTCTCTCTCTCTCTCTCTCTCTCTCTCTCTCTCTCTCTCTCTCTCTCTCTCTCTCTCTCTCTCTCTCTCTCTCTCTCTCTCTCTCTCTCTCTCTCTCTCTCTCTCTCACCGCCTCACCAAAACGTCACGCGATCGCCACCTTACCATTGCTTTCTTTTTCTCTCACTTTTAAAAGATAGTTCTCTAATATTATTTTTTGTTTTTTAGGTTTTTATTAGCACTACAAGAAAATTGACATATACCAACGGACGCCTATATCGATGGTAAATAAAACTGTAGGTATAGGTATCCTACACCTACAACAAGTTAAAAAAACCGTGGGTATAGATTCACAGGAAAGATTGTGGAAAAATAACTGTGGGTATAGGTAATTTCCTATACCTATGAAGTTAAATTTCGTTAGTATAGGTATTAGCGGGAATTGTTCCCACTTTGACCAAAAGTCCCCTCTTTTTTTTTTACCAAAATAATTCCCTCTCTTTTTTTTACCCAAATAATTCCCTCTCCCTTTGTTTTTACTCAAATAATTCCCTCTCCACTAAAATATTCTACAGAGAAGAGAAAACGATCGAGAGAACGAGAAGCAGAGAAGAAAGAACGAGAAGAACGCAGAGAAGAAGAAAGAACGACGTCGCTGTCCACCCACCGCCGCGAGCCACCGCGCCTCCCCGAGCCACCTCCGGATCTCCTTCTTCACTACTCCACTGTGTGTAGAGAGAAAGAAACGATCGAGACACCCATTGTTCTTTCCTGTGAATTAACAGGAACTGTGGTGACAAAATGACAGGAATGCTATCTTACGTGAATTAGATATCGCTCACCCAGCTGCCAAGGTTCTTGTCTCTTTTTTTTTCTTTCTTTTCGTTGATATTGCTTTGTTGGGCATACATATTGCTATCTTGACAACGTCTTGTTACAACACCATTTTCTGGTTTGCGTTGAATTTTCTAGGTTTAGTTCCTCTTTGGTTTTAAGACTTTCTGATATTGTTAGTTTACTTGGATGGCTACAGTCTATGATTGAATTAAGTCGCACCCAAGACGAAGAAGTAGGAGATGGAACTACATCTGTCATCATTCTTGGTATGTTCTTTACATGTGTGTTTGTTAATTTTATGTATATATGTGTCATATATATTCAATAATTGATTGTCATCTAGTGCTATATTTAGTGTGGGCATGTTATCGAGTTCTTTTTTATGAAGTGAAACTGGAAAATGATTCTTCATCAAAGCAACAACAACGCCAATTACCACCACCATGTCTTTCTCCACTAGGTTTTGTTGATTACATGATCAATCGATGCTAAAAAGTCCCGTCATGTATTAGATCTAATCTAAACTCTAACAATAGATCATTTTTCTCTAAATCGCTATTAATGTTTTGGTCTGTAGTTTTTCTTGCTCTTCTTCTCTCTCTAAGTATTGTATTCATAAGAGTTCATTTGTAGATTTTGAATGGTAGAAATCCTGTTTTTTGAGAATTTGTCTAGTCCCTTTGTAACAGTCCTAATTTTTCTCTCTCTTGCTAAGCGAAGGAAAAGTTCAAGGTATGTAGCGATTATCCGTTCTTCTTTTTGTAGCTTTTGCCTTGCCTTGTGTCCATCGATCTTTCTTGTTCCCTCTGTTTTGGTGATTTGATATTAGCCAAATTTTGTAATTTGTGTTAACGTTGTTGTGTGTGGGGGTGGGGTATCATTATATTCAGAATCCTCCTCCAAAAGTTAGAGTTAGTTTAGATAAAATCAAAGATGATATTTATATTAAGAAACTTATATTTGAATATGCTAATAAACTTGAAACCAATGTTTATATACTTGCGCATGTTTGATAGGCCTAAACTGTAACCATTGAGATTGGCCTTAAAGCCGAGCCTCAAAGATATTATTCTTTAGAATGAAAACCAACATGTACATCATTTATTACAACATAATTTCACTTGTTCCTGTTGGTTATGTCAAACACTTTATTTTTTTCAGTTAATTTTGTCAAATGGAGAATAGAGAGTGGATGCGTGATCCATCAAAATGTAGTGAGGAATATATTCGAGGGGTTAATGAATTTCTTGAATTTGCTTTTCAAAACTCAGCAGTCAACGGAAAAATATTGTGTCCTTGTAAAACATGTGCCAACTATAAATCACATTCTCGCGGAAGTGTTTATGAACACTTAACTGATCCACGATGTGGGTTTCTTAGAGGTTATAGGCAATGGATATTTCACGGTGAGAGGCCTACACCTTCAAGTAGACCAATTGAACAACAATCAGAAAACGTGCATGACATGGATGGATTAATTCATGATGTTTTTGCAATGCATCCTACAGAAGAGCCAAGTTGTGGTGAAGATGAAAGGAACCCGGAAGTAGGAGAAAATGTTAAGTTTTACCAATTGGTAAAAGAGAATGAGATAATGCTCTATCCAAATTGTAAGAAGTATAGCAAGCTATCATGTATGGTACATCTGTATCATTTAAAGTGCTTCATGGGTGGAGTGACAAATCATTCTCTATGTTACTTGATTTATTGAGAGATGCTTTACCAGAAGGAAATGTTTTGCCAAAGTCATACTATGAAACAAAGAAGATGATTTCAGGGTTAGGTTTAGGGTATGAGAAGATTCATGCTTGTCCTAATGACTGCATATTGTATCGGGATATATATATCAAAGATCAAGTATGTCCTAAGTGTGGTGTGTCAAGGTGGAAAACAACAAATGAAGATGTACAAGCCAATGGAGCAGAGTCTTCTGAAAAGAGAAAGAACTTGCCTGCAAAGGTCCTTCGATGGTTTCCTTTGAAACCGAGGCTGCATAGGTTGTTCATGTCATAAAAAATTGTTGAATCAATGAGATGGTACCATGAGGGTAGAGTTAATGATGGTTCTCTTAGGCATCCAGCTGACTCACTTGCTTGGAAGGAATTTGATGCTCGATATCCAACATTTTCGTTTGATCCTCTTAATGTTCGGTTAGCAGTGGCTTCTGATGGCTTCAAGACTATGAGTATTACCCATAGCACTTAGCCCGTCATGCTAGTTCCTTATAATCTACCTCCTTGGATGTGCATGAAACAATCATTCTTCATGCTATCATTGCTAATTCAGGTCCTAAAGGTCCTGGAAATAACATTGATGTTTATCTACAACCATTAGTACAAGAGCTACAAGAGTTATGGAATGATGGAATTCAAACCTTTGATGCCTACAAGAAAGAGATATTCCAACTTCATGCTGCTGTAATGTGGACTATTAACGACTTTCCGACATATGCAAACCTATCCGGATGGAGTACTAAAGGTCAATATGCTTGTCCATGTTGTGGTTTTGAAACTTCCTCACGATGGTTGCGTAATGGTAGAAAGTTTTGCTACATGTCCCATTGTCGTTGGTTAGCGGCTAACCACAAGTGGAGGTTGAATAGTAAGGATTTTGATAGGGAAAGGGAGCTCAGGGGTCCTCTTAAAAGGCTTGATGGGACTGAAATTTTGAGTCAAATAGATGAAATTAGGGAAGAGTATATAAAGGAGGGGGGACAACCTTGGAAAAAGAAGAGCATTTTCTTCACTTTGCCCTATTGGCAATATAATGTATTGCGCCACAATCTCGATGTGATGCACATTGAAAAAAATGTATGCGATAACATAATTGGTACATTGTTAAACCAAGAGGGAAAATCCAAAGATAACTATAAGGCACGGGCTGACCTTGTAGATATGGGCATAAGAAGTATGCTTGAGGCCTAGCACTAAAAGTAGTACAATGCTTTTGCCTAGAGCATGTTATCAAATGACAACCAAAGAAAAAGACTCTTTTTTGAGCGTTCTCAAGAATGTCAAAGCTCCGGATGAATGCTCATCAAATATTTCACGTTGTGTTCAAGTCAAGCAGCGCAAGATATTTGGCTTAAAAAGTTATGATTGTCATGTTTTGATGCAACAGCTTATCTCAGTGGCATTAAGGGGTTCCCTCCCAGATAAAGTCACTTCAATTACGGTTGATCTCTGTAATTTCTTCAAGAAAATATATTCTAAAGTACTTACAGTGGATTTTCTAGCACAGCTAGAGTCTCAAATAGCCATAACACTTTGTCAACTAGAAACAATCTTTCCTCCATCATTTTTTACCGTGATGATGCATTTGGTTGTTCATTTGGCATATGAAGCCAAGGTTGCTGGACCGGTACAATATCGATGGATGTATCCTATTGAGAGGTATGAATTATTTATTTGACATGGTATTTTAATAAGTTATTAGAATGCTAAAAGGTTTGATATCTAAACCAAAATTTACTTCCAGGTTTCTTCTTACTCTCAAGTCATTTGTACGCAATAGAGCACATCCAGAAGGGTCAATTGCAGAAGGTTTTTTGGCAAATGAATGCTTGACCTTTTGTTCCCAATATCTATCTGGGGTTGAAACTAGGTTCAGTAGACCTAGCAGAAATGATGATTAGATTGATTCTACATTGATAAATGATGCGGCCTTTTTACATCCTATTGGAAGACCGCTAGGAAGGAAAAAACAACAAAAGTTACAGTTAGGGAAGCACAAGAGAGTGAGCAGAACTAAGCTCGATAACAAAGAGTTAATGCAAGCTCACAAATATGTTCTTTTAAATTGTGACGAAGTCACTCCATTTATAGAGTAAGACAAATCAATTGTCCGTTTTACACTTGTTTAAAAGTTTGTATAACTCTTTTAATTCTATCATCATTATTTTTAGGGAACACATTGGACTTCTTAAGAGAAAGTCCCGCCGCGACGATTGTCACAACTTGAAATTGATAAACAACACATTCAAAACTTTGGTGATTGGTTTCGAGATAGGGTGAGCTCCAAAAAATGAATTACTTGAAGTTTAATGGTTGTTTTCATAATGTAATTGACTTTTGTTCTTGAAATATTTTAGATTCATCGCTTCGATGAACAAATGAGCACTCAAGTTACTAATCGACTTCGGTGGTTAGCTCGTGGGCCATCTGACGTAGTAAGGAGATACACAGGTTATGCCATTAATGGTTTTAGGTTCCACACAAAGAAAAGAGAGAGATACTTGAAAACACAAAATAGTGGAGTAGTTGTAAGGACTAAGACCTCAAAACATGAAATTAATTACTACGGGGCAATAACTGATATAATCCAGTTGGATTATTCTGGCAAGTACAAGGTTGTGTTATTCAAATGTGATTGGGTTGACATCAAGAAAGGTGTCAAGAAAGATAAGTTTGGGATGACATTGGTGAATTTCAATTTTTTGAAACATACTGGAAAAGATATTTGTGATGACCCATTTGTTTTTGCATCACAAGCTAAGAAGGTGTTTTATGTATATGATGAGAGAAACAAAGATTGGCCAGTTGTTTTGAATGCAAAGGTCCGGGATATCTATGATATGGGTGATGAGGAATCCAATGAAATTGAAGAAATCGGTGACCAACAAATGCATGATTCAAGCGAAGCTACTCAAAATGATAATGATTTGATTGGGCTTTCAGTTATTGATGATAATGATTTCTTTGAAGTTGCTGTTGATTTTGATAATCATATTGATGATGAGGATTGATATGAAGAGGGGGGATATGTTTTAATTGCGAATTACTTTTTTGATGCAATTAGACTTAATTACTTTTTGAGGATATATTATTCAGTTTAGATGATTTAAAATTATATTTTTATGATACATGTAAACTAGTTCAAGCTTATGTTATGATTAAATTCTTCACCTTCTTATTTAAAAGAACTGCAGAATGGGAAGGAGAAGAAAATTAAATATTGGGCGCCGTGGCAGTAAAGGAACACAATCTGTTCCGAGTCAAACAACCTCAACCCATGCCCAAGGAAGTAATACTGAAGGTTACATACACGAGTCTGCAGATTCCCAATCCAATCCTTCTGATATAGAAGGAGAAGAAGCACAAGTTGAAAAAGGTATAAATTGTATGTTGTTTCTACTTTTTATATTATTTATGTACAAATAATATTTTATATGTTTTTATGTATGTTGTTTTACTTTTAGATCCTGAACCTAAACGGTTGAGAGGCCCAACAAGAATGCTAGATGTATGGGATATGGAAGATGAATTCATAATTGTTAATTTGGACAAGTATGGTCGACCCGTTGGTGAGGAGGGGACAACTCTTACTCGTTTCATAGGCACCATGGCTCGAAGGCCTCAATATGCTCCCATCAACCACAAATCTTGGAAAGACATGCCAAAGAAGGACAAAGATGTGATGCTGAAAACAATAGAGGTATTATTGTTATCTACTTAAATTAAGATGTATTAAAAGTTGCAATATGACTTATTGTGCTGAATTATATTTCATTTATCACTATTTAGTCCAAATTTGAGTTTGTCCCTTCTGTAAATGACACAATAAGAGAGTATTTGAAATCTGAGATAATATACCTGTCTCGCAGCCTACTGATGCTTCTAGTGTCCTAGGCGAAATGAATTCTCAAAGTCCAGACAATGGTGAAGATAATGGCACTAATGAAGACTAGAAGCTAATTTTCTGTTGAGGGAGTAGGCTTAGAAGTTTAAGTGAATGGAATTCGTTTTTTGTAATTTTGGTATTATTATAAGCTCTTTAAATGCCAATATGGCACTCTTATATTGACATTTTTAACTATTTTGTAATTTGATATGTTTGTAAGACTTATGTTAATTTTCAATATGAGTAGAGTTTGACTTTATTTTTGTTTTATATTTAGTTTTTAATTGGTTTAATATTTAATAAAAAGTATAAAATTATCATAAGTGTTATTAATATAAAAATTGTAGACACAGGAAAATTTTCTTTTTTTACTAAATCTATAGTGATGGAGGTTCAGCTGTGGGTATAGCAAAACTAATAGGTGATTTTAAGACTTATTCCAACTGAATATAGGCGTGGGTATAGCAAAAATAATAGGTGTTGATAAGGCCAATACCAATGGAAATGTAACCGTAGGTATAACACCAGGGTTTTTCCAACGGCTAAAGAAACTGTCGCTGTAGGCTATAGCGACAGCAAAAATTCGCGGTCCTAGGCCGAAATCCACCACGGTAATGAACGTGCGTCGGTATAGGTTTTACGGCCTATACCTACGCTTTTCGACCCTTTACCCACGAAAATTTACTGTCACTATTGGTCAATTTTCTTGTAGTGTAGTTATTTGTTTTTTCAGTTAATGATAATTAGATTTTAGTTTATATTTCGCTCGTTAATTTATGAACCCTAGGATTATTGAAATTGTACTGTTGAACCCTAGGATTAGAAATTGTTTTTATTGAAATTGTTAATTGATGAATCCTAGGATTAGAAACCTAGGATCAGGTTGATGTTTAGATTTATGACATTGTTAATTTGGAAAAGTTGAAACTAGAAATGGTGTTATAGTGTGTTGTTAGTGGAGAATGGAGAGGTGTTCTTCACCCTCATATTTTGCTCGAAATCATTTCTATTGAGATAAATGCGAGACAATACTAACATTGATAGGGTTGGGAATTAGAAAAATTTCCTTCACTACTTGGATGGGAAAGGGGTTGTGCTGTCATTGACCCCCATATTTGGCTCGAAATCATATTCACTAAGATCATATCGATGAATTTGAATCAATTGAATTGTATTTGGGTTTACGATAGGTTATATCTTGGAAGAGCGGGATTGAAGAAATCTTATGTACACTACAAAAAAAACAGGACTTTGCGGCGGGCAAAATCCGCCGCAAAATCCAACTTTGCGGCGGATATTTGAACTTTGCGACTGAATTTTGCCGCCAGTAGCCAGCTCGAAGCAAACGCGTTGCGGCGGATTATCCGCCGGAAGTTTGCGGCGGATTTAGAGGCGCCGCAAAATCCACCACAAATTTGAGGCGGATAATCCGCCGGAAAGGGGTCAAATTTTTCCCGCAAAATATCCGCCGGAAAACTCCCAATATCCACCGCAAAGTATCCGCCGCAAACGACACAAATCCGCCGCAAACGACACAAATCCGCCGCAAAGCGTTTTAATTAAAAAATAAATTTTATTTTTTTAAAAAAAGCGTTTTAATTAAAAATACATATTATTTTATTAATTTTTTTAATTATTGATAAAAAAATAAAATCCAATAACTAGTTAATTTTTAATTTAAAAAAATAAATATTGGGAAAAGCAGTAAAATATTATCACCAAAAAAATATCCATACAATTAATAAAATATCCATACAAAAAAATAAAATAATCTAAAGCTACTCGGGTGCCTGCCGGTCAATGTCATCAACATTATTATAATATGTATCATCTTGAAGTAAAGCACTGGGCGATGACATTTGGACATTAAGATCAATGTCCAGCGGGGGTGACCGCTGCTGGGGGTACTGCTGGTTTAGCTGGATCAGGGGTGACTGATGTTGGGGCTGCTGGTATGGCTGGCGGGGTGACTGATGTTGCTACTGGTATGGCTGGAATGGCGGCGCATACTGCGGTGTATACTGCGGGGGATATTGGGATGCATACGGCGGGGGATACTGGGGTGCATACTGCTGCTGGTAGTAATGCTGCTGTGGCGGCGGCGGGTAGGATGCTGATGAGGATGGCCTCGAGTGCTGAGACACCATCTGATCCTGCAATAACTTAAAGCGCTCCTCCATGCGCTCCTCAGCTACCCTAGCCTGCTCCCGAATCGCCTGAATTTCCCGATCACTTTGATCCCGAATCGCCTGAATTTCCCGATCGCTTTGCTGCTGCCGCTCGACAATCTGACGCTGAGCCTCGCTCAGTTGCTGCGTCAATTGCCTAACCTCATTCAACTCACCAGCATTGGGAACATAATTGCGACCAGTCGAGGATCCAGATTGTGAATCTGATAGACTCGGAATAATGCTTGTTCGAAAAGCAGCCGGTCCAATACCACCTGATCCTACCAGACGATTAGTCTTTTGGGGACCAACTGCTCTCTCCCAAACATCACGAGCTACTCTAGCCTTCTCCACTGGATCGACAGCTGCCCCACTGCTCTGTTGTGACTGATGGTACTCAGCCATCCCACCCTCGAAGCTCTCCTGAAAAAAATAACCCAACAAATAAATAACTAATTATTAATATAAATAATAAACATTAATTAATATATATAATTGTAAAAGTAGTTTTACCTGAATACGTCTCGCCCGATCTGTAACGTACTCACCAGTCTCTTCCACCATATGCATGTGGCAATGCAACTCAGACAAAGTGATTGGCCTTTGTTCCCTCTCCACCTATATATATATATATATATGTACATAAATATATATTATTAATTAAATACACATATTGAAAATGACTAGTTAGTTATTATAAATAATTAGTTAATTAATCAAGTAATAAATTAAGTAATAAATTTACCAAACGCATGTAATGCGTTGCAGTATTAACACTCCCCCCCGTGTGTGTGCAACCACCTTTTTCAGAAGCACGGTTCTTCTTGGCTTTCTCACAATAATTCTTAAATCCTTCATCTTTCTGCCAATACTCATTAAACTCAGCCCAAGTTGAGTCTCCCATATAAGATGGCTTCGTACCCGTATTGCGCGCCCTCCGCATCAATTCAGAATAGCGATGAGAACACTCTCTCAACTGCGGCTTGCTCCCCTGGATACCATGTACATTTTTCCTATTTAAGAAATTTACAATAATGTTGTTAATTATAAGGCAATAATTAATTAATTAATCAAGTCAATATAAAAGATAATACACCAAATTAATTATTTCGTAGAATCGAATAACTTACCAAAAATGATCTTAACATCTTCTTATTTGCATCCTTATCTTTTCTAACTTCCGTCCAGTTCTTCCAGCTCTTGGTAAAATTCTCCTTGATTGTTTTTGTGATGGCGGTAGCTGAAGCCTTCGAAGGAATAAAAATGCATTAAAAAAAGATGAATTTTGTTACACCAAATATAAGTTATATATAAATGGCAACAAAAATAAATTAATAAATAATAATATATATATATATATATATATATATATATATATATATATATATATATATATATATATATATATATAGACTTACGAATCGCCAACAATCTGCAATATGATACGCCCATCAGGTGTAACCCTAATCACATCAGTCCCATCAATGAATGTGCGTACCCCATCCGCATCAACATGTGTCAGGGATAAGCCCTCAGTACCAACAGGAATCGATGGGCCCCCTGCAGTACTAGTACTAGCACCATCCTCAGACACAGGTGGTGGCAAATATCCGCCAGTAGTAACAACAACACGCGTAGGCTGAACACGGCGCCCTAGGCGAGTAGATGTCTTCCGCCTGCTAGTGCTGGCGGCATCGGGAGGTGGAGGAGGAACATATGCGCCGTCATGATCGGATCCCGAGTCATCATGAGATGCCATATCTCTGTATAGATCTAAACATATACATTTAAACAAAACAAACATACTAAACAAGGTTAACATAAACATATACAAAACTCATGCATTAAAATAAATAATTTGAATCCCATTCATTCTCAAACAAATAACATCCTTCATTAAAAATAACATCTTCATTAAAAATAGAATTGTTGAAACATAAATTACATTCATTCTAATTTGAATCCCATTCATTCTCAAAATCATCATCATCGGAGGAGTGAATTCTTGATACACCAATGTGGTCTGTTGCATCTTCACCATCAGCATCTTCGTCATCAACAACTTCATCGCCGGTGTTTGGCTCATCACATAAACGAACAATGGGTTCAACTTGAATCACTTCATTTACATTAGACATCTCTTCCATTTGATATGGCATATCTTCCACCGTGTCATCATTTGTCTGATCAATGCGACATCTTGGTTTTGTTTTAATTGCGACACACCAACCACGCCTATCAGTCTGCATTGATGGATAAGGGACATAATAGACTTGTCTCACATTTTGTGCAATGACGAACGGATCATACGGTCGATATCTACCATTCATTTTAATGTCCACTGTATTTGACTTTGGATTCACCTTTGTTCCTCGAGCAGACGGATCAAACCAATTACAATAAAAAACCACTACCTTTGGACTAAAATCTAGATGGGGGTACTGAAGTTCATATATGTGTTGAACCACACCATAAAAATCATCTTCACCTCCTCCAGTGACCCCCTTCATGCACACTCCACTATTGACTGTCTCTCTGCCCTGTGTCCATTCATTAGTGTGAAATTTGTATCCATTGACAAAGTATGTGTGCCATTCTTTAACACATCTTCGAGGACCGTCTGATATGTTCCTCAAGTGTTGGTTGGTAGGATTTGGCGGGAGGGAATACACATATTGACTAAACCACATTGGAAAATGCGCATGAATATGAGCAGAAGATTGGTCTTCACGTACTGCCTCTGATGACAAAAACTCCCTAAAAAGAAATAATTTAATTGTTACACTTGTCTACTATATTAACTAATTAAGATCGATTGTTAATGTTGAGGAACATACTCAATAAATGGTTGCACCTTAGTACAGTTTATCAACACATGAACATGTGCTGAACTTAACTCTTCATCTGTTAGCCAGTGAGTTGACTCCTTCCCAGATGGACGACCGGGTAGACAAAAGACAGACAAAGCCAAAGGATGTCGCCATTCAGTATCCACTTCATTTCGACTGCTTCCAGGAGCAAACTGATTCTTGAAATAATGAGAACAAAAATGTGTTGTTTCACAGTGTAGGTAAGAAGAACATATCGATCCTTCAACTCTAGCTTTGTTTTTCACCGATCTTTTTGAATCACCCATGAACCTAGAGAAAATGATCGATATTAATATAATAGTCATATATTTTAATTTAAACTTTTTTCTTATATTATAATTAAAAATTAGCTGACCTTTCAAACGGATACATCCATCTGTATTGGACAGGTCCGCCAAGTTTAGCTTTATATGCGAGATGCACCGGTAGATGCTCCATAGAATCAAAGAAACCAGGTGGAAATACTCTCTCCAACTTTCATAAGATAAGTGGGATGTCTTGTTCCATTTTTGAAAGATCATCAGCTTTTAGCGTTGCAGAACACAAATTCTTAAAGTATTGACTTATTTCAATGAGCGGATTCAAAACGTGTGTTGGCAACGAACTAAAAGCGATAGGAAGTAAGCACTCCATGAATACGTGACAATCATGACTCTTCATCCCATGCAACCTCCCATTATCCACATCCGCACATCTAGATAAATTGGAAAAATAACCGTCTGGCATTTTCAACTCTTTTATCTACTGATAAACTGCTTTCGCTTGTTCGGTAGATAAAGTATAATTGGCTTTGGGTTTCAAAATCCCAGTACCTTGCTCAACCAACAACAAATCCTTTCGTCTACAGAAATGATCTATATCCTTCCTAGCTTTCTCATTGTCTTTCGTTTTGCCTTTCACGTTCATGACAGTGTTAAATATGTTGTCAAAAAAATTCTTCTCTATATGCATGACATCGAGATTGTGTCTCAATAGATTATCTTTCAAATAGGGAAGTTCCCAAAAAATACTTTTTTTTGTCCAATTGTGCCATTGTCCATAGCCATCTGGACGAGAAACAACACCGGCTACGACTTCCACAGGAGGGATATCCCTAACACTATTCCAAACTTCCTCTGGTGTCAACTGACGAGGAGGTCCAGCTGTTTCAACATTTCCCTTGATGAACGCATATTTCTGCTTTCTAAATGGGTGATCCATAGGTAAGAACCTACGGTGCGAGTCAAACCATGAAACTTTTCCTCCGTATTTAAGACTAAAAGCCTTTGTGTCAACCATGCAAATCGGACACGCCATCTTACCATGTGTTCCCCATCCAGACAACATTCCATAGGCAGGGAAGTCATTAATGGTCCACATCAAAGCCGCCTTCATCACAAAATTTTGTTTGCGTGCCACATCATAAGTTAAAACACCATTCCACAACCTTTTTAGGTCATCAATCAAAGGTTGCAAATAGATGTCAATACCAGCTGTTGGATTACTTGGCCCTGGAATAATAGAATTTAAAAACATGTATGGTTTGGACATACACATTTCTGGAGGAAGGTTGTATGGGGTAACAATAACTGGCCAACATGAATACGGTGTTGCCGAGGCTTGAATATATGGTGTGAAACCATCAGAGCACAAACCAAGCCGAACATTGCGTGGATCACTGGCAAAATCTGGATGAACACGATCAAAATGCTTCCAAGCTTCACCATCAGATGGGTGACGTAATTCACCAGAATTATTTCTATTTTGATGGTGCCATGTCATTTTACCCGCGGTCTCCATTGAAGTAAACATCATCTGTAGCCTTGGAATAAGAGGCAGATAGAACATTGATTTTCGTGGAACCGGTTTGCCTCTGCTCATCCCTGATCTACTGACACGATAGCGTGGTTGTCCACACAACTTGCATTCCGACAACTCTCCATCATTTATGCCAAACTCATTGTTATAATAGAGCATGCAACCAGACACACAACAATCAATCCTTTTAGATTTTAAGCCAAGCTTCGATACCACTCTTTTAGCTTCATAATAACTTTGCGGTAAACACCCTCTAATGGGGGTTGCATCCAACATCATTTTGGTCATATATTCCATGCACAACTCAGCAACATTAAATTGAGACTTAAGACCCAACAACCGAACACACATTGATAATTTTGAGTCTGTAGATCCTTCAAATATGGGTTTATTTGTCTCACTCAAATACATGTAAAACCTTTGAGCTTCCTCATTTGGAACTTCGTCAGCATCTGGTTCTTCAAAATCCAAATTTACTCCAACAGCGTCAGATATCATTCCCTGATAAACATCTAACGATGAGTTTATTCCCCATCCTTCAGATGTCGTAGTTGCTGGATAACGACTACTTGATGTGTGATCTACTCCTTCAACCGGAACATTAACGGCAGGAACTGCAGGTACCCCTGGCGCTCCTTCCCCGTGATGACTCCATGTCCAATAATTTGGCCTAAACCCATTTTTGTACAAATGAAGTCTAACTTCATGTTCATTTTTTATAGCTCCAAATGAACATTTCAAGCACGGACATCGAATACCGCCTTGTCGCCCAAATTCTTCATGATCAATGTACTTAGCACAAAAAATAAACTCTTCTACTCCTTCTACAAAACGTCGTTTTACACCAGTTCTTCCAGGATACAATCGATCATACATCCAACTACGATCCATTTTCAAGAACTATACGTATACTACACTACAATATAAATAAAATAAACTATCAATTACTTCATATTTTGATATATATATTTATATATTACTCATTTTATTTTGATATTTCAATAAACTACCAATTAATTACAAGCAACAGAATTAATTTTTTAATAATGTTATATACTAATAATTTAAACATTATAAATAATAATTCCAAATTTAATTTTAAATTTCAATTTTTATAAGACAATATATGTTAATAAAATTTATAAGTGAACTTAATAAATAAGTTTTTTCAATATAAATTAATTTGTATTATTATTGCAAACAAAATTTGTAACATAATTTTACTAAAAATAGTGAAGTAAGTAATATTTTATTAATTACTTTAACAACTAACCGTAGTGAAGAGAAGGCTCTGGCTTGAAGCTTATCCTAAACTCAAGCAGAGAGGAAAAAGGAGGAACCCAAACAATACCTAAACAAAAAACAACACAGTTAGTAACAAACTCATATTATTATAAAATAATTTAAAAACGAATATTAAAAAAAAAATTAAAAACTAAAACTATTAACTCATATAAAAAACATACCTTGAAGAAATTTCCCAATAAGAGCAGAATACAATTTGTAGGGAGGAAGCGCTACACTTCAAAAAGAGATTTAGTAGAGAATGAGAGAGTAAAAGAGAAATTTTAAGAAGAGAATGGAAAGATTGTTAGAAGTGTGAAGAATGAGAAGTGGGGAATGGATATATATAGGAAAAGGCAGCCAACGGTCAAAAGGTAATATCTGCCGCAATAGGAGATTTGCGGCGGATTCTGGGTCTTTGCGGCGGATTTTGAAATTTAATATCCGCGGGGCTATTTTTTACGGAGCTTTGCGGCGGATTATGGACGTTTGCGGCGGATTTTGAAATTTAATATCCGCGGGTTTTTTTTTTACGGAGCTTTGCGGCGGATTCTGGGTCTTTGCGGCGGATATTCAAATTAAAATACCGCGCCTTTTTTTTTAAAAACACCAAACAATCCGCCGCAAAAGCCACAATCCGCCGCAAATTTCCGCCGCTAATACTCAACATCCGCCGCAAACGACACACATCCGCCGCAAAGTACCATTTTTTTTTTAAAAAAAAATTATTTATTTTTTAAAAAAAAATTATTATTATTTTTAAAAAATAAATTTTATTTTTTTAAAAAAATCGTTTTAATTAAAAATATATATTATTTTATTAATTTTTTTAATTATTGATAAAAAAATAAAATCCAATAACTAATTAATTTTTAATTTAAAAAAATAAAAATTGGGAAAAGCAGTAAAATATTATCACCAAAAAAATATCCATACAATTAATAAAATATCCATACAAAAAAATAAAATAATCTAAAACAATAAAAATTGGGAAAAGCAGTAAAATATATATTTAATGTCTGCTACCCCTAAACAGAGACCTACGCCATTATCTTGATATGACACTCTTTTGAGCATTGTCGGCAGCAGCTCCATTACAGTGGCGTATGTCTCCATTTCTTTGTAAAGAAATTTCCACATTGTCGTGAACACCCCTTCATCTTTTTCGTTAAAAGTAACCCATTTATCAGCAAAAAACTCCTCCTCATTATTTCCACCACAAGTGACATATACGTTAATCAAACGCTCGGTATCATCCTTCAACTTAACAGCCCGTCCTTGCAGTTCCTCAAACTTTCTATTTAGAGATTCAACCATATTTTCAAAATAGAAAGTTTCACAAGAAACCATCTTTTGAAAAGATGATTGAATCTCTAAATAGAAAGTTTGAGGAACTGCAAGGACGGGTTGTTAAGTTGGAGGATGATACCGAGCGTTTGATGAGCGTATATGTCACTTGTGGTGAAAATAATGAGGAGGAGCTTTTTGCTGATAAAGGGGTTACTTTTAACGAAAAAGATGAAGGGGTGTTCATGACAATGTGGAAATTTTTTTACAAAAAAATGGAGACATACGCCACTCTATTGGAGCCGCTGCCGACAATGCTCAAGAGAGTGCCGTATTAAGAGAGTGCCGTATCAAGAGAATGGGAGTATTGGTAGAGGTGTGAAAAAAGAAGAAGGGGAGAAGGGGTTTATATAGGAGAAACAGAGTCAAACGGTCAAAAGGCAAGGTCCGCCGGAGGTGCATTTGCGGCGGTTAATTAAAATCTCTTAAAAGAAAAAAAAATTGTGATCCCAAATCCGCCGCAAAAACCGTTAAATCCGCCGCAAAAGCCCGGACGAATTTTAATCCGCCGCAACGGTCAATTATTCCGCCGGTAACTTTGAGGCGGATAAAATCCGCCGGAAATGCGTAGATTCCGCCGGTAACTTTGCGGCGGATCCATATCCGCCGGAAACTCCTGGCCGGAAAAATCAATAATTCTTGTAGTGGTAATTGGGGTTGAAGAGTTTGGTATGGTAGCGAGCAGACATGAATTGACTAATTTTGATGGGGGATTAGATGTCCATGTGGTGTTTTTGACAGTGCACGTAACTATTAGGTCGATCCAAATGAAGTCACATATCATTTGTATCATTCGGGGTTCTATTGGATTTGGGTTGACCATGGGGAAGAACTTCCAAATTTTGGCGTAGGGGCTTCAAGCAATTCTGGTGTTGGTGTTGCATCAGAGAAGGGTGGTTTGCTTCACTGCAGCGACTCGATCGTTTTGACCAGCATGCTACCTGTTTTGGAGTCAACCAGGGGGTCCCAATAGCAAAACCAGGAGGTGCGCTTAGCAAGTAATATGGATCAGCCCAACCGATTCAGCCCATATCCACCTCATGCGAGCCCAACATGCTTGGACGGTCAAGATTGACTCTACCCATCCAACGATCCACGAGAGGGCACGATTTCCTATAAATACAGGTAAACTTTTCCCTAAGAAAGGTTCACACTCTAATCCTTAGTACCTTCACTCATATATTCTATATACTGACTTGAGCATCGGAGTGGCTTGTAGGTACCCCCCCGGGCGCTCACTGACCTCCAGCCAGGACAGCAAGAGACCTACCAACAGCAGCCGACCAAAAAGCTGCTCAGTAAAGAACATTGGCGACCACAGTGGGAAATATCTATCTTTCACAATCACTACTCCTCGAATTTTTCTCTTGCTGCTCCATGGCTCCCAGAGGCAGACCCCGGGTTCAAAGCATTGCCATACCCGCACCCCAACCAGAGAGTATTCCTGAGGGCAACGTCGTAACCCAACCTGACGAGGGTACCAGTCAGCCTGCCCAGCCTTCGAATGTGAGTCAACTTTTGGATCTCCTGGCCAATCGCACTCAAGCTATGCTACATCAGAAATACCAGCAGAGGACTAAGACATGCCCATCCCAATGCCCATGAGGGCGCCTGGCAGGGCGCCAATGAAGAGGAGCCAGCGCCCAAGAGGGCGCCTAGCAAGGAAGTAGCCAGCACCCATGAAGGCGCCTGGCAGGGCGCCATGACAACATCAGGCAGCGCCCATGAGGGCGCCAGGTAGGGCACCAGGGCAACATCAGACAGCGCCCATGAGGGCGCCTGGCACCCAGGAGGGCGCCTGGCAGAGCGCCATGACAACATCAGGCAGCGCCCGTGAGGGCGCCAGGTAGGGCACCAGGGCAGCATCAGACAGCGCCCATAAGGGCGCTTGGCTGAGGAACCCTTCCTCCAACAACGGTGACACCGAAGACACCACCGAGTATCGCCATTGAGGAGATCCCCCAACCGACGTAGGCATCAAGAGTTTGACTAAGAAGACACCTCCCCCTCGAAACTCAAGAAGGTTTTCGGGCGAATGACCTTTCACTCGAAGGATGGATGGATGCCGAATCCCAAGGGCCTTGGAGAAGCTGCCAACTCTCAAGATGTATGACGGAACCGAAGACCCAGACCGCCATTTGGCACACTTCTCCCTGACGATGCGCTATCGAGGCGCGAGGGAGCCTGTTCACTGTAAAATCTTCCCCCTCACTCTCGAAAATGCCGCACTAGAGTGGTTTCAAGAGCTAAGGCCGAACTCCATATCCTCATCGTTTCACTGCCTCCCAAGTCGAAAAGACAACATGGCCTACCAAGAGGAGGCCAACGTTGGCAGCATGAAGGCTGATCTGACTTGTTATGGGCACAATACCAGCTAATGCAGCACCCTCAGGGATGACATTGAAGAGCTGATCCATGAGGGGAAGCAGAGCATCAGGACTCGAGCCTAAGGCTAGGCCTAGTTATGAATTTGTTGTCTAAGCACAAAAGCAGAATATCAGGAAAGAAAAAAGGTCCAACTCCATAGTCAGGAGTGGAGCTAGACAAGTCTGAGACCTAACATACCACGCACGGAGGGACTGCCTGGATCGTAGGGGGCAACCTCGACGTTAACCTAAAGCCAAGATCATCTCTTCAAGTATGGGAGTCAAGGATGTCATGGCGCGCTCATCTTCCTAAAGCAAAGCAGCCAAGTTCACGGCACCCATCCGGTAGGGATCTAAGGTATGAGACCACGATGTTTTGGGTAGCAAGCGCTAAGAAAGGCGCGGAAGTCAAGCAAATGACGAGACCATGAGGTCATAGACACCAGAGATACCCACCTACAAGGGTGATCTCTAGTCTGCAATCCATACTTCGTCCATGCTTATCCGATGGAGGCGTGTGAGCAGGCGTTGGAAAGCTACGAAGAAGAGCTACAACTCTCATGTTGAGCTCAAAATCCAATTCGGACGTCTCCGCACCCGGGAAGGGCGCCCATGAGGGCGCCAACAGCGTTTTGGCACACGGTGCCCACGAGGGCGCCAGCATTAGGGCACACCATCTTGGCCCAAGGCGCCCAGGAGGAGGGCGCCAACTTCAGAATGTTGCATTTTTACTCAGTCAATAACTTCGTCCATGCTTATCCGATGGAGGCGTGTGAGCATGCGTTGGAAAGCTAAGAAGAAGAGATACAACTATCATGTTGAGCTCAAAATCCAATCCGGACGTCTCCGCACCAAGGAAGGGCGCCCATGAGGGCGCCAGCAGCATACTTATCCGATGGAGGCGTGTGAGCATGCGTTGGAAAGCTAAGAGGAAGAGCTACAATTCTCATGTTGAGTTCAAAATCCACATGGTAGAAAACAATTCACATGGTAGAAAACAATTGCTCCAACAGGATAATCGCTGTGATCAGCTGACAAACTTAGCAGGCCCGACAACGACACCAGCCGAAAGGGCTACCAAACCTACAAGGGCGTTCTAAACGACAACATCAAGTCAAGACCATTCCCCAGGATAATCTCGACTTAGGGGGCCACGGTGGAACCAGGTCAATATTCACTAGAGAAACCGCCGGGGATCACCATCGAGGAGACCCCCCGATCGACGCAACTCAATACCAACGCGCGACGGCAGTAAGAAGGATGATCTGGCTTGATTAGGCACAGCAAATGCAACACCCTCAGGGACGACATTAAATGAGCAGATTCATGACACTGGTCCCTAGCAGTAACACTTATTCCCAAAGGAAACTACCCCAAGATCAAACAAGAGAAAGGGTCCAACTCCATAGGAAGGAAGGGGGCAATGCTAGTTTGAGTCCAACTCCATAGGAAGGAGGGGGGCAATGCTAGTTTGAGATCCTACCTACCGGGCAGGGAGGGACTGCCTGGATCGCAAGGGCACGATTCGACCTACTCGGTTCATAAAGCTGCTATCAAGAGACATCGTAACCTCTAATGGGTGAGTTAAATTCGAATAGATTCTGATAAACTCCTGTTAGAGACCCTAGATGGGCGAACCGGCTATCAAGAGACGTCACAAGCTCTGATGGGTGAGTTAAATTCGGATAGATTCTGATAAACTCCTGTCAGAGTCCCTAGATGGGAGAAGTGGCATCGCAAGATCTCACAACCTCGAAGCGGCATATCGAAAAGGTCGCAACCTCTGATGGGGGAGTTAAATTTGGATAGATTCTGATAAACTCCAGTCAGAGTCCCTAGATGGGCGAAGTGGCATCGCAAGATGTTACAACCTCGAAGCGACATATCGAAAAGGTCACAACCTCTGATGGGTGAGTTAAGTTCGGATAGATTCTGATAAACTCCTGTCAGAGTCCCTAGATGGGGGAAGTGGCATCGCAAGATGTCACAACCTCGAAGCGGCATATCGAAAATATCGCAACCTCTGATGGGTTAGTTAAGTTCGGATAGATTTTGATAAACTCCTGTCAGAGTCCCTTGATGGGCGAAGTGGCATCGCAAGATGTCACAACCTCGAAGGGGCATATCGAAAAGGTCGCAGCCTATGATGGGTGAGTTAAGTTCGGAGATATTCTGATAAACTCCTGTTAGAGTCCCTAGATGGGCGAAGTGGCATCGCAAGATGTCACAACCTCGAAGCGGCATATCGAAAAGGTCGCAACCTCTGATGGGTGAGTTAAGTTCGGATAGATTCTGATAAACTCCTGTCAGAGTCCCTAGATGGGTGAAGCGGCATCACAAATGTCGCAACCTCTAATGGGTGAGTTAAATTCGGATAGATTTTGATAAACTCCTGTCAGAGTCCCTAGATGGGCGAAGTGGCATCGCAAGATGTCACGACCTCGAAGCGGCATATCGAAAAGGTCGCAACCTCTGATGGGTGAGTTAAATTCGGATAGATTCCTATAAACTCCTGTCAGAGTCCCTAGATGGGCGAAGTGGCATCGCAAGATGCACTACAACATTTTGGCCCTACGGCAACGCCTAAAATTGCTACTCTTAAAAAACTGTTGCCTTAGGTAGAAATGGCAACGGTTTTATGAAACCGTTGGTATTTTAATTTTTTTTTAATTTTTTTTTTCGGCAACGGCTAGAAACCGTTGCTTAAAGGTCAATAGCAACGGTTTTTTGTTTTATCTTCAGTCAACGGTTGAAAACCGTTGCTTAAAGGTCAATAGCAACGGTTTTTTGTTTTATCTTCAGCCAACGGTTTAAAACCGTCCTCAAAAGGCAAGGGCAACGGTTTTGTTTCATCTATATCCAACGGTTTAGAACCGTTCCCATATATACATTATTAAAAAAAAGTGAAAAAATAGGCGCTAAAATATGCCGCGTACATTTCGCCCCACTAAGCTCCTTCTTCTTTAACCTTTTTTTAAAAAAAAACAAAAACTAAAACCAGCGAGTTCTGGAAGAAGATCAGAGAGAGTATTCTCGTGAAATACAATCTATACACTTCATTGTTGTTCTTTCTCCCATTCACCTTCAACTCCGTTGATTCTAACCAGCGAGTTCTTCACCGATTCACCTTCAACTCCACTGATTCTAACCACTGATTCTAAGCCAGTGAAATACAATCTCTACACTTCATTGTTGATCTACGCATATTGAATCGATTCGACGGATACAAACCACCGTTCTTGTGAAGGCAACACCGAAACGAACCAGGATGCATCGTCGGAGAAGACAAAGATCATGAGCATCAGAAAACCCAGCGTATTCGCGTGAAGATCCGAAAACCCGAAAACCCAGCGTATTCGTGTGAAGAGATCAGAAAACCCACCGTGAAGATCCGAAAACCCAGCGTGAAATCCAGAGTTCGAATTCATCACTGCAAGGGCGTTTTTCTTCACGTCCGAAACTTCTTCTTCTTCTCTGCATATCACACCGCTCCGACAACACCATTTTTCTTCATTTGCCGGTGAGTTCTCTTCTACTGGATTTCAATTTGAATAAACCCTAGTTAGGTTCAGATTTCAATTTCACATCATCTATTGGAATAGTTTGCGATTTCAAACCCTAGTTAATGCATCTTTTAATTTTTTTTAATCATTTGGGAATTTAGGTGGGTCTGAACATAGAATATTCTGTTTGAAAATATTTTGATTGTTTGAAAGTATGATTAGTGGGTCTACCTTTAAAATATTCTGATTGTTTGAAAATATTTTCATGGTCAAGTTGTTGCTTTGTATTATATAGCTTCATACAATATTCTGTTATCAAATTTTGCCTGGCTCCACTGTGGTTACTCTATAATGAATATTTGCTATCTCTAACTGTGGTGGAATTTATCAAAGATATTCATTATTACTATAGAAAAATTGAGGTATCTGATTATTAGATTTTTTTTAACTAACTTCAAATGCAAATAGTTAGTCAATGTTTGCAATAAATCTGTTATGGTGGATTGATGTACAACATTACAAGTAGGATATATATGTAGTTTGAACTTTGAATAAACAGTGTGAAAATTGGGTAAAGGCTTTGTTAAAATTGAACTGATAAGGGGTGAGTGAATGGCATGAGCCATTTACTGTAGAGAAACAGATTTCTCCTTGACCACAACGAGAAAGGGTCACTTACTGTCTTTAATGACTTAAATTGTGAAGAATATATGCTGCTCATCTTGCTCATCTCACGTGAAACTAATGAAGGCAATGAATGTTCAAAAAGCCTTGAAATAGTGAATACCAACTCATGAGGACAAGCCAGACTGAGTTTATAAGCTGCCAGAACAAAATAATAATCATATTATATCTCCCCTTAGCAAGATATTAACTCCAAATCCTAGTAAAGCTTCAACAACCAATTAAGTCGCATAGCTTCAGCTTTATGCATTATCAGTTTCAACCTGACATATAACAACTAGGATCCTGAAATATGATTAAATGCAGAATCAAAGTCATAATTTTATCTTCGTAAAACTTGTGAACTATTTGGACAAGCCTTCATACGAAGAAAACAAGTATAAAGCATCTCGAAATTGTCCTTTTCAGATTTGTACTTGGAATGTAGCATAATGTATAATGATATGAATTTGCTAACTCCCAGCATATCAATCTTGTTACGTTATTATTATAGAGAATGAAATTTGTATTATGCCGAATCAATTTTAGTATTCCTACAACAAATTCAATAAATTACTATGGATCAATCATTGAAATAATTGAAGTAGACTATTATGGTCATTTCAAGTCTGTGTTATTTAGATGCGATTGGTTTGAACTTGAAGATGACAAGTACGGGTTGACTTGTGTTCACTTCAACAAGAGATGTTCTATGGATGACCCTTTTGTGTTAGCTTCACAAGTCCATCAATGCTTTTACATTCAAGATCCTATTGATGTGAATAGGAGCTATGTTATGAAGACTTTTCCGAGAGACTTTTTTAATATGAAAGATGAGTCTTATTCAAATGCCCAACATTTGTATCAAAGAGAGTTGTCAGATCATGCGTTAAATCTAGCTACGAGTGATGACAACTGTGAAGTTGAATTGGCTAGGAGTGACATACCCCCAACCTGTAACACCCCAAATATTTAATTAATTTATTTAATTAAGTATTTAGGTGTTTATTTTATTTAATTAGTACAATTAAAAATTATAGCATATAATAAGGTGTGGTATTGTAGTAGGAGGTGGTGTTGACAATTAAATTGGGCTTAAGCTGAGGAGAGCCCATGACCCATGACCTAGGTGCATATTTAATCAAAAAAATTAGGGTTTAGTGCTCATTAGCACATTTTTTTTAAAAAAGAGTGAGGGGAGGCGAATTGAGAGGGAGAGTGGCGCACATGAGGAGAAAGGGAGAGAAGGCTTGCGACTTGGAGAGAAGAGGAGAGGAGGTTTGCGCAATTTGAAGGCCTTGGCTCGTGTGTTGCAGTGGTTTCTAGTGGTGCATTCGGTCATCTCCTAAGGAGCATACGTTTAAGAGGTAAGGGGAGTTTTATTCGATTTATATAATAGGTGGCATGATGGGTTGTAAGTTAGGACATCCTAGATCCATCCATGTTCTTGATATGTGTGTGATTTCATGTTTGATTTATGAATGTATGGGATGATCATGAGGATTTGGATTGTGAATTCTATGATTAAAATTGCAAGAGTGATGTTCTAATTGTTAAAAGGGTGAATTGCATATCAAGTGTTTGATTAATGTTTTGGTGGTATTTTGATTGATGATAATTGGAGATGACCGTGGTAATTTGATGTTCATATTGGTAATTGAATTTTGGTGTTGAATTAGTAATTTAATTGATGAGAAATAAGATTTTGTAACTCCTAGGCGCCTTGGGCGCCATATGTGTGCATTTCTGGACACTGTTCGGTTTTTCTAAAACTGGTATTGTTTTGTTAATCCAAAAATTACGTGGCTGGTTGTTTTTGAAAATAGACTTAAAGCCGGTCGTTTTGGAACTGGTTTCGTTCAATTTGGAGTTGTGTAGCTCAAGTTATGGGTCTCCAAAGTTGAGTCAAATTTCTGGAATCAAACTGTGTTTAAGCTGCGCCAGTTTCTGGGCGCCGGATCCCCTCTCCTGGGCGCTGTGTTGCGCGCCAGTGCGTGTGTTGCTGCCCTGGGCGCATGGCGCCCGTGTGCGCGCCTGTTGCCTGTGTTGCCAAATTCTGTGTTGCTGGGCGCCGGATCCCTGTGCCTGGGCGCCATTTTCAGGATGTTCCCGATTTTTAATAAAAACTGTTTTCGCTATATCTTTTGACTCGGGCACCCGTTTTAAACGTTTCAAAAAGTGTTGGAAAGCTTTTTCGGTTGTCTACCTGTGTGTCATATTTTTAAAATAAAAACTTATCATTTTCTGGTGTTATCTGGGCGCCCAAGAGGCTGTCCCCGGTGGTCATCCCATGACGTTGTGAAGCCGTGTTGAGTTTATTTTTGAAAATCCTTTTGCGCACAACCAGCAGTTTTAACGTTTTAGTATCAAAAAGGATGATTATGACGATGATGCCCTTAGTGGTTAGTTAAATGACGCTTTTGCCCTTAGTGGCCAATATTTTTGATGATGATGTGATTGTGATGATTATGACGAGGATGCCCTTAGTGGCTAATTAGATGACGTTGTTGCCCTTAGTGGTCAATATTTTGATGATGATGTGATTACGACGAGGATGCCCTTAGTGGCTAATTAAATGACGTTGTTGCCCTTAGTGGTCCATATTTTGATGATGTTGTGATTATGATGATTTGTGGTTGCACATGTGTCCATAGTGTCTCATAGCATGTGCATTTCGCCCATAGTGGCAGTGACGATGTTCGCCCATAGTGGCAGTGACGATGTTCGCCCATAGTGGCAGTGACGAGTATGGTACCATCATGCATATGCCCTGGTGGGGGTTGCATCTCATATAGCCGCATGGCATTATGATGAGTTGTTGTAATGACGTGATTGATGATTTGTGATGTGTTTACTCTATGAGTTGTTGTAATGACGTGATTGATGATTTGTGATGTGTTTACTCTAGTGCTGTGACTTGACTTACTGCTTATCATGTGATTTATTACATGGATTGAATTGAGCTCACCCTTCTGCTTGGAATGTTGCTCTATTGTGGCAACGCTGCAGGTAACCGCGAGTGAAGGACCTGCTGCCTTCCTTATTAGCTGTGGGATGTTGTTGAGTCGCTCTCTGATACTGTAGCACCTAGGGGGCGTGGCTGGAGTTTGATAGTTTAATTAATTTAACTGTTTAATGACTATGTGGAGTGTATGCGACGTGTTCGAGAGGCTTAGCGAGTTATTATTTTTATTCCGCTGTGGCGTGTTGAATTTTTGGTGAAGTTCAATTTTTATGACGATGTGGCACTTCTTTTCTATCAACTCAATTAACATTTTTGAAAATGAAATTACCCTGATAATGACGTGCGAACTAAGGGGTAGAAAAGGGGTGTTACACAACCAGTATTGAAAAGTCTCTGCTTGTGTCAAATGAAATGGATGTTGGAGATAATTCTGATTTTGATGACACTTTGTTTGACTACATGGAATAGTTTACTTTTCATTTAATAATTTATTATTGTTAATATAAGGTGATATTGGAATCTATGCATTGATTATTATAATTTCTCATAATTTTTTATCACTCACACATCTGTTTAGATATTAATATAGATTGTGTGTTTCAATGATGCAGGTAGTGTAGGAAAATGGACAAGGACAATGATTTTGCTCTTGAACAACTTAAAGCTAAATCAAGTGTGGACTTGATTCAAAAGTATAAAATCAAGGTGGAAAATGAGAAAGCTTCAAAAAGAAGAAACGGAAGCGATTCAAATCAAGGAACAAATCAACAACATATTGGAAGCACTCAACAACAACCTATTTGCCTCGTAAGAAGTTATTTCCAAGTTTTCTAAATCTATTGGAAGCATAGTTAATATATAGGGGTGGTTACGAATTAGTTTCTATTCAGTTAATATATTGGAAGCATAGTTAAATTTGGAAGCATAGTTAATATTATAGTAAAATGCGTGGAGAATAACAATTTTTCATGAATCCGAAGACATTGGTCACATGTTGGACGATCTCCCGTAGATAAGCCTCTATATAAATACCTATGAAGAAATAACGACCTCTTAAGACAGAAAATAGAGGTGGAAAAATCATAACCTGAATGCATAGATTATCTACTATAGTAACCATAGATTGTCTACTATATCATAAATGATACATGTTAGTACAGTAAAACATAAAGAGAAAATTTCTATATCAAATAAATCAGAGACCCATCTCTTACCGAGTTCCAACTGCTGAATAACATTTGGAACTTTGTTCAAACAAATCACAGCTTTCAAGAAACGATTTCATCCAGGTTACAAATGCAAAAAAAGCATAAAATGATCTGTTCATCATATAATTGAACAACATTTTTCCACTTATTTCTACCTTTTCTAGCAATTTTGAAAGAGTTTACTTACCAGATCAAGAACCTAAGGGCTACTCCAGACTACACAAATCAAAATGAAGTTTTCATCACTTCACTAACAAAGTTTTAATACTGATGTGATTTGTCAATGTCACAATATATAAACCTAATCTCAAGTGTAAAATATGACCATTTGAATCAAAAGTAGCTAATACTAAACTGCTCAGACATGACCTGCAATGTTCAACTATGATCTTATTCTAATTTCTCAACACAAGTCTCACAAGTTGCAATTTTTTTATTCCCATCTCTCTTGGTATCTTAAAGAAATTTCCAACCAAGCACCACTCCTCTTTACATTCTCCCTGGAGACACAGGGTATTAGAGTCTAAACCAGATTACTTAGAATGATTTGTTTGTTAATTTGCTGTAAATCTTACTACACAGTTTCAGTTTTGGTTTGTTGGTTATCATGGGCTTGTACAGTTTCTGGCTTCTTGTAGTACACTGGTCTCTATACCTAGATTAGCCTTGTAATTTTATTAACAATTAATGAATGAGGTTATTCAGAAAATCACAATAATATACATTCTGATATACTGTTCAATTTACTGTAATATATTCTGATATACTGTAATAATACATTCTGATCTATCCTATTTTCCAGTCCCAAACAATAGGCACTGATGAAAGAAGGATCCAAAAGGGCCTTGGTAAATCCACAAATAGGACCCGGTCATTGACTATTGGAGGAGTTCCAATCCCAGTAAGAGGATCAACAGGGTCAATAGAAGCTCGAAACAAAAGGCAACAGCAAATGAAATCTTCCTTGAACATTAAAGCGGCAACCCAAACCATAAAGACCACTCAAGTTTCTCACCAAAAAGACCTTGCTAAATCCACAAGTAGGGCCCAACCATCGACCAATAGAGCTGCCTCTAATATTGTTCAATCTGAACTCCCTATGAATCCTTCATTGAACAATAGAGCTGCCTCTAATGTATATCTTTAATTAAGTGTGATTGTTTTTTAAATATGGTAGATAAAACTTCAAGACTTCGTGAGTTCTGGTCATTCTCCTTTGGAAGCTTTTCAAAAGGTGGTTGGTAAAGAAAAACATGGGAGAGTACGTACCCATGGAAGAGCGGTAACACCTACTATGTTGAAGAGAAATGAAGAAGTTGTAGAAATGAAGAGAGCACATGCAAATGAGATGGAACTGCTAAGAAAAGAACATGCCAATAAGATGAATGAACTTAAAGAAAAACTACAAGAGAAACTACAAGAGAATCAGAAAGGCATGGAGAAAAAGTTTCAGCTTCTAGTAAAGACCGTATTAGATCAAAATAACTCAGGGTTGAATGTGGAGGCTTTGGCAGCTATGTTTTCAACTCCGCAAGATGCTACTAGTGCTCCACGTTCTTCGACATCAACACATGCCCTGGAAGCTCATAGAGTAAGTATCTAACCTTTTATGTTTTGGATCAATGCTGATATGTTCTGATTCAATATATATGCTATATAGTTAGAAGTAGTTACACAGTGAAATTAAAGATTATAGATTACATTAGAAATATTAAGGTTATTTTCCCCATTGTTGCCCTGGCTTCTCTTCCTTACTCCAATTGTCAAACACTCTGCATTATTAATACAATGCTCCACAAACTCCTCTGTGCTGTTGCAGCTGCTACTGCTTCCACAAATACTGTAGGACTGTTATAGGACTGTTACCAGCTTAAGAGAGAAATTAATCTTAAGAAAGAAATTATAGGACTGTTATAATTTCCAGTATTAGATCAAATTCTTACTGGAAAATAAGATAGACCAGCTTAATACTGTTATAACTTCCAGTATTAGACCAACTTATAATTTCCAATATTAGACCAAATTCTTACTGGAAAATAAGATAGGACTGTTACCAGCTTAAGAGAGAAATTATACACACTGAACTAGGGATGTGCAAAATTACTGGTACACTAGTACCACTTGTAAAACCAAATTGGACCTTTGTGTAACTTTTTTCTAATTATTGTTTTTCTGCAATTCTTCAAAATTAATTTTGTTCCTGTCTACTGCATCTTTGTTGCTCCATTATCCAGATTGTTTGCACGTCTGTGAAATTCGTTCCTCTCTGTTGACAGTTTCCTGTGTTTATCATCTATTGTTCCTCTCTATTGATTGCTTATGGTTCCTTGTGGTTGGTGTTATGGCTGATGATGATGATGTATTCTCCGATTTAATTTGGTCGGTCATTATTTATGCCCTCTTTCTCTAATTTCCTGGCTGCAATAAACTTAGTTAAGGTAAAAAATTCTTTATTGGGTGAACTGGTTTCAAACCAGTTTTTTACTAGTTTTGTACTGCTTTGTAAATGGGAATTGGTTTTTGCAATGCTCTACTTTCAGGTTCTGTTTGTTTCAGCAATGCTCTACTTTCTTCTCTCGTATTCTATCACTCTAACAAAAGCAAAGCTAAAGCATCTGAATACTCATTATTTCTCTCTGAAAACTTAAAGGGACTAATAATAATGCATGCTGCTCTGAGAGTTCAGACCCTATGCCATCTAAAGAGATTAAAAGAACTATTCTACTTCACTAACTAGAGTGAAAATTCACATCACAGAACTTTTGCAACACTTGTTTTGCTGATTTTATGGCATTAATCGAATTTTGTTACTTTTGTAGGAAAATAATGAAGGTATAAATCTTGGTCTTGATGGCTTGGATGATAAAGAGTTTGAAGACATGTGTTGAAGACTTGACAAGTTTTATTTTGGAAATGGAACTTGTTTTTTGTAATATAACTTTTGCAATGTTTTTTTGTACTTATTGAAGCAACAAATTATGATGTTTAAGATACATTAATTATGTCTTTGAAGTAGCAATATAATGATACATTTTGTCTGTTAAATTGTTACATTTTAGGTACAACTTTAATTTTTCCCTTGATTAGATTAAGAAGTTTGTGATGTGATTAAGAAGCTTGGATGATCAATAGCAATGTTTTTTAAACCGTTGTTGTTATTAAAATAAACAGGGAATGGTCAATGTTTGGTATGTGATTGTATTATTTGGGTTTATGGCAACGATTTGTACGTGTTGCCATACATAACAACGGTTCTAAAAGTGTTGCCATAGCTGGAGTCGGTTTGAGAAAATGGCAACGGTTTCTACGTGTTGCCATACATGGCAACGGTTCTAAAGTGTTGCCATACCACGGTTTTGGTTTCCACTTTATGGCAACGGTTTCTATGTGTTGCCATACATGGCAACGGTTCTAAAGTGTTGCCATAGCATGGCAACGGTTTCAAAGTGTTGCCATAACTGACAACGGTTTTCAACCGTTGCCATAGAGTGGAAACTAAAACTGTTGCGTTACATCTGGCAGTGGCAACGGTTTTCAGCTTCCGTTGCCTTTGGGGACAAATAACTGTTGCCTAAAGCTAAGACAACGCCCGCAGGTACAACGGTTTGGTAACCGTTGCCGTAGCTTTTGGCAATGGTTTTATGGCTTTATGCAACGTTTTTCGAGCGTTGCCGTAGGGTCAAAATGTTGTAGTGATGTCACAACCTCGAAGCGGCATACCGAAAAGGTCGCAACCTCTGATGGGTGAGTTAAGTTCGGATAGATTCTGATAAACTCCTGTCAGAGTCCCTAGATGGGCGAAGTGGCATCGCAAGATGTCACAACCTCGAAGCGGCATATCGAAAAGGTCGCAACCTCTGATGGGTGAGTTAAGTTCGGATAGATTCTGATAAACTCCTGTCAGAGTCCCTAGATGGGCGAAGTGGCATCACAAGATGTCACAACCTCGAAGCGGCATATCGAAAAGGTCGCAACCTCTGATGGGTGAGTTAAGTTCGGATAGATTCTGATAAACTCCTGTCAGAGTCCCTAGATGGGCGAAGTGGCATCGCAAGATGTCACAACCTCGAAGTGGCATATCGAAAAGGTCGCAACCTCTGATGGTTGAGTTAAGTTCGGATAGATTCTGATACACTCCTGTCCGAGTCCCTAGATGGGTGAAGCGGCATTGCAAATGTCGCAACCTCTAGTGGGGAATTTAAATCGGATCGATTCTGATAAATTCCTGATAGAGTTAACATTGCCACGAGGTGATATGAGATGATACATTCAGATGCACAAGGCAAGGACTGGCGCCCGAGCCCACCTCGCGCATGCTAGTCATAGGAGTGAGAATCAAGCCTGAAAAAAACCTCATGATCAAATCAAAGGAGGCTCGACTCTAGAACGGCTTCCGGATATAAAAAACGAACATGGCCAATCACTTTGTCGTAGGCAGTATAGAAGAATCTCCACCACTTCATGCTAAAAAAAAGATCATCATTAGAAGAGGTAACAACGAAGCCAGGGAAGCCGGCTTCCTCCGAAGGCATGGTATCACTCACCATCTCTTAACCTGCAGGACAGGGGGCAGAACAAGCGGTTACAAGACAGACAGGAAAACTTGCAGACAACCCCCTCCCCTGAGGTTGGGGACTTCAACAAACACCCCCTCCTCTGAGGTGGGGGACGTCAACAAAACTTGCAGACAACCCCCTCCCCTGAGGTTGGGGACTTCAACAAACACCCCCTCCCTTGAGGTTGGGGACGTCAACAAAACTAGATGTGCTCAAACACAAAAAAGCTAGAAATATAAGCTGAAGGACAGCCCAAATCACCTTGGTAGTAATTTAGAAGCGGTAAAACTCGTGGAAATGTCAGCGAGGTAAGTCTAAGAGACAAGATGAGCAGCAATAAAAACAAAGTAAAGTGCCAAGCACACGTCTACACAAGTCGGCACCCATGAGGGCTCCTGCAAGGTAGCAACCAGCGCCCATGAGGGCGCCTGGCAGGAGCAGGAGGGCGCCTGGCAGAAGCAACCAGCGCCCATGAGGGCGCGTGGCAGGACCAGGAGGGCGCCCATGAGGGCGCCTGGCAGAAGCAACCAGCGCCCATGAGGGCGCCTGGCAGGAGCAAGCAGCGCCCAGCAGAGGGGCGCCTGGCAGGGGGCAATCTGAAAGCGAATCCTTCGCAACGGGGTAGTCAGCACTATGCAGTAAGGCACCCACGAGAGCACCGAACCTTGTCTCGCAAAATTAAAGGATGCATGAGCATCTGAGTGCATGAGCACGTGAGAAAATAAAAGAGTGCATGAGCACGTAAGAAAATTAAAGGATGCAAGAGCATCTGAGTGCATGAGCACGTAAGGAAATTAAAGGATGCATGAGCATCTGAGTGCATGAGCACGTGAGAAAATAAAGGAGTGCATGAGCACGTAAGAAAATTAAAGGATGCAACAACATCTGAGTGCGTGAGCACGTGAGAAAATAAAGGAGTGCATGAGCACGTAAGAAAATTAAAGGATGCAAGAGCATCTGAGTGCATGAGCACGTAAGAAAATTAAAGGATGCATGAGCATCTGAGTGCATGAGCACGTGAGAAAATAAAAGAGTGCATGAGCACGTAAGAAAATTAAAGGATGCAAGAGCATCTGAGTGCATGAGCATGCAAGAAAATTAAAGGATGCATGAGCATCTGAGTGCATGAGCACGTGAGAAAATAAAAGAGTACATGAGCACGTAAGAAAATTAAAGGATGCAAGAGCATCTGAGTGCATGAGCACGTAAGAAAATTAAAGGATGCAAGAGCATCTGAGTGCATGAGCACGTAAGAAAATCAAATGATGCATGAGCATGTGAGTGCATGAGCATGGAAGGAAATAAAATAGTGCACGAGCACGCGAACAAAAAAGCAGAGTACCAAGCACACGTTGTTGACTCTCTGTCATATGATGTAAGTTGTCCAATTTTAGGACCAATTGTGCAGGGTTTTGATTGTATTATTGTCATTATCTGGGGATTTAGCTTAGTATTAGAAATTTGTAGTAGGAAGTCCTTTTGTAAGCCATTCCTCCATTGTTGGAGTTATTTTGTACTTGAAGACCTCCAATTTGTGTGTTATCATTCGGCGAACCAGACACTTGCCTGGAGATGCAGCACAATTGGGAAGACTCGAGTTTCTGTTCAATATCGCGTCGCGACCAGGAGGGTTCACGTCGCGATGGAAGCCTGATGCAAGAGCAACCTACAATTCTGTTCAATTTCGCGTCGCGACGGGCTCGTGTCGCAACACGATGGCTTGCTGAAGTTAGGGTTTTAATTCAGTTTTTGTGTTTTTTCGAGGAGCTTGGTCATTGGAGCGCAGCCAAACGTTTTGGAGCAGAGGAAAGTCAGATTTTGGGAGCTTTTCACCACTTGGGAACGAGGGTTGAAGGTTCCTATGTCTATCTTTACTTGTATTGCTTTCTTTACTCTAACTATGTCTCTATTCACCATGTGTAACTAATTTTCTAAGATTGGGGAGAGATGATTCTCCCCGAACCGATGTTATGGATACTTTGTTATGGTTAATACAATTAGTTGTTTGAATTATCATAAGTCTATGCCTCTGATCGTAATGCTTTATAGTTACATATGATAATTATAATGATTTAGGCTATGTGATCGCATAGGGATATGGGTTGCATGCTGGATATGGGGTATTAGATCATGTACTTGTGATCACCACAGGAATATGGGGTTGGATGCATGAATTCTTTATTTCTTAAGTTTATTGCTTTACCGGTTGGCATGATTCACCTAAGGAATTAGGGTAACTCAATTAGGTAAAAGGGGTTCTGAGGCAAGGAATTGTCCTTAACCTACTATAGTGAATTGAATCTGGTAGTTCAAACAATTAATCTGTAATTAGCTGAAGGTTCATAACATAGGTGAAGGGAGAGGATTCGACACCTAATCGCTTTCTCTCGTTATTTCAACAACCGTTTTTACTTTCGCGTTACACAATTACAAATCAACCAATTTTCACAACCTAGAATTAATAAACTTTGCTATTGTTACAACACGCAATCCCTGTGGAATCGACCGGTACTTACCGTAATTTTATTACTTGCAACGTTTTCAGTGCACTTGCTGAATTGTTAACAAGTTTTTGGCGTCGTTGCCGGGGATTGTTGACTTTGTTGTCGACAAGGCAAATGAGTTGATTCTAGATTTTTAGTTTTTGTTTGTTTTTAGTTACTTAATTTTGCTACTTGTTGGTTTCTTGAACTTGTTGACGTTTGCTTTAGTGTTTCAGAGATTTGTGCAGGCGGAGCAAGGGTCCACAAGAACTCTTGTTTGACCCGGAAATTGAAAAAGTAGCAAAGGCAAATCGAAGAAAGGCTAAGCTTGCCAAGCAGCAAGCAAGGGAATTGTCACGGGTACAATCAACTTCTACCTCGGTACCGGAAGATTTTTCGAGTGAAGAGGAAGAAATGGCTGATCCTCCACCTCCACCACGACGTACTCTAAGTGACTTCGGCCGAAGAAATCAAGGTGCCCAAGCTTTAGCATTTCAACCAGTGGGTGTGGGCCAGTTTGACATCAAGTCTTCTGTCCTCCTTGCCCTTAAATCAGAGCAGTTCTCTGGGTCTGATGCTGAAGACCCCAACCAACATCTCTTCCAATTTTATGAGATATGTGGTACTACACACCCTGAGGGAGTGACTGATAATGCAAAGAAGGTTCGGTTGTTCCCATTCACTCTAGCGGGCAGGGCAAAAGATTGGTTGAACACTCTCCCAGGGACCGTCAACACTTGGAATGACCTCGAGAATAAGTTCTTGGAGCGATTCTTCTCTGTCTCCAAGTTTATAAGGAAAAGAGCTGAAATCTCTAACTTTACTCAAGGAGAGTCAGAGTCGTTGTATGATTCTTGGGAGAGATTCAAACTGTTGCTTAAAAAGTGTCCCGGGCATGGTATCGACGACTTCTTACAACTGCAAACTTTCTGTCATGGGTTGAGACCTCAAACAAGAATGATGCTAGACGCCTCGGCTGGAGGATCTTTGGGTACAAAGACTTGGGAGGAAGCAAAGCAGCTAGTAGAAGACATGGCCTCCAATGAATACAGAATTCAGAATGATCGGGGAGGTGTAAGTAAAAAGGGTGTGCTGGAGCTAGATTCAAACAGTGCAGTGTTAGCCCAGCAGAAATTAATGTCCATGCAGATTGAGGCCCTCACCAAACAATTGGCTGCAGCTTGTGAGGTTGGGACAAAAAGCCAAGCAAGCTCCCAAGCAGTGCAAACAGGTGAGTGCATTTATTGTGGCAGAGAAGCTCGTGAAGGGGATTGTGCAGCCCAAGGAGAGGCAATGGAACATGCCAATTATATGGGAAATTTCCAAAAACAAGGTGGGAACCCTTTTTCCAACACCTACAATCCTGGGTGGAAGAATCATCCCAACTTTTCTTGGAAAAACAATGAAGCCTCAGGTTCCCAACAACAGTCTCAGGCACCTAATCAACAACAACAACGACCACCTTCTCGGTTAGAAGATGCGTTGACACAGTTTATGCAAATGACCAAGGACACCTTCCAGTCCCAAGAACAGGTAATGATAAACATGGGAAAGAACCATGAAGCATCCATGAAGAACTTGGAGACCCAAATTGGCCAACTGTCAAAGCAATTAGCTGAGAAGTCCAATGGTAGTTTCCCTGCAAACACTGTGGATAACCCCAAGAATGAGATCTGCAATGCTATCTCGCTGAGAAATGGTAAAGAGTTGAGACCCGTTGAGGTAACCAAGCACAAGCCTAGTGAGGAATTAACAAAAAAGAATGAGGTGGTTGATAAACTCCATTTTAGTGCATTTTTTAGAGATACTTTTGGGTCATTTTTAGAGCAATTGTTAGTAATAATATATACTACTGACTTAATTTGCTCTTTATTCTGCAGAAAATAAGAAAATACGAAAAAGAATAAGAATCCAAATTAGAGCCACTTAAAAGTTATATATAAATATATATATATATATATATATATATATATATATATATATTAATTATTGAAAGATTTATTGGATTGGAGTTGGGCCAAGAGAGAAGGAAGGCCCAAGTAATGATAATCCACATGATGCTTGGAGAGAAAGAAAAGGTGAATTGGCAACATATAGAGAAACAGAAGCCGCGTGAGAAAGAAGGTGGATAATTAAATTAAAAAAAGAACAGTAGCCGAAGGAAGGGAGGGACGGTACATTCACAAAGGAGAAACCACGCACAGCAACAGTACGGCCGGCAACGCATAGGAGAGGTTTTGGGTACCCATTTTTGACACTGTAAGAGAGCTCTGGAGCAGAAAAAGGAGGCTAAAATTTTAGGATCAGAAATTTCTCTATTCCGGGTTATTTTTATCTCTGTAATTTATGACTCCTAATTTTATTTTATTGTTCTCGAACACTATGATAGCTAAATCCTCTTCTAGGGTCTTAGGTGGATCTTGCATGTTTAGAGACCTTTTATGTTCTAATTTCATATCTGAATTCTGATTTTTATTTCAATTAATATTGTCCTATTGTTTTTATCACATAATTAGGATTAGCTACCCTATGCATGCTCATAATCAATTAGTTGATCAGCGACCGTACTGCAATTAGTTGGTGGACCTATAGGATAATTGAGACTATAATTAATGCATGACCAAACGTTAATTTAGTCTTCCAATCATTCAACCTTTTTGCTCTTTATACTTTTCTTGAACTTAAATTCTTGCATGACCAAACAAGGGTTAATTTAGGAAAAAGAATATTAATCACGAATGACCAAACGGATTAATAGTTTTAGTAAAGGGACTGGTAATTAAATAAACTAAAGGAATTCAAGTAGGAATTAGAGATAGGGGAATCGAAGCTTGCAAGTGAAACCGTGACCCTAGACCTCTCTCCATTTATTAAATATAGTATTTTAATTCTAGTTATTTAGTTATTTTTATTTTGTTTCTATAATCATCAAACTATTGGTTCGTCTAAACATTAAATAATCTCGACTAGTTTGGTACTTGCTAATTAATCCGTGTGGAGACGATAATCTTTTATACTACTTCTGCGAAAGAGTACACTTGCTCTAAGTGTGTTTTTAACGCCACAAGTTTTTGGCGCCGTTAACGTTGCCGGGGATTAATTTAGCAATAATAAGCGAAAGAGATTTTTATTGCTTTAGACAATTTTTTGCTTTAATTTTAAATTTTGTTTTTTTCTTTATTTTATCAAAAAAAAATATATAAAAAAAAGTTACTAATACTTTCCCAAGAGACCACTGCAAGTTACCTTGTTTTGCAGAGAAAAGTCTAAATCATGGTTAAAACTCTTGGAGACTACATTAGAGAGGCAGAGGCACAAAGAAATTTAGAGAAGTCATATTGGTATATGTCTCAATGCCAGATTCAAATTCCTCCTCCTCCTTATGAACCTTATTCAGACTATTGGGATGACTATGAGCCACCTCCTTATTCCTCCCACTTGGATAATTTTGAGTCACTACAAGTTCAAGGGCAATAGGAGGAAAAATCGGATGTCGATGAGGTCTTGGCCAAATTTATGCAGCAGACAAATGAAAATTTTGAGAGCTTGGAAGGTCAAATTAGAGCCATGAACAACAAATTTGGAACTCTGAAGGGTCAAATCTCAACTCTCATTTCTTTGTTATCTCAAGAGGCCCAAGAAACTCTTTCACAAACTAAGTCTACCCAAAATGGAAAAGCTGAGCAATACAAAGAAAGTATTCCTACGAGAGATGAAGGTGTCTCCATGGAATATAATCTGGAGGAAGAAGTTCTCAAGAAAGATGAGGAGACTCTTACTGAAGAGAGTCAAATCAAAATAGTAGCTCCTACTGCAGGGAGTCATATTGAAACAAAAGATCCTATTAATGAGAGCGGTTGTGAGGAGAATGAGAAAGATCCATTGGTTCTGGATTTGGAGAAAGAGGAGAAAGTGCCCATTTTTGGGCAAATTGTTTTAACCATTGGTGATGCTGTGATTGAGGTTCACCGGGGAAAGGTAACTTTAAGGAGTGGTAAAGAAGATGATGTTATTAAAGCTTTAAATTCCAATGAAATTTTCTCTTCTTTAACTTCTCCTTATTTTGATGATGTGGTTGAAACTAACATTTTTAGTGAATTAAAGATGCAAGACCTTTTGGAAAAAAGTCTTATTTTGCAGGATCCTAGCATAATGGTGGATGGAGATAAAATAAAAAACTCACCATCCTTTGAAGTTCATCCACCACGTGGAAAAAGAAAGAACAATGTGAACCACATGGTTAGAAAGTTAAGAAGGTGTACTGCGTTAGATGTTAAATTTGCTCTTGGAGAGCCACCTGATTAAGCACTAACTATCGTCAGGCTCACGACGTTAAACAAGCGCTTCGCAGGAGGCAACCTGTGTTTTATTTTCAGTTATTTTTACTTTTAATTTGTTTTGTTTTGTTTTTAGGAATAAGCTCAGACTGCAAGCTCTCTCAGGGAAGTCACTCTTACTCTCTCATTTATTTATTGTTGTGCCAATTTAATATTTTGCATTGAGGACCATGCTTTAGGCTAGTGTGGGGGAGGAGAGTTTAACTTTGTCAATTCATCTCTATTAATGCACATACCCACTGTATAAGTTGATATCATTTTTTCTGGCTTATTTTAGTGACTTATGCTTCAAGTTGAAAAAAAAATAGAGATTTTGCCTTTAGGGGATCCCATAATTAATTTACTTGACAGACTTGTGCTTAATTGTAACTGTGAGGATGTCCTTAGGAAGCTGATAATTAGCATTTGTCCCTGTTGAGTACTTTTTGTGAACTAACTTCTAAATGTGAGATCTGAGCCTTCATAAGGGGATTGATACTAAATCAAAAAAATTTACCCCTTTTCTTTCTATTAGTGTGTTTCCCAATTTGCTACATTCTAGAATTTGTCTTTTGACCATTTCAAGGCGAAAATTGATTTGCATCATGTAAAAAGATTTGGGAAATTTAGGTGTTTTTCTAGCCTCAGAGTTGTTTGTTGAATTTATCCATTAGTTGCCCCCTTTGAGCCTATTTGTTATATTTTTTCAATGGTACCCAGATATAATTTTTTCTTTTTTTTGTGGTAACCATTTGAAATTAAATTTGGAGCAACTATTGAAAGTTACAATTTTGTCCTGTATTTCAAGTGTCTATCTCATCGGGACATAAAAACAAAAAAGGAGTGGCTAATGTGGTTACAAGTACCTTTTCCTCCTAAGAAAAATATAGAAAAATGAAAAGTTGACAAGAAAAAAAAAGAGAACAAAGGAAAGCAAGAAGGAGGAAAAGGCACATCAAAAGAATGAAAGAGCCAAAGGGCAAATCCAAAAAAAAAAGTCTTCTCAAGAGCAAAAAGCAAATCAAAAAGAGCTGACTCAATAGAAAAAGAGTGAAGAAGGAAGTGAAACTAATTTGGAGTTTGGGCAAAAATTGTAAAATAGATAGGAGCTCCATATTTTGTTTCAAAGGTTACTATTTATTTCTTGTCTCTTTTTTTTTAGCCCTTTGATTATCCTTTTCTTCTTATTTTCTACCTTGCATGAATTCACTCTGGCCCCATTACAACCCATGAAACCCCATCTTGTGCATGCATGTGAACTATTTAGTGGAGATTTGGTCAAATTACAAGCTTATGGTAATGTGCATTTTGTGAAACTTGAGTGTATATTTCCCTAGTCCCTTATGGTAATGTATTCTTCAGGGACATGAGCCTCTAATTGGGCAACCTTTTAACACCTCATATGTGCTATAATGTCTATTGTCTGTCATTGTGTTTCTAACTTTGTGTCCCTTATTTGGCTGTCTCTGTTATTTATTTGAAAAATTTATTGAGCCAGGAAATTTGCTTGAGGACGAACAAAAGCTAAGTGTGGGGGAGTTGATAAACTCCAATTTAGTGCATTTTTTAGAGATACTTTTGGGTCATTTTTAGAGCAATTGTTAGTAATAATATATACTACTGACTTAATTTGCTCTTTATTCTGCAGAAAATAAGAAAATAAGAAAAAGAATAAGAATCCAAATTAGAGCCACTTAAAAGTTATATATAAATATATATATATATATATATATATATATATATATATATATTATTGAAAGATTTATTGGATTGGAGTTGGGCCAAGAGAAAAGGAAGGCCCAAGTAATGATAATCCACATGATGCTTGGAGAGAAAGAAAAGGTGAATTGGCAACATATAGAGAAACAGTAGCCGCGTGAGAAAGAGAGTGGATAATTAAATTAAAAAAAGAACAGTAGCCGAAGGAAGGGAGGGACGGTACATTCACAAAGGAGAAACTAGGGGTGGACAAAAATTATTACCCGCCCGTGAACCGAATAACCCGTAACAAATATATGCAGTTTGGGTAATGATATTCGGTTTAGCGGTTATTCGGGTGAAGCAATCGGTTACAGATGGATTGAAATGGACGGATGCGGATCTAATTTATAAAACCCAAATTTACCCGTTTCCAACCGAAATATCAATAGAAGTAGTAATTTTCTAGACTTAACCTACTCTGCACAAATAGCAAATTGATGTGATGTTATCATCCTTCCCGATGTTTCCTTTTATGTTTCAACCAATAAGAGGAAAAAAAACAGTATTGGGCAAAAAAAAAAATTATTTACCAAAATAACCTAACTTTTAGATTAAATACCAAAGTACCCCACTTTTTAAAATTAGGCCAGAAGTCGCCCCCCACAGAGCCGACTTCTGAACATGAAATTTTAATTTTTTTTTTCATTTTCAGTTCAGAAGTCGCCCCCCACCAGGGTGACTTCTGAACTGCGTTTTTTAACTTTTTTTAATTATTTGTTTTTAATTTGATAAAAATATAAAAAAAAATATAATTAAAATACAAAAATTAAATAAAATATTATAAATAATTTAGATAATTGCTATTGTGAAACCAAAATTACTAATTAAATTGAAGGGTCGCAAAGAGATATTACAAGACATTAATTGATTTAAAAGACTAAAACGAAAAATACAATAGTAGTAAATGCGACTAGTTTACATTGCGGTTAGGGCAGTTGTTTCTGTTGTGACCCTCGTTTCTACAAATTCCGCATCTTTTGGTGCGGGTACCCCTTTCTCTTTGATCCATCTCAGTACGAATACGGGTAGACTGTGGACGGCCCTTTTTAGCTCTCCGTTTAGTTGGATCATGCTGTAGTTCTAGAGTATTGAAATCAGGCCACGAGGTCTCAGTTGGCAAGGGTGGGAACTCCACAATGTAAGTATTGAAAACATTACGCATTGTGTAAGGTTCATCCACGAATTGCAAGTGGTCGAAACTGCATTTTGCGCATGCTGCGATGGCATGTGAACAGGGGTAGTGAAGTTCCTGGAATTCGCCACACTCACATGTTCTAGCTCTAATGTCGACCACAAATGTTGCCGCAAGTCTACCAGTTTGTGGTCGTTCAAGTTCTTGAACTCGGAAAAATTGCCTTGCACGATCGTGAATTGCGACGTTATGCGTTTTTGAGACTTTAATGTTGCTGGCAATTTTTTCCATCAATTTTTCAGAGTACAGAGTGCCAGATGTTAACATCGCCTGTGCCTGCGTTCCCCTTTTGACAAATAACTCGTTCATTCTGAAATATGTTGCATCTATCAATGAACGGATAGGGAGATTCCGCACCCCCTTAAGGACGTTGTTGATGCACTCGGCAAGGTTTGTTGTCATGTGTCCCCAACGTGAACCTCCATCGCACCACTGCAACAATAGTTCCGGGTTTATGTCTTCAACCCAAGCCACCCCCTCAAGACCTACTTCGTCAGCAATTTTTGCTTTGTAGTGATTGGTAGATCTTTCGGTCATTGAGTATGCTGAAGCAACAAAAGTAATATGTTGGTCATTATGGAATGGAAATTAGAAATGGAATAAAGAAAAAAGTTTTAAAAATACTAACCCATATTGATGACATGTTTCCTGGCAGGAGTGTTTTTGAAGTGTCTCATGAAGTTTTGTGCTATGTGGCGAATACAGAAGACATGTTTCCAATTGCTGTTTAGACGCCGAACAACACTTTTGAAATACTAACCCATATTGCCGACACAATTTAACGCCCTAGATTTTGCCGACACTAAACCCTACAATCAACGGTTATGATCATCCTAAATCAACGGCTCGCACACGATCACCTCTATTATAAATACATTCTCAAATTACAATAACATTCACACCAACAGTTTACCCTCAACCTACCCTTGGCTTCTGAGTCATCTTCTCTTCTCTGCTTCTGCCCAAAAACCATCGCCCCACCCGCTAAAATGGAATCGCAGTTGTGCCAAACCCAGTACTCAAACGACAAATTCCTAACCGCCCTTCATCACAGTGGAATTGTCACCACCGACGAACATGGTGTTGTCTTTCGTTGTCCTAACCATGTCTTCTGCAGAATGAATAAGGACATCACCTTCGCCCAACTGAAGGAGAAGGCTGAGAGGAAGATTCGTCCAGAGGGAGCGTGGCGTAAAGACGTTGAGCGTATACGTTACCGAAAGTACGAACATGGAGAAGACGGGACTGGCTATTTTTCAGTTATGGAGATCCGCAGCGACCACGACGTCCACACAATGATGGAATATCATGCTACACTTCCCATGGGGCGAAAAATTTTAGAGCTGTACGTGGACATAAGACGCACTCCAGAAGAAGTCATTCATCTTCTTCAACAAAGACCACCCGCACCACAAGAACCCATACCGGAAAGAGTCATTACGCACACCTGTAAAGTTGACTATCAAGGCACTTACCAGTCCAGGGAACAACATGGTGTGGTGATTCATGGTAGTAAAACTAAACATTTCAGGCTTAACAACAACATCACCTTCTCCGAATTGAAAGAAAAATTAACGGAAAATTTTCGCGTAGATGGTGTCGAGCAAGAAATCACTAGTATCGTTTCAAACTCCCCCTACATCTTTAGCGGCCCACGTAATCGTATTCGGATGGGCCCCGTGCCTATCAAGAAAGACAAAGATGTTCGTGAAATGTTTGAGAAACATGAGAGCGTCCAAGGTTTGATTGAACCTTATCTAGAATTGTCCGTCAAAACACAAGAGTCTGCCGAATCCATCGTCCGTAGAGTTATCCCTCCAGTCATCCGATGGCCACTACCTGAGAATATATGGTGGAAGTAGAATTAGTTTAAATCATGTTTGCCTCTTCTTGTTTTATGTTTTCCTGTCGTTTCGTTTTAAATTTCCTATCCTTGTATTTTTGCAATTTGTGTTTTTCATTTCTGTTCTTATCCAATATTAAATTCTGTTCCACTTTTTAATATCTTCATTTTTACCGTGATTATTACCGTAATTACTTTATAAATAATTTTACTAATTATTCTAATTATTTCAATTAATTATTCTAATTAAATTAAATTAATTTACATTTAAAAACAAATAATTAAAAAAAATTAAAAAACGCAGTTCAGAAGTCACCCTGGTGGGGGGCGACTTCTGAACTGAAAATGAAAAAAAAATTAAAATTTCATGTTCAGAAGTCGGCTCTGTGGGGGGCGACTTCTGGCCTAATTTTAAAAAGTGGGGTACTTTGGTATTTAATCTAAAAGTTAGGTTATTTTGGTAAATAAATTTTTTTTTTGCCCAATACTGTTTTTTTGCCCCAATAAGAACCATTCACAAAAACAAGTCAGATAGTTTATTGAACCACATCAACGTCAAAGTTATTTTTCTTTAATTTAATAATATTATTGCAACAACTTCATCATTTTAAAAAGAAAAAGTCACGTCTCCTTCTTTCTTCAATGTTAACTTCATCTTCACCATTTATTAAAACACTATTGTTGCAAGTTTAGAGCTTGAGAGAACACGGGGGAAGAAAATAAAAATATTATTTATCATTGCATAAAAGAGCTGAAAACCGAATGTATCCACCCGTTAGAACTGCCATCCGCTAAAATCGAAATCGGCCGGAACCGCCATTCAGATGGTCGGTAATGGGTGTCTGTTTCTGTTGTTCGGTTTTGTTTGGATGGGCTGTTTTCAAACCGAATCCGACAAACCCGCCCGTTTGTCCAGCCCTAGGAGAAACCACGCACAGCAATAGTACGGCCGGCAACGCATAAGAGAGGTTTTGGGTACCCATTTTTGACACCGTAAGAGAGCTCTAGAGCAGAAAAAGGAGACTAAAATTTCAGGATCAGAAATTTCTCTATTCCGGGTTATTTTTATCTCTGTAATTTATGACTCCTAATTTTATTTTATTGTTCTCGAACACTATGGATAGCTAAATCCTCTTCTAGGGTCTTAGGTGGATCTTGCATGTTTAGAGACCTTTTATGTTCTAATTTCATATCTGAATTCCGATTTTTATTTCAATTAATATTGTCCTATTGTTTTTATCACATAATTAGGATTAGCTACCCTATGCATGCTCATAATCAATTAGTTGATCAGCGATCGTACTGCAATTAGTTGGTGGACCTATAGGATAATTGAGACTATAATTAATGCATGACCAAACGTTAATTTAGTCTTCCAATCATTCAACATTTTTGCTCTTTATGCTTTTCTTGAATTTAAATTATTGCATGACCAAACAAGGGTTAATTTAGGAAAAAGAATATTAATCACGAATGACCAAACGGATTAATAGTTTTAGTAAAGGGATTGGTAATTAAATAAACTAAAGGAATTCAAGTAGGAACTAGACATAGGGGAATCGAAGCTTGCAAGTGAAACCGTGACCCTAGACATCTCTCCATTTATTAAATATAGTATTTTAATTCTAGTTATTTAGTTATTTTTATTTTGTTTCTATAATCATCAAACTATTGGTTCGTCTAAACATTAAATAATCTCGACTAGTTTGGTACTTGCTAATTAATCCCTGTGGAGACGATAATCTTTTATACTACTTCTGCGAAAGAGTACACTTGCTCTAAGTGTGTTTTTAACGCAACAGTGGTAGAAAAAGAAAAAGAAACAGGAAGTGAGAAAATTGAGGGGGAAGCAAGAGAGAAGGTCCAGGAGATCCCATCATATATGAAATTACCCTATCCCCCATTACCTAAGAAGAAAGAGAAGGAGGAGCAATTCTCCAAGTTTAAGGAAATCTTCTCACGTCTCCAGATCAACATTCCTTTCGCAGAGGCATTAGAGCAAATGCCCATGTATGCAAGGTTCATGAAGGAATTGTTGACTAAAAAGAGGAGGTTTAAGGATGATGAAATTGTGGCTCTATCTGAAGAGTGTAGTGCCATAATCCAAAACAAGCTTCCTCAGAAGTTGAAGGATCCTGGGAGCTTCACTCTCCCGTGCAAAATTGGTGAAGAAAAGGTTGATAAAGCACTGTGTGATTTGGGGACGAGCATAAACTTAATGCCCCTAGCTATGTGGAGGAAACTGGGCGGAGGAGAAGTGAAACCAACCACCATGACCTTGCGTCTTGCGGACAGGTCTATCAGGAACCCTTATGGGGTTGTGGAAGATGTCCCGGTCAAGGTTGGCACATTCCTCTTCCCAGTAGACTTTGTAATTTTGCAACTAGATGGGGATACGGATGTCAAAAGCTCCATGAATGGAGACAATGACATTCCGTTCATTCTAGGAAGGCCCTTCCTGGCTACTAGTAGGGCAGTAATTGATGTGGCTGAAGGAAAGGTGAAATTGAGGGTTCAAGATGAATCTGAGACGTTCAATGTTCTTGAGTACATAGCCCCGATGAAGGAAAATGAAGAATGTCAATGCATTGAGACCACTGATTCCAAGATGGTTGGGAAAAAAATCTACTACCCAAACCGTGAGAAGCCACCTGCTGTCTGGAAGGACCTGAAGGAAACTACAAGTACATTGGTAAGAACTGTAAGATGGAAGTGGAGTATGCCAAAGGAGTGCTGGAAGAGGCACTGAAAAAGCTGAATGCTCCACCAGAGCCAAACTGAGTCATCTTCTGACAACCGTCAAGCTAGTGACGTTAAAGAAGCGCTGAGTGGGAGGCAACCCACTGTGAGGTAACAAGTATTTATTTTCGTTTAATTTCAAGTTTGCAATGTAGTTTTAATTTGTTGTTAGTCTTAGGAAAAACTGTGTTCGGTCATATTCGCTTCACGAAAAAAGAAGGATTTCAAAGAAAAAAACATACTCTTTGATTTCGCGTCGCGAAGGATAGCTTCGCGTCGCGACTGTTCAAAAATCTTTTCAGCAAAATTTTTTCTGTTCGATTTCGCGACGCGATGAGGACGCGTCGCGTCGCGATGCGACACCAATTTGCCTAATAACTAGGCAGACCGAACACAGCCAAAACAAAACTTTTTTTTCTCCCCTTTTGCGCGAATTGCAAGCATTCTGCCCCTCTAATTCAATTTTGGCAATCAACGTGTGAAAGAGCACATAATTTTGCATCCCCAACACTCTCCATGTATGATAATTCTCACCATTACTTCTTAATTCTGGATTTGTGATGGTATAGTTTGAATTAGGATAGAAAATCAGTGTTTTTGAGAGTGTAGGTGAAGTGTTTGATGAAATGCTTGAGTGAAAATTTTTTGTGTAGCCAATGTGTTTGTGAAAATGCCCAAGTGAGTTTTGGCTAAGCAACCCAACTGTTTGTGAAAATGCCTAAGTGAATGCTGTTTTTGGATGCTAGCCTGTGCTTTAATTTTGTCAATGCTCATTGAACCTTAGGGTAGTTGACTAGTGCTGATAAAATTTTATTGCCTGTTTTTGTTGGATTCTCTGCTGTGAGTGGGGCCCACACCAAGGACCCACCGAGAACTAATGATGTGTGCTACATTGTGGTTTTATTTCATTGCAGGACATTTACAGGTAAACTACAATGAGGCCAAGCAATGCAGGAACCTCCAAGAAAAGGAGAGGGGGACCACCAGTTGAGGTTGAAAGATTCAAGTCCCCCACGCACGAAGAGCGGTACCAGCAGGTGGTCAAGGGCAAGAAGATAAATCCTGAGAGGGCCTTTGACCTCTCCACAGATGAGTTCCCGATTATTACTTCCACACTGCGGGAGTTGGGGTGGCTTCCACTCAATCCAATGATTAAGCAGGCGAACCAGAGCCTGGTCAGGGAGTTATACTCCAACGCCTATTGGGAGGAGGAGCAGGACAAGTCTACATCAGTTTATGTCACAGGCAAGACTGTGTCCTACTCTTCGGACAGCATCAACAGCCTGCTTGGGCTACCTACAGAGGCCTACTGTGCTATGTGCTGCGCTGCAGTCAACCCCAGAAAGATTGATTATGAGGGGACCTTGAGAGAGCTATGCCGTCCAGGGGCACAATGGGCCGGATCCCAGAACCTTCCACGGCGCTTTTGCAATATGGGACTGAAGCCAATTTCGAAGGCCTGGAACGCATTTTTCAACCAGTCAATCATCTCCTGTTCCAATAACACTGATGTGAAGGTCAAGGTGGCCAGGGGATTATTGGCTATTATGAGAGGACAGGGGGTGAACCTGGGGAGAGCCATATCTGAGAGCATTGCTGAGATAGTCAGATGTCCTAGGGCTAGATTGGGGCATGCTTCTGTGATCCATGCCTTATGTATACAGCAGGGCTGTCCTGAGTACCCCGATGACTTACTAGTTGATCCCAGGGAGCCCATCACTGCAGCCTGGATTATGAAGCAGCCCGAGGGGCCTATGGATGGAGCAGTTCCACCACCTCAGCCAGCATCTCCAGCACAGCAGCAGTCAGCAGGCCCATCCTACCGTCAGCTGTATGGCAGCGACCCTTCCTTCCAGTTTGACCTTCATATGTCCAACTGGTGCGGGACGTCGATGCTACTACAGCAGCAGGGCATAGACACCTCTTACCTTGCATCAGCTAGAGTCCACCTGGCCGCCCAGGAGTATATGGCAGAAAACAGGGCCGCAGGTGCATCTTCATCAGCACCACCAGCAGAGCAGCAGCCAGACTCTCAGGACCCCCTACTTTCAGGGGATGAGTACATTGACGATCACATTTCTTTTCCCTGAGCAGAAGGCTCATTGATGTTTTACTGTTATTTTCAGACAATTTTATCTTGCATTTTTAGTCCTATTTTCCCCTTTTGACTTTATTTTGCACTTTGGTATGTACCGTATTATCAAAACTTATCCTGTGACATTGAGGCACCGCTATCTTAAACTTTTTGCAAGCGGCTTCAATTTTATGGTATTGTGGTATTTAGTTGCATATGTTTTACATTTTACCTTGTGATTGCCAGTGTGTCAAATTTTATCATCAGGTATTGCTAGTGGTCATGCCAAAAGTTGAGGCAGACTGAGATCATCTGTGGGCATTCTCTCAAGTAACATCTCTTAAAATTCCCAGCTGTGAGGTTTGCCCCCAAACACTTATTCTATTCATTGTGTGATTATTCCTTGCTTGCATTAGTTTGCAGAACTTGAGCTTGTACTTAACTATCTTGCATGTGATTTATATACGCACTGAGGCAATTTTTGAAAACCTGAGCCTTTCAAGGCAACCCTCTAATTGCTATCCCTTGTTAGCCCCTCTAAGCCTAATTGTTTATTTTTTGTAATTTTCCTGCACATCATAGCCTAAGTTTCTTAACTTGGAGTTAGGTAGATTAAAGCATGGGAGTGGGGAAACATTCTAAGTTTGGGGTTGCTCATGGAATAGCAACATTCTAAGTTTGGGGTGGTATACAAGAGAAAGGAACATACAAGAAAAGAAGGAAAAAGAAAATATATATATATATATATATATATATATTTCAAAAAAAAAAATTTATATATAAATAAATAAGTAAATAAGCCCTTCTCTTGTGGAATGCTTTGGGAAAATGGGGAAGTGAGTGAGATTGTTGAAATTGACAAAGAGAGAAGTAGGCCTAACTCCAAGTTGTAACCTACTTATCCAAATGTATCCACCCTTACCTAAGCCCCATTACAACCCTTGAAAGCCCTCAAAAAGTGTGTATGTATTTCTTGTGTATTGAGTTGTATAGTACTTGTTCAAGCCTATGAAACGATGATGCAGGTACTACGAATTGAGTGAATACCTTAAACACCTCAAAGAGAGAAACACCGGTGAGATGTGTGAAAAAGAGATAAAATGAGAATGCTTGCCTGCTTATGATCTTGTGTCTTACCGATTCAGTTGTCTTGCTACTGCATTAGGTTGATGATGACTTTTGATATACTGTGTAGTTATTGGTTTGTGTAGAATGTGTGACAGCTAAATAAAAAAAGTAGCCACAGCCTGAATTGAATGTTTGCTTAAGGACAAGCAAAAGTTTAAGTTTGGGGTTGTGTTGACTCTCTGTCATATGATGTAAGTTGTCCAATTTTAGGACCAATTGTGCAGGGTTTTGATTGTATCATAGTCATTATCTGGGGATTTAGCTTAGTATTAGAAATTTGTAGTAGGAAGTCCTTTTGTAAGCCATTCCTGCATTGTTGGAGTTATTTTGTACTTGAAGACCTCCAATTTGTGTGTTATCATTCAGCGAACCAGACACTTGCCCGGAGATGCAGCATAATTGGGAAGACTCAAGTTTCTGTTCAATATCGCGTCGCGACCAGGAGGGTTCGCGTCGCGATGGAAGCCTGATGCAGGAGCAACCTACAATTCTGTTCAATTTCGCGTCGAGACGGGCTCGTGTCGCGACGCGATGGCTTGCTGAAGTTAGGGTTTTAATTCAGTTTTTGCATTTTTTCGAGGAGCTTGGTCATTGGAGCGCAGCCAAACGTTTTGGAGCAGAGGAAAGTCAGATTTTGGGAGCTTTTCACCACTTGGGAACGAGGGTTGAAGGTTCCTATGTCTATCTTTACTTGTATTGCTTTCTTTACTCTAACTATGTCTCTATTCACCATGTGTAACTAATTTTCTAAGATTAGGGAGAGATGATTCTCCCCGAACCGATGTTATGGATACTTTGTTATGGTTAATACAATTAGTTGTTTGAAATATCATAAGTCTATGCCTCTGATCGTAATGCTTTATAGTTACATATGATAATTATAATGATTTAGGTTATGTGATCGCATAGGGATATGGGTTACATGCTGGATATGGGGTATTAGATCATGTACTTGTGATCACCATAGGAATATGGGGTTGGATGCATGAATTCTTTATTTCTTAAGTTTATTGCTTTACCGGTTGGCATGATTCACCTAAGGAATTAAGGTAACTCAATTAGGTAAAAGGGGTTCTGAGGCAAGGAATTGTCCTTAACCTACTATAGTGAATTGAATCTGGTAGTTCAAACAATTAATCTGTAATTAGCTGAAGGTTCATAACATAGGTGAAGGGAGAGGATTCGACACCTAATCGCTTTCTCTCGTTATTTCAACAACAGTTTTTACTTTCGCGTTACACAATTACAAATCAACGAATTTTCACAACCTAGAATTAATAAACTTTGCTATTGTTACAACACGCAATCCCAGTGGAATCGACCGGTACTTACCGTATTTTTATTACTTGCAACGTTTTCAGTGCACTTGCTGAATTGTTAACACACGTCCACACAAGCCAACGCCCATGAGGGCGCCTGGCAAGGAAGCAGCAGCGCCCATGAGGGCGCCTGGCATGGCGCCAATGATAAAGCAAGCAGCGCCCATGAGGGCGCCTGGCAGGGGAACAATGCAAATCCTTCGCAAGAGGGGCAGCCAGCTCTACACAAGAAGGCGTCCAAGGCACCCAAGAGGGCATCAAAATCTTGTCTCACAAAATCTGCTCCACGAGGAGACACCTGACGTATGGCGCCCTAGAGGACGACAAAACATGTTATGCAGGATGGTACCAAGCACATCCAGGCTGGCACCAAGGCGTCCAAGAGGGCCCCAAAACATGTTTCTGCAGGATGGCACCAAGCACATCCAGGAAGGCACCAAGGCGCCCTAGGGGGCGCCAAAACATGTTTCGCAGGAGGGCGCCAACATCAGGAGTCCTGGCACAAGGCGCCCATGGCGTCCATGAGGGCGCCAGATCCTGCTCCAAACGCAACAAGGCGCCTATGAAAGCGCCAAATCCTGCTTCAAGAGGCGGCAGCCAAGACAACATGACAAGGCCCCCATGACGCCTATGAGGGCGCCGAATCCTGCTCCACGAGGAGACACCCAGCACACGCACGCAGGGAACAACACCAAGGGCCCCCAGGAGGGTGCCAACTCTTAGGAACAAACAAGCGTCCAGCAAGGCACCCAGGAGGGCGCCAGCAGCAGAACTTAGCACTCCGGCAAGAGGCTAAGAAAAGAAACTAAGTGTCACCACAATTACCAAGTGATGGAGAAGCAGCAAGTTCGGGCGAACAATCGGGAAAAAGACAAGTCCCCTTGATGGCAAGCTGAACCTGAAAATATCAAATCAAAAAGCAAGTCAAAATAAGCAGTAGAACAACAACAAACAAGGTGATACAAAATCTAAAGTCGGAACCAACACCCAAGAGGGAGCTTGGAAGGGCGCCAAAACCAGGCAACACAAGGCGCCCATGAGGGCGCCACTCTTTGTTTCACCAAACATCAACCACAAGGCGCCCATGAGGGCAACACCCCATCTTGGCGTATCATCAAACAATAAGGCGCCCATGAGAGCGCCACCCCATCTTAGCGTATCATCAAACAACAAGGCGCCCATGAGGGTGCCACTCCCATGTTTGCGGATCCCAAGTACAAGGCCCCCATCAGGGCGCCAATCTCTCTCATGCAAAGTATATCGAGCACAAGGCGCCCATGAGGGCACCACTCCCCGATGTGCAAAACACCAAGTACATGGCGCCCATGAGGGCGCCAATCTCTCTCATACAAAGTATCGAGCACAAGGCGCCCATGAGGGCACCACTCCTTGATGTACAAAACACCAAGTGTAAGGTTCCCATGAGGGCGCCAACCTCTCTTGTGCGAATCATCGAGCACAAGGCGCCCATGAGGGCGCCACTCCCCTACTTTTGTGAAACACCAAGTGTAAGGCGCCCATGAGAGCGCTAATCCCTCTCATGCAAACCATCGAGCACAAGGCGCCCTTGAGGGCGCCACCCTCCATTTTGAAACTCGCCCATCACAAGGCGCCCTTGAGGGCGCCACCCTCCATTCGGAAAATCGCCCATCAAGGCACCTAAGAGGGAACCACCCTCCATCTCACCAAACGGTGCCCGAGGCGCCCACGAGGGCACCAGCATCAGGATGTCTTAGCACCTTGGCCCAAGGCGCCCAAGAGGGCACCAACATCAGGGGGCATGACACAGGGCGCCCAAGAGGGTGCCAACCTCAGAGCATTCTGGCACAAGGCACCCAAGAGGGCGCCAACCTCAGACCACTTGGCACAAGACGACGCCAACATTAGGATACGTCACCCTAGCTTGGTGCCGGGAACAAGAGTTACACCGAAGGAGGTGTGAGTCACGGTCGCAACAAAGTGATCTCATACGACCCGACAAGACAGACAAAGCAACACTTAGAAAAAATTTCTCCTCTTTTACTCTAGAGAGTGAAAATGACAGAACACGGTTGTTACAAAGGCAGTGTCCCGCGTAACCTCACAGATCCGGCAAACTGACGAAAATCCTTCAAGCCAAGACCATCCCGCGTAACCTCACACTCTAATCCTTAGTACCTTCACTCATATATTCTATATACTGACTTGAGCGTCGGAGTGGCTTGCAGGTACCCCCCCGGGGCGCTCACTGACCTCCTGCCAGGACAGCAAGAGACCTACCAAAAGCAGCCGACCAAAAAGCTGCTCGGTACAGAACACTACCAAACCGTAAAGTGTTTTACAAATCTCTGTGTTATTTTAGTTAGGGCAATTAGTTAGAAATCGTTGAACATGTTTTTTTCATTTTTGCAGGTTAAGAAGCTCAGGCGGGCACTCCCTTTACATAAGCTGCACAAAGCCACACTTGTCAGGAAGAGAAACAAAGATTTTGTTGATGAGAACTTGAGGAAGACACTGGTAAATATCGAACATCATTTGTATTGTTTTGTTAAAATTTGCACTAATTATGCTATGTTTTTAGATTATGCAAGACAGGAGGAATTTCATCAGATGATGACTTAGGCGACTCAGGGGAGCTGGGACCCTGAATCACCTGCTGCACCTACCCCAAGGAGGTTGCACTAGCGATGCACAACTGGAAGAAGATGGTAGGCGGGAAGTATAAGGGTTGCTTGTATGGTGTGGGACCCTTATTCTTAGTGGGCTCGATCACATCAACACCCGCAGAGCTTCTGCCAGTCGACCTATTCCTCTTCAGAATGCAGCTGAGGTGACAGAGCTGAGGGAGCAGGTGCAGGCTCAGGATATCACACGATCAGGACCGTGTAGGAGGACATAGTGCTGAAGCACAGAAGGCGAAGATGATGAAGCTGTATAGGAGCATGCGTTAGAGACCTCCACAATTAGAGAAGCGATCTTAGCCCTCTGATATTGCTGTTCGCTAGGATCCAACTCAGATTCTGATGATGCTTTATATTAAGATTTTTTGTACTTTATGACATTGTTTTATTTGGTTGGTGGATTACTTGATGACATTTTGAATTTCATTTAATTTTTCTTGGAATTTTTATATAAAATGGTTTGATTTATTTTATATTTCAGCATCTATAAATTAAAATATAAATTAAAAAGCAAGTTGAAAAAACTAAGAAATTTTTTTAACCCATAGATTTTTTTTGTTGATAAGCAACCCACTGGTTAATTATCGACGGATTGGGCCTTCAGCAATCATGGCACGTGCGGCGGTGGTTTTCGACGGAAGCCATCGGTCATTAGCGACGGACCACACCCCACGCTAATTACGCACGGATTACCGATGACTTAGGCCGCCAGTAATTACCGACGAAATTTCCAATCCCGTTGGTACGTGTTTCCGATCATCCTATTTGCGAGGGGGTCGTCCCGCTGGTAAACCCATCGAAAAACTTATAATACCTATAGCTTTTTTGCTGTTAACGATGGATTTAGCCATCTTTAATGGACAATTTTCTCGGAGTGTACAAAGGCTTGTTTAACAATAACAAGGGGTATTCCTCAAGCCGAATGCAATGGCCTAAGTCAAGAATTTTTTTTAAGGGAAGAAGCCTAAGCCAAGAAAATATCTTGATTGATTTTTATTAAAATTTCAAAAATAAAAACTTTGACCCTTCTTAATTTGTTAAATTTAATATTTTGATTATTAAAATTTTGATCAAGTGAATTACTGATTTTGAAATTAGTTTTAATTTTTATTTTCTAATATAAATTGTTTTGGTGCATATATATATATATATAATACTTAATTTATATATGAATATACTCGTGTTTTACATAAAATACTTGTTAATTAATAATATCCTTCTATATATTCAAATTGAAAGTGACATATACGATCTTTGTTCTAAATCAAACTGTGATTAATAAATTAACTACAATAATGTAACTTCTATTCATAGAAAGATCCCATTGATATAGGGAGATCTAAATAAGCCAATAATAATTACCAGAGGCATGTGACCCTCTCTACATGTTAACATGCAAGCTATCTATTTAATTATTTATTTATATGCTACTAATAATATAATGTTACGATCGATGAGATACGGTCAAAGTAGAAAACATATAAGCGTACAGTAATAGTACATAAATACCTTGGTCCTCTCGAATCTCGACTACTATTATTCTACAAATAATTGCTTCAAAATTGTCAAAACGTAATGAGTAAGAAATATATAATGATTGCTAAGAACGTGATGAGTGATGAGCTCGTAAACACGTAGTAGAAGGCAATACAAGAGTTGAGTTGGCATATACACAATTCCATGCTACTGTTGAGGCACGCGTCTTACAGTTGGTATACGTTGAAATTATCAAAAACTGCTTGAGATTTAGATTCTTTCTGTTACATGCATAAGATAGTCTCACTTATAATTGTTTTTTAGTAGTAATAATTTAGAAATTAATTAAAAACAAAAAACAAGAATGATATTTATTAATTTAGTACAGCATTATTCTTCGGTTAGTATGATCCTATAGTCCTAGCTAGCCTACTATTAGTGAGAACATAAGCTGTAAAGGGATGGATTTCTGTACACTGTTATGCGTTGTGTTCACTGCAGGAATATTCTTAATTTAAATTATTGGAAATTAGTCATTGCTCAATATATTCTCTTTAAATATAAATGAATTTCACCATACATAAATTTTTTTGATTAATATAATTGACATTCTCTGAGGTCTCATTCAATTGAATTGAGAAATTGTAAAAGAGGCTTTTTCTTATATACAAGACTCTACATGACTAACAAAAATACATAATTAATTGAATAATAAAAAAAACTGGTATTAGTAACTGATTTATTAACTTAATATACTCCTCCTCAAGTTTGGAGAGTAAATGTCTAAGATGGATTTACGATGAGAACACATCATTGTGAAGTCGAGCTCTATATCAAATGTACGCAGTGATTGGCGCCCACAACTTGTAGATGAAGGTGCGAGGTTTGGACATAAATTGACTAAGGCGATTGAGGGCAAAAGCGATGTCCAATATATACATTGTGATGTACATGAGCTTATCAATGAGCATTCTATTCTTACTGAGGGATCATTTATAGTAAGTCACCCACAGAGCCATTTAAGTTCACACTAGGATCCATGGGAACATGTTGGGGTTTAGTACTCAAAAAACACATTGTAGGGTGTGTTTCCATTGGCTAAGGTGAATACCTTGCTTTGATTGGGTAATTTCCAAGCCTATGAAATAGTGTAGATCACCAATGACTTTGAGGGAAAAAATGGACTCCAGCAAAGCTCTGGTGTGCTGAATTAGGGATTGGTTAGGCCCCCAACAACCAACATATCTTCTACATAGACTAACAGAATAACCAAATCTAGTGCGGCGACCTCTGTGAAGAGAGAGTGGAAACTAATAGTGGAAGAAAACTTTGTATACCACTGTCGAGTGGTAAACTGAGGTTATCCTCCTATTAAGGGGGAAAACTGATAGTAGAATAAGTAGCACTTTCGGTAAAAGTGCTGCCTAATTTGAGAAAATGGGTAGCATTCGTTAAAAGTGCTCGCGATTCCCTGCATAGGTTGAGCGAGCTTCCGTCATAAGCGTTGCTGAGTCTTAACATTCAATAGTGCTACATATGCACTACTTTTTGGCACCGTGCATTTAGCAGCGAATTAATAAGCAGCGCTTGCAAGTAGGGGTGGACAAAATTATCAAACCGACCCGTCAACCGAACAAATCGTAGGAAATAATGCAGTTCGGGTAAGTCTATATGGGTTGGCGGATTTATGGGTGGAAACATCAGTTTCAAATGGGTTGAAATGGTCGGTTGCGGATCTGTTTTTTAAAACCCACAGTTACACGCATCCGACCGAACTACTTTGCTAACTAGTATTAGGAATTTTTTATAAGTCAAAAACTACTAGTACTCTCCATAAGTAGTAATTGATGTGATATTTTCTCTCTTTCCAAGACATGCTTTTAGCTTTCAACCAATAAAAATCAAGCACAAGAAAAACAGGATTTTGCGGCGGGAAAAATCCGTCGGAGAAGCCATATTTCCGCCGCAAAATTGGACTTTGCGGCGGATTTTTACCGTCGGTAGCCAGGTCGCAGCAAACGACTTGCGGCGGACTTCGTGGCGCCGATAAATCCGCCGCAAGTTTCCGGCGGATAATCCGCCGCAAAGACCATATATCCGCCGCAAAATCCTTTTTTTTTTAAAAAAAATAAATATTATTTTTAAAAAAAATCGTTTTAATTAAAAAAATTATTTTTTTATTAAAATTTTTAATTATTGATAAAAAAATAAAATTCAATAATTAATTAATTTACTATTTAAAAAAATAAAAATTGGAAAGAGCACTCATTGCAGGAACATCAACCGGAAAATTAACCGCAGGAACTGCAGCTACCCCTGGTGCTACCTCCCCGTGACGACTCCATGTCCAATAATTTAGCCTAAACCCATTATTGTACAAATCAAGTCTAACTCCATGTTCATTTTTTATAGCTCCAATGAAAGGAGAAGACAATTCGTAGAGAGGAAGTGAGGAGTTTCAAGAAGAGATTTAGTAGGGAATGAGAGAATTTGGAGAGAGTAAGGGAGAAATTTTAAGAAGAGAATGAGAGAAATTCAAACTGCGCGCTTATTTTTTCAAGGCGGCCGGTAACGGGGATTTGCGGCGGTTTTGGGGATTTGCGGCGGACTTTTGAAAATTTAAAATGGCGCTTATTCTTTGTAATCTCCAATCCGCCGCAAAATCCACGGAATTCGCCGCAAAATCCACGGCGAAAACAGATCCGCCGCAAAATCCACGGAATCCGCCGGAAAGTGTGAGGCGGATAAAATCCGCCGGTAATCCCCCTAATTCGCCGCAAAGTTTGCGGCGGCTCCGAATCCGCCGAAAATTCCTGGCCGGAAATTCAACATTTTCTTGTAGTGATAACCCATTCACGCTAAAGCATATGAAAAGCCACGCGAATGCACTGCACACCGTTGAGTCACCGTAACATTAAATGGACACATTGCTTGTGTTTCACTTTTCAGCCGAATGTTACTCAAACCAAAAAAAATACTATTTTATATTATACTAGTAGTTATTAGGCTTAATTACAGTTTTGGTCCCCCTATTATGACCAACTCACGATTTTGGTCCCTAAAGTTTTAATTTGACGATTTTGGTCCCCCTATTTTCCCAATTTGAAAAATCAAGGTCCCCCACCCCAATTTTGACTCAGTTTGACTGACTTATCCTACGTGGCAGCCGACGTGGACTGCCACGTAGGCACACCCCCACCCCACCCCCACCCCCCACCCCACCCCACCCCCCACCCCCCACCACCGACCCCACCCCACCCCACCCCAACCCACCACCGACCCCACCCCACCCCACCCCAACCCACCACCGACCCCACCCCACCCCCATCCCACCCCACCCCAACCCAACCCAACACCGATCTGCGAGAGTGAGAGAGAGAGAGATCTTCGCACAGAGAGAGGGAGAGAGAGAGAGAGAGAGGAGGGGAGGGAGAGATCTGCGAAGGGAGGCGACGAAGGAGGGGGAGCGAGACCGATGGGGAGGGGAGGGAGAGCGAGAGCAACGGGGAGGGGGAGCGAGAGCGACGGGGAGGGGAGGGAGAGCGAGAGCGACGGGGAGGGGGAGCGAGAGCGACGGGGAGGGGAGGGAGAGCGAGAGCGACGGGGAGGGGGAGCGAGAGCGACGGGGAGGGGAGGGAGAGCGAGAGCGACGGGGAGGGGGAGCGAGAGCGAGGGCGACGGGGAGGGGAGGGAGAGCGAGAGCGACAGGGAGGGGAGGGAGGGGGGTTCACGGTGGGAGGGGGAACAGTGAAGGGGGAGGGGGGTTCACGGTGGGAGGGGGAACAGTGAAGGGGGAGGGGGGTTCACGAGGAAGAAGAAGGGGTGGGGGTGGGGGTGGGGGGGGTGGGGGTGGGGGGTGCGCCTACGTGGCAGTCTACGTGGACTGCCACGTAGGATGAGTGAGTCAAACTGAGTCAAAATTGGGGTGGGGGACCTTGATTTTTCAAATTGGGAAAATAGGGGGACCAAAATCGTCAAATTAAAACTTTAGGGACCAAAATCTTGAATTTATTAAAATAGGGGGACCAAAACTGTAGTTAAGCCTAGTCATTATATCCAGAAAGCTTTGTGTTTTCATCTATGGCGGATTGCACAGGTTATGGAAGGAGAAAATATCCAGGAGAAAGGAGGAAGAGCAACCAGAAGATTCGAACCGAAAATATCCGACCGTGAAACCGCCAACCGTTCTAACCGCACCCGCCCAAACTGATGGCTCTAATGGACAGAAATGGGTGGAACTATGTCTCTCTCAGTTTTCTTTGGTTTGGCGATATTGAAACTGAATCCATACAAACCGACCGTTTGTCCACCCCTACTTGCAAGCACTGCTAAAGGCTATAAAGAAGCACTGCTAAAGCCTTTCCTATTGTAGTGATACTACGAGTGGATCCTACTCTGAATGTTACTCCCATTGTTGATATGTCTTTTGTGGTCATTTGCTATTTCTACCCTAAATCGTTATTGTAAAATTTCCCTACTCGTTTGCGACACATATTAGGTCTTTTTTTAGATAAGTTAAAGAATTTTATTAAAGAGGATTCAAGGAGTACATATATTACATCTTTATATTATACTACCCAAAGGGTTTTGGTTCAGGGAGGTTTTGAGGAGGCCCTCCCCATTTCTTGCTTTTCATTGTAAGGGTTGGGAACCCCTTGTGCTCCCTTCAATGGAATATTTGCTTATCTAAAAAAAAACTATAGAAATTGATCACAATATACTTTCCGTCGTCAAAATTCATTTGCAAAGGGTATTTTTTTAGACAAAAATAAAATAAGTTTTTTGTAAAAACTATGAGATATTCTCATTAACATATTTTTTAATAGTCATTAATATTCAAAGATGTTATCTATATCTATATATAAAGGATGGAGCCTCGACAATTTTTCTCATAGTTAAATTTTATCTATTATAATATTTATTTAAAATTTACACATAAAGAAGACTTTAATTCTAATGAAAAAACATAATTGCCACTAATTTATTAAAAGATTCTTAGTGGAATATTAAATAATAATAAAAACTAAGAATATGTTTATATATAATATAACATAATATAATATAATATAATTTATCTATATATATATATATAAGAAGCTGGACTCTTAAATTGTGAGTTTTTTTCCTTTTTCTCCTTTATATATATATATATATATATATATATATATATATATATATATATATATATTATTTTAATTGTTAGTATATATATATATATATATATATATATATATTAGTTTTTATATTCCTTATGTGTGAATTATAATAAATAACTACATTTTATTAGATTAATAATATTGATAACTATTATATATATATATATATATAAATATATATTAGTTTTTATATTCCTTGTAACATCCCCAAAATAATTAATCGAATTATTTGGATGTAAACCCAATTGAATTAATTTGGTACTTAATTGGTAAAATTATTGAGTGCAAAAATTAATTATTGGTTGTCACAGGGTCGTTGACCGAATAATACGGACCAAGGAAGTTTTGGAATCGAAATAAGGAATTTGGGTCAATATGGTAATTGGACCACGCCACCACTTATTTATTAGTTAAATAAATATGTGTGTGTGTGTTAATTAAAAGAAAGGAAAGAAAGAAAAGAAAAAAGGAAAGAAAGCGCAGAAGAGAAGAAACAGAGAAAAGAAGAGAAAGAAGAGAAAAGAGAGAAAGAAGAAGAAGAAAGGAGAGGAGAAAGGAAGAAGAAGAAGATCATCACCAACCATCCCAAAGTTCCATCCTCATCATCATCCTTGTTTCACCTTCCATTTCCTCAAGCTAGGTAAGCTCATACCCTTATTTCTCCCCTTTTCTCTTGATTTCGGAATTGAGAGGGATGATGAATAGTGAACCGAGTTTGAGATGATTTTGATGGTTGAATCATGTCTAGCAGCAAGCCCAGCAACGGTTGTAAGCGGATTGAAGCTAAATTCGAAGTTTGGAGCGGATTGGAGATCCTAGGGTTCGATTGGGGATTTTTCGTGTCTCGGTGATTTCGGCTCGGCAACGACTCTCGCTTCAAGGGTGAGTTTTACTCACGCTTAGGATAATTTTGTGTCTCATTAGTTTTTACGTTAATTGGTTTCGAAAGATTTTTGGAACGAAAACCGTTATTTGAAAATATGTCGCGTTTTAATACAATTCGTTTTGATTAAGTTTGATTGGATTGAGTGATTTTGTGGTTTGAATTGGACTCATTTTACTGGTTGTCAAATCTGTTTTTGATCGGAACAAAGATCGGAATTGAGCGGAATAGCGGATTTCGCGAAAATCGCAAAATCTGTCTTAACAGACCCCCATTCTGCCTGTTCGCGCCTCACCTGCGCTCCAGGCGCGACTTCAGCGCAATTGGGCAGAACGTTCTGCCAGTTCGCGCGTAACTCGCGCTCCAGGCGCGACTTCAGCGCAGTTTGACAGAATTTCAATAGTTTTTCACTGTTTTTCGTTTCGCGATAACTTTTGATCCGGGAACCCGATTGAGGTGTTCTAAGATGCGTTGGAAAGCTTATTCAGAGGCCTAACTGAATATTCTAGTTTTAAGGCAAAATAAACTGTTTTCGAAATTGAAAATTGTGTCAAAAAGTGGTCAACTAGAGTGCGAGTGTGAACTTCGAATTTATAAAATTGTGGATTAAAGTGTGTCATGGATTGTCTGATGTGATGGACCGTGGGTTCATAGTGCTTAGGATATATATGTTTATATGTATATCGAGTTGGGTGACGACCCATGTTTTGACATACTAGGCGGGGCAGTCATGCTCCCCCAACCTAGGCTCCGTGCCAATAGGAGAATGTACTATTGGTAAGGGGGTTCACCGGGTATATAGCACTGGATTGCAGTCGGTGTTATGTCATGAGTTTGTTGTACGTACACCGGGGTTTAGCACTTTATTGCAGTCGGTGTCGTACTGTGCGATACACCGGGGTTTAGCACTTTATTGCAGTCGGTGCCGCACTTTGTTTGTTCACGTTCACCGGGGTTAGCACTTTATTGCAGTCGGTGTCGTGTTGATTTAAAAAAATGATTATTTACTGACCGAGAGAGTTAGTAGTGGTCTCGGTAGAACTCACTGAGATTGTATCTCACTGTTTAAATGTTGTTGTTTTACAGATAAACAGGGACAGAAGAAACCTCAGAGGCACGAGTAGGTGGCCCCGAGTGATGGATGATGACTTAGTTTTACGTTTAAGTTTATTTCCCTTCTGTTGCCTGTGTATCACAATACTATGGCATTAGTATTATGTTATCTTTTATTTCGCTTTCTTGTATGACTCTGACTACCATAGTTGCTGACAGGTTATGGTCTTGTTTGTATATAAGACTGTTTTGTTTTATTCAGCGAAAAATTATAATGGTATTCAGTGTCCGAACAGGAAATAATATCTCTGATGTATGTTTAATGTGCACTTGGGTGTTTTTAACAAATAAAAATACCAGGGTGTTACAGTTGGTATCAGAGCGGTTCGACCTAGTCGGACTTAGCTTATAGGGTCTTTGCTTTTCCAGTCGTGATTTTCTTAGTATCCTATTAGACATTGAGCTTGATCAACTTAATACTTTGTGCATATTTCGCAGAATCATGGCCAGAAGAGGTAGAGGCGTTCCTCCTCCTGTTGATCCAAATTTTGAGTGGATGCAGAATGTCATTGAGAACCAGCAGAAAATGATGCAAGACATGATGCTTATGCATCAGCAGCAACAAATCCTACAGCAAAATGCTCAGCAGCATCAAGCTCCAGAGCCACAAGTGAACCCAAGGAGAATTTTCACAGAGTTCCTGAAAATGAAGCCCTCCGAGTTTAGAGGTGGGCCGGATGTCATGAGAGCACAACATTGGCTGGATGACATTGAAAAGATCTTTGTAACAATGCAAGTGACCGATGAAGACAAGTTGAGGTTGGCATCCCATATGTTGAAGGGAGAGGCCAATAACTGGTGGACAAATGCTAGGGCCATGATGGAGACAATGGGAACTCCCCCGACTTGGGACAATTTCCGAACATCATTTTTAGAACAATTCTTCCCCACGGCTATGAGGTTGGATAAGGAAAATGAGTTTTTGACTTTTACACAAGGAGGCTTGACCGTGGGCCAATACACGGCTAAATTTGAAGAGTTGTATCAATTCTTCGGTTTAGCTGGATATGCCCCAAGTGACCAATGGAAAACTGACAGGTACAAATATGGGTTGAGAGAAGATATTGCTCAAAGTCTTAGTTCTTTTCCGAGAACCAACTATGCAGCCATGGTACAACAAGCTTATATCGCCGAAAGTGATTTGTCAAGGTTGTATGCAAGCAGAAAGGCATTCCATCAGAGCAAGAGGAACGCTGGATCATCTAGTTCTCAGATGGGTCCCAGGCATGACTCGGGGAAAGGAGGTAAGTACAAAGGGAAGCAGGTGCAATCGTCTGACTCTGCACAATTCAGGAATTGTAGACTTTGTGGAAGATATCACCGTGGCGAGTGCCCGCCAAGGCCAGATCGGTGCTATGTTTGTAATGAAGAGGGACACTATGCAAATAAGTGCCCAACAAAGAAGAATCTGCAAAGAGCACCAAATGCTCCTAGTCAGGGGCGAATCAACACTCTAGATGCTCGAACCATCACACCTACTGATAATCTTCTGAGGGGTACGGGATCTCTTTTTAATAATTCAGTCAATATTTTATATGATTCTGGTGCAACCCACTGTTTTATCTCACAAGCATGTGTGGATCGGTTGGGATTAGCATTGTCTGAGCTATCCGAACCGATAACTATTTTAACTGCTGCCAAGGGTCGTGTCCAGACCCAATCATTATGTGAAAATTGCCTACTTGTCATAGGCGACAGACAGTTTGTTGTAAAATTTATTTGCTTGCCTATGAGAAGCATGGATATTGTTCTGGGTATGAATTGGATGGCTGAAAATCATGTAACAATCAACTGTGCCGATCGAACTATTAGCTTCGCCTCCGAATCCGTAGGATTGACACAGGCAGATTCTGAAGCGACGATCTCTTACACCGAAGCAAGCCAGTCATTATTCCAAGGTGCGGAAGCTATTCTTATTATGTTGTCTGCATCTACTGAAACGGGTTTAGATTTGTCATCTGTGCAAGTGGTAAATGAATTTCTAGATGTCTTTCCGGAAGAAGTTTCATCCTTACCTCCCGACCGAGAGGTAGAATTCTCAATAGAATTGATTCCTGGTACATGATCAATCTCTATTGCTCCTTATAGAATGTCTCCTTTAGAGTTGAAGGAACTGAAGTCTCAACTTGAGGAATTAATATCGAAAAGGTTCATCCGACCGAGTGCTTCTCCATGGGGTGCTCCGGTGTTGCTAGTCAAAAAGAAGGATGGTAGCATGAGGTTGTGCATAGATTATCGACAATTGAATAAAGTGACGATCAAGAATAAATATCCCTTGCCAAGGATAGACGATTTGCTCGACCAACTTAGAGGTGCTGTGGTATTTTCAAAAATTGATCTGAGGTCGGGCTATCATCAAATAAAGGTACGAGCCTTAGATATTCCGAAAACAGCTTTCCGTACGAGGTATGGACATTACGAGTTCGTAGTGATGCCCTTCGGTTTGACTAATGCTCCAGCGGTATTCATGGATTACATGAACCGAGTGTTTCACACGTACCTTGATCAGTTTGTGGTAGTTTTTATTGATGATATTTTGGTGTACTCTAAGACCATTGAGGACCATGTTCAACATCTCCGCATTGTTCTGAACGTCCTCCGAGAAAAGAAATTGTATGCCAAGCCGTCGAAGTGTGACTTCTGGATGCCGGAAGTGAAGTTTTTGGGGCACGTGATTTCCCAATCGGGAGTTGCGGTGGATCCCAGTAAAGTAGAAGCGGTGTTGAATTGGGAACGACCAACATCTGTCACCGAAATAAGAAGTTTCTTGGGTCTAGCCGGTTACTACAGGAGGTTTATCCAAGGTTTTTCACAATTGGTTCTTCCACTTACTCGGTTGACTCGCAAGGCCCAACCGTTTATATGGAATGCCGATTGTGAGGAATGTTTTCAAGAGTTGAAGGTTAGGTTGACTTCTGCTCCAATCCTAATTCTCCCAGATCCGTCTTTGGATTTTCAAATTTACAGCGATGCTTCTGGGAAGGGCTTGGGGTGTGTTCTCATGCAGAACCAACAAGTTGTAGCTTATGCCTCCAGACAGTTGAAGACTCATGAAGAGAATTATCCGACTCATGATTTGGAATTGGCAGCTATTGTGTACGCACTGAAGATTTGGAGACATTACCTGTATGGGTCTCGTTTCGAAGTCTTTAGTGATCATAAAAGCTTGAAATATTTGTTTGACCAGAAGGAGCTGAATAACAGACAAAGAAGGTGGGTGGAATTTCTGAAGGATTATGACTTCGAATTGAAGTATCATCCGGGAAAAGCTAATGTTGTGGCTGATGCACTAAGTAGGAAATCCATTCACATAGCAGGGTTAATGATGCATGAAATGGAATTGTTGGAGTCTTTCCGGGACTTAAATTTGGATTCAAAGCCAAAAAGGAACCGGTTGGTGTTGAGCCACATGAGGATCTCTAGTTCCATAAGGGATTCTATTCGCTTAGCACAAGAAATCGATGTGAAGCTACAATCACAGAAAGTGTTACCAGACTTTACCGAAGATAGTGATGGAGTTATTTGTTTCAACGGTAGGATCTGTGTGCCTGACGATGAGAGTATTAAAAAGCAAGTGCTAGAGGAAGCACACCGGAGTTTATTTTCTGTACATCCTGGATCCACCAAGATGTATAGAGATTTAAAATAGATGTATTGGTGGCCGGGAATGAAGTTAGAAATTGCTGAATTCGTATCACAATGCTTAACTTGTCAAAAAGTTAAGATAGAACATCAGAAGCCTGCTGGTTTGCTACGGTCACTAGACGTGCCAGTGTGGAAATGGGAAGACATTTCTATGGATTTTGTAATGGCGCTGCCAAGGTCTCAAGCCGGTAACGACTCCATTTGGGTAGTTGTGGATCGGTTAACTAAATCAGCTCATTTTATTCCAGTCCGTTCGAGCAGTAAAGTATCCAAGTTAGCTGAAGTGTATTTGAAGAACATAGTAAGGTTACATGGGGTTCCTACCAGTATAGTGTCGGATCGAGATCCGAAATTCACTTCTCGATTTTGGAAAGCTATGAATGAAGCAATGGGGACTAAAGTACTTCTTAGTACCGCTTATCACCCGCAGACCGATGGTCAGACCGAGAGAACTATCCAGACATTAGAGGATATGCTTAGGGCTTCGGTACTTGATAACGGGAAGAAATGGGAGGATCATCTTCCACTGGTTGAATTCTCATATAACAACAGTTATCATTCCAGTATCGGAATGGCGCCTTTTGAGGCCTTGTATGGAAGGAAATGTAGAACTCCATTGTGTTGGTGGGAAGTCGGTGAGAACCGATTGTTAGGACCAGAGGTGATTCAAGACACTACTGAAAAGATCCGCCAGATCAGGGAAAGAATGAAAGCTGCTCAAAGTAGGCAAAAGAGTTATGCCGACAAAAGGAGAAGGCCGTTAGAGTTTGAGTCAGGTGATCATGTGTTTTTGAGATTATCACCAACAATTGGAACAGGTAGAGCATTACGGGTGAAGAAGCTCAGTCCTCGGTATATTGGACCCTTCCAAATTATCGAGCGAGTTGGGCCTCTTGCATACCGCGTCGCCTTGCCTCCTCCATTGTCAAATTTGCATGATGTATTCCATGTGTCTCAGCTGCGGAAGTACATTCCCGATCCAAGTCAACCGTTAGATTTTGAAACGATTGATCTTCGACCCGACTTGTCCTTCCAACCTAATCCGAATTACATCATGGAACGTGGCGAGAGGACGCTACGGACAAAGTCAATTCCCATTGTCAAGGTGGTATGGGATGGTTTTTCCGCCGAGGAAGCTACTTGGGAGTTGGAGGACGATATGCGGGCTCGGTATCCGTATTTGTTCTCTTGAGGTATGTTGTGTCTAAATTTTGAGGACAAAATTCTTTCAAGTTGGGGAGAATGTAACATCCCCAAAATAATTAATCGAATTATTTGGATGTAAACCCAATTGAATTAATTTGGTACTTAATTGGTAAAATTATTGAGTGCAAAAATTAATTATTGGTTGTCACAGGGTCGTTGACCGAATAATACGGACCAAGGAAGTTTTGGAATCGAAATAAGGAATTTGGGTCAATATGGTAATTGGACCACGCCACCACTTATTTATTAGTTAAATAAATATGTGTGTGTGTGTTAATTAAAAGAAAGGAAAGAAAGAAAAGAAAAAAGGAAAGAAAGCGCAGAAGAGAAGAAACAGAGAAAAGAAGAGAAAGAAGAGAAAAGAGAGAAAGAAGAAGAAGAAAGGAGAGGAGAAAGGAAGAAGAAGAAGATCATCACCAACCATCCCAAAGTTCCATCCTCATCATCATCCTTGTTTCACCTTCCATTTCCTCAAGCTAGGTAAGCTCATACCCTTATTTCTCCCCTTTTCTCTTGATTTCAGAATTGAGAGGGATGATGAATAGTGAACCGAGTTTGAGATGATTTTGATGGTTGAATCATGTCTAGCAGCAAGCCCAGCAACGGTTGTAAGCGGATTGAAGCTAAATTCGAAGTTTGGAGCGGATTGGAGATCCTAGGGTTCGATTGGGGATTTTTCGTGTCTCGGTGATTTCGGCTCGGCAACGACTCTCGCTTCAAGGGTGAGTTTTACTCACGCTTAGGATAATTTTGTGTCTCATTAGTTTTTACGTTAATTGGTTTCGAAAGATTTTTGGAACGAAAACCGTTATTTGAAAATATGTCGCGTTTTAATACAATTCGTTTTGATTAAGTTTGATTGGATTGAGTGATTTTGTGGTTTGAATTGGACTCATTTTACTGGTTGTCAAATCTGTTTTTGATCGGAACAAAGATCGGAATTGAGCGGAATAGCGGATTTCGCGAAAATCGCAAAATCTGTCTTAACAGACCCCCATTCTGCCTGTTCGCGCCTCACCTGCGCTCCAGGCGCGACTTCAGCGCAATTGGGCAGAACGTTCTGCCAGTTCGCGCGTAACTCGCGCTCCAGGCGCGACTTCAGCGCAGTTTGACAGAATTTCAACAGTTTTTCACTGTTTTTCGTTTCGCGATAACTTTTGATCCGGGAACCCGATTGAGGTGTTCTAAGATGCGTTGGAAAGCTTATTCAGAGGCCTAACTGAATATTCTAGTTTTAAGGCAAAATAAACTGTTTTCGAAATTGAAAATTGTGTCAAAAAGTGGTCAACTAGAGTGCGAGTGTGAACTTCGAATTTATAAAATTGTGGATTAAAGTGTGTCATGGATTGTCTGATGTGATGGACCGTGGGTTCATAGTGCTGTAGATATATATGTTTATATGTATATCGAGTTGGGTGACGACCCATGTTTTGACATACTAGGCGGGGCAGTCATGCTCCCCCAACCTAGGCTCCGTGCCAATAGGAGAATGTACTATTGGTAAGGGGGTTCACCGGGTATATAGCACTGGATTGCAGTCGGTGTTATGTCATGAGTTTGTTGTACGTACACCGGGGTTTAGCACTTTATTGCAGTCGGTGTCGTACTGTGCGATACACCGGGGTTTAGCACTTTATTGCAGTCGGTGCCGCACTTTGTTTGTTCACGTTCACCGGGGTTAGCACTTTATTGCAGTCGGTGTCGTGTTGATTTAAAAAAATGATTATTTACTGACCGAGAGAGTTAGTAGTGGTCTCGGTAGAACTCACTGAGATTGTATCTCACTGTTTAAATGTTGTTGTTTTACAGATAAACAGGGACAGAAGAAACCTCAGAGGCACGAGTAGGTGGCCCCGAGTGATGGATGATGACTTAGTTTTACGTTTAAGTTTATTTCCCTTCTGTTGCCTGTGTATCACAATACTATGGCATTAGTATTATGTTATCTTTTATTTCGCTTTCTTGTATGACTCTGACTACCATAGTTGCTGACAGGTTATGGTCTTGTTTGTATATAAGACTGTTTTGTTTTATTCAGCGAAAAATTATAATGGTATTCAGTGTCCGAACAGGAAATAATATCTCTGATGTATGTTTAATGTGCACTTGGGTGTTTTTAACAAATAAAAATACCAGGGTGTTACATTCCTTATGTGTCAATTATAATAAATAACTACATTTTATTAGATTAATAATAATGATAACTATTATATATATATATATATATATATATATATATATTAGATGACATTAATGGTAACCAAAAATATAAAAATACATTGTAGTAGATGAAGGGATTTATACAGAAACAACTTCATGACATAAAAATATTTTATGCCAATTATTACAATAAATAAAAGTTAGATATAATATTAAACACGGTTCATACTTTTTATTTAAAACCAGCATTATAATTTAGTTTTAAAAAAGCAAATATTATTAAACTAATTCGAAATTAATGTCATCATTTTTTAATTTACTTATTATCAAATAAATTTAAATAAATTTAATTTACACACACACAAACATATTTATATATTAGTTATTATATAATTTAGTGATAAAACCTACAAGTAAATATATTCGTACATTTATTAAAATTTATCAATCGACTCAATATTTGTTGAAATCTTCCAATCTAGGAACATATTTTTTTTTTAAAAATTTGTAAGCAAAATAAAGATTATTTTTTGTATAATTAAGTTAGTTGACCTTTAAAATTCTTTTTTATGTAACAATTATGCATTGAAAGTGAGGGGTTTCATATTCAGATGAATTACTCCTTTAATTGACAATAAACTAATGAGTTACTATAATATGAGTGGAAAAGATAGAGTTTTAATCATTTATAGCAAAAATTAACTATGTAAAGGAGACAATTTTGGATGATGAGGGGACACTACAAGAAAAGAAGCCATTAGCGACGGAAATTAGCGAGGGACTAATGGTCCCTCGCAAAAATTGGGATTAGCGACGGAATTTGCGAGGGAATAGGGGCTGTCGTATTTTTGAGAATTAGCGACGGAATTTTAGACATTAGCGAGGGAATTTCCGTCGCTAATGGCAAAAGTAAAAATATTTGTGAGGGAATGTCAGTTCCGTCGCTAATTTTTTTACTTTCTAGATGATGGGACTCAGTTGCAGGGGTTGGTAAGTGCACAGGAATTAGCGAGGGACAGTTCCCTCGCTAATTCCCTCGCTAAATTTAACTTTTCAGATGATGGGACAGTTCCCTCGCTAATTCCATCGCAATTTTTTTTTCTTTTTTTTCTTAAATCCGCTTACACTCTTCTTTCTCACTCACTCACTCTTCACCCTTCCTCTTCCCTTTCTCTTCACCCTTCCTCTACTCTCCACCACCACACAACCACCACCACCACCACCATCATCACCACCTCCTCTCTTCACTCTTCCAACACCACCACCACCACCACATACCTCCTACCACTCTCACTCACTCTCTCTTACTCTTCACCACCACCACTCTCACTCCTCTCTCTCTCTCTCTCTCTCTCTCTCTCTCTCTCTCTCTCTCTCTTTCTCCCTTACTCTTCTCCTTCTCTCTCTACTCTAAACCACCCATCACCACCACCACCACGCCACCACCACCACCACACCACCACCACCACACCACCACCACGCCACCACCACCACGCCACCACCACCGTCGCCACCACCACCACCACCACCACCACCACCACACATCACCACAAAATTAATAATATAATATAATATTCATTAATTAATAATAAATATATAAAAAAACAAGTCATTCAGCACTGGACACGTGTCATTTTTTTTTGAAAAACTGCAGTCATTAGCGAGGGAATTAGCGAGGGAAATATCCCTCGCTAATTCCTGTGCATTTACCAACCCCTGCAACTGAGTCCCATCACCTGAAAAGTTGCAGTCATTAGCGAGGGATTCGAATTCCCTCGCTAATCCCATTAGCGAGGAGGGGTTTAGTGACAGAACTGGTCCCTCGCTAATTCCCTCGCAAATGACCATTAGCGACAGATTTTTGTCATTTTGCGAGGGAAATGTCCGTCGCTAATGACCAGTTTTTTTTTGTAGTGGGAGGGGTTTTGACAAAAATGTTCATATTGAAAAACAAAGAGCAGAAGAAAGGAGCGAGTTTCCTGAGAAGAGGTAGAATGCACAAAAAGGGTCAAGGATTCCATGTTATTGGCAGTTTTGAAGTAAACAAAGAGGCAAAGGAAAATATGGATCAGTTAGTGAATCATGCAATAGAAATAACGATTCTTTGTAAAGTTATAAGCATTGAGAGAAGTCATGTATATTTTATTATTGTTCTTAGAAAAATGTTTTATTTAATAGTTTTGGTGAATTTGTATGATGTGTAGGATTTAATTATGTCCCTTGAAGAAGAGCTTTTTTTTGTCACTTAATAGATAGTGCATTAGTTTGCCTTTACACTGAGTGCACAAATCAAACACGATGTATATAACTTTTAGTATCTTTCTTATGAATGAGTCACCTTAGGTCTCACATATAGGAAGCTCACCCTCTATATCACAAAATGGCAAAAAAAAAACCAAGAAAAACATCATTTTATGAGTTTTTTTGAATTTATATTTGTATTAAATATCAACTTTTTTCTTCTATTCATTAGGCTATAAGTGAGATGCTCCTCAATTTTTTAATTATATTAAATTTAATATAAACTTTCTTCTCTTATTTCTTAATCTACATTCTTATTTTATGAGATCCAGTTTTTCTTTATTTTTTCTTTTTGATTTTATGTGAAATTAAGTATTAGATATCAATTTATTCATTATTATTCATTCTAAATTCATAATATGAATTTTTTGCTTTTTTTTTTGTTTTCACAAATTTTCTACATAAATAAACTTACTTAGTGATTTTAATTTATTACTTTTGATCATGATACTGATGTGCTAAATGCTATAAAGGAATGGTGATAGAGCTCTAACACCAAACTTGCCTACAAGACTTCAATAGCACTACATCAAGCTTCAGAGTATTTGATTGTATCCCAACCTTTTTTCCTTGATTAGTTGGTGATCTTACTACTTATTCCAAATATTCTTTTTATAGGACAATTTAAATGAAACTTCTTACACTAAAGATATGGATCTTTGTGGGGTTGTAAATCCGTAATGAAAACTTAATGGGGTCGAGTGTTTAGGCATCATCGACTAAAATATTTCTTTGGTGGTTTGTGTGTATTAACAATACTCATGGTATTGTGACCAACAAACAATACCCATGGTATTTATTATCTTAGGCATCCCGAGAATAAATCTATCATAGACACATAAGAGTCATAGTTTATGGGTTTGTAGAATTTGCTCAAGCAGTATAATGTAGTTGTTTTTTTATAACCTTAAGATGTCGTCTAAATGTAATAATATATTTCAATTCTATGTATTAATTTTTTTAGAGCACCCTCAAAAGGATCTTTTATTTTTCTAATGAGTTTTTATCTTTCAATTCTGTGTATCATATCTCTCGATTTGATGAACGTAAATTGTACATTGTTTTTAATATTGAAGTTTTCTTAACTAACATTTCTACTTGCTTCCTCTTTTTACGATTCTATTGGATTTCTTTAATTATCGGTTTATTAATTTTTATTGACCTATTAAATAATACCGTTAAATTGAACTGTTTCCACCGTTCCATTTACTTCAATTAGCCAAATAAATGAATTGCTACGATAATTATAAAATAATATATGAAATATTATAACAACCCGTGCAACGCACGGGTATTCCCCTAGTTAGATTCTAAAGCATAATATTCCTCGCTATTAGTTTCTTTTTGCTTTTTTTTCTTTCCCTTTGCATACCAAAAAAATATTTATATAATTATATATAAGGATAGATGTAAAGTTATCCATTTTGAGGTGTAAACACGCGTATAGATCTGATCTTGCATGGGTTTGGTGTACACCCAATTATTCTTATTTCATCATTCTTGCCCTTAAACATCCATAGCCATCGATAATCTTTCATTTGTCGTGAGAATAAACTCATTTCACATTAAGAGTGACATTTAGCGTTTTTTTTCTCGATAATTGAATAATTTAATTGAGATCGTCTAGCACTAGCATAATTGAGAGTATGACTTATGGTACTAAGCTAGTAGTTTAGTAATAATTACTAAAGGGTTATATAGGTAAATTCATTTAATAATGAAAATTGACAAAAAAAATCAGATTTGGGTAATTAAATGAAGGAGCAAAAATAGGAACAGTTATAGAAACCAAAATATCCCACAAATCACGGAAACGGTTTCAGAAACCAAATATCATGGGATCTTGGATATTTGCTATTATATGAGTTCTTCTCCAAAACGGTCCATCTCTGTAACTTCGCCGTCGCCGTGAGTCTGTAATTTCGCCGTCGCCGTGAGTCTGTTCTTCTCCAAAACAGTCCATTTTCTGAGTGTTTTTTTCACACGAAAAAAGTTCGTTCATTAACCACTGATTTGTAACACAATGGTTGGATGTCACTAACCACAAATGTGTATCGCAATGGTTAGTGGCCACTAACCACAGATATGCATAAATGTGGTTAGATGCCAATGGTTAGTGGCCACTAACCATTGCAATGCACATATGTGGTTAGTGACAACTAACCATTGGCATCTAACCACATTTATGCACATTTGTGGTTAGTGATATCTAACCACAAATATGCATAGCAATGGTTAGTGGGCACTAACCACATATATGCATAAATGTGGTTAGATGTCAATGGTTAGATGTCACTAACCACAGATGTGCATAGCAATTGTTAGTGGCCACTAACCACAGTTATGCATAAATGTGGTTAGATGTCACCAACCACACATGTGCATATCAATGGTTAGTGGCCACTATTGTAGCCAGAGAATAAGATAACTTCGGTTAGTACGATCTAACCGAATAAAAATATGACTTCGGTTAGTAGAAACCACAGAATATATCAAGATTGGGTAGTTGGTCCTAAACGATGAAAAACTGATTTTAGTCACATGTTCATTAACATCATAACGAGACATGATCAATGGCGTGCTTCAATGGCGTGGATCAACGGAGTCCATTTTTTAAACACCCGTGGGCGTCTTATTTTTTGGCGTGAGTGCGTATTTTAGGCTTATTTTGCGTGAAAAATAAAGAAAGATATATGTAACATGAAGAAAAAGAAGAAGGAGAAGAAGAAGAAGAAAGAGAAGAAGAAGAAAAATAACAGATGAAAATAACGTGACAGATAAAATTGTGAGAGTGTGAGAGAGAATATAGTGGAAGAGAAAATCAATGAGTAAATAAATGTTTTTGTTTTAATAACCCCTAAAAAAAGGAACATTTATTAATTTATTTAATTTAATTAAAACCACAAAAAATGGATGTGACACAAATACCCCTATTAAAAACTAGCCATTAGATTGAATTTCATTGAAATTTTGTCAATCCAATGGCTAGTAACGATTTAGTAACTATTACTAAGTAAATGGCTTAGTATCATAAGCCATAGCCCATAATTGAGTAAGAAATTCTCCCCAAATTCTAATTCTAGACATGATACACAATGTCTAGAGTACCACCATATACATGATACACAATGGCCTCAATGGCCTTAATACACTGACATTTCGCAGCTAAACTTCATTTAATCGGGCATATATAGTAATGATCATTCAACATATATAGGATAAGGAAGAAATTTAGTAAAAATAATAAGAGTAAAAATAAGAAAAGTTATAATACGCTATAAACCTAAACGCGTCTAATTAAGTAGCGTTTGGTAACACACGTTAAGCTACTAAAAACACTATAAACTATAGTGGTAAACAAATACAGTATATGAAACATACCAAACACAACATAAGTACAAACCTGCATTTGGGCGGAGTCCCACTACTCCGTGAGGGAGCAGATTCCCTTCCGTTACTGAAGAGAATCCATTCCTACTCTGAGATCAAGCAAAAAAATCTCGTCCGTGAGGGAGCAGATTCTTCCGTTACTGAATAGAATCCATTCCTACTCTGAGATCAAGCAAAAAAAATTCGTGTTAGTGCTTCGTAAGGAACAAAACTTCTTAGATGACTAAACAGTAACTACCCAAGTTGTGGTTACCCAAAGGCTTACAGGAAGGCAATGTGGTTGAAAAAGAGAAGGGATCATTCACATACTTTTTGTTATGTGGAAATAATTTCATTAGGACCTTCCTAAATCAGAGGCCAAAGCAAAAATAATACAAGGAGGAAATTCCTCTAACCAAATAGTAGGAGTGTCCACCAAAGCAAATTTATTAATTTAACTAAAGTGTGGGGTACAACATTGCCCTCTCGTCGAACATTTAATAAGTCAAGAGACCTAATCTTCTTTGATAAGTTGGTACACTCAAGTCAAATTCTATCAGAGTAAGAACATATAGTTCTCAAATTCTTCATTTCTCCACCAATTCCAAGCAATTTGATTCAACCTATATATCAAAAAATCCAATGTCAAGTGCAAAATTTAGAGCAAAACGCATCCCAATTGCCTCAGCCTTCTGCTAAAAATGGGTTTGGTGGGGCTTCAATTAATTGACAACGTCGCAGCAGCGAAAACAACACCTGTTTGGTCTCAAATAACAGTTTTTCCATCCAACAGCATCAACATTTGGGATCATTCACATATTCACAACATACAAAAAGCTCTAAAGCTACATTGGTTATCCTCTCAGGAACACTTCTCGAAAACTTTGTATCATTTTTGTTGTATAAAATTTGAACTTTAATTTTTATTCATATTAATTAAATACAAATTTATTTGCTTTCTCAAAAAAAAAGAGTCCCCTAGAATTGCCCATTCCAACCATATATGCATAGAACTACCATCACCAAAGAAAATGATTTTTTTTTATAAAAGCATCGAGATAGATAGAAAAAGGAGGTGTGAGAATTTATTCCCTGTTGACTAATGAAGAAAAACCAGAGATATTGATATAAACATTGATGAGGAGTTAGAGGGGAGAAGATATATATCGTTATACGTTAATTAATGTGACAGAGAAAATCAAATAAATGTAAACACGTGAAGAGTATCAGAAACCAATTCCTTTGGTTAGCTTCTTTTTCTTAAAAGCTACTTTATCGGATCCTCAATCATTTTCCATATAGTTCACAGCAAAGCAGAAATAAGTCTGGTTTTTATGGAACGTGCATGTTCTATGGAAGAAAAAGAGTAGAAAATGTTGAATAAGACGACCTTCATTTAAGAACGTGATGGCTTAGCTAATGCCAGATATATGGCTATCTGCTTGATGTTGACTTGTCATGTGCACACTGCGCAATTCAAGGGCATGCAATGCAACTTTCAAACTCTATATATCTCTTATATGGATATAGCTTATTTAGTATTTCCTTTATAAAATTTATTTCATTTTGATTACATTATGATCTTATTTTATAACCTGACAAAAGTTAGTTGTTCTTGTAGATATAATTAAAATAATATCATACAATGAATAAATGTATTTGTATTATTTCTTCTTTATTTTTTTTTATTAAAAACTGTGGAGGGGGAATTTCACAGCCCCGGCGAGAGAGCGCGGTAATCGGCCATCTCACCTCCCCAAGGAAATACTTTCGTGAGAATCGAACCCGGGAGCAAACCAAGTCGAACCTTACGGACCATAGCCCACTCACCACTAGGCCAAATCCATTGGGTTATTTCTTCTTTATTTATATGTTAGTTGATGAATATTGGACTAATTATCTCTCATTAAGGGTCCTTAACGCTAAGTATGGCACTTAGATAGTAAGGTATACTGAGTTGAATGCAGTTAACTCATCATATTTCTTGTCGCTATGGTGAGATAGTAAGGAATACTGAGCTAAATGCAGTTAACTCACTGTATTTCTTGTCACTATGGTGGAAGGATATCTGTAGGGTGGGGTCTAGCTAGGGCAGTATAGTTTAGATTTGTTCTCAGCTGAAGTTGTTAGAAAGGTAGGGAATGGGGAGACAATTGTCGCTTTTGCGATGATGTTTGGGTCAGGGAAGCATCCCTTAATGTGGCCTTCTCAAGGTTGTATGACATCCTACACAAAAGGATTGTAGTACTTTGGAGGCTAGGGGTTTCGGCAGTGGCGGAGCTTGGGAGAATTCTTTAGGGGTGTCAAATCATACTATATATTCATTTTTTGTTACTGTTAAGATTTGTTATTGGTTTTACGATAAAGAGCTTATGAAGAAGCATGAGGACTCAAGTTTGATTCCTCCTTGGCCCATTCTTGTTTAAATGATAGTATGGATCGAACCTACGACCTGTTGGCTACATAACAGGGCCTTTACCACTACGCCAGACTTCATATTGTTGTACACTACAAAAAAATGCAGGATTAGCGACGGATTTTAGAGAGGGATACCCAATCCGTTGCTAAATCGAACTTAGCGAGGGATTTAGCGACATCCAATTCCGCCGCTACAAGGCGCGCCATTTTTTTTAAATTCAAATCCGTCGCTAACAGTCAATTCCGTCGCTAACGGTCCGTCGCTAACGCTGACGTGACCGTTGACAGATCTTGGAAATCGTAAGATTCCCAAATCCGTCGCTAATAGTCAAATCCGTCACTATTATTCCGTCGCTAATGTTTGGGAATGCGTGAAATTTAAATTCCGTCGCTAATATTCAAATCCGTCGCTAAATATCCCTCGCTAATTTTAATTAAATTTTCCTATCTCCGTAACACACTCTTCTCTCACCATTCACTCTCACCTCACTCACTCTCACCTCACTCAGACTCACCCAGTTATCTCCGCCACCACCACGCCACCACCACCCATCCCCTTCCCTCCGTCGCAGCAAGTAACGCCACCATTCTCTCTTCTCTCACCATTCACTCTCAAAGTGTGGTACGTTTTCGTTTTCGTTTTTGTTTTTGTTTTCGTTTTCGTTTTTGTTTTCGTTGTTTTCGTTTTCTTGTTTTCGTTTTCGTTGATTTCGTTTTTGTTGATTTCGTTTTCGTTTTCTATGATTTTGTTTTCATTTTCATTTTCTATGATTTCGTTTTTGTTATTCTTTTTATTTTTGTTGTAATTTATTTTTGTTGAAACCAGAATCTTTTTAATGGATTTTTGGATTGCTGGATTCACTCAAGCATTGAAGTTAGGAGTACTGGAGCTTGGCATTTCGAATTGGGGTCATAGGAGCTTGTTTGGTTCTGGTGGGTACACACATATTGTGAAAAATTCAGAAATTAGTCCCAACAAGTGAGTTATAGTTTATCTATATGGCCTGTTATAATTTATCTATATGGCCTGTTATAATTTATCTATATGGCCTGTTATAGTTTATCCAGAAATTGGTTCTTAGCATGTTATAGTTTATCTATATGGCCTGTTATAATTTATTTTTGTTGTTTTGATGTTTGATGAACCCTAGGTTAGATGACTAGATTGTGTGCCTTTGATGGAAAAGGGTGAGGTCCTGTCCCTCAGCCCCATATTTTGCTCGAAGTCATCTCCATTGAGATAATTGCTAGACTATACTAACAATTTTAAGGATGGGAGTTAGAAATAACTTCCTTCACTACTTATATGGGAAAGGGTTTTGTTTGTTCTGTCCTTAACCCCCATATTTGGCTCGAAATCATCTCCACTGAGATCATATCGATGCCACTAACTTGATAGGTTATATTTTAGGTTTAGTTGTGGGAATCTAACGCGTTTTTTAAATGCGTGTAGATGAATTGGAATCAATTGAATCGTAGTTGGGTGTATGATCGGTTATATCCGGGAAGAGCATTTTTGAAGGAAACTTTTGTAAATGGGGTTGAAGAGTTTATTTGGGTAGAGTGGCGACATGATAAGGCTAAAAAGGAAGGGGGATTAGATGTCCATGCCTTAAATGTGACGGTATACCTATTACACCTAATGATGAAATTAGGGTGCACTTGTATCGTATCGGGTTTAGGCCTAATTATTGGATTTGGGTGGACCATGGAGAACGACTTCCAAATTTTGACTTAGGGGCTTGTTCAAGCAGTTCTAGTTTTGATGTTCCATCTAATGAACAATTTGAGTCGATGGAAAGCATGATTTGTGATGGTGTCGGAGTGAATGTGCCATTTGATGAGCCTCAATATGACGATCATGATGAACTTCCAAATGAAGAAGCATGCACAAAGATTTTATTGTTTGTTAAAAGAGTCAAACACACCGTTGTTTGATGGCTCGCCAGAGTCAAAATTATCTATGTGTGTGAAGCTTTTATCTCTCAAGTCCATGAACAATATTTCCGAGTTGGGTTTAGATTTTGTGACTCAAATGATGTTGGACGGGACACCTAATTAGGATAGTTTGCCAAAAAATTATTATGAAGCAAAGATGTTAGTTTCGAAGTTGGGATTGGAATGTAAGAAGATTGATTGTTGTGAGGATGGGCACATGTTGTTTTACGACAACGAATTTGGTAAAACCGATGGTGCGCTGTAGGCTTGTAGATTTTATGGAAAGTCGAGGTATAAAGTTCGTAAAGGGGGAAAACGTAATTATAAACCCATTCCTGTAAAGTCGATGTTCTATTTGCCTATAGTTCCAAGGTTGTAGAGAATGTTTGCATCGCCTGAAATTGCAAAGAAAATGACGTGGCATTATGAGAATAGGAATACCTCGGACATTTTACGCCATCCATCTGATGGGGAGGCGTGGAAACACTTTGATCGAGTGCATTCAGATTTTGCCTCTGACCCACGAAATGTTTGACTTGGTTTGTGCTCTGATGGATTTACTCCATATATCCAATCATCAGCGTCGCCCTATTCTTGTTGGCCAATCATTGTTACCCCTTACAATTTTCCTCCTGAGATGTGCATGACTAAACCGTATATGTTTTTGACTTGCTTGATACCTGGTCCATCCAATCCAAAAGCTAACATTGATATCTTTTTGGAACCTCTAACTGATGATCTCACGAGATTGTGGCAGGGTGTTGGGACATATGATGCAGCACGAAAGAAGAATTTTATGATGAGAGCGGCATTGATGTGGACAATTAATGACTTCCCGGTTTATGGTATGTTGTCAGGTTGGGGGACTCATGGTAAATTAGCATGCCCCCACTGCATGGAACACATAAAAGCGTTTACGTTGAAATACAGGGGAAAGAATTATTGGTTTGATTCGCATCGTAGATTCTTACCGCCAGATCATGTATTTAGAAAGAACAAAAGGGCATTCAAGAAAAGGGTAGTTGAAACAGATGTACCACCGCCTTTGTTGACATCGGGTGAAATTTGGAGTAGAGTTATGAATTTTCCACAAGCCACGGAGGTAGGTGTGCTCTCCCGATTGGATGGTTATGGACGAGTGCATAACTGGACAAAAAGAAGCATATTTTGGAATCTCCCATATTGTAAAGATAATCTATTGAAACACAATCTCGATGTTATGCACATTGAGAAGAATTTCTTTGACAACATATGGTTCACCGTGATGAATGTGAAAGATAAAACCAAAGACAATAATAAGGCTAGAATGGATTCTGCTCTTTACTGTAGCAAAAGTCGTTCCAATTTGAATTTGGTGCCAATGGCTAATGGCAAGATGTCAAAACCCAAAGCCAAATATTATCTTACACCCGATGAAGCAAAAGATGTTTGTCGATGGTTGAAAGGATTGAGGATGCCAGATGGCTATTCTTCTAATCTTGCAAGAAGTGCAGATGTGAACACCGGGAAGATGTATGGGATGAAAAGTCATGATTGTCATGTATTCATGGAGTGTTTGCTTCCAATTGCTTTTAGTTCATTGCCAAAGTGTGTTTTGGAACCACTTACTGAAGTGAGTCAATTTTTTAAAAACATGTGCTCTTCAACATTGAGAAAAGATGATCTTATTAAGATGGAGCTGGATATTCCTTTCATTATCTGTAAGTTGGAGAGAATACTTCCTCCTAGTTTCTTTGATTCTATGGAGTATCTTCCAGTTCACCTTGCATATGAAGCAAGGCTTGGTGGACCAGTTCATTATAGGTGGATGTATCCATTTGAGAGGTAATTATCAATTTCAACATTTTAATTAAACTGCATATTTAGTATGACTATTTATTTAATCAACTCCCCTTCCTCCATATATTTAGATTAATGGGTGATTATAAGCGATCGGTGAAGAATAAAGCTAGAGTCGAAGGATCGATCTGCGCAGCTTACTTACATCGTGAAACAATTTATTTCTGTTTTCATTATTTCAACAACTTTATGTTGTCAAGAAATAATAGAAACGAAATAGAGGTTGAAGAAGAAAGACATGCCCTCACTTTATCTGTGTTTAGCAAACCTGGGCGCCTCTCGGGAAAGAAGTCGACTCAGTGGTTATCAGATATGGAGTATAAATCAGCACATATTCATGTCTTGATCAATTGCACTGAAGTAAAACCATATCTTGAGTAAGTGTGCTTCAATTCAGTTTTCAATACATAGTCATTTAGAGTATGAAGTTATATCATGCCTTGTCCAATTTTCATTCTAAAGAGTATGGATAATTCTTTTTCTGTGCATTCTTACAAGTTGAGGGTATACGCACTGAAGATTCTTCTATTCGTATACATGAAAGTTTTCCATCTTGGTTTAATGATAGAGTAAGTAAATAAAATTAATGCTTTAATGTCTAAAGTTCAAAGTAGATATATGAGAGATGACTTATTTTTCCCATATGTGATTACTTAGGTTTATGAAGCGGAACCAACTCCCATAATCCAACATTTGAGGAACTTAGCTGATGGTCCTTTTCGTGAAGTTAGTGAGTGGCACACGTACCTCATTAACGATTATAAATTTGACACACAATCATGGAGTGAGGGAAAACAAACAATTAATAGTGGGGTATATGTAAAAGGGATTGCAGAAGGAGCTGAAGATGAGTACTACAGGGTGATCCAACACATATATGAACTTGAATACAAATATTTAGACTATCAAAAGAAAATTGTTTTGTTTTATTGTAGTTGGTTTGATCCATCGGTTAGAGGAACGAAATTGAATCCAAAATGTAATACTGTGGACATTCGAATGGATAGAAAGTATAGAGCCTATGCTCCGTTTATCATGCCTGAAAATGTGAGGCAGGTATATTATGTTCCATATCCATCAACTCGGGAAGGATATTGTGTTGCAATTAAGACAAAACCACGGGGTCGCATTGAAGCCACTTATGTGGGGGATGAGGTTCCTTATCAAGTGGATGAAATGTCGGGCCTCAATGAGGTAATTGAAGTTGAACCAGATGATACCTTATGTGATGATCGAATCCACATTGAAGAAGTTGAACCCGTATTAGAAGAAATTGGAGTATATGAAGAAGATGAAGAAGATGAAGATGGGACTCAAGATGTAGAAGATGAAGAATTTTTTAATCTTATTAGTATCACATAGATAGTTTGATTAGTTTTCATCTCTGCATGTTGTTGATTGTTCATCTAATTTTAATTATTAATATATATCACATTTCATTTATCATTATTGTACGTTGTTGTTGTATTTAAATTCATTTATTAATATATCATTATATATTTTTATTGCGTTTCGTTTTTCATAGATATGCATCCAGGAGGAGATTCTGACCCGCCGAGAGATGTTAGGAGGAAGAAGATAGCTGAACCTAGAAGGCGGCGTCAAGTTCGTGAGGTTGTACTTAATCCAGAGGATACATTTTTGGGGATGCCCCAGACCACCACCACTGCTGGAGGAGCTGGGACTTCACGTTTTGCTGCAGCTGCTCCACCTGCTGGTCATTCTCCCTCCGGCTCCAATTGGTATCCTATAAACCCATCTGGCACACCAGCATCCTATGGGTATTTTCCACCTCTGCAGCATCCTATGGGCACACCGGGAGGGTATATGAGCCCACCTCTCCAGCATCCTATGGGCCCACCTCTGCAGCATCCTATGAGCACACCGGGAGGGTATATGGGTCCACCTCTGCAACATCCTATGGGCACACCAGCAGGGTATATGGGCCCACCTCTGCAGCATCCTATGGGCACACCAGTCGGGTTATCTATGCCTACACCCGAGGTACATACTGACCAGTCCCTACAGGATGATCATTCTGACCCCCATGGTCATACTGATTCAGAGCCATTATCATCCGGGTCGGAGGATGAGCAGGTGGTTGTCGACCGTGATGATCGACGTCGCAAAGTCATATATCCCTTTGGCGATGCGTAAGTATTGTTTGACTTTTTTTAATTTAAATTAATTGTTTGTTTGGCGTGTATATGTGTTTGTTAATTATGCAACGACTTAATTATGCAGGTTTATTAGATCGAAGACTGCTTCATCAGCGATCACTTATGTCATTAAGAAACTTTATTTTGAAGAGTACCATGAAAAGGTGACAAAAATTGATAAGAGGAAGACTTTGTGGACTTGTTTAGGGTAAGTATCAATTATGTCATTACCTATATTGATAATTTATTGTTTAATGTCTAATGTTTAATATAATTACTAATACATATTTTGATTATGTTTAATACAGACCAAAGTGACTTGGAGACCGGAAGATGATGAATTGGTGCATAAAGTTTTTTGGACTAGATTGGCAAAGCAATTGGCGGACTTGCTCTACAAATTGCGCCGTAAAAACGAAAGGCCGGGGTATATCCGTCAAGAAGTCTGGGATCAATACCAAGAAGTTTGGGGAAGTCAGAAATTCAAAGCCAATGCTGAAAAAGCGGAGGAAAATCGGAATTCAGAAAAGGGTGGCTCACTTCACACTTGTGGCTCCGTCAACCAAGCTCAGCATGCTATGAGATTGCTAGGTTATTTTAAAAATATTTGTACTATTTTAGTTTAGTTAGGGCGATTAGTTACCAATATTTGAGAATTTGTTTCATTTTTACAGAGTAAGAAGGTTGGACGCCCTCTTACTATTTTTGAGCTGCATAGGGCCACACATGTCAGGAAGGATACCCAGACTTATGTTGATGAGCGCTCGAGGACCACTCAGATAAATATACAACTTGATTTGTTTTATATAATGTTATCTTAAAATGGAGCGCTTATTATGCTATGTTTTGTGGTTATGCAAAACAGGAGAAACATGCTGAGACGATGTTTGAGCCGACTCAGGGGAGCTGGAACCCTGAGTCACTTGGTCCACTCTCTCCTGAGATCATGCCTTTGGCAAACCGCAATTGGGAGAAGTTGGTAGGGGGATGTACAAGAAACGTATGTATGGTACGGGGCCCTTGGCTCCAAATTTGAGATTTGAGGATGATCAGTTTGACACCAGCGGACCCTCCTCTAGTAGTTGACCTCCTTGTCCTTTAGGTGAGACAGAGCAGCTTAAGCAGTAGATGGAGGAGATGTGTGCTCAGCACCAGCAACAGATACAGGAGATGCATGCTCAGCATCAGCAGGAGCAGCAAAAGCAGAGTCGGACTATGAAAGATATGCAGACAGACTTCTTTAGGTTTGCACGTCAGCAAGAGAAGCTGTTAAAGTACTATAAGAGCATGAAGCCAGATGCCTCTGATTCTGAGGAGTCCGAGTCTGATGATGGCTCGTTTTAGTATTATGTTGTTATTTGCTGGTTTGGACATGTTTAGAATTTGGATTGTTATTGCTGGTTTGAAGTTGTTTAGGATTTGGATATTTGGTATTGTTGGTTAGTTTGGATGGATTTTATTTGAGTATTCTCAAAATTTTGGATATTTGGTATTGTTGGTTAGTTTTTATATATTTGTTACTAGTTTGGATGGATATTATTTGAGTATTCTCAAAATTGTGCTGTATTTGATATATAGTTTTTTTTTTTAAAAAAGCAGCTTTTCAAATTTGGACATGTGGCAAAAAATAAAGCGGTTTTTTTTATAAAAAAAATTAAATTAGCAACGAATATGCCCTCACTAAAGTCCGTCGCTAATTAATTTCCCTCGCTAATTAGCGAGGGAAAATCCGTCGCTAACATCCCTCGCTAAAATTCCGTCGCTAAAATAAAAAATTCCGTCGCTAAATATTAGCGACGCCCTTTTTAGCGACAGAAAAATTTCGTCGCTAATTCCCTCGCTAAACCACTTTAGCGACGGATTTTTGAGGTTTAGCGACTCAAATTTCCGTCGCCTATGCTGCTTTTTTTGTAGTGGTATAAGTGCCAAAAAAATTTATATATAGATAAAATTGTCCTATAATATTGTATTATGTGTAAAAAAAATTAAAATAATTTGGGGGTACCGTGGCTTCCTCAGACTCCTAAGAAGCCCATCCCTGGGTTTCAGGGTGGGTGGGGCCGATTGGAGTCATACTTGGAGGCGATGTTTCTTTTCCTGGGAAGAGGAGCTTATTGGGGATCTGATGGGTGTAATTTCACCGGTGAAGTTTTCTCCTTTTTAATATCAGTGGATCTGGGAGGCTTAGAGTGCTGGGGTCTATTCATTGAAATCAGCCTATGACTTGCTTCTACATCTCACCCCGATTGTAACTCGTAGGCCGCCCCTGGTGGCCTTTGTTGTAGACAAGCAGTGGAAGAGTTTTGCATCTTCAAAAGATTGTTTTTTCCTGGTGCTTCCTTTTGAAATAGGCTCCCAACCTAGGAAACTTATTTCGTAGACATGTTATTACTGATGTGAGTGTCATAGGTTGCGTCCTCTAAGGGGGTCATTTGGAAATTGAGGTACATTTGTTTATGAGGTGTGAGGTGGTAAATAGGTTGTGGTGCCTAATTTTTAAGTGGTTAGGTTTAGTGGTTATGCTTCCGAACAATCTTACTACCATGTCTGCTGTATTTTACTCTGGGGTTAATCTTAGGAAACGTAGAATGGTTCTTATGATGATTTGGCATTCTTTCGACCTTGGTGAGACCTTTTTTCTGGTTAAGACGCATTAATGGAATTAGTCTCTGACTAAGACTAAGTTGAACCATTACCTTTTCTAAGAGTGATATGTGGACCAGTTAAATCCATTTCCAAGGGATAGGAGCAATTTTTTGTGTGGTTATACTTTTCCCAGTAGGGATAAGCTGGTTGTCTTATTGAGGTGGTGGTTTTTGTGCTCTTAAGTGGTTAGGTTTGGTGGTTATGCTCCCGAACAATCTTACTACCAGGTCTGCTGTATTTTACTCTGGGGTTAATCTTAGGAAACGTAGAATGGCTCTTATGATGATTTGGCATTCTTTCGACCTTGGTGAGACCTTTTTTCTGGTTAAGACGCATTAATGGAATTAGTCTCTGACTAAGACTAAGTTGGACCATTGCCTTTTCTACGAGTGATATGTGGACCCGATAAATCCATTTCCAAGGGATAGGAGCAATTATTTGTGTGGTTATGCTTTTCGCAGCAGGGATGAGCTGGTTGTCTTATTGAGGTGGTGGTTTTTGTGCTCCTGTTTTTCAGGGTTTTGTTGTTTCTCTAGTTGCTGGTGTTACAATGTACACATATTTTGTTTTCTGTTATGGACCTTCTTTGAGCTTGAAGGTCAACATTGTATTCAGGTTTTTGTGATCCTTAAAACACACATTATATATAATACAATTTTGCTATTAATAAAGAGTGAAAGAGTGATATAGAGTTTACATCGACTTTAGCGAAAATTAGTGTAAAGTATACATGCAATGGTAATTTTATAGTTAACGGGTTAGTTTTGGATTGGGTTAAATATGATTTTGGTGTCTACAAAATTTAAAAAAATTGTTTCTAGTCCGTATAAAAAAATTCCCTCAGTTTTAGTCCATATATTTTCCTTCGTCAATACTTTTAGCCCCTCATGATTTTTAATAGCACTTAAAAGACCTAAAAAAATACTATTAAAAGTTTTGAGGGACTAAAACCATTAATTAATGGAAGAAATGTGGGGACTAAAAGTGGGTATAATTTTTTATAACGACTAAAAACAATGTTATCAATTTTATAAGAATCAAAAACATATTTAACCTTTTTGGATTTAACTTGTGACATTTACATCGAATTTTGTAAAATCGGTGTAAAAAATATTATTTCCATAGTCTAAAATCGGTGTAAAAAGAACTTAATTTTTTTAAAAAGTTATATCAAACATCATTTTGTTTCACTTTTTACACTTTTGTACTCCCTCTCCCTCCCTCCCTCCCTCCCTCCCTCCCTCCCTCCCTCCCTCATTCTTTGCCATCCTCCATTCTTGGTAAGCTTCCATCTTCTTCATCTTCTTTTACATTGTCTCTCCCCTACCTCTTCCTCCTCCTCGGTTTTGTGGACTCTTATTATTATTACTATTATTATTATTATTATTATTATTATTATTATTATTATTATTATTATTATTATTATTATTATTATTATTATTATTATTATTATTAATTAAATAAACCCTTGAATGTCTCGGGTAGTAGTACTTGTTCTTGTTGTTGTTTGTTTGTTGTTGCTTCAGATTGATTCAAGTTATTTGATTTAAATTTTGTTGTTATCTACATATAGCCTTTTGTTGTTGTCGAAGGTGTTCAAGCTATCCTATTTCACTGTGTAATTATCGTCGTCAACCATTGCGTATTAGGGAGTATGCCTCTTATATTCATGTTGTCATAGTAAGAAAATTATGATCTCCTCTCTATTCGATTTCCTCTGACAATTTTCTTTTCTTATTTGTTGTTCTGTACCTAGCAGTATTTTGGTCGGCTGCTGTTGGTAGGTCTCTTGCTGTCCTGGCAGGAGGTCACTGAGCGCCCGGGGGGGTACCTGCAAAGCCACTCCGACGGTCAAGTCAGTATGAGAATAAGCTAGTGAATTTGCATGGGAAGAGTGTGTACCTCGTAAATGGCTATGCGAGCCGGTATTTATAGGAAATCGTGTCCGTTTGTGGATTGTCGGATCAGCAGAATTGACCTTAACCGTCCAAGCGTGATTGGGCTTGTATGTTGTGGATATGGGCCAAAGTGATTGGGCCAATCCATATCCATTCCTAAATGCACCTCCTGGAATTGCTAAATGGACCTCTTGGTCCAGTCTAGAACAGTTGCCCCCCAAGCCGAGATTATTCCGGAGGATGGTCTTGGCTTGAAGGACTTTCGTTGATTTGCCGGATTGGTGAAGTCGCGTGGGACACTGCCTTAGTAAAAACGACTGTGTTTTTAGGTTTCTACTCTCTAGAGCAAAAATAATAAGTTTTATCCTCACCTAATTACCTTCTAGAAATGGGTGAGTCTTCGTCTTAAAGTCCACACTTTGAAATTTTGAAGAAGAGGAGGAGTAGGGATCACTTGCTTCAACATTTTTCCTCCTTGGTAAGTGTTTGTTGTTTGCTTTCTTCTATTGGCGGCGCCCTTATGGGCGCTGTTTGCTTTGGCCTTGGCGCCCTTATGGGCGCTGCCTTGGTGCTTGGCGCCCTGCCAGGCGCCCTCATGGGCGCTGGTTTCTTTTGTGTGGCCCCCTGCCGGGCGCCCTCATGGGCGCTGCCTTGGTGCTTGGCGCCGTGCCAGGCGCCCTCATGGGCGCTGGTTGCTTTTGTGTTGGCGCCCTCATGGGCGCTGCCTTGGTGCTTGGCGCCTTGCCAGGCGCCCTCATGGGCGCTGGTTGCTTCTTCGTCAGGCGCCCTCATGGGCGCTGGTTGCTTCCTTGCCAGACTCCCTCTTGGGTGCCGGCTTGTGTGGACGTGTGCTTGGCACTCTGCTTTTTTGTTGCTCATCCTGTCTCTTAGCCTGTTTTTCTTTTTGATGACCTTTCAAGGCTTTGCTTGGTGCCGAGGGGAATTGCTTCTTTTGTTCTCATCGTTATCAGTTTGACATTTCCACGAGCTTTGCTGCTTTTAATTTTCTAAGGTAATTTTAGCTAACCTTCAGCTTATAATTCTAGCTTTCTTGTTTTGTTGAAGTCTCCATCCTCAGGGGAGGGGGTTGTCTACAAGTTTTCCTGTCTGTCTCGTAACTGCTTGTTCTGCCCCCTGTTCTGCAGGTTGAGAGATGACGAGGACGAAGGAGACAGCCCGGACGAATGGGGTGTACCCTGGTCCCACCTCTACCATGAGGCAGGCTGATTGTTTTGTAGAGGGAGGGCCGTCTGCGGTAGTTGATGATATCGTGCCTTCAGAGGAAGCGGGCGTCCCTGGCTTTATCGTTACCTCTTCTGATGATGATATGCCATTTGAGCATGAAGTGGTGGAGATTGGTGGTTTAAATTATGACTGGGTTGCTCATGCTGTTCGTTCCACCAGGAGTTTCTACCTTCCAGGGAAAGAGCCCCCTCGCTACCTGCAAGACGCACTGGGAGGCGACTGGCGGGTTGAGGTGGTTGACCCCCATGATAGGGTGTGCAGAATTCCTGATGGAAGGAAATTCATGATGTTCCATAGTGTGATTTACAAAGTACGGGTTTTCCCCTTTCTTTACACCATTTCAGCTGAAGTTTTGAACCATCTTCAGATAGCTCCTTCTCAGGTCCACCGAAATTCATGGTGCTTTGTGAAGTGCTTCGAGTTGGTGATGAGAGTTTTATAAAGGAAATGCAACTTGAGGGTCTTCATGGCTATTTTCGAGGTGCAGCGTCGTCGAGATTATTCGGGTGGCATCACCCGTTATGAGTTTGTATGCTTGAAATGTCGGGCAAGCTGTGCTTTCTTTCAAGTGTATTCGGATAATCAGCATGATTGGAGGTTTAAGTATTTTTACCTCGTCCCCTCTAGTCAGAAGGCTGTGGACAGCTTGGGTTTCTTTGATGAACAAGGGTGTTTGCTTCGAGATAAGTTTCACCTTGGGTGGTGTAATGTTGATGCTGATCATGTTTCTCGGTCTTATCACGTCCTCCTGTCTGAGTTAGCAGAGTCCGAGCTGGGTACTTTAAGTATGCTTAAGAGAATCGTCAGTCATTTGCCCACTACACTTCAAAAGATTTTGTGCAGTGAGCTATCAAAAGCTCCAACGATTCCTGAAGCTGTTGAGCTCTTAGGTTGCTTGTTTGGTTTTAGCGTGCCTTTATCTTCTCCTTCGTTTAACTCTTCGCTTATGTTGATGATTTGTTTCATTGTTGTTTTGCAGACAAGATGGCCGCTCCTTTTTAGCGACGGAAAAATTCCGTCGCTAATTCCCTCGCTAAACCACTTTAGCGACTGAAATTTCCGTCGCCTATGCTGCTTTTTTTTGTAGTGGTATAAGTGCCAAAAAATTTATATATAGATAAAATTGTCCTATATTGTATTATGTGTTAAAAAAAATTAAAATAATTTGGGGGTACCGTGGCTTCCTCAGGCTCCTAAGAAGCCCGCCCGTGGGTTTTAGGGTGGGTGGGGCCGATTGGAGTCATACTTGGAGGCGTTGTTTCTTTTCCTGGGAAGAAGAGCTTATTCGGGATCTGATGGGTGTAATTTCACCGGTGAAGTTTTCTCCTTTTTAAGATCAGTGGATCTGGGAGGCTTAGAGTGATGGGGTCTATTCATTGAAATCAGCCTATGACTTGCTTCTACATCTCACCCCGATTGTAACTCGTAGGCCGCCCCTGGTGGCCTTTGTTGTAGACAAGCAGTGGAAGAGTTTTGAACCTTCAAAAGATTGTTTTTTTTCCTGGTGCTTCCTTTTGAAATAGGCTCCCAACCTAGGAAACTTATTTCGTAGACATGTTATTATTGATGTGAGTGTCATAGGTTGCGTCCTCTATGGGGGTCATTTGGAAATTGAGGTACATTTGTTTATGAGGTGTGAGGTGGTAAATAGGTTGTGGTGCCTAATTTTTAAGTGGTTAGGTTTAGTGGTTATGCTTCCGAACAATCTTACTACCATGTCTGCTGTATTTTACTCTGGGGTAAATCTTTGGAAACGTAGAATGGTTCTTATGATGATTTGGCATTCTTTCGACCTTGGTGAGACCTTTTTTTCTGGTTAAGACGCATTATTGGAATTAGTCTCTAACTAAGACTAAGTTGAACCATTGCCTTTTCTAAGAGTGATATGTGGACCCGTTAAATCTATTTCCAAGGGATAGGAGCAATTTTTGTGTGATTATACTTTTCCCAGTAGGGATAAGCTGGTTGTCTTATTGAGGTGGTGGTTTTTGTGCTCTTAAGTGGTTAGGTTTGGTGGTTATGCTCCCGAACAATCTTACTACCATGTCTGCTGTATTTTACTCTGGGGTTAACCTTAGGAAACGTAGAATGGCTCTTATGAGGATTTGGCATTCTTTCGACCTTAGTGAGACCTTTTTGCTGGTTAAGACGCATTAATGGAATTAGTCTCTGACTAAGACTAAGTTGAACCATTGCCTTTTCTATGAGTGATATGTGGGCCCGCTAAATCCATTTCCAAGGGATAGGAGCAATTATTTGTGTGGTTATGCTTTTCGCAGTAGGGATGAGCTGGTTTTCTTATTGAGGTGGTGGTTTTTGTGCTCCTGTTTTTCAGGGTTTTGTTGTTTCTCTAGTTGCTGGTGTTACATTGTACACATATTTTGTTTTCTGTTATGGACCTTCTTTGAGTTTGAAGGTTAACATTGTATTTAGGTTTTTGTGATCCTTAAAACACACATTATATATAATACAACTTTGCTATTAATAAAGAGTGAAAGAGTGATATAGAGTTTACATCGATTTTAGCGAAAATTAGTGTAAAGTATAAATGCAATGGTAATTTTGTAGTTAACGGGTTAGTTTTGGATTGGGTTAAATATGATTTTGGTGTCTATAAAATTAAAAATAAATTGTTTGTAGTCCGTATAAAAAAATTCCCTCAGTTTTAGTCAATATATTTTCCTCCGTCAATACTTTTAGCCCCTCATGATTTTTAATAGCACTTAAAAGACCTAAAAAAAATACTATTAAAAGTTTTGAGGGACTAAAACCGTTAATTAAGGGGAGAAATGTGGGGACTAAAAGTGGGTATAATTTTTTATAACGACTAAAAACAATATTATCAATTTTATAAGAATCAAAAACATATTTAACTCTTTTGGATTTAGCTTGTGACATTTACATCGAATTTTGTAAAATCGGTGTAAAAAATATTATTTCCATAGTCTAAAATCGGTGTAAAAAGAACTTAATTTTTTTAAAAAGTTATATCAAACATCATTTTGTTTCACTTTTTACACTTTTGTACTCCCTCTCTCTCTCTCTCTCTCTCCCTCCCTCCCTCCCTCATTCTTTGCCATCCTCCAATCTTGGTAAGCTTCCATCTTCTTCATCTTCTTTTACATTGTCTCTCCCCTACCTCTTCTTCCTCCTCGGATTTGTGGACTCTTATTATTATTATTATTATTATTATTATTATTATTATTATTATTATTATTATTATTATTATTATTATTATTATTATTATTATTATTATTATTATTATTATTATTAATTAATTAAATAAACCCTTGAATGTCTCGGGTAGTAGTACTTGTTCTTGTTGTTGTTTGTTTGTTTTTGCTTCAGATTGATTCAAGTTATTTGATTTAAATTTTGTTGTTATCTACATATAGCCTTTTGTTGTTGTCTAAGGTGTTCAAGCTATCCTATTTCACTGTGTAATTATCATCGTCAACCATTGCGTATTAGGGAGTATGTCTCTTATACTCATGTTGTCATAGTAAGAAAATTATGATTTCCTCTCTATTCGATTTCCTCTTACAATTTTCTTTTCTTATTTTTTGTTCTGTACCTAGCAGTATTTTGGTTGGCTGCTGTTGGTAGGTCTCTTGCAAAGCCACTCCGACGCTCAAGTCAGTATGAGAATAAGCAAGTGAATTTGCATGGGAAGAGTGTGTACCTCGTAAATGGCTATGCGAGTCGATATTTATAGGAAATCGTGCCCGTTTGTGGATTGTCGGATCAGCAGAATTGACATTAACCGTCCAAGCGTGATTGGGCTTGTATGTTGTGGATATGGGCCAAAGTGATTGGGTCAATCCATATCCATTCCTAAATGCACCTCCTGGAATTGCTAAATGGACCTCTTGGTCCAGTCCAGAATAGTTGCCCCCCAAGCCGAGATTATTCCGGAGGATGGTCTTGGCTTGAAGGACTTTCCTTGATTTGCCGTACTAATCGCGTGGGACACTGCCTTTGTAACGACTGTGTTTTTATGTTTCTACTCTCTAGAGCAAAAATAATAAGTTTTATCCTCACCTAATTACCTTCTATAAATGGGTGAGTCTTCGTCTTGTGGTCCACACTTTGAAATTTTGCGGAGGAGTAGGGATCAAGCTACCTTCGGTGCGCCTACTTGAAGAAGAGGAGTAGGGATCACTTGCTTCAACATTTTTCCTCCTTGGTAAGTGTTTGTTGTTTGTTTTCTTCTATTGGTGGCGCCCTTATGGGCGCTGCTTGCTTTGGCCTTGGTGCCCTCATGGGCGCTGCCTTGGTGCTTGGCGCCCTGCCAGGCGCCCTCATGGGCGCTGGTTGCTTTTGTGTTGGCGCCTTGCCAGGTGCCCTCATGGGCGCTGCCTTGGTGCTTGGCGCCCTGCCAGGCGCCCTCATGGGCGCTGGTTGCTTCTTCGCCAGGCGCCCTCATGGGCGCTGGTTGCTTCCTTGCCAGAAGCCCTCTTGGGTGCCAGCTTGTGTGGACGTGTGCTTGGCACTCTGCTTTTTTGTTGCTCATCCTGTCTCCTAGCCTGTTATTCTTTTTGATGACCTTTCAGGGCTTTGCTTGGTGTCGAGGGGAATTGCTTCTTTTGTTCTCATCATTATCAGTTTGACATTTCCACGAGCTTTACTGCTTCTAATTTTCTAAGGTAATTTTAGCTAACCTTCAGCTTATATTTCTAGCTTTCTTGTTTTGATGAAGTCTCCATCCTCAGGGGAGGGGGTTGTCTACAAGTTTTCCTGTCTGTCTCGTAACTGCTTGTTCTGCCCCCTGTTCTGCAGGTTGAGAGATGACGAGGACGAAGGAGACAGCCCGGACGAATGGGGTGTACCCTGGTCCCACCTCTACCATGAGGCAGGCTGATTGTTTTGTAGAGGGAGGGCCGTCCGCGGTAGTTGATGATATCGTGCCTTCGGAGGAAGCGGGCGTCCCTGGCTTTATCGTTACCTCTTTTGATGATGATCTGCCATTTGAGCATGAAATGGTGGAGATTGGTGGTTTAAATTATGACTGGGTTGCTCGTGCTGTTCGTTCCACCAGAAGTTTCTACCTTCCAGGGAAAGAGCCCCCTCGCTACCTGCAAGACGCATTGGGAGGCGACTGGCGGGTTGAGGTGGTTGACCCCTATGATAGGGTGTGCAGAATTCCTGATGGTAGGAAATTCAAGATGTTCCATAGTGTGATTTACAAAGTACGAGTTTCCCATTTCTTTACACCCTTTCAGCTGAAGTTTTGAACCATCTTCAGATAGCTCCTTCTCAGGTCCACCCAAATTCATGGTGCTTTGTGAAGTGCTTCGAGTTGGTGATGAGAGTTTTATAAAGGAAATACAACTTGAGGGTCTTCATGGCTATTTTCGAGGTGCAGCGTCGTCGAGATTCTTCGGGTGGCATCACCCGTTATGAGTTTGTATGCTTGAAATGTCGGGCAAGCTGTGCTTTCTTTCAAGTGTATTCGGATAATCAGCATGATTGGAGGTTTAGGTATTTTTACCTCGTCCCCTCTAGTCAGAAGGCTGTGGACAGCTTGGGTTTCTTTGATGAACAAGGGTGTTTGGTTCGGGATAAGTTTCACCTTGGGTGGTGTAATGTTGATGCTGATCGTGTTTCTCGGTCTTATCGCGTCCTCCTGTCTGAGTTATCAGAGTCCGAGCTGGGGACTTTAAGTATGCTTAAGAGAATCGTCAGTCATTTGCCCACTACACCACAAAAGATTTTGTGCAGTGAGCTATCAAAGGCTTCAACGATTCCTGAAGCTGTTGAGCTCTTAGGTTGCTTGTTTGGTTTTAGCGTGCCTTTATCTTCTCCTTCGTTTAACTCTTCGCTTATGTTGCTGATTTGTTTCATTGTTGTTTTGCCGACAAGATGGCCGCTCCGCTTTCCTTCAACGAATTGGCTTCTTTGGCCGGGAGGAAGAAGCCTTTAGGTGTCGAACCTAGTGAGGCAAACAGTTCCGTTCCCGCAGTATCGGCTCCTACCCATCCCTCTATGGGACCTCGCCTAAGCCTGGGAGCACCAAGTCGGGCTGTTAAAGATTTCTCTGGGGAGCCGATGGTTCCAATTGACTCTGCTACCCCGGGGGTTCAAAGTAAGTCCAAGCGCAGGAAGGGCAGTGCCCAACGTTCTCCTCCTGCTGACTGCCCTTCTTTTGTTAGGCGTCCCTCTCTTGAGAGTACAGACGAGGGTGAAATTAGCTTCACTACTGATGAGCGTGATCACCTCCTGGAGCACCCTTTCGAGCTTGCCATGCGCATGGTCAAGGATGAGGAGAGTCTGTATGCGATGTGGGGAGCTGAGAAGGGGTGCAGATCTCATTCAGGTAATGCTTTAGAGTTACCACATGGGCCTTGGCCTCGTGGGTGCCCTCATGGGCGCCCTCGTGGGCGCTTTGTACTTCAACATTGGCGCCCTCACGCGCGCTGCCTGCTTTGGCCTTGGCGCCCTGCCAGGCGCCCTCATGGGCGCTTTGTGCTTCAACATTGGCGCCCTTCCAGGCGCTCTCATGGGCGCTTCTTGCTTCCAACCTTAGCGCCCTGCCAGGCGCCCTCCTTGCCAAGCGCCCTCTTGGGTGCCGGCTTGTGTGGACGTCTGCTTGGCACTCAGCTTTATTTTAAGCCTTTGAGATACCTTGTAGGTTGGAATCTTTAACCCCGTTGTGTTGTTTTTCTCTTTATGTAGGGATGACCGAGGAGAGGGATCGGCTTATCTCGGATAAAAACCGGCATCAGGTGGATCAGCATGGAGCGCTAGAATCTGCCCGCCGGGCCAAAGAGACTGCTCGCCACAATCAGAAGGACCGGGAGGAGGCCTATGCTGAGAGGGATGAGTACAAGAAGAGGGTGGAGGAGCTCCAATCTGAATTGGATAGAATGAAGAAACTGAAGGATGAGGCTGAGACAAAGGTGTAGATGGTGGCCGGGCAGGCTGTAGACTTCTCCTATGCCGCCTATGATAAGGCGATTAGCCATGTTCAGTGTTTGTATCCGGAAGCCATTCTAGAGTCGGGCGTCTTTCAATTTGATCATGATGTTCGGGACGGGAGGATCGTCAAATACCACTCCAACGGGGTTGACTTCGATGTCGTTGTCCCCTGATTATTTCTTTCAGTCCAGTTGCTTTGATTGTGTAATTTTTCTTTGACTTGTCGAATTTCGTTATGTGTCTTGCTTAATGGAGCCTTGCTGTCTCCGAGACGATTTTTGCATTACATTTCACCCCAACAGGGTTGACCTCGATGTCATTGTCCGCTGATATTTATGTTACCTTTTGAAATGTCTATGTTTCTTCTTTGCCTAGCTTGTTTCTTATGTTTATAATTGGCACGTGTTGGATGGCATCGGGCACACGTTCTTGCCTTGCGCACCTGAATATACAACTTCATATCGCTTCGTGGCAAGGGGTTGTGTTTTTGAAGTTGGCACCCTCGTGGGCGCCTTGTGCCATGCCTCCTGATGTTGGCGCCCTCCTGGGCTTCTTGTGTCAAGGTGCAAAGTCCTGATGTTGGCGCCCTCTTAGGCGCCTTCCTGGACTCAGGCGCAAGTCATTGCGTTGCACATCTGAATGTATGATTTCATACCTCATCGTGGCAGGTTTATTCTGGAGGCAGTTTATCAGAGGGGTCTGAATCTAACTTGCCCATCAAAGGTTGCGATATGTCGCTTTGTGCCCCGTGGCAAAGTTAACTCCGGGGGCAGTTTATCAGAACTCGGTCTGAATTTAACTCGCCCATCAGAGGTTGCGACACGTTTAAAGTCGATTCGCACCTCGTGGAACTCTGGGGGCAGTTTATCAGAATCCATCTGAATTTAACTCGCCCATCAGAGGTTGCGACACGTTTAAAGTCGCTTCGCACCTCGTGGGACTCTGGGGGTAGTTTATCAGAATCGATCTGAATTTAACTCGCCCATCAGAGGTTGCGACACATTTAAAATCGCTTCGCGCCTCGTGGCAAAGTTCGATATTGACCTGCGTCGGTCGGGGGATCTCCTCGATGGCGATCCCCGGTGGTGCCTCTGGTGGATATTGACCTGGTTCCACCGTTGCCCCCCAAGTCGAGATTATCCTGGGGGATGGTCTTGACTTGACGTTGTCGTTTAGGATGCCCTCGTAGGTTAGGTTGCCCTTACGGCTCGTGCCGTCGTCGGGTCTGCTAATTTTGTCAGAGGATCACAGCAATTATCCTGCTCGTCTATTGATGGTGAGTATGGGCGAGCAACACCACATTTTCTTTTCCTCTTGGCTGATTACATTGCACCTAGGGGGCGAGCATAGGAGGTGATTGATGGTGAGTGTGGGCGAGCGGAGGAGAGTGTGAGGGCGAGCAGAATGACACCATCACTTCACGCGTTACTTTATTTCCTCTCACGCTCATGCATCATTTGATTTTCTCAGGTGCTCGCGCACTATGTTATTTGCTCACGTGCTCGTGCACTATTTTATTTTCTCACGTGCTCGTGCACTATGTTTTTTTTGCTCACGTGCTCGTGCACTATATTTTTTGCTCACGTGCTCGTGCACTATTTTATTTTCTCACGAACTCGAGCACTATGTTTTTTTGCTCACGTGCTCGTGCACTATGTTTTTTTGCCCACGTGCTCGTGCACTCTTTTATTTCCTTTCATGCTCATGCACTCACATGCTCATGCATCCTTTAATTTTTTTACGTGCTCATGCACTCTTTTATTTTCTTACGTGCTCATGCACTCACATGCTCATGCATCCTTTAATTTTCTTACGTGCAACGCTGGCTTCTTCCGTAACAGTATTTGGCGCCCTCCTGGGTGCCTTGGGTGCTGACTTGCCATGGTACCGTCAGCTTGTTTCCCTTCCTGGGTGCGGAGACGTATGAATTGGATTTCGTGCTTAACATGAGAATTGTAGCTCTGCTTCTTATCTTTCCAACGCATGCTTACACGCCTCAATCGGATAAACACAGATGAAGTTATGGCTTGCAGACTAGACATCACCCTTGTAGGTGGGTATCTCTGGTGTCTGTGACCTCATAGTCTCGTCATTTGCTTGACTTCCGCGCCTTTCTTAGCGCTTGCTACCCAAAACATCGTGGTCTCATACCTTGGATCCCCGCCGAGTGGGTGCCGTGATTTTGGCTGCTTTGCTTTAGGAGATGAGCGCGCCATAACACCCTTGACTCCCATACTTGGAGAGATGATATTTGCTTTAGGTTAATGTTGAGGTTGCCCCCTACAATCTAGGTAGTCCCTCCCTGCATGGTATGTTGGGTCTCAGACTTGTCTCGCTCCACTCTTGACTATGGAATTGGACCTTTTTTCTTTCTTGATATTCTGCTTTTGTGCTCTGCTCCTTATTCGGAGTCGCGAGTTTCATCCTCTTCTTCATTCACGTATTGGGCGATCTTCCCTTCTTCAATGTCATCCCTGGGGGTGCTGCATTTGCTGGTACTGTGCCCATAACAAGTCAGATCAGCCTTCAAGCTGCCAACCTTGGCCTCCTCTTGGTAGGCTATGTTGTCTTCTTCGTAGTCCATGTACTTTTGATGCCTGCGTCGGTCGGGGGATCTCCTCGATGGCGATCCCCAGTGGTGCCTCCAGTGGGTGTCGACCCAGTTTCTTGACCTATCTCGAGTATCAAGGGATGCGCGTGAGGAGGTCCTGGAGCGGGAGTCGTGAGGCTGGTAGGTATCATCCGGAGGGGATGGAGGGGTCCCTTGGAGGTGAGCCTGATCCTCCATGAGGGGGAGAACGATGGTGCCTCGAAGTCACCGTTGTTGGAGGATGGGTTCCCCTGCCAGGCGCCCTCATGGGCGCTGTCTGATGCTGCCCTGGCGCCCTCATGGGCGCTGCCTGATGTTGCCATGGCGCCCTCCCAGGCGCCCTCATGGGCGCTGTCTGATGCTACATTGGCGCCCTCATGGGCGCTGCCTGATATTGCCATGGCGCCATGCCAGGCGCCCTCATGGGTGCCAGGCGCCCTCCTGGGTGCTGGGTTGGGCATGTCCTTAGCACTCTGCTAGTCTTCCTGATGCAGCATAGCTTGAGTGCGATTGGCCAGGAGATCCAAAAGCTGACTCATATTCGAAGGCTGGGCAGGCTGACTGGTACCCTCGTCAGGTAGGGTTACGACGTTGCCTTCCAAAGTATCCTTTGGTCGGCCGGTACGGCAATGCTTTCAATCCGGGGTTTGCCTCTGGGAGCCATGGAGTAGCAAGAGAAAAGTTCAAGTAGTGATGATGTGAAAGATAGATATCTCCCACCGTGGTCGCCAATGTTCAGTACCTAGCAGTATTTTGGTCGGCTGCTGTTGGTAGGACTCTTGCTGCCCTGGCAGGAGGTCAGTGAGAGCCCGGGGGGTACTTGGAAAGCCACTCCGACGCTCAAGTCGGTATGAGAATAAGCTAGTGAATTTGCTTTGGAAGAGTGTGTACCTCGTAAATGGCTATGCGAGCCGGTATTTATAGGAAATCGTGTCCGTTTGTGGATCATCGGATCAGCGGAATTGACCGTAACCGTCCAAGCGTGATTGGGCTTGTATGTTGTGGATATGGGCCAAAGTGATTGGGTCAATCCATATCCATTGCTAAATGCACCTCCTGGAATTGCTACATGGACCTCTTGGTCCAGTCCAGAACATTTGTATTCTTAGAGAATCACCAGGTTACAATATCTCCGACTTTTTATAATGACTTTCAACATACTTAATTACCTGGAATTGTATTCTTGGAGGACCAAGTTGTTAACTATTTTTTTGCAATGGTGAAAGTAAGAGATAACGATAGACCATATTTTTCTAACCACAACAGCTTTTATAAGGGTGAGACATGATCTGCCTAATGGGGCTTGGTCTCTTTCAAGTACATTAGCAATGGTCTTTGAATATTTCATATACCTTTGGATAATAGACAATAGCATTGAGGACATATATGAGGTCATAAACATTGGCGTGATAATAATGAAGTCGAGATATATGTGAATTCAACCCATGCAACTATTAATGATGATGAAAATGATGATGACTTTTATAAACATGCACCACAAAAAAATGAGCCATTAGTTAATATGCGCATTAGTGATAGATTTGGCCGTTGTTAGTTAATAAGAGAGGGATTCTGAAAAATGGGAGGGAATCCAAAGGCATTCGTGAAGAATTGGCACTTCAAAAGCTCTCTATGTCGCTAAATTGTCTTTTAATTAATTTCCTGTGCTTCTTTCCCTCACTCTCTATGTTTTCTCTTTTCTTCTCACTCACTCCCTCTCTCTCTCTCTCTCTCTCTCTCTCTCTCTCTAACTGTGTACCCCTCTCTTCTCAACCACAACCCCTGTACTAGTTTGATATTTCGGATTATGTTATAACATTTTAGACTAATTTATGACAATTCGAATTTTATTTAATTATTCTCAGAATATTTATGATAAGTTGTTTTTTTATTTTATATTTTAGTATTTATTTATTTTTTGACAAATATTTTAGTATTTATTAATAATATAATAATAAATAGAAATAAGAACGTTTTGAAAAATATAAAATAATTAAACCATTAGCTTATTAGCGACGGATTTGGCCGTCGCTAACTATATCATGTGGTATCTGTTTTGAGATGGAAATGGCTGTCGCTAATTAGCGGCGCACAAAAGCTCAGACTAATTAGCGACGAATTTGGCCGTCACTAGTTAGTGACGGATTTCTCAACTCCGTCGCTAAGTGTTAGCGACAAGCATATTTGAGAGGGAATAATTTCGTCGCACACAGCAATTAGCAACGAATTTAGTTGTCACTAACAGCTTGTTTTTTTTGTAATGATCGTAGCTTCACTACGCCAGATCTTTAAAAAAATGGCGCCTTATGGGGCAGCGCTTTTGATTAAAGCGCTGGATAAGCTTAAAACACGCAGGGGAATGAGCGGCGCTTCTCTTAAAAGCGCTGGCCATAGGGGATCGAAAATGGGCAATGGGCAGCTCTTCCTTCCAAATGCTGCCTATAGGAGGACGAAAATTGGCAATGGGCAGCGCTTTTTATCAAGCGCTGATTATTAGATCACGAACATGGGCGATGGGCAGCGCTTTTTACAAGCGCTGCCTATGGGTTAGACGAAATTTGGGCTATGGGCAGCGCTTTTTATGGCAAGCGGTGCCTATTGATATTAATTTTTTTTCTTTCCCTCGCATCCAACGTTCATTTTCCTCACATTCCCTCTCACTCTCACGACTCTCACTCACACTCACCAAGCTCCCTCACTCTCTCAACCATTTTCGTTTCTCCCATTTTTCCTCACCATTTTCGTTTCTCTCTCTCTCTCAACCATTTCGTCTCTCTCTCTCTCCGATTTCGTTTCTCTCTCTCTCTCTCTCTCTCAACCATTTCGTTTTGGTTTGGGTTTCCACATTAACCCATTTCATTTTGGCTTGCCAAGCATCTTTGAGGTAACTCATAAACCCATTTTCTTATTTTTGCATTTAAAGTGTTTGTGTTTTTGACTCAAAGAAGCTCATTTTTTTTATATTGCTTTGTTTATGATATTGTGATATTGTGTATATGTGGTTGTTTGGTTGTGTGTTGTTTTTTTGGTTTGCATTTAAAGTGTTTGTGTTTTTGACTCAAAGAAGACCAATTTTAATTATTTTACTTAGTTTGTGATATTATGTTTATGTGGTTGCTTTGTTGTGTGTTGTAGAAATTTGCATGCATGCATATCAATATTGTAAATAATTGACTTAGTTATTTGATATGGAAATTAGTTATTTGTTATGGAAATTAGTTATTCAAAATACTACTTAGTGTTCATAATTTCAATAGAATGTGAATGTTGTAAATAACTGACTTAGTTATTTGATATGGAAATTAGTTATTTGATTTGGAAATTAGTTATTCAACATACCACTTGGATGTTGTAAATGGATGATTGAAATTAGTTATTTGATATGGATGCATGTTGAGTTTCAAGTTTATGTTGTTTGAACATGTTAAATTGTATATGTGTGGTGAATGAAACTAGCAAAGTAAAATCGAATATGCCTAAATCGAATATGCGAATTGTTGGTTAGGTTTTGCGAGTTTGTTTTTCCAGAGCTACACGTTCATTGTTCGAGTTCGTCCTGGTTCGAGTGTTTGTTCTACTTCGTTCGAGTTCATTGTTGCTTCCACTTGTTCAGGTACTTTTGTTGTTTTCTTGTATTTCTTATATGAAGAATGGCAATATGGAAGACATCAAAGTGTTGGATACCAATAGATGTAACTTTGTAAGCAATGTTCCTATATATTTAATTACATTATTTTGTGAAAAAATGTATTAAATTAAATTTAACAATTAACTAATCTTTTGTTTTGTAGTGTCCAAAACAACCCAATAGTAATGATTGTACGTGGGTATTATGTAATGAAAATTTTGAAAGAAATTATTACCCACAACCAAACGACTATTCCCCGACAGGTATCTACTTAGAATTATTTTTGATTTTCATATAATAGTTAATTCCATTTAACCATTTCAATTCTGATTTTATTTATTTATATAATTTCAGTATTTTCCTGATTATCGGGTGAGGTCATACTTTGATGAGCAGCTACTTGAGCTTAGGGGAGAGTGGTGCCGTTATGTCTCCCTTTTTTTTTTATTTTGGATAGAATGTAATACTGTAAGTTGTTAGAGTTTGATGTGGATACATATAGCTAAGCTAGTTTTGGTTCATATTGTAAGTTTAGCTAGTTTTGGATACATATGAATTGGATACATTTTGGTTCATGTTTTGGTACATTTTGGTACATATTGGTACATATTGGTGCATTTGTATTAGCTTGGTGTTGTTAACTATATAATGGATTGGATTGTTAGAGTTTGATTTGGATACATATGAATTGTTTGATTTGGAAAGTTGCTAGCTGTTTTGGATACATAATAATGTAACTTAATTGTTAGCTAGTTTGTTTTAGTTCTTGTTGGGTACATATTGGTGCATTTGTATTAGCTTGTTGATTACATTTTGGTTCATGTTTTGGCACATTTTGGTACATATTGGTACATATTGGTGCATTTGTATTAGCTTGTTGTTGTTAACTATATAATGGATTGGATTGTATTGACTGTATATATATGACCAAGAAATATCAAATGTAAAAAAGAAAATAAACAAAAACAGAAAAAAAATAAAAAATAAAAATTAAACAATGGGCAGCGCTTACAGGGGAAAGCACTGCTCATTGACCTATATAGCGCTTCTAACAATGGGCAACGCTTGCAGGGAAAAGGGCTACCCATTGTTAGAAGCGCTAGGACAATGAGCAGCGCTTTCCTCTGCAAGCGCTGCCCATTGTGTAGCGAAATATGGCAATGAGCAGCGCTTTTCAGTGCAAGCGCTGCCCATTGTTTAATTAGCGAAATTTTGGAATGAACAGCGCTTATGATTTGGAAGCGCTGCCCATGGCTATCAATGAGCAGCGCTTCTTAAACGCTGCCCATTGTTGGAGTGGAATCAGCAGTGCCAAGTTAAGCAACGCTCAGAAGCGTTGCTCATGGCTAAAAAAAAGTGCTGCCCATCCTTAAATCTGTTGTAGTGCTTAATGTTGAAATTGTGCATCTTATCATCTTATTATATTTTATAGGACTAATAAGTGGTACGTGACAATGTTTGTTATTGTTAGTTTTTTCTAGTGTTATTGTAGTTAAGATAATGTTTCTAATTACTAGAAATACCAAATACTATTTTTATTTCCTACTCAATAAATTTTCTCTCTCCCTCTCTCCTCTATTCTCTATCCCCTCTCCCTCTCTCTCTCTCCTCCATTCTTTCTCCCTCTCTCGTATCTCATTTTTCTCACTCTCTATATCTCTCTCCTCTCATCTCTCTTCTATCTTCTCATCTCATGACCTTTCCCTCTCTCTCTTATATCTTCTCTCTCACATTTTTTTATAATTTTCTAATTATATAATAATATTATCTAAAATCATTATAAACATCATGAAGAAAATTATAGTTAAATTTACATTGTTTTGTTTATACTGTACATTGTTCAACAAACACTATACGACACAAAATGTTGTCCAATACTGACCAGTCTGTCCAGTCCAGTACTTATTTGTTTGCAAATCAAAAACACTCTAAGTACCTTTAATGCCATTTGTTGTTATATTCTTGTGCAATTTTTGGGCAAACAGAATTAAAAAAATGTTTAAATAGATGTTTAGCCCCTGCAAATATGGGCATAATCCATTTAGGCCCCTGTAAAAAAACATTAAAATAACCCTTGCAAATACGTAACTTGTCTAAATGGGCCCCTACTGTTAGTTTATGTTAACGCTGTTAACTCTAATCTGACGTGGATGTTATTATGTGGCACTAGACTGGGACACGTGTGTAGACCGAGACACGTGTGATAAGCCATGTCTTCTCACTCTCAACTCTCAGACTCTGATCAGTAACTCTGAACTCTCACATTTCATGTTTCTCAAAAAAACACTCAAAACACTCAGATTTCTAGGGTTTCTGAAACCATTGACAACGACGAAGTAGTGAGGAAGACGGCGAAGAGCATTGACGTAGATGACGAAGAGCCACAACGAAGATGAAGGAAGCATTGACGAAGACGAAAGAACCCATTGTCGAAGACGAAGAGTACAGAATCTGAAGAAGACGACGAAGGTGAGTTGCTTTTGCAGAAACCACATGCTCTCACTTATTTTTTGTACTTTCTGACTTGAAAACATAAATTTTTTGGGTAAGGGAAGACCGCGTGGGTAGGGACCAATTTTCAGTGTCTTGTGTGTAGTTTTGTCATTGACTAGGGAATCTTGACTGCTTTTGAAATTGTTGAGTGTTGTGTTGTCAATATTTAGGGGTCTCTTTACTGCTTCTGAATGGGTTGGGTGTAGTGATGTGTTAATGTCTGTTTTAGGTCTCTAACTTAGGTTGAAATGTCGATATTAGCCCTTAATCTGAATTGTACCCTTATATTGTGTTATACAGTGATGTCTATTGCTGTTGTTATTCACCATGGGGGGTAGTTTGTTAAACATGACCAGCTTGAATATGAAGGGGGCAGTGAGTCATCTGTTGTTGGCCAAGATGTGGATACATGGAGTTACTTTGAAGCTGTTGGACTTGTGAAGGATTTAGGATTTGAAAGTGGTAGTTATAGGCTTTAGTGGAGAATTAGCAAAGATGTGCTCTTTAGGAGGCTTTTGTGTGATGAGGATGCATTAGAATTGGCTGAGCATGCATTGAAGTTGAGAATTGGAGCTCATATCTACATTGAGCACTTTGAACAAGCTGGCCATTCAACTGAAGAAACTGCAAGAACTGAAGCAAATGAAGCAAATGAGGAAGAGAGTGAAGACAGTGATGGTGAACTTAGGTAGACAGTGATAGTGAGAAAGAGAGAACAATTGGCAAGGATGATGGGTTTGGAGATGAAGAGGTTGCTAAGACACCACCTAGAACCCCACAACCATTACTGAATTCCCCTGGTGGAACAAGAGTTGTCATAAATGGAACTCCCTATAAAGTAAAGTCAAGGGCAAAAAGAACACCAAATAAAAAAGGTGGTGCGAGTTCTAGTGCCCAAGTTGAGGAAGTCGGTGAGCTAGATGATATGAATACATTAGTGAGGAGCTGGACAGTAGTGATCCAGATGAAGAAGAGAAGGGGATTGATCCAAAATAAGATAGGTTTAGGATGGAGGAGCTTGACAAAAATTACAACTTTAAGGTTGGTTTAGAATTTGGTAGTCTGGATGAGTTTAGGGAGGCAATTAGAGAGTGGTCAATATTAAATGGGAAAGAAATTGTTTTTGTGAAAAACTGCACAAAAAGGGTCAAGGTTGAATGTAAAGTAAAATGTGGATTTACTGCCATTGTAAGTAAGGTGGGGTACAAACAAACATTTAGAATGAAAACTTGGAAGGGGACCCACAAGTGTGCTAGGGTATTAAATAAAGCAAATGCTAGGGCAAAGTGGGTTGCCAAGTCAGTGACTAAAGGACTAAAAACAACTGACAGTGTGAAGGTGAAAGAGATAATTGCAAATATTAGGGTCAATATTACCCACATGCTTTTGGGGTTATTGAAACAGAAACAAAGTAGTCTTGGAGATGGTTTCTAACTTTGTTGTTGCAAGACATTGGTCAAGATAGAAGATGGGTCTTTATTTCAGACCAACAAAAGGTAATGTTTTAATTTCTCTTTTAATTTCTGTTTAATTTCTATTTTAACAGTGTTTAATTTCTGTTTATGAATCTTTATGTAGGGGTTGATACAAATGTTTAAGGAGATTGGTTTGGAACATAGATTATGTGTCATGCACTTATATGCAAACTGCAAGAAGAGGTTTCGTGGCAGAACTATCATCAGGGATCTTATGATGGGGGTATCAAAGGCCTAAAGCATGGGAGGAAAAGATGAATGAGTTGAAGAAAATTGATGTTAAGTGTTGGGAGTGGCTCATGGGCGTTCCTACGAAATTCTAGTGTACACATGCCTTTTCTTTTTACCCTAAATGTGATATAGCTATGAATAATCTGGCTGAGGCATTCAATAGTACAATATTAACTGCTACAGATAAGCCTGTTCTCACCATGGTTGAGTGGATTAGGGATTACTTGATGAATAGGATGGCTAGCCAAAGCAGAAAACTACAGAAATGGCCACATAAAGTGATGCCTAAGCCTTTGAAGAGGTTGGATAAGGAAGTAGAGTGTAGTGGAAATTGGATGGCTACATGGTCGGAGGATCTTAAGTTTCAGGTTGTACACACAATTGGAGATAGGGCATTTATTGTTGACATAGCTAAATATACATGCACTTGTAATTTTTGGCAGTTAGTTGGTATACCAAGTAGACATGCTTGTGCTGTCATATCATATAGACAACACAGGCCTGAGGATTATGTGGATACATGTTATACTAGGTGTTCTGGAGTCAACCAGGGGGTCCCATTAGCAAAATCAGGAGGTGCATCTAGCAAGTGATATGGATCAGCCCAACCGATTCAGCCCATATCCACCTCATGCAAGCCCAATATGCTTGGACGGTCAAGATCGACTCTACCCATCCAACGATCCACGAGAGGGCACGATTTCCTATAAAAACAGGCAAACTTTGCCCTAAAAAAGGTTGAATTTCTAATCCTTAGTACCTTCACTCTTATATTCTATATACTGACTTGAGCGTCGGAGTGGCTTGTAGGTACCCCCCCCTCGAGTGCTCACTGACCTCCTGCCAGGACAGCAAGGGACCTACCAACAGCAGCCGACCAAAACGCTGCTCGGTACAGAACATTGGCGACCACAGTGGGAGATTTCTATCTTTCACATCACTCGAACTTTTCTCTTGCTACTCCATGGCTCCCACAGGCAGACCCCGGGTTCAAAGCATTGTCATACCCGCACCCCGACCAGAGGGGACTCCTGAAGGCAACGTCGTAACCCTACCTGACAAGAATACCAGTCAACCTGCCCAGCCTTACGCTGCATCAGGAAGACCAGCAGAGTGCTAAGGACATGCCCAAGCCAGGAGGGCGCCTGGCAGAGCACCAAGACAGCCTCAGGCGGCGCCCATGAGGACGCCGGATGGGGCGCCAGGGAAGCATCATACAACGCCCATGAGGGCCCCTGGTAGGGCTCCATAACAACAACAAGAAGGACTCAACACCATACAAGGAGCCTGGCACCCGGCACCTAGGAGGGTGCTCTAGTCGGCAGTCCATAACTTCATCCATGTTCATCCGATGGAGGCGTGTGAGCATGCGTTGGAAAGATAAGAAGCTTAGCTACAATTATTATGTTAAGTGAAAGATCCAATTCGGACGTCTCCGACACCCCCACTGGAGACACCACCAGGGATCACCATCGAGGAGGTCCCCAGACCGGCGCGTGGCTCGAAATTTGGACTATGAAGACACACCCCCCGCAACTCAAGAAGGTTTTCCGATGAAGGGCCTTGGAGAAGCTGCCAGCACTCAAGACGTATGACGGAACCAGATATCCAGACCGCCATCTGGCACACTTCTCCCCGATAATAAGCCATAGAGGCGTCAGGGAGCCTGTTCACTGCAAAATCTTCCCCCTCACTCTCGAAAATTCCGCATTAGAGTGGGTTCAAGAGCTAGGGCCGAACTCCATCTCCTCCTGGGGGAAGCTGGTAAAAGTGTTCACAGCTCGTTTCTCTGCCTCCCGGCTGAAACCCAAATCTGAAGAGATTCTTAGAGCAATCAAGCAGGGAGAGAAAGAAACACTTAGAGAATATCTGGAAAGGTTCAAACAAGGAGGCTACCAAAGTCAGGGACCTTGAAGACAAGAGGAGGCTCTTTTGGATGAAGGATGGTCTCAAGAAGGGAAGCCTGTTTCAAAGGGACATGGGGGTTAACAAACCCCGAAGCCTGTGCGAGTTCCTTCGGAAGGCACAAAAGTACGTGGACTATGAAGAAGACAACATGGCGTACCAAGAGGACGCCAAGGTTGGCAACGAAGAGGCAGGGGATGAAACTCGTGACTCCGAATAGGGGGCAGGGCATCAGGACCTGAGCCTAGGGCTGGACCTAGTTATGAATTTTGTTGTTTAAGCACAAAAGCATAATGTATGGCGCTAGCTAGCATCAACACTTGTTACAAAGAAAAATGCCTTACGATCAAGAAAGAAAAAGGGCCTAACTCCACAGTCAGGAGTGGAACGAGGCAAGTGTGACAAGTATATATGAAGAGGCCCGAGCCGGATGGCCACGAGGTCTTGCCTAGGATAAGCGAAACCACTAGCAAAGCATGAGACCACGAGGTCTTGGGTAGCAGGCATCGAGAAAGGCGCGGAAGTCAAGCAAATGACGAGACCGTGAGGTCACAGACACCAGTGATACCTACCTACAAGGATGACGTCTAGTCTACAGGCCATAACCTCATCTGTGTTTATCCGACGGAGGCGTGTAAGCATGCGTCGGAAAGCTAAGAAGCTGACGGCACTCACAAGCTCGTGAGAAAATAAAATAGTGCACGAGCACGTGAGCAAATAACATAGTGCGCGAGCACAAGAGTGCACGAGCACGTGGGCAAATAACATGGTGCACGAGCACATGAGAAAATGAAATGGTGCACGAGCACCTAGGAAAGTAGAACGATGCATGAGCATCCGAGAAAATGAAATAGTGCATGAGCATGTAAGGTAGCACACGGAAGGACACCTGGCAGGGCACAAAGGCAGCCACAGGCGGCACCCAGGAAGGCGCCCAACAGGGCGGCACCCAGGAAGGCGCCCAGCGGGGCGCCACCAACGGAAGAAAGGGACCCTCCCCCTACTTGCACCTGGTAGAAAACAATTGGTTAATTACTTACCATCAACCACCCCGAACAAGGAAAGTAAGTGAAAAATATAAAGAGACGAACAGGATAATCGCTGTGATCAGCTGACAAACTTAGCAGGCCCGACGACGACACGAGCTGAAAGGGCGACCTAACCTACAAGGGCATCCTTAACGTCAATGTCAAGTCAAGACCATCCCCCAGGATAATCTCGGCTTAGGGGGCAACGGTGGAACCAGGTCGATATTCACCAGAGACACCGCCGGGGATCACCATCGAGGAGACCCCCCGACCGACGCAGCTCGACACCAACGCAGGACAACAGCAAGAAGGGTGATCTAGCTTGATTGCAAATGGAAACCCCTCAGGGATGACATTAAAAGAGCAAACCCATGACATTGGTCCCTAGCAGTAACACTTATTCCCAAAGAAAACTTCCTCAAGATCAAAAAAGAGAAAGGATCCAACTCCATAGGAAGGAGGGGGAAATGCTACTTCGAGATCCTACCTACCGGGCAGGGAGGGACTGCCTGGATCATAGGGGCAATCTCAACATTAGCTAAAAGAAAATCAAGATTATCTCTCTAAGAGGGAAGACGAGGATATCATAACACGGTCATCTCCTAAAGCAAAGCAACCAAGAGAAATTGCCACCACCATGAGGGCGCCTGGCAGAGGCGCTAGTACAGAAGCAGCCAGCACCCATGAGGGCGCCTGGCGAGGCTCCGACGCAGAAGCAGCCAGCGCCCATGAGGGCACCTGGCAAGAGGTGGTCTGAAAGCCAAGTCCCGACTCAAACAACAGGGGACCAGGCAACCATGCAGAACCAAGGCACGAGTCGACCTACTCGGGTCACGAAGCGGCTATCAAGAGACGTCGCAACCTCTGATGGGTGAGTTAAATTCGGATGGAATCTGATAAACTCCTGTCAGAGTCCCTAGATGGATGAACGAAGCGGCATATCGAAAAGGTCGTAACCTCTAATCGGTGAGTTAAATTCGGATAGAATCTGATAAACTCCTGTCAGAGTCCCTAGATGGATGAACGAAGAGGCATATCGAAAAGGTCGCAACCTCTAATGGGTGAGTTAAATTCGGATAGATTCCGATAAACTCCTGTTAGAGTCCCTAGATGGATGAACGAAGTGGCATATCGAAAAGGTCGCAACCTCTAATGGGTGAGTTAAATTCGGATAGATTCCGATAAACTCCTGTTAGAGTCCCTAGATGGATGAACGAAGCGGCATATCGAAAAGGTCGCAACCTCTAATGGGTGAGTTAAATTCGGATGGATTCTGATAAACTCCTGTCAGAGTTAACATTGCCACGAGATGATATGAGATTATACATTCAGATGCACAAGGCAAGGACTGGCGCCCGAGCCCACCTCGCGCATGCTAGTAATAAGAATGAGAATCAAGTCTGACAAAGACCTCATGATCAAATCAAATGAGGCTCGACTCTAGAACGGCTTCCGGATAAAAACAATGAACGTGGCCAATCACTTTGTCGTAGGCAGCATAGAAGAATCTCCACCACCTCATGCTCAATCAGCAGATAATCATCAGAAGAGGTAATTACGAAGCCAGGGAAGCCAGCTTCCTCCAAAGGCACGGTATCACTCGCCATCTCTCAACCCGCGGGACAGGGGGCGGAACAAGCAGTTACAAGACATGACCGAACACCCCCTACCCTGAGGTGGGGGACGTCAACAAATCAAAATTATCTCTCCAAGAGGGAAGACGAGGATATCATAACACGGTCATCTCCTAAAGCAAAGCAACCAAGAGAAATTGCCACCACCATGAGGGCGCCTGGCAGAGGCGCTAGTACAGAACCAGCCAGCACCCATGAGGGCGCCTGGCGAGGCTCCGACGCAGAAGCAGCCAGTGCTCATGAGGGCGCCTGGCAAGAGGTGGTTTGAAAGCCAAGTCCCGACTCAAACAACAGGGGACCAGGCAACCATGCAGAACCAAGGCACGAGTCGACCTACTCGGGTCACGAAGCGGCTATCAAGAGACGTCGCAACCTCTGATGGGTGAGTTAAATTCGGATAGAATCTGATAAACTCCTGTCAGAGTCCCTAGATGGATGAACGAAGCGGCATATCGAAAAGGTCGCAACCTCTGATGGGTGAGTTAAATTCGGATGGAATCTGATAAACTCCTGTCAGAGTCCCTAGATGGATGAACGAAGCGGCATATCGAAAAGGTCGCAACCTCTAATGGGTGAGTTAAATTTGGATAGAATCTGATAAACTCCTGTCAGAGTCCCTAGATGGATGAACGAAGCGGCATATCGAAAAGGTCGCAACCTCTAATGGGTGAGTTAAATTCGAATAGATTCCGAAAAACTCCTGTTAGAGTCCCTAGATGGTTGAACGAAGCGGCATATCGAAAAAGTCGCAACCTCTAATGGGTGAGTTAAATTCGGATGGATTCTGATAAACTCCTGTCAGAGTTAACATTGCCACGAGGTGATATGAGATTATACATTCAGATGCACAAGGCAAGGACTGGCGCCCGAGCCCACCTCGCGCATGCTAGTAATAAGAATGAGAATCAAGTCTGACAAAGACCTCATGATCAAATCAAAGGAGGCTCGACTCTAGAACGGCTTCCGGATAAAAACAATGAACGTGGCCAATCACTTTGTCGTAGGCAGCATAGAAGAATCTCCACCACCTCATGCTCAATCAGCAGATCATCATCAGAAGAGGTAATGACGAAGCCAGGGAAGCCAGCTTCCTCCAAAGGCACGGTATCACTCGCCATCTCTCAACCCGCGGGACAGGGGGCGAAACAAGTAGTTACAAGACATGACCGAACACCCCCTCCCCTGACGTGGGGGACGTCAACAAAACAAGAGGTTACAACCCCCTCCCCTAAGGTGGGAGACATCAACAAAACAAGACATGCTCAGAAGAACAAAGAAGCTAGAAAGATAAGCGAAAAGTCCGCCGGAAGTTACCTCGGTGAATTAGAAGCGGCAAAGACTCGCGGGAACGTCAACGGATGATAGTAAGAGCAACTCCCCTCGGCACCAAGCAAACCCTGAAAATTCATAGATAAGAAAGCAGGTCAAGAGTCAGGAGGAACAACAAAAATAAAGCGGAGTGCCAAGCACCCGTCCACACAAACCAGCGCCCATTAGGGCGCCGAGGAAGACAGCCAACGCCCATAGGGGGGCCTGGCAGGGCGCCAGTCAAGGCAGCCAGCGCCCATAAGGGCGCCTGGCAGGGCGCCACTCAAGGCAGCCAGCGCCCATGAGGGCGCCTGGCAGGGTGCCAGTCAGGAGCAGCCAGCGCCCAGGAGGGCGCCTGGCAGGAGCAAGCAGCGCCCAGTAGAGGGGCGGCTGGCAGGTGGCAGTCTGAAAGCAAATCCTTCGCAACAAGGTGGTCAGCACTGTGCAGTAAGGCACCCACGAGAGCAACGAACCTTGTCTCGCAAAATTAAAGGAGGCATGAGCATCTGAGTGCATGAGCACGTGAGAAAATAAAAGAGTGCATGAGCACGTAAGAAAATTAAAGGATGCATGAGCATCTGAGTGCATGAGCACGTAAGAAAATTAAAGGATGCATGAGCATCTGAGTGCATCAGCACGTGAGAAAATAAAAGAGTGCATGAGCACGTAAGAAAATTAAAGGATGCATGAACATCTGAGTGCATGAGCATGGAAGGAAATAAAATAGTGCACGAGCACGCAAAGAAATAAAGCAAAGTACCAAGCACCCGTCTACACAAGTCCGCATCCAAGAGGGCGCTTGACAAGGAGGGCGCCTGACAAGGAGGGCGCCTGCAAGAAAGCCACCAGCGCCCATGAGGGCGCCTGGCAGAAGCAACCATCGCCCATGAGGGCGCCTGGCAGAAGCAACCAGCGCCCATGAGGGCGCCTGTCAGGAGCAAGCAGCGCCCAGCAGAGGGGCGCCTGGCAAGGGGGCAGTCTGAAAGCAAAATCTGCTCCACGAAAAGACACCCAGCGCACGCACGCAGGGAACAACACCCAAGGGCACCCAGGAGGGTGCCAACTCTTAGAAACAAAAAAGCGTCCAGCAAGGCGCCCAGGAGGACGCCAACAGCAGAACTTAGCACTTTGGCTTAAGGCGCCCAGGAAGGCGCCAACACCAGGAGATGAGTCACGATCACGACAAAGAGATATTGCACAAATCACCCAAAAAGGACTACCGGAATGAGGTCGACACCCCATGTGTCAAGGCTGTCTCCATCATCCTCCCCATCTCCCAGCCTGATGGACAGGGGGCAACACAAGCAGTTAAGTACCAGTCAAACAACACCCTATCCCAAGGTGGGAGGCTTCAAAGAAACAAGACGAACTCGAAAGCCAAGAGGCTAAGAAAAGAAACCAAGTGTCGCCACAATTACCAAGTGATAGAGAAGCAGCAAGATCGGGTGAACAATCGGGAAGAAGACAAGTCTCATTGATGGCAGGAAGCCTGAAAATATCAAATCAAAGATCAAGTCAAAACGAGCAACAAAAAAGGAAGTACAAAGCGAAACCTAAGGTCGAAACCGATACCCAAGGGGGCACCCGGCAGGGCGTCAAGTCAGAAAACGCTTCGCGCCCAACACAAGGCGCCCATGAGGGCACCAGTTCCCTTCTCGCCGATCATCAAGCGCAAGATGCCCCTGACGGCGCCACTCCCCTAGGTGTGCGATTCACCAAGTGCAAGGCACCCACGAGGGCGCCAACCCCTCTGGTACAAATCATCAAGCATGTGGCACCCACGAGGGCACCACTCTCTTACTTGGGCGAATTACCAAGTGCAAGGCACCCATGAGGGCGCCACTCTCTTACTTGGGTGAATCACCAAGTGTAAGGTGCCCATGAGGGCGCCAATCTCTCTCATGCAAAGTATCGAGCACAAGGCGCCCAGGAAGGCACCACTCCCCTATGTGCAAAACACCAAGTGTAAAGTGCCCATGAGGGCGCCAACCTCTATCATGCAAACCATCGAGCACAAGGCGCCCATGAGGGCGCCACTCCCCCATTTGCACCTCGCCCATCGCAAGGCGCCCTTGAGGGCACCACCCTACTTTTTTACTCTAGAGAGTAAAAATGACAGAACACGGTTGTTACAAAGGCAGTGTCCCGCGTAACCTCACAGATCCGGCAAACCGACGAAAATCCTTTAAGCCAAGACCATCCTTCGGAATAATCTCGGCTTGGGGGGCAAGTGTTCTGGAGTCAACTAGGGGGTCCCATTATCAAAATTAGGAGGTGCATCTAGCAAGTGATATGGATCAGCCCAACCGATTCAGCCCATATCCACCTCATGCAAGCCCAATATGATTGGACGGTCAAGATCGACTCTACCCATCCAACGATCCACGAGAGGGCACGATTTCCTATAAATACAGGCAAACTTTGCCCTAAAAAAGGTTGAATCTCTAATCCTTAGTACCTTCACTCTTATATTCTATTTACTGACTTGAGCGTTGGAGTGGCTTGCAGGTACCCCCCGGGGCGCTCACTGACCTCCTGCCAGGACAGCAAGGGACCTACCAACAGCAGCCGACCAAAACGCTGCTCGGTACAGGACACTAGGTATAGCTATGAACTTGCATATAGACATGGTATAAGTGCTATAAATGGCCAATATATGTGGCCTGTTGTTGAAGTGGATGATATGCTGCCACCAGTGTATAAGAAAGGCCCTGGTAGGCCACATAAGTTGAGGAGGAGGCAACCTGATGAGCCACAACCAACTAATGCTGAGAAATTAAGGAGGACTTGAACAAAATATAGATGCACGAAGTGTGATAAATTTGGCCATAATAGCAGAAGATGCAATAGTGCAGTGATCAATCCAGAGGCACAAAAAAGGAAGGTAATTAACACTATGTGTTTTATTAAATTTGTTCATGATTAACACTGTCTGTTGTATTAAAAAATTGGTTTTCTTCATGTAGAGAAAACCAAGAAAAGGATCTGTTGCAGAAGAGGGAACTGATGCACAACAGGGAATACAAGAACAAGAGGGAACAAATGCACAAGAGGTCACTGCTATTGTGAGCCAAAATTTTGATGCACCAGTGAGCCAAAATTCTGCTGCTACTGCTACTATATCTAATTCTGATGTTGTGCCCAATTTTGATGCACCTAATGTTGCCGCAAATGTCCCTATAAGACTTGAGAAACTTCCAATTTCAAGAAAGAGACAAATGGATGATGCACCAATTCAACCAGCAGCTAAAGGAAAAAAGACTCTTGGTCTCAAGAAGACTAGATTTAGTACATGGTCTCAAGAAGACTACCTTATACTGGACCTGGTTCTAACCCCAATAAACCACTGGTACTTCACTACAAGAAAAACAGGATTTTGCGGCGGGCAAAATCCGCCGGAAAAGCCATATTTCTGCCGCAAAATTGGACTTTTCGGCGGATTTTTGCCGCCGGTAGCCAGGTCGCAGCAAACGCTTTCCGGCGGATTTTTTTTAAAAAAAAAAATTTTTGACATTTTCCGGGGATTTTTTGGCATTTGCGGCGGATTTTAAAAAAATTTTTTTTTTAAAAAAAAAAAAATTTAAAAATCCGCCGCAAATGGCAAAAATCCACCGCAAAAGCCAAAATTTTTTTTATAAAACCGCCAGAAATGCCTAAAATCCGCCGCAAAATCCAAAATAAAAATTTGAAAAAATCCGGCGGTAAAAAATTTGAATTTTTGAATTATTTTTTCAATTTTTTCGAATTTTAATGTTTAATTTGTATTTTAATAAAAAGTAAAAAAATGAAAATGAAGTAGAATATGAGAAAAAATGATATCGAAAAGAATGAAAATAAATAAATGAATGAGTATGTAGAAGTAGGAAGGAATAAGAATTAAAGAGAATATTAGAAGAGAATGATATAGGAGAGAATGTGAATAAAGAAGTAAGAAGAAATAAGAATTAAGGAGTGAATGAAAAAGAATGAAGAAGAAAGGAGAAATATAGAAGAGAGATATGTAGAGAAATTTATGGAGATGAGAGATATGTAGAGAAATTTATGGAGATGAGAGTATAAGAAATATAGAAGAGAGATATGTAGAGAAATATAGAAGAGGGTATAAGAAATATAGAAAAGAGATATGTAGAGAAATTTGCGGTGGATTTTTTAAAAATAAATAATTTTTTTGGCTTTTGCGGCGGATTTTTTTAAAAAAAATTTTTTTTTTGTCTTTTGCGGCTGATTTTTAAAAAAAAAAATTGAAATTTTTTTTTTTAAAATCTGCCGCAAATGCCAAAAAATCCGCCGGAAATACCCCAAAATCCGCCGGAAAATCCCATTATTCTTGTAGTGCTTGAAGATGATGGAGGAAGCAACAACCATGGGGAATCAACACAAGAGAATGTGGACTGAAGAATGAAGTAGTTTATGTAGTTTGCTAATTAGGAGTTTATGTAACTTTTATGTCTTAAAAACATCATCTATGGTCTGTTTTGGTAACATCTAATGGTAACAACTTTTGGTCTGTTTTGGTAACATCATGTATGGTTTGTTTTGAACTTATTTTGAATTAATCAAAGTTATGTTATTAAATCTTCAATTGTTCCTCTGTTTCATTTATTTTTGCTCACAGGTGCCAGTCTTTTGGTGAATCAAACATAACTGATAATTAAAACTTAACAAACTTCATTGATAATAAAAGTAGAGTTTACATTGATAAACACATTGATAGAAAGGAAATTTATAGTAGACCTAAACCCTACATTACATTTTAAGGAAATCAAACTTTTGAAATCCTACAAAGATGATGAGCAAATCTATTATTCCTTGCATCCAACTAATCTTCTTCCTCTCATTTAACAATTTGAGCTTGAGCTTTGCAAATTTTTTGACTCCCAATCCTTGAACATTTCCACACATTTACATTGACATAGCTGATTGAGCGTCCAACGGTTTAGGAACAGACATAGCTTCAAGTTGATTCATTTCTGAAACTGAGACCATGGTCATTCTGTGAACGTCTAGTTCATCGTCCCAGATGAAGAAATTGCAGCTTACTCGCTTCTGCATAAAATCAAAAAACTGAGAATAAAAGAATTAGGTTTACGGGTTTGAGGAACTAGAAGGGATTAGAAGAATTAGGTTTATGGTTTATGTAATTAGAAACAAATACAAGATTTATAACCAACCATCTAACTTACCCCCCAGTTGACACACCTCTAGAATATTCTTCCATGGTTTTCCACAGTGTTGGCTATCCATAAACGCATACGAGAACCACATCAACATAAAGGGAGTAAGCCTTGCCTTGATGCAGCATTCGAAGAAGCATTGCTTCTAGCATTTGCAGTGAACGAACAGAGAAGAAGAACGAAGAAGAAGATGAAAGAAGCTGCGTATTTCAGATCTGAAGGAAGAGAAAAGGCGTGTTAGAGAGATGATGATATAAGCCCTAATGCCACGTAATAACATCCACGTCAGATTAGAGTTAACAGCGTTAACATAAACTAACAGTAGGGGCCCATTTAGACAAGTTACGTATTTGCAAGGGTTATTTTAAAGTTTTTTTTTTCATAGGGGTCTAAATGGATTATACCCATATTTACAGGATCTAAACATATATTTAAATCTTAAAAAAAAACATGAACTTTTTAAAGCTTGAACTTTTACACCAATTATAAGGCAAAACACAAGTGTAAAAAGTCTCGTGTTTTACACTGGTTGACACTAAAAACAAGTGAAAAAAGTGTGACCTTTAGTGTAAAATGTGTTTGCCCCTTTTTTGAATGATATATTTAGCAAGTATCAAAAGTCCCTAGTTACCACACCAATATCTCTACACCAATACCATAAACAGTATAAATGTTAAACAGTGTAAAATCCCTTATTTGTACGGATGAACAAAAATAAAAGATAGAACAAAAGGGTTAGTTTTTTGAGCAACAAAACAGACTCCATTAAATTACTAGAAGTACGAGAGGTACTCCGACCCATAAAAAGGATACGTCGAACAAAAGCGGGTCCCTAAAGGTACAGACAAGTTGTGACACTAAACCCCATATTTTAGTAATTCTAGATCATATATAAATAATCAAGGAGGGAAACACATAATGGGTCCAAAGAAGTAATCAAAGGTATAAGTAAATAAAAGTTTAGACTTGATAGAGAACACTCTCTCGCCGCTCCCACCAACAGACAGGAATCATCCTCCAAAGAATGTACTTCTCAATCTACCAAAGTACGAAACCCTCCTAGAAGACCATGTAGTCCCTTTATAATGAAATAGTGAAAAGCCTTTGGAAGACACTTTGACATGGAGAGACTAATCTAAGTATTGCACCAAAAGGAGACTGAAGACCCAATACCTACCTTCTGGAGAAGTTTACCTTCAAAACTTAAATTAATTCCAACCATCACAAATTAGACTTTGCAATCAACATATTATCCATTAAGCTTTACCAATCAACAAGGTGTCATATGTAAACTGGAGAGGACACAACAAAATTAACGCATTCCACTGATACACCCACTAGTGCAAAATTAGCTTTAAAAAGCACTATTTTGAATCGGTTGTTTGGATAACCGATTCCAAATGTGGACGCGGTTGTTTGGATAACCGATTCAAAAAGTCTTTTTTGCACGTGACACTCTAAATCTACCCCAAGAGATTGCCTCAAACATGAGGCCTTCCATGTCCTTAGCCATCAAGAAAGAAACAGGAATGGAGCAAGACGATCTCCTTAATTAAACGCCCTACAGATATAAACCTACTTAGCAAAGGTACCATTCACCAACACAAATGACTCCTAGAAACGATACACACTCAAACCTAGGCTCTTCATTTATCATCAAACTCAAATCTCCTCATCATATAATCAAGGAAGCCCCAACTAACCAAGTCACAAGCTTTCTCCGGCGATGATCTAGCTTGTACCCGTCTAAGGTAATTTCTTTCTCTTGGAAGATTGCTCTTACATGGATTATCCACTCGTCAGAACCTAGTTAGATCTCAAGTCGTTGTTAACATAAATGATGTTTGTTGCCCACTATGTCTGTGGGTTCAAGAGACTCAACTGCATATCTTCTCCATATGTGATTTTGTCATGTTGGGTTATCTAACACATTTGTACCTTTGGTTTACATCACGTGGACATCCAAAAAGTAGTACTTGATTTTCATATGGCATATTATGCTCTACGCCATTTAAGATTTTAGGTTGTAATGTTTTAAACTTAGCACGCACAATATGACTTTGGTACACTACAAGAAAATTGAAATTATCGGCTGCCAATCCGTCCGAAACAATCCAAAAATCGCTAGAAATTTCACTTTTCCAGTGGTTTTTGGTCGCCAGTAAACGCTCGTAGGTAACTGTTCCGGCAGCCGAGCGGTTTGAATAGCTTTTGTTTGTTTTTACCGGCAGTCAGGTCGCCGGAATCATTCTTTTAACTTTGTTGCCCCCGAACAAATTACTTATATAATAACATAGTACTAACATATCTAATAACAAATTATTTGATAACTAACTTGCTTTGAGAAGAAGACTTTGACTTGATGTTAATTATGGCGCCACTCCAACGAAACTCTGAGTCAATGTTAAACAAATAAAATCAAAAAGGTTAGATAACTAATATTACAAAGTAAAAAATTAGAAACTTACAGTAACAAAATTGAGAAACCACTAGTACAAAAATTAGAAAAGAATTGGAGGTTTTAAGTCGGATCCTCATATATCCGACTTAAAAACAGGACGCAGTGGCAATTTTGTAATAAACATGCGAGAAAAATTCTGGCGCTCACCCTTTTAGGTCGGAGAACGCTTATGTCCAACGTGAAAGATGTAATCTTATTTTTTGGGTGAAACAAAATAATAAAAGCCTCGCGCGCATGGAGGAGGCTCATGGAGGTTGTCGCAAATCAAATAACTTTGCAGATCAAAAACAACTTCAATAGCAACTTTCAGAGGCACCCATCGTTAAAGATGGCAACAATCATTAGTTTCCCTATTGTGACTTCTTTCCTTGTGTTGCTTAATTTGAGTTTTTTTTTTGAAATCCCTAATTTTCCATTCCCTAACACCGATGTCAACTACAAACATTTGTTAAAGAGAGAAGCACTTCTGCTCAGAGTTTACCAAATCTGAAAAAGAAACCTTCTAAATCAAATTTGTGCACAATAGGCAAAATTATTATCTTTCGAGGAGATGAGAATTTGATTGGAATGTCATAATGACATTGATTTGTTCCATCTAGAATCTGGTATATTATGTACAAATTTTTGAGATCTCGTAAATTCATGAAGAAACTCCATATATAGGAAAATTATACTTACCTCTTAGTGCTATTAGCAACACCATACTCATGTTTTGATTTCATTTTTGCAGATCTGTCCTGTTTGTGTATTAGCACGGTCATTTGTCAGGTACATTTATGATCTATTATACAAAGTAAGGTCCTGCAACTTGCAAGTTAATGCAGATTGGGATGAAAACTTATTAGTGTTTAGAAGTTTGTTAGTTAAGCCACCATGAAACAGATGGATAATGATTGATGGTTGTCATTGAGACACTCAGATACAACACTATGAACTTATTGTGCATTATTTTCCTGATGTAGGTCTTGTTTGGTACCTTACTTCTGGTTTGCATTCCTAATTTACTTCCATATTTTGGCCATACAACAATAGAAGATGATTATCAAGTTGGTAAGTGGTACATTATACATTGAAAATGCTTAAAGATACTTTACATTAAGGCTTTTGAATAGTGTTACTTAAGAAATTGTACTTAATCAAAGTGTGTTTTCAAATGTCTGTGAAATGTGAAATAAGTATAGCAATACTGAATTTGCTTTGATTTAGTGATAAACCTTTATATCCTTTGCCCTATTGTTTTTCTTTTTTATTCACGCCTCTCAAACTTGACAGTTTTAAGGTTTTTTAATTATTGAAATTTGATATTAGGGTTTACTTTAACAACCAATAGTTACTGCACTTGCTTTGTATCGTGACTAACTAGTGGTACCCGACGCTTGAATAAATAATGGTACTGATTTGCTCCTAATTTTCCCCTTGTTTCATTGTAAACTCTTCTATAACAAGGGGTTGAATATGTCTTTCCCCTTGCTCCTAATCTACTCTAGCTAGGTTTGTCTGTACCCTTGAGCTAAAGAGGTTGAATATGTGGCCAATTAAAATCAGATGAGTAAGAACACATGATTTCTATATATAGCACCGGAAATATCTTAAAGATTGATGCCTATGAAGGGATATGGGAAGATGTTTATCTGTACCCATTACTCCTAATCTACTCTAGGTTTGTCTGTACCCTTTTTTCCACTAGTGATGTATATTTTTTCTTTTTTTCCCCTAACATTGAATGCTATTCAATGTGTTTCAACAACTTAAGTTTGATGTCACCATAAGTTTAATGATTTTTGATTACTTCAATGCTTTTAAAATTGGTTAGTTGAAGCAACTATTTGATTATGCTTTTCAAATTGAAGGTAATGTCAATCGCTTAAATTGGGGGTACATGTGCAAAGTTTTCTAACCCATGAGTATGAGGACTTGACAGTCTGTTTGCAAGTATCATGTACTTTTTGAATGAGAGTTTTGGTATTCTTTTTGAGTTAAACTATCACCAAAATGCTGTTTCACTAGAAGAAAGTTAGATAGTGAAGATACTTCCACATCTCCATCACATGCATTGAAATTTATGAATTTGTATATTCTATCAATTTCTTTTCTTTCTTTTCTTTTTTGAAAGTAATAACAGGCATTGGGCATTGTTTTTAGGCATGGAGTTATATGATGAAACATTATACCTTATTTCTTCTATAAGGAAAATTGAGATATAAGGATCTTTCTATGTAGCTCAATTTTTGTGAGAAACTTACGGATGGAAACAGTGGAATAGGCTACTGTTGTACAAAGGAAAGGTTGAAGAATTGTAAATATCTCATCAAGATGTCATAAATTCTCATATTCTTTTGGGATTGTGGTTATTGTGTTGTCATATTCTAAAGGGAAACTGTCTGTTTTTGTAGGCATTGATCTGTTTTTTTTCCAGCAAAATAGTTAAGGAAACTTGAGAGGAGGGAGGCATGGGAATGATCAACCTTGAGCTTACTAAGCAAGTGTTAATTCAAGCTGTAGGTAGTTCTCTCCATCTATCCACTACTACAATTTAGGCTTTTCGCATCGGTTAAAAATGACTTTTCGCATCGGTTCCGTGTCCGTTATAGATTCAGGCGATGTTAAAAGTACGCACCTTTTGCATCAGGTACAGACCTGATGCGAAAAGTATTTTTCGCATCAGTTGTATTACCACCCGATGCCAAAAGTCCCTTTTAATTATATTTTAGCACCTTTTTGGCATCGGATTTTCAGAACCACCTGATGCGAAAAGTACTTTTCGCATCAGGTCCTGATGGGAACCGATGTTAAAACTAACTTTTTTTTTAAAAAAAAAAATTCTCAACAGCTAGATCTAACAAATAGTGCCTACAACAGAAGCTTTAGAAAAAAGTTATAAAAATTATCAAATAACCTACAACAGAAGCTTTAGAAAAAATAGACATTAAACTTTTTTTTTATCAAACAACTAGCTTCATAATAATGCCTGGTAGAGTTATAAAAGACAGAAAAGAACAGCAACTGAAGAACAGCAAGAAGCTGATTTTTGTATTCCACACCATCATCACTCTTGTCACCTAATTTTGCTGTGATTGCTTCTTTAGTTTTCTTGAAACTGTTTATTTGATCATCAAAAGATAATCTTTGAATCTGAAAAACATTCAAGACAAAGTATAAGTTAATAAGATGCCCCTATAACCTGCAATTGAGTGCTGAGAGTTTGAAGATGATTTGCTTACAAAGTAAAGTCCTGTATCATTGAGAATCCCTGCTCCACCAGATGCATAGTTTACCCCTTTGAGGAGAGCATCAACATTTTGAGACACTGATAGATAAGCTGGTGGTGATGGGATTCCAAGCTTTGCAGCTGCAAAAAAAAAGCAATAAAATTAAGCCTTTAAAGCATGGTTTATGCAATTACAAGGAACGAAAGCTTTGAGATTCAGAAACTATACATATGATATCACCAATAGTCCTCCCATGTGTTTTTAATTCTGGTTCTGTTATTAATTCTGTAAAAATAAACTGTAAAAATAAACTTTCTGGTTCTGTTATTAATTCCGTTTCAATTGGTTCTGGAATCTTGTGTTTTTTACTGTATTCATATCAATAGAAACAGAAAATACAAACAACCTATATAAGATTCAAGGTTCCAACAGAAGCAAGAATTCTGTGTCTTCACATCATATTACTAATCAGAATCCAAAGGAGAAATGTGGTAACAAATGACATCCATTAACAACTTACAATAACCGCTTGTAAAAAAAATTATAATAACCATATTGAGTTCAGCAGATTCCGATAGATGTGGGTGGCATTGAGTTCAGCAATATTGTAAATACATGCATGTTTAGACAACAGCTCAAAGTTCATTCTCTCAAATAACTGAAAGAAGTTCATGAAAACTCTGACCAAGTTCATAGATATAGCATACCTTTTCAGCCAATTATATTCTTTGGAATTGGAAGTCTTATTATCACCCCTCGTTGCATGAGCTGATGCATGAACCCTTATGATATGACTAGCTATTATCTGTAAACATAATAAGTTTAACACTGACTTGAGGGCTTTAGAAAATAAAGCCATTGAACATATAAAATATATTTTTGCATGGTCTGCAAAACTACTCTTTTAATGCCAACACACACATCAAGAGACTAGTTATCTTTTACTAAATATAACACCAGATAATTGTTACAAGAATTACTTCAGAATTTAGATAATGTGCATGCTCAAATGTGAACGTCACTAGTACACACAAAAAAAGACAAATTTGACATAGCAGTAGACCTTGAGATCATCATAACGTCCAGATGGAGGGTTGGCGGCAGCAGCAAGAACAGAAGTTCTTGAATTGAGAACAGTTGTAATTCCTGCTTTGGCTATGGATATAGTTTGTTGTTCCATGGCTTCATAAATAGCAACTCTACAACACAGAATCAATATATTTTTTGCTAAGAACCAACAATGATAAATTACATAAAGGAATAACATACAGTTTACACATAGCTATCTTCTGGTCTCATCTTGTCAAACTCATCAATGCAGACAACACCTCCGTCTGGATCCCCGAACTTGAGAAACTGCAAAAGGCAATTGTCAGTTTGTCCCCCAGCAAATAAATAACTAGTCTATAGGGAAAAAATGTAGAAAACAACCTGTGATTTTGCTGTAGATGGATCCCCGAGAAGCAAGACGTTAATATCACCTCTTAGTTTCACGCCATCCGGCAAATTCTGCTAGCGAGAAATTAATCATATGATCAGTGGCAATAGATAAAATTAAGCTGTTATCAGAGACAACAGAAAACAGATATACCTTTCTCGGCCCTCCAAATAGAAGACAGGCCATAGCCTTTTTGACATCATCATGCCCAAATATAGACGGAGCAATCTTGAAGCATATATTTTTATATGCATCAGGATCAGCTGCAAATTTTTTGAATTCCTCTATCTGCAAAAAAATACCTTTATTTGTAACAGCAACCTCTATAGATGGGGATCACATAACTTGTAGGTGTGAAAAATTCAGTCTAGGTTTTATAAAATGGAGAAATAACAATATAAGATCATGATAGAACTCATGGAAGAACTGAGTGAACATAGCTGATATCTAGAATTTGAAGGGACATGGTAAAAAAACCTAAAACAGTAATAGCCAAAATGACGCTACATTAAAACAAAGATAAAGTTTCACACGAATCACAAACACTTTTAACACTCATTCAACTATGATGTGATATTCATGGAGCCAACCAACAAGGTATAAAGCATGAAAGTAGTCAACTTATAATTGGTCGACACTAACTTCTTCCTGTGTAAAAAGAAGAAGGATGCAAAACCCTAAAATCGGAGAAGGGAACCTGTGATTGCCTTCTAGGTATTCTTTAAATTAAGTTCTGTTCACAACAGTTTTAGGTTTTTCATTTTTTTTTTCGATTTGTGTTTTTTTGTGGTTTGAAGTTTGACAGATTTCTTTGAAGTTTGACAGATTTCTCTGAAAATACTTGATCTCATTTAAATGGTAGTGGACTTTCTTTATTGTTTTTGTATGTAAGATTTGGGTTAGTCTGTTGCCTATTGCTTCTGATTCAGTTGATATGCATAGGAGTGCATATGCAAATAGAATTGCAGCAAGTGAGTACTGCAATTAGAATTACCTATTGTAAGATTTGTAGGCATTGATCTGTTTAGAGCCCAATTCATCCCTTGAATATTAAAAATCACATGATTAGGTAAGTTTGACAGATTTCTTTGAATATATTTTCTTCTGCAGATTTGTGTATTTCACTCTTTATTTCTTTCTCTTTCCTTCAATATCTGAAGTCCTTTAACTTCAGCAATATCAAGGCTTTATACTAATTTTAGTTGGTCCATTTTGCATGGTTACTTCAATTCCTATTTCTTGTGATGTTTTTATTCATAACTTTTTGCTATATGTTGATTACAGGTACATGTCAAGGAGACCACTAGGTCCATGTCTATGAAAAGATCAAAGGTTAATAGTGGAAAGCTTAAAAATCTCATACAGAAAAAAGTTGATGCAAAGTTTGTAGCTGGTCTCTTAGCATCAAAAGAAGCACGAGAAGAGATCATAGATAATCAAGTGTGACATTCTATAGTATTTCTATTAAGAGTTGATTGTTGAATATTATCACCAAGCTTTCAATGCTGGTATTAATGACTGAATCTTTTCAACTTTTAAGGTGATTAATTATTATTGAGTAGATATTAGATTAACTCATGATAAATATGATGATTATCGTTTTAGGTATACAATACGACTCGTCTGTTCACATTGGAAGAATTGAAGCACATTAGACAAGTTTGGGCGGAGTTCTTTCTAAGGTTGTATGCGGAGCGTATGCCAATTGGAAAGGAAGAAAGAAGAAAAAAAACTTAAGTGAAATTGTAGTACATTAGCGTACAGTACATTTTGTTATATTATTAGAATATCAAGAAGTTATGTACCTTGTTTTTTTGCATAGATAAAAGTGTAGTACATTACCATACATTTTGGTATGAAATTGAAGAGTTTAACTCTATATTTAAGTGTAGAATTTCAATTACCCGTGTATCTATGTGTTCCTAGCTGGTGAAACAGTGCTGAAAATATTTGTATTTATAAGGAGAATCAAAAAAATTGAAACAAACCCAAAACAAAAAGAAACACTTTTAAAGTCGGACGTTTCTGTCATTCGACTTTAAAATAACACTTTTAAAGTCGGAGTTCAGAAAAAGCCGACTTTAATGGTATTCCACAGAGGTCAGCGCCGCAGTAAACAGGCCATAATTAAAGTCGGACTCACCAATACTCCGACTTAAAAAAGTACTTTTTAAGTCGGACCACAATCCGACTTTAAAAAAAAATTACTTTCTAAGTCGCTTTGATAGAAGTCGGGTGAAGATCCGACTTTAAAAGTCCTAAATATCCGACTTTGAATCCCATTTTTCCACTAGTGAACCTCTGTGCCGCAACATAACTCTATTATCAAAATGGAGAAGAAATGTGATAAGAGTGAGAGAAGGGGAGAAGGAGAGGAGTGAAATGGGATAGTGGAAGAGAGAGTGCGAATGAGTTCTGAAAGGGAGAGAAATGGCTTTTATATTGCAACCAGACGTTCCGGTGGTTTCGGGCCACCGGTAAGTACCGGCGGATTTCAAGGATTGACATGTTGTACCCCTTGAATCTATTAAGAGGGTATAAATTTCCAAGGTTAATCTCTTATTTTTCTGTCCCTATTGAATGAAACTCTCCATCCATAGGCAGAAAATGTGACGTTGAGTAAACATGTCTATAATTTATACATGTACACCATTCTTAGAATTTGGGTTGGGCCTTAATCAATCCTTCAAAAATGACTTGTAGAGTGAGTGATGCATCTCTCTTATAAACTCATTGTAGGTCATATCAAATCCGATGTGGGACTCTTAACACACCCTCTCATGCCTAGGAGTGGACAACTAGAGCGCGTCTCAAGTGGTCCGAAAGTGGATGGCCCAACGGGTCTTGGATGAGCTCTGATACTATCTTAGAATTTGGGTTTAACTTTACTCAACCTACAAAACCGGCATGTAGTGTAATGAATGTCTTTCTCTTTTAAACTCATTTTCAGGTCCTATCACATCTCCTAATGTGAGAATCTTAACAACCATCTCTCCCACTCATTCATTTCACTCCTTGACTTCAACCAATATGGGCCAATTGATTGCAAAATAAACCCATATTGTTGATTATTGGATTTGCATGAAGAACACGCTATCAATTGAATTCAGCTTGCTGGAATCAATCAAAAATCTTTCTGGCACAGATTATGATTCGAAATTAGAAACTAATATAACTAGTGAGCTGCGCAAGACATATACATTCTATGGTTGGTTCAATTTAAACATTATTTAAATATTGAAGCATATAATAATATGGGTCAACTTATATGTGATAATTAAGGTTTAATGAATCATGCAAGAGGATAACCCACTTCTCACACTAAATCAACAACACAAAGTGGGATCTGATACGACCCCCCCCCCCCCCCCCCCCCCAAACAACAAGAAGCAAAATTGGCTCTTTTTATTTATATAATTGTTATCCAATAGGTTGGAAAAATGTTTTTAAAATGCCAAAGAAGTTGACCGGCCATCAAATTTTCAAAAGTTTAGTAAAGTGAGAAGAAAAAAGGAACTAGCTAATTTTCGTGCACACACATCTTTCATGATCTTATATATCACGTTATATAATGCAAGTGTTTTCACACACGTAACTAAAGTACATGTACCATGAAATGATCACCTTGTCCAAATTTCACGCATGTCCTACCAACAACAATGCGGAATAAATGGAGTTATTAATTTTCCTAGTTTAGTTTAACTAAAATTTTAGTACTAATAAACTCTTTTATCAATGTCGTGTATAGTAGTACCATAGTGATGGGTAGTCGTACAAATGAGTCATATCAATAATGCATGTTTCTTTTAATGTGTATTCTATAAGGAACTAAATTCATAAGCAATCCTAGATTTATAGGTCCACCATGCCCATCTATATTATCTTTAGCTAAGCCCAATAATTCAATAAATGGGGTATTAGAAAATAGGCTTAAATAGTTATTACCCCTTGCAAATATTCTCATTATCCAGTTACCCCCCATGCAAATTTCTGTTAAAAAAATGTAAAATGTAACATTATCCAGTTACCCCCTGCAAATTTCTGTTAAAAAAATGTAAAATGTAACATTATCCAGTTACCCCCCTAATGTCAGTGCCACGTGTCACCATATTATTGGGCCTCTGTGACACGTGGCACTGACATGCCACGTCAGCATCCTATGTCACCACTGCCACGTGGCACTGACATGTGCCACGTCAGCAACCAATGGATGGCTGCCACGTGGCGCATACTTGGCTAAGTGGAGGTAAATGCTTACTTAAAAAATAAAGATTTTGGTGTCCAATGGGGATTGAACCCGTGACCCCAAAGTGGCACACACCCCTCCTAACCACTAAGCCACATGAGTTCTTGAATTTATTAAGGCAACTAATAGTATCTATTTCATCAATCTGCGAATTCATCATCATCAAAGTAGAAACCCAATCTGCGAATTCATCGTCATCAAAATAGAAACCCAGAAGTTCATCACCAAATTTCCATCAATCTGCGAAATTCAAAACGAAATTCAAAACGATTCTGTAATCTTCCTTATAAAATCAAAACGAAATCAAAACGGAATCAAACGAAATCTTCTATTTTCGTTTTCCAGAATCTGATTTGTTTTCGTTTTAATCTTCTATTTTCGTTTTCCATTAATCTGCGTAAGCATTTTTTAGATCTGGTTCATCATCAAATTCGTTTTCGTTTTTTAGACCTAGTTCATCATCAAATTCGTTTTCGATTTTTAGATCTGGTTCTTCATCAAATTCGTTTTCGTTTTTTAGATCTGGTTCATCATCAAATTCGTTTTCGTTTTAATGGATGATTGTTGAAGATGGAAGATGCGTTTGAAGATTGTTGAAGATGGAAGATGCGTTTCCAGATTCGTTGAAGATAGAAGATGCGTTTTAATGGATGATTGTTGAAGATGCGTTTTAATGGAAGATGGAAGATGCGTTTTAATGGATGATTGAACGAAAACAAAAAACGAAAATAGAAGTAAAACTCAGATTCAGATTTTAAAAAGTAAAACTCAGATTCAGATTTTCATGGAAAACGTTTTGATTTCGCTGTTGTTGTTGTTTCGATTTGATGGGTGAAGAAGAAGAAGATGATGGGTTGAAGATGATGAGTGAGAGATGATTTTAGTTTCTGTGGTTTCTGTACTTTGGTTGTAGAAGATGAGGAGTTTGAGTTTCTGGGGTTGCTGTACTCAGATTCGCTGTTTGTGCTTTGTTTGTGTTTTAAAAAAATTAATTGCGAATTATGTATTATATATTTGTAGGTGAGTTAATAATCTCAAATACTAATGTGGCTCAGTGGTTAGGAGGTGTGGGTATCACTAAGTGGTCACGAGTTCAACACCCCTTGGCCATCAAAATTTTATTTTTTAAGTAAGCATTTACCTCCACTTAGCCAAGTCAGTGCCACGTTACATTTTACAAGGTGTTTTTTAAACCTCTTTTTTTGCATGGGGTAACTGGATAATGAGGATATTTGCAGGTGTAATAACTATTTAAGCCTAGAAAATACTATCAATGTCTTACATTGACAAGAGATATATCTAAAAAGAGTCTATAAAATAAAAAATTAAGTTTAGTTCGACCCGGAACATACATAACCTTTCTCCTATCAATACAACACATCATTGTTCTGGACTGGGCCGAAGCCCACTAGGAATGGATCTGACCGAGATCGGCCCACGATGAGATCTACGGCGCAGCGACCATCTCGCTAGATCAGAGGGCCTGCGTTGCTCCCATCTCGCCTATTTAAGGCGTACATTTCCCTGTTTGAGGTACGTTTTTGACCAATACTATTATACTAAAGATCACCCCACTGACTTGGGCGTTGGAGTGCCATCGCAGTTACACCCCGCGGGAACTCTGAACGCAACCAGCCTTCATACAGGAACGACCTAAATACCTGGCACCAAGCCTCCAAGTCGGTACCAGCACAGATAGACTTACTGCAACAAGGGGACCGATCACTCAAAGAAGAGTCTGGTTCATTCGACCAGCCTTCATACTGGAACGACCTCAATACCTGGCACCAAGCCTCCAAGTCGGCACCAGCACAGATAGACTTACTACAACAAGAGGACCGATCGCTTAAAGAGTTCGGTTCATTGGCAACCACAGTGGGAGAGAGAACATCCCCACCCTGACTGACATTCCTCCGCGAGGCAGACCACGCGGCGCCCCGCCACCGCAAAACATGGCAGCAATCCCTCAACCACAGCAGACGCCGGAGGGCGACGCCGCCGACGTAGGCGACACTGCATCCAATGCACAAGGGGCTCCTCCCGACCACACTAGTGTGATGTTGCCGAACGAGATCCTACAGGTATTGCTCGAGCTGTTGAGAACAAGAGACAGGAACATCACCGATCAGGCCGCTTCTGGGAGAGCGTACACCGCGCCAGAACAACGTCACCGCGACGACGAATCATCTAGACCTAGAGGCAACCCATCCAGAAGACATCGATCTCCCCCGAGGAGGTTACCCGTACGCCGATCGCCCCCAAGAAGGCGAGGAGTGACCCAGTCACGACCACAGACTCCACACTCTTCGACCGACCCAACCTACTGGCCCGAGGAAGAGTCGTACCAAGAATCTTCCTACGACTCATCGGGATCGCTAACTCGGTCCAGAAGTCAATCTCTGGATAGGTTCCCTGGCCCATATTACGATGCGCCCCCTCCATCACGGCCTCGTCGATATGATTCACCTCCTCAACGACGTGGTCATCGGGGCCACCACCCCGAGGACCGACCATCTCGTAGGAGGACAGGCGATAATGGTCTGGGACCCTTCACTCGTGGAATCGATGAGTACCCCATCCCGCGAGCACTAGAGAAGCCTCCCTCTGATCTTCGGATGTATAACGGGGTAAAGGACCCTGACGCCCACCTACGGTACTTTGATTTGGTAATGAAGCATAGGCGTGCAGACGGACCGGTCAAATGCAAGATCTTCCCGTTGACCCTAGAAGGACCCGCTCTGGAGTGGTTTACCGAGTTGAGGTCCAACAGTATCTCGTCCTGGGAACGGCTAGCCCGAGTTTTCTGTTCCCGCTTTACCGCATCCAGGGTCAAGCCCAAATCACATGCCATTCTGAAGGCGATCAGACAATGACTGGACGAGACCCTCTGCGAGTACGTCGTGCGGTTCAACAAAGAAGCCGCCAACGTGCGAGGACTGGAGGACGACATGCGTTTGTGGTTCCTGCGAGACAGTCTTAGGACCGGTAGCTTATTCGAAGTTGAAGTCAGCGTAAACGAACCCCCAGACTTGGCCGCATTCCTCCGCCGTTCACAAAGGTTCATGAACTACGAAGAGAGGGCGGTGGCCACACGAGCAGTCGGAAAGGGAACTACTGAGAGACAACCCCAATAGGAGGGAATGTCATGAAAAAGATTGAATTGTAATAACCGAGCGGGGCACTCTTTTTCCCACAGGGTTTTTTATCGAGGCCCGCTCGTCCATCAGTAATAAGACAAGGCGTTTTTTTCGTCACGTTGGGTTAAAAGTTATTTACCTGTTCTTAATTCTTAAATTCATTTGGACCAACCTGCGTGGCGAGTTAAAACTGGACCGTGCTTTAGTAAACTGCCTGTCAGGTCCTCTATACTTGGTCGACCCTGCATTCCGATGCGACCGCAATAGAAGATCGCACAAAGAGCGGGCTACGATTAAGCCCCGCATGAGCCTATGGGGCGAGGTGAGGCTGAGCCACGACTCAGCAGACCACCCAGGGAGATCCATGCACAAAGAGCGGGCTTCGATTAAGCCCCGCATGAGAAAGAACCAGTGTCATTACGCGTATATCTGTTAGCCTAGAATTTCGACAAGGCTTTTGAGTGGTTATTTAATAGGGTTTGACTTTTCATTAAAGAACATTCATAATGCCTTCAGAAAGAATAAGTAACATTTATGTCATCTCAGCATGTTTTCGACAGAAGAGGTTTTCACCATTTCGACAGAGAAGAGTTTTCGACAGAACAGTGTATTCAAGATTTCGTCAAGCAGTTATTAGCAGACAGTTGTGTCGAATTTCAAGACTACGGTTAATTTAACATGGGCAATATGTGGCGGCGAACGTGGCACGAAGTCCATCATTGGTTAATGAGACGTGGCCACGTGTCCATAGCAGTTTACATTTCAGTCATTATTTTCTGTATAAATAAGGGTTTCTACGTAGAAATCAGGGGTGCCAAGTTATTATACCAAACACACAGTTCTGAAACTCTAACTTCCAAGTTACAGCGAAAACAGAGTAAAAGAACCATTGTACCACGTATGTGAATTTGTGCACCTTACTCTCCTTACATTCAATGCAATTTATCATTTTCAATACAAGTTATTTTACATTTCTGCGTTCCATTTTATCACTTCTTTTGCTTTGATTTCCACTTTCATGGTGAATTGTCTCCCTTTTAAAATATATTTGTTGACAAACTGTGGTGTTTAAAGGCAATTGCTTCAGAGATTTCTGGTTTAATCTCACAAACATTTCTAATAAAACCAGTGATTGTTTGCTAAAAACACCAGCAAACAAATTGGCACGCCCGGTGGGACCGTTTGCCTTTAATACGTGATTTTTCTATGTTCTTGTATGTGTTTGTATTTGCATGCACTTAAGAAGTGGAAAAATGGTTCGTCATACTAATAATGCGTCTAGTTCCAATCCTGTGGTTTCACAAGAACAAGGAACAATAGTAGACTCTGCAAACGTAAATGCAGGGTTGGTTGTGGGAACAGTATCCCCATCATCAACAACTGTTCCTTCAGTATCAATGACTAACGTTGGATTAACGCAGTCAAACATGGCATCGATACCTATGCCTTTGCCGTCACATATGGGACTTCATAGTCCTTATATGGCAATAGGAAGCGGTTTAAATCCACATTTTCATAATGTAAGTTTTCCTGCGTTTCCTTCTGGGTCATATGGCATGCCTACTGGAATGCCACATATTTCGACTATGTCTCCCATACATGTTTCTTCTGAAAGTGTAATAGGTCGAAATCCTACTGCATTAACCAATGAATCTTTTTTTGCCTTACGACAACAAGTTGATGAGAGCAATCATGATATGGTTAATATGTTAACCCAACAAATTGGTACAGTTTTCAATCCATTGATTCAAAATACTAACACTAGTTACCAAATGTTAGCTAATCAAATGGGTCGAATTGCAGATTTCTTTGGGACCCCAACGGTTAATAATAGGCAAATTCCCAATGTAGTGGGTAATATGCCTGGTAATCCTCAAAGAGCGGTTACGGTCGAAGCCCAGGCAGTTGTAGGCGAACAACAAGGGTTAGCAAATCATATCCCTGAAGTAGTTTTGGTAAACCGAAACCAAAATGCTGACGAGGTTGTTCGACAAGTACAACGAAATAATGCTGACGTTCATGATAATATAGCCACTTTAGTAGAAACTATAATGGCGCAGAATGGTCTTAACATAGGTTTGCATAGGCCAAATTTTATATCACCATTGTGTGAATATGTGTTACAAACTGAGTTACCAAGGGGCTGGAAAGTTCCTAAGTATACTAAGTTTGGTGGTGACACAAAAGAGTCTACTGTCGAACATATTGCTCGTTATTTGACTGAGTCTGGGGATATAGCCCAAAATGAGAATTTGAAAATAAAATATTTCCCAAATTCTTTAACAAAAAATGCTTTTACTTGGTTTACTACATTACCCCCTGGTTCTATTTTCACATGGGGGCAATTAGAAAAAGCATTTCATGCGCAATTTTACATGGGCCAATCGAAGATTAGTCTCAAAGAACTGGCCAGTGTTCAGCGCAAAATACCTGAAACTGTTGATGACTATTTGAATAGGTTTAGGCTACTGAAGGCTCGTTGTTTCACACAAGTGCCTGAACATGAACTCGTCGAAATGGCTGCTGGTGGCCTTGATTATTCAATCAGAAAGAAATTGGACACATCTCATTTAAGGGATATGGCCCAATTAGCTGACAGAGTTCGATAGGTGGAAAGGCTTAAAGAAGAAAAGTCTACGTCAACTAGGTTTCATAAAAAAGAAAAAGTAGCTTATGTCGAAGAAGAATTCGACACCACACTTAGTGATGTCGAAAGAGAGGAGATAGACGTGGCTGAACTCAAGCCTGGTCCTCCTTATACTTGTAAATTACTAAGGCCTGCAAATGGGAAAAATCCTGTTGAGCCAAAAAATGACAGATTTGTGCCTAAGACATATACTTTTGATGTTACTAAATGTGATGAAATATTTGAGCTGTTAGTAAAAGATGGTCAGATATTGGTACCTAGTGGCTTAAAAGTGCCAACTCTTGACCAGAGAAAGAAAAAGGGTTATTGTAAGTTCCATAATTTTTTGGGACATAACACTGACCGTTGTGTGCTTTTCAGGGATCTTGTGCAAAAAGCAATCGAAGAAGGGAGATTAAAATTTGAAGATAGAAAGATGAAAACTCAAATGCAAGTTGTAGATGATCCTTTACCCAAAGCTGAAGCCATGTATACAGAACCTTTCGAAATGAATATAAACATGGTAGATGCTGAAATGAAAGATCCTCCGAAAAAGCTTAAATCCTCCACCAAGAAATTGGAAGGTTTTATATATGCTGAAGGGAAGAAACAAGAGATAACTTTGAAAGAATATGATGGGAAGCTACATGCTGTGTTCCCCAAAGCTGAAGAGGAACTGATAGATTTCCTCAACAGATGTAAGTGGAACAACTCTGAGGTCATGCTATGTCCTAGGTGCAGCGCTGTTTTCGACAAAGAAGCAGCCAAAGCTGTTGAAGGATACCAGGATCAGGAACAACGTAAGAGGAAATGGCTGGACAATAGGCCATCTTTTGATTTTGGCAGCACTGAGCTCCCTGGTTATAAGGCTAATGTTACGACTAAGCCTTCATCTAGCAAGGTTAATGTTTCGACTAAGCCTTCGACAAGCCAAGAGCCAGGAAAGAAAGGATCCATAAGATTGTTTGGTAAATCCTTCGTTCCACAAATAAATTCCCCTGTTGGAAAATGGGTTCACAACAATGCACACGCTCAAGTTGTCCATCAAGGTGATTCCAGCAAGTATAATTATTGGAATAATTATAAAGGTAAGAATCCCATGACTAAAACCCAATGGCGTCGTTTTCAGAGAAACCAGAAGAAAAAAGCCTCTTTAGACGTGAACAAGGTTCCTAGTCACTTTGGAATCAAAGTCCAGGCGAGTGATAAGAAGGTGGCTTCTAAGGTTGAAACAAGTACCTGTGCTAATGTTGCTAAGCCTACAAGTGGGGTAAATAAAGCAAAAAGTAAGGATGTTTTGATGGAAAAACCTAGAAGGCCTGCACTCGAAAGAATCTGTCCCCCATCTTCGACATCTAAAGGGAAAGAAGCTCAGTCTGACTTTGATGAGGACATAGGTTCTGGTTTTGATGATTCTGATGATGACTTTGATGTCGTTTGTAATGTGGTGTCAATATTGCCATTGGAATATGATGTCATAACTGTGCCTAATAGTGAGGAAGATTTTACTGAAGATATGGCTTGTCACAAACCTATGTGTTACTATGTGATGAATGATGGCTGTGTCGAAGAGCAGGTGGCTACTTTCGAGAGGCCAGATACGAGTATGCAGAACCACCTGAAGCCTTTATATATTCAAGCTAAAGTTAATGGCATTGGCATCAACAAAGTGTTAGTTGATGGAGGTGCTGCTGTAAATCTTATGCCTGAAGTGCTTATGAAGAAGATAGGCATATCCATCACCGACCTCAAGCCACACAATATTGTCTTAAGTAATTACGAAGGCAAAACTAGCTACTCTCTTGGAGCCATCGAAGTGGAATTGATTGTTGGAACTATCAAGAGGACCACTCTGTTCTTAGTAATTGCTTCCAAAGCAAACTTCAATATGTTGCTTGGGAGAGAGTGGATACATGGAGTCGGCGCTGTGTCTTCAACAGTACATCAGAGACTAGTGATGTGGAAAGAAGATGGTCTTGTCGAATACATTGAAGCAGACCAAAGCTATTTTCGTGCTGATGTAAATCACATCACCAAGGAAAATTTTGAGAAAAAATTGGCGAACATTGCGCCATGTTCATCTTCTAATGAGGCATACATTCCTGCTGATAATGTATTTGCTTCAGTTAATTTGCATCCAAACTATGGTTTTGTTTGGGAAAGGCAAATAATAGGAGATGCTACTGCCCAACCTGAAGGGTGGTATTCTGATTCTTAAAATGTTTCCTATGTCAGTTCCTAATGCATGGAACAAGATTACGGCTTATATGGCCGAAAATAAGTTAAAAGCGGCTATGGAAGCCGAATTAATTCATCAAACAATGGCTGTCGAAGCCAAAGGTCCTGTAGACGAAAATGGCATTATTATGAATGAAACACTTGATTGCATTTATGACAATGAGCCATTAGGTTTTGAAACAGATCCTAAAGATTCAACAAAGCGAATGCAAGCTCAAGATCCTTTGGAGGAAATAGATTTGGGAGATGGCTCAAAGAAGAGGCCAACTTTTGTTAGTGCATACCTGGATGTTGCACTGAAAACCCAAATTGTAACATTACTGAGGGAGTTCAAAGATTGCTTTGCGTGGGACTATGACGAAATGCCTGGATTGAGTCGAGACATTGTGGAATTACAATTGCCAATTCGACCAGAGAAGAAGCCCGTGAAGCAGATGCCAAGAAGGTTTGCTCCTCAAATATTAACTAAAATTAAGGAGGAGATCGAAAGGTTGTTCAAGAACAAATTCATCAGAACTGCCAGGTATGTCGAATGGTTAGCTAATATAGTTCCTGTAATTAAGAAAAATGGCACTCTTAGAGTTTGCATAGATTTTAGAGACTTGAATAATGCAACTCCCAAAGATGAATACGCAATGTCTGTGGCAGAAATGTTAATAGATTCAGCAGCAGGATTTGAATACCTCAGCATGCTTGATGGTTATTCTGGGTATAATCAAATCTTCATTGCTGAAGAAGATGTATCGAAAACTGCATTTCGTTGTCCAGGAGCATTAGGTATTTATGAATGGGTAGTAATGCCATTTGGTTTAAAAAATGCTGGTGCTACATATCAGAGGGCTATGAATTGTATGTTTCATGATTTTATTGAAAACTTTATGCAAATATATATAGATGATGTGGTAGTTAAATCTTCCTCAGAAAATGGCCATTTAGACCATCTTCGACAATCTTTTGAAAGAATGAGGAAATCTGGATTGAAAATGAATCCATTAAAATGTGCCTTCTGTGTGCGTGCAGGAGATTTCTTGGGTTTTGTGGTGCACAAAAAAGGCATTGAAATTAATCAGAATAAGACTAAAGCTATAATTGAAACGAAGGCTCCTTCAACCAAAAAAGAACTTCAGTCATTGTTGGGAAAAATCAATTTCCTACGGAGATTCATATCAAATCTAAGTGGCAAAACTCAAGCATTTTCGCCATTATTGAGACTGAAGAAAGAAGAAGTTTTCAAATGGGAATCAGTTCATCAAGCAGCCTTTGAAGAAATTAAGTCTTATTTGATGAAACCACCAATTTTAATGCCTATTATTAGAAACAAAGTGCTCAAATTGTATATAGCAGCATCTGAAAAAACAATAGGTAGCATGTTAGCTCAAGAGGATGATAATGGTGTCGAACGAGCCATATATTACCTTAGTAGAATCTTAATAGATGTTGAAACTAGGTACAGTTCTATAGAAAAATTGTGCCTTTGCTTGTATTTTTCTTGTACAAAGTTAAAGCAATATATAAAGCCAGCTAATGTTTGTGTGTATTCGCATTCTGATATTATTAAGCATATGCTGTCGAAACCAATAATGCATAGTCGAATTGGTAAGTGGGCTTTAGCTTTGTCTGAATATGACTTAACTTATCAACCTTTAAAATCAATTAAAGGACAAGTGGTTGCTGATTTTATAGTAGACCACTCTGTTGTCGAAGAAACATTACATTTCGTAGACACATATCCTTGGAGGTTGTATTTTGATGGTTCAAGTCATAAAAAAGGAATTGGGATTGGTGTTTTAATTATTTCACCAAATAACATTCCAACGAAATACAAGTGTAAAATTCGAAATCATTGCTCAAATAATGAAGCTGAGTATGAGGCTTTAATTATAGGCCTTGAAATTTTACTTGAGCTGGGGGCAAGATGTATTGAAATAAAAGGCGATTCAGAATTGGTTATCAAACAAATGACCAAAGAATATAAATGTATTAAAGAACACCTTATTAAATACTTTATTATGGCCAATTCCTTGTTAAAAAGATTTGACTCTGTTCATTTAGAACATTTACCACGAGTTGATAATCAAGTGGCGAATGATTTGGCCCAAATTGCATCAGGTTATAGAGTTTCAAAACAAAGCCTTGAAGAATTAATCGAAATAAAAGAGAAACTCGTGTCTGATGATATTTCTTCCTCATTATTGTCAACACCAAAAACTGGGGGGGCAACAAATACAGATGAGGAATGTTTTGAACATAATCACATTGTTGATGAAGTTGTTTTAGCAGAAGTTTTTGCTATTGACAATATGGCCAATGATGATTGGCGAAAGCCTATTGTAGAATACTTGCAAAATCCCACAGGAAATACCAATAAAAAGGTAAAGTACAGAGCTTTAAGCTATGTGATAATTGGAAATGAATTGTTTAAGAAAACTCCTGAAGGGATATTACTGAAATGTCTTAATGAAAATGAGGCATATTTAGCAGTTTCTGAAACACACAGTGGAGCTTGTGGTTCGCACCAAGTAGGCCATAAAATGAAATGGCTATTATTTCGACAAGGAATATATTGGCCATCAATTTTGAAAGATTGTATAGAGTTCGCCAAAGGATGCCAAGAGTGTCAAAAACATGCTGGAATACAACATGTGCCTGCAAATGAATTGCATGCCATAGTGAAACCTTGGCCATTCAGAGGATGGGCTCTGGATATAATTGGAGAAATAAAACCAACATCATCAAAAGGTCATAGGTATATATTAGTAGGAATTGATTATTTTACCAAATGGGTTGAAGCAGTACCTTTAACCAATGTTGACCAAGAAGCAGTAATACGGTTTATCCAAAATCATATTATTTATAGGTATGGAATTCCAGAAACCATAACTACAGATCAAGGTTCTATTTTCACTGGTCGAAAAATGGTGGAATTTGCTTCTGAAATTGGTTTTTAAGTTATTAACTTCGACACCATATTATGCACAAGCCAATGGTCAAGTAGAAGCTGCCAATAAGATCATTATCAACTTGATTAAAAAGCATGTTGGGAAAAAACCCAGAAATTGGCATAATACTTTGGATCAAGTTTTATGGGCTTGTAGAAATTCACCCACAGAATCTATCAATGCTACTCCATACAGGTTAACCTTTGGACACGATGCAGTATTACCTGTCGAAATCTGTTTACAATCAACAAGAATTCAAAGACAGTATGAAATTCCTTTTGATCATTATTGGAATATGATGCTTGATGAGTTAGTTGATTTAGACGAAGAAAGGCTATTAGCTTTGGAAATGCTTATTCGACAGAAGGAAAGAGTAGCTAGAGCTTATAACAAAAAGGTTAAGTTAAAAACCTTTAATTCAGGTGATTTAGTTTGGAAAGTATTGTTACCTATGGATAAAAAAGATAGAGTTTTGGGTAAATGGTCACCCAGTTGGGAAGGTCCACTTCGCATATTGCAATGTTTTTCTAATGGGGCATACGAAGTCGAAGAATTGGGTGACGAAAATAGAATCTTCAAAATAAATGGCAAGTATTTAAAACAATATAAGCCAACGTTAAACGAAGTTAGAATCGAGCAAGGGTAAAATCATAAATTGGTTCAAAATGGTAATGTATTTGATCAAAATAATTACATAGCCATTAAAAGAAATCCTACACTATTACAAGTTATCAAAGGCTTTGAAGAGAATGCTTGAGCCTGTAGAGAATTTTGGTGCCCACAGCAATGGAAGAATCCAGAAAGCTTAACTCTTTATCCAGTTGAGCAATAGTGGCTTGATGTTTTTGAGCATCTTCAAAATGTTTAAGAGCCTCTGTAGCTGCCTTTTCAATATTCGACTTAGGGGTTTCCATCCTTTGTTGCACCAAATCTTTTTGGTATTTAGCATTTGCCAGTTTTGCTTGGAGAATTCTTATCTCTTCATCATAATGTTGAATTTTTGAATTCCAGTTGGCAAGTTCTTGCTCATCCTTCGTTATTTGAACTTCCAATTCATCAATGAGGGTTTGAGAAACTTTGAAGGCATTAATTTTCTCTTGATGAAGTTCAGCTTCTTGGTTTTTCAACATAGAAGTTTCAGAGCGTTTACTAATGTGAAGTGCGAAAGTGTCAAAGACTGGCAAAAATTCAACCAAGAAAGCGAAAAGTTTCGCATTAGGCTCTGATTGCAGCAATTTTTGAGCGATGTCCTTAATTGCAAAGCTTTCTGATGGGTTTTCTTCAATCTTAGTAAAAAGATTGCCTTCCAAGACCTTAGCTTTTAATTGCTGAAGCAATTCTTCAGTAGACTCTTGAGTAACAGAGGTCAAGGAAGTAGTCGAAGCACTGGAAACCATGGCAGGAGAAGAAGAGGAAAGGCTCAGCAAGTGTTTTAGAGCAGCCAAAGGATTTGTCGCCTTCATTAGCGAAAATTCCTGGTCACTCATAGCGCTACTAGTTGATTCCTTAGTAGAAGCTTGTTTGTGAGCCTCAATTTCGATCGTTCCTTTAGTTGAAGCCTTAGCGCCTGCCACATCTGGTGTTTGCTCGTTGGTTTGCTCAAGTTCTATTTCGACATTCACATTAGTGGCAATGTTTGTCCCTTCAACGTCAACAACCTTAGGAGAATTTTGGGTAGTTGGAATTATTGTGGAAATCTCCATAGGCGTTGATGGTGCAGGTAAAATTTGTTCAGTCGAAAGAACATTTGGGGCAGTTACAGATTCGACAACAGGAATTTCGACTGTTGTGTGAAGTCTTTTAGGAGGAGGTCCCTGAGATTGTTCTTGTGGTTCTTTGATCACAATACCTTTAACCCTTGTTTGAGATTCGGGTTGCATTCGTTTCCTTGACCGATGGATAAGAGGCATGTTATCACCATCACTATCAGTATCCTGCGAAAGAGAAACATGAGTTCAACACATAATCAAGTGTTAAAAGAGCCGAAGAAATTTGAAACAAAAAATGAAGATATATTTGTTACCTCAGAACTGGAAACAAGTAGGCTTTTCCCTATTGCAAGAGAACTTGTTACTCCAGGCTTCATCTGAAAGAAGAAAAGAAATAAAGGTGATGAAATATGGTCGAATTTTCTACTTTAAAGATCTAGTCAATTAATAAAGATATACCTCTATTTGGGGTAAGCTGGAAGTAGATTTGACCACGAGTTTCTTCTTTATTTTGGGTGGTGTCCTTGCTGTTGGTTTGTTTTGCTTTGGTGCTGCTTTAGTAAGCTTCTTCTGTGAAACAGCAGCTGTTCATAATGCAAAAAATTTGGTCAGGTAAATGGTTTTAAATTTTAACTAATAAAGAAGTATGTTTCCATTTATCTGAGGATACCTGGGGGTTTGTTTTTCTCAGCAATTTGAGAAGGAAAAGCTGAATACAAAATTTTCGAAATTTCTGCATCAGTTTTTCCTTTAAGAGCTTTAATATAATATCCACCCCACCAATCTTGGAATGCCTTCGTACAAGAAAAGTTGGGTTGAAATTTAGCAGGTTCAAAGAGCAAATCTTTGAAACGAAAATTCTTGAAGACTTGTTGATAAGCTTGCTCTGTTTCTGGAGTGTTGAATTCTCTCCTATGCAAGCAGACCGGAGCCGGTCGAAGTTGGCATAGCCCAAATTGCCTTGAAAGATAGCTGGGAAAATATTTGCTAATGCCAAGATTGTTTTTATTGTTGCTTGGAGAGAGCCTGATCGAAAGAAGAGAGGGCGAAAGATAGGCTTGCCAGATTTGGTTTATTTCTTCAGCATTTTCTGTTGAATTAGAAGGAAATTCGTTGGTGAACCAAGATGGTCCAAAAGTGCATCTGACAAAAGGCGCCATATCATCAACGAAAGTAGTGCACTTATTGAAGATGTCGAAGTACATGGAAAATGCTTCTTCATAAGACAAGTTTGTCTCCCTATTCTTCAACTGTGCTAGTCGAACTCCTTGGGTTCTTCTAGTTGGTAAAGTTGGTCGAACCTCCTTAGGAATAAATAAATTCAGCCTTGATTCAAAAGTGGCTAAAAGCCAAAGCTGCGTAAGCCACATTGGACCAGCAACGAGCAATTTGTCAGTTGGTTCGCCTTCTTTCAATTCGAGAGCAGCACCATCAAGATGTTGATAGAGATTCCCCAAAATCAATTTCGCTAAATTGATATTTTTGGCCTTATGGAGTTGAATGGCCAAAGGAACGAAAACTTTTGCTACTTGAAGAGAACGGGAGCAAAAGACAAAACACGACAACCACAGGGTAAGAAAAGCTATATGTTCTAGATCAGATACTTCAGCATTCTCAGCATCATGGTGATCAGCAATATAGGCACTAAAGGTAGGGTTGTTGAATGAAAAGCCATAGTCGTTGGTGACCAGTTTAGGGTCAAAGGTTTCACCTAATGGTTTCAGGCCAGTAATGGCAGCCACATCCAACAAAGTAGGAGCTAACATGCCACACTTCAGATGGAGACTATGAGTAGATATGTCCCAGAATTGCAATGCTGCTAGAAGCATAGTGCTGTCATATTTGGGTCCATATTTCGACAGCTGGATAATATCGAAAATCCCCTGTTCTTGCCAAATGGTTTCCTTTTGTTTTTGAACTTTGTCAAGCCATGCGATGTAATCACTTTGTTCTACCTTGGGAGCAGATCTAAATACTCTGTTGGGATTTTTTAGAAATTCCAAATGAAAAGGAGTTTCCTCAAAAATTCTGGGTTGAAGTTTTCGGTGACTAGGAAAAATCGCTTTAACTTCTTCGCTTTCTATGGGGTCAGGAAGAGGACCTAAATAAGCATGGGTAAAGGGTTTACCAGATGGAATGAGTATCTGATTAAACCATGTTGGTGAAGGTTCTGCAACGAAGCCTTCAAAGCCTTGCACAGCAACTGTTTGTTTTTGAGGTTGAGCGCTGGAAGAAGCCATCTGTTGTAAATAACGAACAAAGAGAGTCGGGTTCTTGGTAGAAATGTCGAAACGATGAAAAAGTTTGAAGCTTTCGTGAAGAGGCAAAGTTAACTGAGAAATTTTCAGAGTCTAAGGTTCAAAGGGAGCATGAGATTGAAGAAGATGAAGTGAAACATATTTATACGTTAGAAGGGCAACGGTTACACAGTCACGACGCTTCACACGTTTGAGGTTCTGAAAAGACGTGGTCTACCAACCAAATGACGTGGCCCAATAAAATGGTTCGCTTTATCTGCGTAAGGTCATGATTATTTTTGCCTATCACCATTTAATGTAAAGTTGTTGGAGGTGACGTTTCGAAATCTTCAAAAATATTCTTTTTCTTCCTTAAACATTGTCGAAAAAGCTATTTTTGGGGGGCAATTTGTTAGCCTATAATTTCGACAAGGCTTTTGAGTGGTTATTTAATAGGGTTTGACTTTTCATTAAAGAACATTCATAATGCCTTCAGAAAGAATAAGTAACATTTATGTCATCTCAGCATGTTTTCGACAGAAGAGGTTTTCACCATTTCGACAGAGAAGAGTTTTCGACAGAACAGTGTATTCAAGATTTCGTCAAGCAGTTATTAGCAGACAGTTGTGTCGAATTTCAAGACTACGGTTAATTTAACATGGGCAATATGTGGCGGCGAACGTGGCACGAAGTCCATCATTGGTTAATGAGACGTGGCCACGTGTCCATAGCAGTTTACATTTCAGTCATTATTTTCTGTATAAATAAGGGTTTCTACGTAGAAATCAGGGGTGCCAAGTTATTATACCAAACACACAGTTCTGAAACTCTAACTTCCAAGTTACAGCGAAAACAGAGTAAAAGAACCATTGTACCACGTATGTGAATTTGTGCACCTTACTCTCCTTACATTCAATGCAATTTATCATTTTCAATACAAGTTATTTTACATTTCTGCGTTCCATTTTATCACTTCTTTTGCTTTGATTTCCACTTTCATGGTGAATTGTCTCCCTTTTAAAATATATTTGTTGACAAACTGTGGTGTTTAAAGGCAATTGCTTCAGAGATTTCTGGTTTAATCTCACAAACATTTCTAATAAAACCAGTGATTGTTTGCTAAAAACACCAGCAAACAATATCGCACCGAAAGGTCTAGTTGAACGGGCGTACGCCGAAGTCACCTCAGCGCAAGCGATCAAAGAGAGGAAGCTCGCCCCACCAAAAGAAAGGTAACTCTTAGGCCTGAACCCTTTCCTGCTCAACAGGGTTAACATACGTGAACGAACGAATTCACAAACGAAGCGACCAACCGAGTCGCACCCCCTTTGGGCGAGTTCGATTCGGACCGAGATCCGATAAACTGCCTCGGGACGAACGCATTCGCAAACGAAGTGACCAACCGAGTCGCACCCCCTTTTTGGGAGAGTTCAATTCGGACCGAGATCCAATAAACTGCCCAGAGGGTACGATTAAAGAAATTAATGTCAGAAACGCAGTGCCACGTCACCAGGAGATATGATTACCAGTTCCAGCACGGACTGCGAGACCGCCCCTGACCCGATCACGATAGTAGGTCAGCCGATCTCCACTAGACCGAGCTAAACGATCTGAGGCACAAGCACGCCCGCGCGCCGCACATCAAGCCCACACCCGTTTAGAGAACGACCTTGGCTTGGGGGGCAACTGTTCTAGACTGGGCCGAAGCCCACTAGGAATGGATCTGACTGAGATCGGCCCACGGTGAGATCTACGGCGCAGCGACCATCTCGCTAGATCAGAGGGTCTGCGTTGCTCCCATCTCGCCTATTTAAGGCGTACATTTCCCTGTTTGAGGTACGTTTTTGACCAATACTATTATACTAAAGATCACCCCACTGACTTGGGCGTTGGAGTGCCATCGCAGGTACACCCTGCGGGACCTCTGAACACGACCACCATTCATACAGGAACGACCTCAATACCTGACACCAAGCCTCCAAGTCGGCACCAGCACAGATAAACTTACTGCAACAAGAGGACCGATCGCTCAAAGAAGAGTCCGGTTCATTCGACCAGCCTTCATACAGGAACGACCTCAATACCTGGCACCAAGCCTCCAAGTCGGCACCAGCATAGATAGACTTACTGCAACAAGAGGACCGATCGCTCAAAGAGTTCGGTTCATTGGCAACCACAGTGGGAGAGAGAACATCCCCACCCTGACAGACATGCCTCCGCGAGGCAGACCACGCGGCGCCCCGCGACCGCGAAACATGACAGCAATCCCTCAACGACAGCAGACACCGGAGGGCGACGCCGCCGACGTAGGCGACACTGCATCCAGTACACAAGGGGCTCCTCCCGACCACACTAGTGTGATGTTGCCGAACGAGATCCTACAGGTATTGCGCGAGCTGTTGAGAACAAGAGACAGGAACATCACCGATCATGCCGCTTTTGGGAGAGCGTACACCGCGCCAGAACAACGTCACCGCGACGACGAATCATCTAGGCCTAGAGGCAACCCATCCAGAAGACATCGATCTCCCCCGAGGAGGTTACTAGTCCACCGATCGCCCCCAAGAAAGCGAGGAGTGACCCAGTCACGACCACGGACTCCACACTCCTCGACCGACCCCACCTACTGGCCCGAGGAAGAGTCGTACCAAGAATCTTCCTACGACTCATCTGGATCGCTAACTCGGTCCAGAAGTCAATCTCCGGACAGGTTCCCTGGCCCATATTACGATGCGCCCCCTCCATCACGGCCTCATCGATATGATTCACCTCCTCAATGACGTGGTCATCGAGGCCACCACCCCGAGGACCGACCATCTCGTAGGAGGGCGGGCGATAATGGTCTGGGACCCTTCACTCGTGGAATCGATGAGTACCCCATCCCGCGAGCACTAGAGAAGCCTCCCTCTGATCTTCGGATGTATAACGGGGTAAAGGACCCCGACGCCCACCTACGGTACTTTGATTTGGTATTGAAGTATAGGCGGGCAGACAAACCGGTCAAATGCAAGATCTTCCCGTTGACCCTAGAAGGACCCGCTCTGGAGTGGTTTACCGAGTTGAGGTCCAACAGTATCTCGTCCTGGGAACAGCTAGCCCGAGTTTTCTGTGCCCGCTTTACCGCATCCAGGGTCAAGTCCAAATCACATGCCATTCTGAAGGCGATCAGACAAGGACCGGACGAGACCCTCCGCGAGTACGTCGAGCGGTTCAACAAAGAAGCCGCCAACGTGCGAGGACTGGAGGACGACATGCGTTTGTGGTTCCTGCGAGACGGTCTTAGGACCGGTAGCTTATTCGAAGTTGAAGTCAGCGTAAACGAACCCCCAGACTTGGCCGCCTTCCTCTGCCGTTCACAAAGGTTCATGAACTACGAAGAGAGGGCGGTGGCCACACGAGCAGTCGGAAGGGGAACTACTGAGAGACAACCCCAAGAGGAGGGAATGTCATGAAAAATATTGAATTGTAATAACCGGGCGGGGCACTCTTTTTCCCACGGGGTTTTTTATCGAGGCCCGCCCGTCCATCAGTAATAAGACAAGGCATTTTTTTCATCACGTTGGGTTGAAAGTTATTTCCCTGTTCTTAATTCTTAAATTCATTTGGACCAACCTGCGTGGCGAGTTAAAACTGGACCGTGCTTTAGTAAACTGCATGTCATGTCCTCTATACTTGGTCGACCCTGCATTTCGATGCGGCCGCGATAGAAGGTCGCACAAAGAGCGGCCTACGATTAAGCCCCGCATGAGCCTATGGGGAGAGGTGAGGCTGAGTCGTGACTCAGCAGACCACCCAGGGCGATCCATGCACAAAGAGCGGGCTACGATTAAACCCCGCATGAGAAAGAACCGGTGTCATTACGCGTATATCGCACCGAAAGGTCTAGTTGAACGGGCGTACGCCGAAGTCTCCTCAGCGCAGGCGGTCAAAGAGAGGCAGCTCGCCCCACCAAAAGAAAGGTAACTCTTAGGCCTGAACCCTTTCCTGCTCAACGGGGTTAACATACGTGAACGAACGAATGCACAAACGAAGCGACCAACCGTGTCGCACCCCCTTTGGGCGAGTTCGATTCGGACCGAGATCCGATAAACTGCCCCGGGACGAACGCATTCGCAAACGAAGCGACCAACCGAGTTGCACCCCCTTTTCGGGCGAGTTCAATTCGGACCGAGATCCGATAAACTGCCCAGAGGGTACGATTAAAGAAATTAATGTCAGAAACGCAGTGCCACGTCACCAGGAGATATGATTACCAGTTCCCGCACGGACTGCGAGACCGCCCCTGACCCGATCACGATAGTGTAGGTCAGCCGATCTCCACTAGACCGAGCTAAATGATCTGAGGCTCAAGCACGCCCGCGCGCCGCACATCAAGCCCACACCCGTTCAGAGAACGACCTTGGCTTGGGGGCAAACTGTTCTGGACTGAGCCGAAGCCCACTAAGAATGGATCTGACCGAGATCGGCCCACGATGAGATCTACGGCGCAGCGACCATCTCGCTAGATCAGAGGGTCTGCGTTGCTCCCATCTCGCCTATTTAAGGCGTACATTTCCCTGTTTGAGGTACGTTTTTGACCAATACTATTATTCTAAAGATCACCCCACTGACTTGAGCGTTGGAGTGCCATCGCAGGTACACCTCGCGAGAGCTCTCAACGCGACCAGCCTTCATACAGGAACGACCTCAATACCTAGCACCAAGCCTCCAAGTCGGCACCAGCACAGATAGACTTACTGCAACAAGAGGACCGATCGCTCAAAGAAGAGTCCGGTTTAGTCATGAATTTTTGTTTTGAATGAAATTCAGATATATTAATTAGGGATACATACAACGAGTACTCAACTCATCATCAGATCAAAACTGCACCAAATACACCAACTAAAAATAATCTTAAAAGAAAGAGTATTACTATGTCTTAGAAATACCATGGATAGGATCAACATAAAATGAGGAGAAATACTTTTTTTTCTCATAGATGATTTTTCTTTAAGAAAAGTTTGCATCAAAATGTTTTAATGAGACTCTTACCTTTCTTTTCCCTCAAAAAAGATCAACAAACCATTTGTAAAACAAGCATAAAGGAGTGTTACCTCTCGCTAGAAACAATTCCCAATATAATAACGCTTTGATGCAATAAATTGATCGATCTGAAGTAGCGTCCAATTACAAAAACAGTTTTTTCTCAAGTCTCAAATAACTCAAAGAACTACGCGCCAAATCAGTAGTGGATGCATGCATAAGATGAAAATAATTTACTTAAGTGTGCTTAATAAAAATATTATTACTAAAAGGCCCAAATAGGTCCCTGACAATTTTCTCTCAGGGCAAAAAACCATCCCAGACAATATTTTCGGGATACATTAGTCCCTCATATTTTCAAAACGGGACACGTTAGTTCCTCTGTGACTTAAGTGATTAACGCCTGATCTAACGCCTCCTACATGACACGTTATGCTCCATCGTGTCACGTTAACTGACACATAAGATATATAAGAGAGAATAATTTGTACTAATTTTATTTTTTATTCCTCTAATTTTTATTATTTTGATATCTTCTAACACTAAATAAATACATGAGGAGCTTAAGTATTTTGTATTATTTTAGGAATATATACCAAAAAAGTCTTTTGAAAAAAAAAATTCTTTAATCACTAAAAAATGCAAAGCACCAATATTTGACCATTAAAAAATATAAATACTAATCAAACTAATCTACTATTGTGAAAATATTTATTTTGTAAATATTTATAATATTTTTTCTAAAAAAATGTTCGATTATTCCTTGACCCCACCATCAAAAATTCCCAGAGATCTGCTTGTATCAAATCAATGACGTCTAACTAACCTCTTTTACATCGAGGTGGGTGAATTGAGTTTTTTTTTTATGGACCATTGCTGGCTACCCACGGAGTATCTCAACTTTTTTAATGAAAGACTAATCTCCGCTCGTGCTTAAGATCAAGTTTCGCACTGGCTAACACCGAGTTTGTCCACTGCAGGAATCGAACTCGGGAGCACCGGGTCGACCCCCCGTGTCCCAAGGTAGATTAAGTTATTGGGCCAACGGTGTTGCTTAGGTGGGTTAATTAATGTTGGAACAATTCTTGAATTCCAGAGAAAGAGAGGTCGAAGGGAGAAGAGGGGAGTCGAAGGGGAATTGGCGGGTGTTGAAGGGGGGGTGTCGAAGCGAGAAGAGAATGATCAACCAGAATTGTAAAAATTTAAGTGTTAACCAAGGTGGTTAACTCACTTATTTATAAGGCAATTGAATTGCCACATGTCACACTATGATTGGTCTACACTTTACATAGGTAAAACAACAAAAATGTAAAACTACAAATCTACTATTAACTGGACTGTAATTTTCTAAACTGATTTACATTCAATACACTTGCTAAATCAATTTAGTAGCACTTTTCAACCCAACTAGTACTATACCCGTGCATCCGCACGGGCCGATCCCGTTACGTCATACGATTACCTCAAATAGAAACGTTAGTTTGAAATCTCATTAATGTAAAATCAATTGTAAAATATAGAGGTTGGCTTGCATAGGGACAGGTGGGGTCGTGTTCTTTTTAGGAATGAATTTACACAGTATTTAAATAGTCTGAAAATTACCCCATGAAAATAAAGAAAAATTTAAAGTAGATAAAAAAGGAGTTTCAAATAAAAAATTGATAAATATTAAAACTAAAAATGTAAAAGTATCATTTAAAAACAATATGTGCATTTATCCCGTGTGTTTTTATATATCAGTGCAGTGTTTTTATATATATCAGTGTTGTTATCCCATGTTTTTTTATATATCAGTGCAACTATTCCGTGTTTTTATATATATCATTGCAATTATCCCCGTATTTTTTATATATCAGTGCAGTTGTCCAGTGTTTTTTCATGTATCAATGCAGTTATCTCATAGTTTCAATTGATTATTTGAGTTGATTATTGTAGATAGTGAAAAATAGATAGTAGATTATCAATAACAAATATTTATCCCGTGTTTTTTTATATATCAGTAACAATTATTTGTTCTTTTTTAGGTATTAGTGACAAATATTTGTCGCGTGTGTTTTAAATATTAATCAGTTTAAATAGTCATTAAGCCTTCTTTGTTTTTTAGATAGTAGTTTTCAAAAACTATAATTATCAATGGCAAATATTAATCCCGTGTTTTTTATATATCACTGCAGTTAGCCCCGTGTTTTTTATATATCCGTGCAGTTATCTGGTAGTTTCAATTGATTATTTTAGTTGATAGTAGATTATAGTAGATAGTAAATTTGTTAGATAGTAGATTATCAATAAGAAATAATTTTTTTAAATATGAATTAGTAATTTAAATAGTCATTAAGTCTACATATTTTTTGGATAGTAGGTTTGTAGTACTAGGTTTCAAAAAATTTAATTATCAATGACAAATATTAATCTTGTGTTTTTTTATATATCAGTGCAGTTATCTCGTAGTTTCAATTAATTATTTTAGTTGATTAATAGATTATAGTAAATAGTAAAAGAGAGATAGTAAATTATCAATAAGAAATATTTATTTTAAATATTAATCAATAGGTTAAATAGTCTTTAAATATTATTGTTTTTTAGATAGTAGGTTTATAGTAGTCTTCAAAAAATTTAATTATCAATGACAAATATTAATCCTTTGGCTTTTTATATATTTGTGTAGTTATCCCGTGTGTTTTTATATATCATTGCAGTTATCTCATAGTTTCAATTGATTATTTGAGTTGATTAGTAGATTATTGCAGTTATCCCGTATTTTTATATTAGATTATTTGAGTTGATTAGTAGATTATAGTAGATTATTGCAGTTATCACGTGTTTTTTTAGATAGTAGTTTTATAGTAGTTTTCCAAAATTATAATTATCAATGGTAAATATTAATTATAAATTTTTCAAAAAAAATTATAAATATCAATGGTAAATATTAATCCCGTGTTTTTTTATATATCACTGCAGTTATCCCGTGTTTTTTATTTATCAGTGCAGTTATCTCGTAGTTTCAATTGATTATTTTAGTTGATTAGTAGATTATAGTAGATAATAAAAGTTAGATATTAGATTATCAATAAGAGATATTTGTTTTAAATATTAATTACTAATTTAAATAGTCATCAAGTCTTCTTGTTTTTTAGATAGTAGGTTTATAGTAGTAGTCTTCAATTTTTTTAATTAAAGTAGTGTTTGTATAAATTTAGAAATTTAGTTAAAAGAATTAAAGTGAAGTGATAAGAGAAAGAGAATAATTATTTATGGGAAAAGTAAAGTAAAAAGAAAAAAAAGGAAGAAAGAGAGTGTAAAAGAAAAGTGAAAATGAGGAAAAAGAGTGTAAGAAGAATGAGAAAAAAGGAGGAAAGAGAGTGTAAGAGAAAAGTGAAAAGTAAGAAAGAGAGTGTAAGAATAAAGAGAAAAAAAGAAGAAATAGAGTGTAATGACATTTTTACCATCAAAAATTTGAGGTGTCTTTTAGATAGAATTGGGGTATTGGTAAAATCATATGTGGTGAATTTGTATAAATCTATAGTAGATTTTCTTCCTCAATTCTTCAAATCTGCTGACCTTCAGTGGCTTAGTCAGCAAATCTGCAATGTTATCTTCAGTTTTGCAGTACTTCAGCTTCAGCTGCTGTTTTGCAACTTGATCACGAAGAAAATGGAATTTGGTCTCTATGTGTTTGCTCCTACCATGAGCAATTGGATGATTGGTCAAATCTATGGCAGATTTGTTATCCACAAGCAGTTTCACAGCATCATCATTCTTCAATTTCAGTTCACTCAGCAGCATGTTGAGCCATTGTGCTTGGCATGCTGACATAGCAGGAGCTATGTACTCAGATTCAGAGGAAGATAGAGCCACTACACTTTCCTTCTTTGAACTCCATGAGATTGGAGCATCACCATACATAAACACATAAGCTGTTGTGCTGTTCCTATTACCCTTATCTCCACACCAGTCTGCATCTGAGTATCCAAACACCTCCTTGTCATTTCTTCCACCTCCACTAGGATAGAACACACCCATATCAGCAGTCCCCTTTATGTATCTCAGTATACGTTTTGCAGCCACCAAATGTGAGGTCTTTGGATGCTCCATAAACCTGCTTATGAGCCCAACACCATATGATATGTCAGGCCTTGTATGACATAAGTACCTCAATGATCCTACCAATTGCTTGTACAGAGTTGCATCCACTGTTTTCCCTTCACCATCAGTTACTAGCTTCACTGCAGTGTCTGTAGGAGTGGCAGCGGGATTGCAATCATTCATATTAAATTTTCTTAAGACATCAGCAGCATACTTCCTTTGTTGTAACAGAATTCCACCTTCTGTAGCAGTAAATTCAATGCCCAGGAAGTAAGTGAGAACACCCATGTCTGACATTTCAAATTCACTCATCATACACTTCTTGAATTTCAGCATGTCCTTCTCACTGCTTCCTGTGAGCAGCATGTCGTCCACATATAAACAAACAACCAGTCAATCTTCTATATTAGATCCCTTCACATAGATGCCATGTTCATTCACACACTTCACAAAATTTAATTGCAATAGGAATGAATCTATCCTCTTATTCCAAGCTCGTGGAGCTTGCTTTAAGCCATAAAGAGATTTTCTCAACTTGTATACCTTTTCTTCCTTGACATTCAGTACAAAACCTAGTGGTTGGTTGACATACACCTCTTCCTCTAAGTAGCCATTGAGGAAGGCAGCCTTCACATCTAACTGATACATAGACCAGTTCTTAAAACTAGCTATTGCAACAATTAATCTTATTGTCTCAATTCTTGCCACAGATGCAAAGACATCATTGTAGTCATGTCCAGGTCTTTGTAGGAACCCCTTAGCCACCAACCTTGCTTTATACTTCCCAATTTCACCGTTGGGTTTGATCTTTGTCTTGAAAACCCACTTCACATCTATAACCTTTTTCTGTTTGGGCAAATCAACTAGCACCCAAGTGTCATTTCTTTCAATTGAGTTCAGCTCTTCTATCATTGCTTGCTTCCATTTAGACTCTATGAGAGCCTCTTCTATAGTTATTGGATCATAATCAGCAAGCAATGCCTCTTGCAACAATTCTCCATCAGTTCCTATGGCACTGTCAAGGAACAATTGAAATTCCTTCAATCTTTGTGGCAGCTGTCTGTTCCTTCTTGGTCTCTCATGTGCACCCTCTGGTTCATTCATCACTTCATTCACAACATCATGGTGCTCATTCAATGTCACTGCTACTGGTGTGTCCTGCATAGGCTCCAGTAACACAGTAGTGGTAGTATTACTCTGTGCAGGATTGTTCCACTCCCATCCCTTTGATTCCTCAAAGACTACATCCTTGCTAATAACCACCTTTTGTCTACTAGGATCATACAACTTGTAGGCACAGGTTGAATGATAGCCTAATAGAACCATTGGCTGAGCTTTGTCATCCAATTTCTATCTCGGTTGGTCTGGAACATGTCTGTAACACAGTGCCCCAAACACTTTCAAATGTTTCACACTTGGTTTCTCACCTCACCAAGCCTGTTCAGGAGTCATTCTATCCAGTCTCTTAGTTGGGCTTCGCTTCATGATGTACACTGTTGTGGTTGCTGCTTCTCCCCAGAAGTAACTTGGTATATTTCTACTTTTCAACATACTCCTAACCATGTTTAATACAGTCCCGTTCTTTCTCTCTGCTGTACCATTGTGTTGGGGAGTATATGGTGCTGTGACTTCATGCCTTATGCCTTCATCTTTGCAAAATTTCTCAAATTCAATGGAGGTATACTCCCCACCTCCATCAGTTCTAAGTCTACTGATGTAACGTCCTGATTCTTTCTCAATCATTATTTTGAATCTTTTGAAGACATCAAGCACTTCAATTTTCTTACTAAGTAGATAGATCCACATCTTCCTAGTAAATTCATTAATGAATGAAACAAAATAGCTATTTCCTCCTAATGTCTTCACTTCAAATGGGCCACAAACATCTGAGTGAATGGCTTCAAGTCTCCTTGATGCTTGAATCTTCATTTCAGTGTTGTAGGAGCTTCTAGCTTGCTTGGTTTCACAGCATTTCTTGCATACTTCATCGGGCAGCTTCAATGCAGGCAGGCCATGCACCATACCTTGAGCAGTCAAATTCTTCAAGTCTCTAAAGTTCAAATGCCCATATCTTTCATGCCATCTCCACACTTCATCACTAGTGACAGCTTTCAAACATTCATCATTGACTACACTCATGCCAACTTTGAATGTTCTACTCTTGTTCAATGTTGCTTTCAACAGTAGCCTTCCTTTAGGATCATATAGCTTCAATTCCAAATTCTCCATTTGAGCTGAGCATCCCTTCTCTAGAAGTTGTTCTAGGTTTATCAAATTGCTTCTCATTGATGGAACAAATAACACATTTGCGATGAGGTATGTCTTGCCATCATTCCTCTTGATTCTCACTGTGCCACAACCTTCTGCATTTATCACTCTATCATCACCAAACCTTATAGACTTCTTCACTGATTCGTCTAGATCAATGGACCAATTTATATCTCCAGTCATGTGGCATGAACACCCTTTGTCCAAGTACCATAAATCTTCACTGTTTCCACTTGACTCAGCCATCAACACCAGTTCATCATCACCTACTCGTTTGGCCACTTGTTGCTTCACATGTGTTCCATTCTCAGTGTTAATTTCACCAATTTCTGCCATCAAGACCACTTCATCATCAGAGTCAGAACTACCTCGAGCCAATTGTGCCTCTTCTTGAGTGTTCTTTGATCTACACTCATCTGCATAATGGCTATATTTCTCACAATTATAGCACTGCACCATCTTCTTGCTATATTTCTTGTTCTCTCCCTTATTCTTCTTCCAGGCTTCTTTTCTCTTTTGGAAATCATTTTTCTGATCATTGTGCTTATTTGACCCTTCACCACCTTTGTTCCATTTTCCTTTCTCTTTCTTGTTCTTACCCCAGTTTCCTTTCTTGTTCTGAGATTGTGCCAGCAGCACCTGTTCACTTGCTTTCTCATTTGATTTATCACCGGTTCTTGCACGAATTCTTGTTTCATTCGCTTCAAGAATTCCTTGCAATTCAGTCACCTTCAATGTATCCAAATCATTGGATTGTTCAATTGAAGTCACCACGTAATCAAATTGTGGAATTAGCGTTCTCAACACTTTATCAATCTTCCTCCTATCTGTCACAGTTTTTCCATTGGTGCGCATTTGGTTTGTAATCAATGTCAATCTATTGAAATACTCTGCAATTGTGTCTTTCTCATTCATTTGAAGCAGTTCATATTCCCTACGCAGCGTATTTAATCTTACTTGCTTCAACGATGCGTCGCCGGAGTAAACTGTGGCTAATGCGTCCCATGCTTCCTTCGCCGTTTCACACTCCGAAATCTTCTCAAAGGCTTCGCCATCAACACCTTGATGGATCAAGAACAACACTTTACTGTCTTTCCTTTGCCATTCACGAAGCACATCTCCAGCAGCTTCTGCGGGTATTCCGGTTCGCACAACATCAAGCACTTCTTGAAACCGGAACACCACTTTCATTTGCACAATCCATTTGTCGTAGTTCTTGGAATTAAGAACCGGAATGTTCGCCGGAAGTTGATCGGCAATCTGGTTCGCCATTATCACGCCTCAAGATCACGAACACGATCACGAATCAAAACTCTGAAATACCAGTTTGTTGGAACAATTCTTGAATTGCAGAGAAAGAGAGGTCGAAGGGAGAAGAGGGGAGTCGAAGGGGAAGAGGGGTGTCGAAGGGGGTGTCGAAGGGAGAAGAGAATGGTCAAACAGAATTGTAAAATTGAATTGAGTGTTAACCAATGTGGTTAACTCACTTATTTATAAGGCAATTGAATAGCCACATGTCACACTATGATTGATCTACACTTTACATAGGTAAAACAACAAAAATGTAAAACTACAAATCTACTCTTAACTGGACAGTAATTTTCTAAACTGATTTACATTCAATAATTATGTTGGTAATTATTTAACATAAACCAATTTGATAATTAATCTTTAACAATAAAATTAATCACGTACCAAAAAAAGATAAGCATGCTTTTTTTTTTGTGACAAAGAGAAGCATGCTTTCTTTCTCATCATATATCTTTTTCAACATCTCATCTAGGGTATAGTGTAAAAAAGTAGTGGCTTTCTTCGTTTAATTAACGCCGTACGTATCGTTTAAGTGGACCAAAGTTTTGCTTGATTATCTCCCTAATCAAATAATTTAATTGATCCGTGACAAAACCCAACGATTTGTATATGAATTTTGTGTTAGCTCATGCTTGTCCAAAATTTTGAGGGACCATCGTAAAACACAAACCAACGAAATGGACAAAACTTTCACTACAAATTACCCGTGACATCTTGTTTATTGACCCGAAAATCCTACCACACTCACATGCCTAGCAATTGAATGGCTAGCACATTACACCAAAATTTTAATTTGTTTAACTTGTCAATCTTGCTTTTTTCTTTCCTTCCGTACTTCCCAAAAGTTAATCCTCGAGATTCAAAGTTAGATTTCAAGATTGTGGAATGTTCTCTTAACCCAAGAAGAATAAGTATTTAATTTGAATGATTTAATTTATATACATAGTAGGTCTATAAGTGTTTTACACTAAAACAAGTTAGTTAATTGTCAACTATCTTATTTGTCAATCATTTTATGAATCGTTATTGGTGGTAGTTGTAAAAGCCTATACACAATATGTGTACATAAATTAAACTCTAATTTTAATGTGTATGCATTTTAATTGGTGATGGCTAAGGTAGTCCAACATTTTAAGTGGTTTATAGTGGTCAAACGCTAAAAAATTGTTCTAAACTCCAACGCCGACGGATGTCGCCCCTCGTAAGTAAAATCTTAAGGTCGTCCAGGGCTGCTCGTTCCTCAACAGTGTCTTCATCAATGCTGATTTGACAAAAACACAAGAAAAATTGACACTTGTCATGTTTGCGACCCACTTCACGCCAAACCTTCATCTCTCTCACTTCACGCCAAACCTTCATCTCTCTCAATCGCTTGTCATGTTTGCAAAGACCAAAAACATATTTAAGCGGTTAAGCCTATTGTCTATCATGTTTTTTTTTGACAATTATTGTCTATCATGTTTTTATTTCAATTTTTTAAAATATCAATATATATTAAAAAAGTATAGACATATATAGCCCTTCAAAACTCTCCCAAATTCTCCTCCCAAACACACTAAAAATAAAGGTTGGGGTAGTACAACCACTAACTACACTAGCACCATGAGATAACATTACTCAATGAAATTAAAATACCCAACGCCCATGAGAGCCTCATAAATTAATATGAAGACTTCAAAACAGGTTTGACAAGTATTAACAAATTATAAGTCATGCGAAATGTAGATGGGTCATTACGCACTACTATTAAAACATGTGTACATCAGCAATAGCAAACAAACTAGTTCCCCATAGCCTCATATTCTTACGTCAAGGTGTACGTTTGGTTATTGAAATTACACAACAAAACAAAATGTGTACAATCACCAGTCTTTGTAGTGGGTTTTCCTTCATATATTAACAAGAAAATAAAAAAAAATTAGAACAATAATAGCAAATATATATGAATTAGGAAAGCTATATATCAATATACCTAGCTTGGTAATCATGGGAATAGCATTTCCTAAAACACCAGAAGTGCAATTGATGTTTAATTTAAAACTACAAACATGAGTGATTGCATATATTTGAGATCATGGAACTAGAATGACGAAAACAACATTTGTTGCAATAAATAGTTACCATTTCGTGAAGTAATATACAATGTGGGTTCACTCTATTTTTGTTTTATTAGTATATGGTTTGGAGAGATAGGGGGCACACACCTATAGTGAACCTAATTTCACAAGTGGCATATGCATTCTTCAGGACTTTAATCATATTAAATGGCCTATATTGGAGTGTAGGTGAGGGTGTATTGAAATGACATCCTTGACTTATATGTAATGCCAATTTAATACATAATCGAATCAATTGGTAGGTTTTGAATAAAATCTATGGTTTTGGTGGTTGCATGCTGCTCTATAACTTCCAAATCCCCCATTGTTGTTCTTTTTCAACAGTTTTGCAATTTGTTTTATAACTAGCGCATGTCTCCGTGCAGTGTATGGGAGATAGCAAAATGTTGTAATTATTTTTATAGAAAAATTATGTAAAAAATATTGTAAATATTGTAATTATTTTATTAGTTTAATTGTAATTAGAAAAAAAATTTTACTATGCAAAATGTGTAGCATTGGAAATAATAAGTAATTAGGATAACAAACTAATAAAAGTAAGTGACCAATAATAATAAGTAATAAAAACTAATAATTAAATAACTCTCAACTCATATATCCACCTGAATGGCAGAATTTTGAAAAAATAAAATAAAATATATACAAAGGATAGCCCAATATGCCAACATATTCTACGTCGTGATTACAGAAGTAAACATATCATAAGAGTCGGTTTTGTTACAAAAGGCAACTTAACAATATGCAATAATACCACATCTAATTTCAAAATATTATGATATGAGCAACCATCAAGACAAAGAAACATACATAGAAAGGCAAAAACCTCATGCCCTCTTTGAGCATTGGTTTATATTTGTGCTGTTGGGCCCTTTTAACTGTGGCGTGGATTTTGTCTAACCGTTAAAGAACAAATACATATTAAAAATCGTAAGTAATTAAAATGATAAGCAGATTGATAATTAAAATATTGATACAGATAATGGACAAATAAAGTAATTTTTTGATCAAAGAAAACTATCTCAATTGTATTTGGAATTGAAGGTTTGTTATTTATTTCAAGAACAACCCACAAAGATGAAGTCTATATAAATATATATATATATATATATATATATATATATAGAGAGAGAGAGAGAGAGAGAGAGAGAGAGAGAGAGAGTAAAGCCAAATGAAAGGAAAGTTAAAACATACCACCAATGAAATAAGACACTAAAAACACGTCAAACGAAAGCAAAACAGATGACAATAAACAATCATGCAAATTTTGAAGTAAACAGTAAAAAAGAAAATGAGTCTTGAAATGTATTAGCACACTATGACATTCTTTTCCCCCGAGGGTTCCAAGACTTCAATATTAATTTTCCTTCTATTAAATAAAAAAATTTGATAAAAAATATTTATTTTTACGTTTAACGAGAGTGGCCGCACACCTATATATCTCAATGTGTTTGAGAATTCAAAAGCTACGTAGTTCTTGGATAGAAAATATCTATTTGTTGGTATTTTTGAAGTCATGATTTATTTGTTATTTTTTGAATTTATAGAGTCTAAACCAAAAGGGCATCGCATCAGACGCAAAAATGGATCTGGTGTAGCCATCAGCTTTATTATTTTTGTAGTGATTGAACTAAAAGATGTTTCAATGCGAGTACTACTAAAATTTATGTAAATGAAATGAGTAGAAATTTGTGTTAAAAAAATGTGGTTTAAAAAAATTTAGAAAAGAAATATAAATATAAATTAATTTTTTTAAAGGGATGAAAATAGTAAAACAAGTGGGTGAAAGCCCATGGCCAAAGCGAGAGTCATAAGTAAAAAATGTATTAATAGTAATGTGCTAATTACAAAAGAAAAAATGAAGAAACAAACATTTCAATTTTTAAAGAGAAAGAAAGGGAGTTGTAATTCTTGGGTACGTAAACAATATTTTTTTGGTAGTTTTAAAGTAGAAATTTATTTGTATTTATTTGTATTTGTGTAGTGTGTTAACCAAAAGTGTATCTCACGCAGTAATTACTGATATTTTAAATTTAAATTTTATTAAGAAAAATATGTTCAATGAGTGAACCAAAAGTGCAACTGACATAGTGTTTACTGATATTTTAATTATATTTAAATTTTACTAAGAAAATGTTTGTGGTGACTAAATCAAAAGTTGATCTAGTGTAGTTATCGACTTTGTGAATTTAGCGCTATTACTACTAATATTCATTTAAATGTATTGAGTATATATATATCAGGATAAGAAGAATGTGGATTTCAAAAATAAAGAGAAAAAGTATAAACATAAATTGATTTTTTTGAAGTCGTAAAAATAGTAAAAGAATTGGGCTAAAATCTATGGGCCAAGCTGAGATTAAAAGTAAAAAAAATGAATTAAAACAATATAATATTTAAAAAATATAAAGAAATAAACATACAAATTGAAGAAGAAGAAAAGAAAGATAAGTTGGGAAAAAGTAAAAACAAAGAATGGCGGGAGAAAAATATTGTAGACTACCAAAGCATTATACATAGAGATAAGCTTTTGCATAAAAGTTACTAGTTTTTTTATCCGATAAGCAATGATATATTGAATAGAGCATTAGGTATACTCAAAACCAGAATATAACACAAAGGAATTAGAGATTATTGATACAAGTGAGAGCATTGTTCCACCATAGTTGCGGAGAGAAACTAGAATCTCTTTCCACCCTAGAGATAAAAGTTACTAGTTGTTTTGAACTAGTTATATACACTCAGTGTGAAGCATATTCGTGCAAATATATGAAACAAAGAAAAATATGAGAATTTTCTCCAATAAATTAAATATTAGATTTATCCGATATCCTATCTTTAAACTATAAATCTTGAGGAGTCTCCAGTTGGCCCTACCACCCATTTTGGCACCAAACCTACCCTTTTTTTTGTTTTTGTTTTTCTTTTTCTTTCATATTTTTATTTTTAATAGTACATTAAAATTTAGAAAAAAATTTAATTTTCCTTTGATAATCTAATTAGGGAAAAATAAAAATTAATTTCGTGATAAATTATGTAAAGTGTGATACTAGTGAGTGTATTTTGAGGTATTTTAGAGTCCATAAAAATTTTAGTTGTTCAAATACGCAAAATATGTTCATCAATAACCTGTTTGTTGAAAAGAAATGGTAATTTTGTAATAAAATACGTAAAGTGCAATGCAAAACAGTGTGTTTTGGGGTACTTAAGCGGTCGGGAAAAAATTTAACTGTTCAAATACGCAAAGTTTGTTCCTCAGTAACCTGTTTGGTGAAAAAAAATTCATAACAAAATATGTAAAGTACGATGCTAAGTAGTGTGTTTTTGAATGCTTTAGTGTTCGCAAGTGTGTTTAAAAAATCCAACTATTAAAATATGCAATATTTGTGCGTCAACAACTGGCTTGGTGAACAAAAGAATATAACTTCGTGACAAAATACGTAAAGTATGATGCGAAGCAGCGTGTTTTGAAATACTTTAGTGTTCAAAGAAAAAAATTAACGGTTCAAATACTCAAAATTCATTCCTCAATATTGAATTTTTCTTAACTGTTCGATTACGCAAAGTTTGTTCCTCAGTGATCGGTTTGGTGAGAAAAAATAACTTTAAAACAAAATATGTAAAGTATGATGCTAAGTAGTGTGTTTTTTGGTGCTTTAGTATTCGCAAAAAAAATTTACTATCCAAATATGCAAAGTTTGTGCCTCAATAACCGATTTGTTGAAAAAATATATAATTCTGTGACAAAATATGTAAAGTCTGATGTTAAACAGCGTGTTTTGGGGTACTTTAGTGTTCGAAAAAAAATTTGTTCTCTACCTTGCTTTCCTTCCGGATTGATCCGAGACTGCAGTTGGTAGTGCTCCTGTCGGGTCGGATCTCTGTGAGTTTTGAGCGAGAGGGGGATACTTGCAAAGACACTCTGACGCTCAAGTCAGTAGAGAATCGTGGAGTATGCAAGCTAGAGGATAATGCGTACCTTGTGTGGCTATGTGAGCCAGTATTTATAGTGATCCGTGATAGCTCTGAGTCGATGGATCGTTCGGGTGAATTTGAGCTGTCAAGGCTTGATAGATCGGGCCTTGCATGTGGATCCAAGCGCTTGGACTAGTCTATGTCTAACTAGGCACGTGGACCTCGTGGCCCAATATGAAATGCAATGTCATGGACATGGATCCTAGTCATTCGGGTGATCCGGGTCCAGTTCGCTTAGTGGGCCTCGTGGGCCAGTCCAGAACAAAATTTAACCGTTCAAATACTCAGAGTTCATTCCTCAATAATCGATTTGGGGACAAATAATAATTTCGTGACAAATATGTACAAACTCTATTTTAGTTTTTAAGTTCGCAATTGCCTTTTTTTAATAAATATTTTTTTTAATTCATACTTACCATCAATTTAATCAATGTTTTCTCATGTTGCAATTTAAGAAACAAATTTTATCCTTCAAAAATTCTATATTAACTAAATTTTTTACCCCGTGCAGCGCACGGGTCACGGCCCTGGTTTGTGATAAAGTTAGTGATTGCTTTTGTCTTGTAAAAAACCCCATTAACGCATTTCAACTACGATTAATCTATTATTATTATTATTATTATTATTATTATTATTATTATTATTATTATTATTATTATTATTATTATTATTATTATTATCGAGAGAACTAAAAACAATAAAATATATAGGAGTTGGGTTGGTCGGAACGAATTATGTTACTAGTTTGAATATGAACGCAAGTACACGAGCTTCTTATTTTTCAAGAAATCAATGAAAGTTAATTGATTAAAAAATAAAATAAAGACTGGTTTGTCAAAATCAGCCGCGTGGTTGGAACAATTATTCATAACAACTATTTTATACAGAAAGAGCGTTTGTGTTAAATCAGCAGTCAATACATTCGTATTTTATTTACTCTTTTTTTAAAAATATTTATTGTCATAAAATGTCTTATCCATTTAGCATGATGATAAGCACTGCATATATATAATAATAACTTGTGTTTAACAAAAGATTGATGATGTTTATCAAGAAAAAAACAAAAGTTGATGATAATATTCTGTCAACAAGAAATATTAATGATAATAGCAAAGGGTTTTCCAACTGATTGTAATGTACACTCCATTAAAAATAATCATTTTAGAGAATGAAGTTTTATGATATTGCTTTACACTTTGATTTTGAGGAATGAAAGTGAAAGGAAAGAAAGATTGAATTGTGGAAGGAGAATCATATTTAACCACTCGAAGTGCATGTCATATTTTACTTTTTACACTTTTTCCTAAGTTTATTTATAAAGTGTTTACACCAAAAATGGTTGGTTAGATCCATTCGGTTAGAGTAACCAAGGTGCCTATTCGGCTTATGCAGAATCAATCGAGGTAAGACTTTGCTGAGGCAAAATCGACTGGATGTGACTAGTAAGTCTATATGGGCTTGGAGCTGTTATTTTGTCTTTAATGGGCTCGTATAATTATTTAATAAAGGCCTTGGTTGTTATTGTATTTTCATGAAAAGACCAAGTTAAAGTACGATTACCACCTTTCAACTTTTCTGGGAAGTGGGCATGAGGCGTTGGCCGAGACAAATGAGCTTGCTTTGGGAGCAATTATACAATGCACGTGGACACTTTGAGCATGGAGCAGTTGGAGAGAAATGTGGAGAAGCGTTGTGGAAGTAGGAGCGAAGATATTTTACGTCACTCACCGTGCTAGTGGACATTGTGGAATGACTCTCCTATACTTTAAGGCACATCCGCATTAGTGAACGATGATCTTAGTCGATCCAACGGTGGTTAGCTGTAGACCAGTGATAGTGGCCATTGTATATAGTTGGCTCGTACAATTGTAAAACACATCCATTCAATCAAATCAAGTTTTTACTTATTTTACTTTTCCTTTCTCGCTTTTCTCTTTTAAGTTTTTCTCCTTTACGTTTATGCATTATTAGCTTAGTAGTTCAATCTTCTACACTAGACACTTTCTAAAGTAGTCTAGGAACCCACAATTGATCAACAAAGGGATCAGTGCTAGGAGTGCGAGTTAGACAACGTAATTCTTAATCGACTAACGCCTAGTCGGCCGAAGAAAGATCTAGCACCAAATATTCGCAAGAAAACATAAAGTATGACCTATATGTTTTTATACTATTTATTTGTTTATTTATGTATAAGTCATCCAATGGAATTAAATGAACCAACTAAACTATAATTCCAACTGTACTAATGCAAAATTGAACTTTATCTTTAACTTCTTTAAGTGTACTAAAGCTACTAACATGAATATTTTTTGCATGGTTTAATTAACCCTTCAATTTTACTGATTTTATAATATAATAATTGATTAAAAAATTGAAAGTTCGTTGGTTGTGGATAGAAATAAACTGTAGCCATTACTTGAATTTTGTTTTTTTGACTTAAGAGGTGAAAAGTGAAATGAAGACTTGGAGCACCCGTTTTCGAATCCAAAGACCCCCACATGCTATTATACCAATATACTATGCCGTGTGACATGTATCGTTGATCTCTTTTTGACAGAGCACACACCGGAGTGACTAAACTACCCTTCATGCAAACCCAAAACGACAAACCTACCCCTTCTTATCGTGGATTCGATTTTATAGGATTAAAAAACACCACCGATAATCACGGCAATTACATTGCTGACCGGCTAAACGCCCAAAACGAGTATTCGAGCAATGATATCATTTTGCTTCTCACATTTTATGATCAATGTTTTTTTCAATTAAAGTATAAAACAAAACTCAAATATACTAATTCAGCTAAACCTTCGAGGTGCCTCGAATCCAGCGAATAAATTAATGATCGTGTTAGACCGTAAATACCTTGGTATATATCAAAAAAAATTAATTCAACTAAAAAAACTCAAATAAACGGACAATATTAATGTTTATGCCGTTAATTCTACCGACTTCAAAGGATTAGGATCTGTTTAACACAACTAATTTAACTTTGTAAAGTCCATTGTTATCTCCAACTAACTAGTACTATTCAATCACACTTTGCCGTACCAACTCGCATAGTACTTTTTGTCCGGAAGGTGTTCAATCTCCTTCAACATTTATAAAAAAACATATAAATTATAAACATACATCACTCATGACAGCTACTAAATGATTCTACCAGATTCAGGCAGCGTAATTACAGTTAAACAGACAGATACAAAAGTTAGATCTCATTTGTTTTTTCAAAATTATCTTTAAGGAACATCATCATCTTCATTGAGAGAGATGATGATAATTGCAATTGCAATTTGCAACCCTGTTATATTTAAAGAAATTAGGATAATTCTTTAACATTTTCTTTAATTTAGAAGTACTCTTAATAACATGTTAATATCAGAGTCTAGTTACGTTGAATTTTTAATTAAACAACAAAAATTAAAAAATCATCAAAAAAATTAATCGAAACTGTTGCTCTCCGAAACGGTAAATACAAAGTGAACTGTGAAGTGAAATTTAACCTTTGCAGATTTTTCGTTCTATACTTTTTTATTTTCTGTCTGTTTCCCGAGAAAATGAAAGAAACTGAAAATTGAAAGCGAAAACAAAAAATAAAAGATGATTCTCATTCCTTGGTTGCAAACAGCAGAGTAACAATATCTTCTCGCATTTACAGTGACAGTACCGAGCAACAACAACCAGAAGAAAAAAGAAATAAACAAACAAAAAAAACCTAACATTTCTGTTCTCCAGTTTTTGCAAGATCCTGATGTATATTTACAGAGAAATTAAAAAAAAAGACCTCGCTAATTTACCATATGCAAGTTCGCTTTCAGCGAATCCCTAACATTCTCAGAAATTTTTTCATCTGCTAATTTTTTTTCTCAATTTCAGTTTCAATTTCTCCTCAGGAAAACTCTTCGGAAGACGAATTGAGGAGTTCATTGATGTGGCGCGTGTCAACGCCAAGTTTTAACGCTTCAAGAACGCGCTCAAAAACGAAGACATGACACGGTAACCGAAGCACGCCTTGCTGTTCATAACCGTATTCCTGCGCCGATTGATTCAGAAGCTTCACGAAAACCGGATGATTCAACAGTTCCGCACACACAACAAATCGCTCCATCTCGTCGCCGACGTAGATCGGAACATGTCCCTCCGGTACGTCCTTTGAAGATCGGCGGATCTTCGCCGCCGCAGCTTGTCTGAACGATTCCGCTCTCCGGCATATATAACGACGGCGAATAGCGTCCGGTCGGAGTAGCGTGTACTGAGATGAGTCCGCTACACGTGATAACCGGCGAATCAACTGCTTCATAACGACGGTTACAGAGAGAGAGAGAGGAAGAGTGAGAGAATTTAAGAGAGAGAAAATGAGGAAGAGAAGTGATGTTTGTTGCGGTGGGTGAGAAGTGAGAAGAAAAGGAATGAAGGTAGAAGAGAAGAGGAGTGTGTGTGGATATATATATATGAGAAAAGGTGAGAGAGAAAGAAAAAGGAATTGAAATGAGTAAAATGGGATTCTATTAAGAGAGTGTACACAATGGAAAGGTGATGATGCGAGAAGTCAGGGAGGTACAGGTAAGCGTACTTGGCAGGTACAATTAGAGAGAGAAGAAAAAAAAACTGTAAAGACAGAGAAAATATTAAAATACTTTATAATATAAATAAATACGATATTAAATGGGTGGTGGGTGGGGTAAGATTTATTTATTGTATGTGGCTTTGAATTTATTGTTTGGTTTCTCTCTTTGGCGTTTTATAAACGTCTAGTAGTTTACCATAGGAAGGAAGGAAAGATGAGCCGTGGGATAGGGATGTGTAGTCACGCGGCACTAGGGTGAGGTTTTTTTTTTCCGGATAATTGTGGGTTACTCACATAATGTCTCAATGCTTTCCACATAAAATTAATATCTATTTGTGTTTATGATAAAAAATTTTTTGGCCAACACTGAATTTGTCAACTGCGAGAATCGAACCCAAAAATACCAACTCAATCTTACGTATTTTAGGGTAGATTAAACCACTAAGCCAATAGTATTAGTTAATAGGTGAGGGGTTTTGCTCTTTCATTTTTTATTCATTTTTTTTGTTCTTTCTATTTTCACTTCATTTATTTTTAGGATTCTTTTTACTTTATTATTTAATTTAATTTAATGCGATTTTGGCTTTGTTTGAAAGGACTAAAATGTTACTACCTTGGATACTCTTAGCTTTATTTTTGGATCAAAACAATGACTCAAAACAATAGTTGTTTTAAAATCTAAATGTATAATTAATCAAAAAAAATTGAATACGTTTTTTTATATTATTGAGCATTTTAAAGACCCAAAATTAGTCTTTATATATATATATATATATATATATATATATATATATAGCAACTGACAAATATTTAATGTTAGAATTGAGGGTATTTTGGTATTTAATTAATGGTATCGTAACTTTTGTGTGTAAATAATTAAAAATACCAAAGATAAATCTCATAGCAAGTGTTGGTAACTATTATCTTGGGAACTTTTCCATTTTTCAATTCACACCAAGTCCAAAAGGTCCAAAATAGTAGCGTTTAACATACAGTTTATAGAATATTACCTTATAGAAATAAAATAAAAGTGTTTGATAACCGCTAGTTTATAACATTTTTTATTAGCTTATACTATTTTCCACTAGTTTATAGTTTTATTTAGACGCTGCTAAAGTAGCATTTCAGTCATATTGTATAGCATTCAATTTTTTCTCTCGATTTTACTTCCTGTTACTTTAAATAAATTTTATTTATCATGCATTGCATGAATTGTCCCTCTTCTTTTTACTAAGTTATCTGCTATTGACTATCCACTATAAGCTAAGTTATTTGTTATCGGCTACTTTTTTTTCTTTCAAAAAGAGGCTAACTTATACTAACTTATAGCATTCTTGGAAATGTTATTTGAAATAGCATTTGAGTTTATTTATAGCATATCGCGTTTAATTATTTTGTTTCTAGTTTTTACCCATATTATCAAGATTAAATTCTTTGTTTACCATAGGAAGAATGGATTGGTGAATGGGGAGGGTGAGATTTTTGCTCAGTTTGGTATGACGATTACGATTACTCTAGCTTATATATAGCGAGTAAGCTTATACTATGTGTTTGGTACGACTAGCCAATAACATTTTTTGACTAGATTATAACATTTTTCCACACATTACTTGAAGTAACATTTGAACTTATAGCTTATAACATTTTTTGTTTATTTCGTTTTTGCTCTTATTATTCTAATTTAGTTCATCATTTATTTTCTCTTAAATGAAAATTTTCTCTCGTTTTTAAGCATTAATTATTAATATCCATTTATGTCATTTTAAAAATATATAAGAACACTTTAAATTCAACTAACTAGCTTATCTGCTATCCTCTTATCAGTTATTCGCTAACTTATTTGCTATTTGCTATTTTTTAGCATACTTCTTTAGCTCTTTCGTTGTTTATTTAGTTTTTGTTTTTTCCTTTTTACTCTTTTAGGATTCTTTTTACTTTATTTTTTAATATAACGAGATATTTAATGAGATTTTGTTTTTCTTTGAAAAAGTTAAACTTTTACTACTTTATAATAAATTATAATAAATAAGCTTGTAGCATATCCCTACTAGTATTTTTTTGGTAAACCAGGGTATCCTCCACGATGCCTGTGGAGACTAATCCCTCGAGGTACATACCGGCCAGGGATCGAACCCCTGACCAAATGCTTAAGGGGCCCAAGCAACATACCTACGTTAGTATAAGAAACAACTAATGTTTTGTGATTTATTACTGGCTTTATGAAACAGCTGACGTTAAACATAAACACAGTGACATTTTTGTAAATAAAATATAATATCTCGGTTAGCGCGTCATAAGAAACAAATACAACGCCAAATGTTAGTAAATGCTCGGCGTGGTTTACAAATTTAAAACGCTTATCTTACCTTACCTTACCTCACCCGTTGTTTTATAATACTTGACGTGGATTCTTTAAGCAAATTTAAAACATATAAACGTTGACATTTCCATGCCGGATATTTAATAATAACTGATGTTGATGCCTTTAGAAAACATAAAACGGCGACACTTGCACGTCGGTTTTATATATGTTTCCAACGGGCGTGGTATAGTCTTATCAGATATTATTGCAAGTCCGCCATTTGTTTAATCCATTTTCGCATTTTTTTCTGACGACACTCAAACCATAACACTCGTTCTCCTTGTTCCCCTCGTTCTCTCAGTCTCCATCACGCTCATCCTTCTTGCTGTCACGTTTCATCGTTTTCATCGTCGCTCCCCCTTGCCATCATGCCATTCTTGAGTGAGTTTGTTGTCTATAAAAGCACTTCGGCGGATATAGTCTCCCTCACATCCACCTATAGTTTATGAGGGAGACAACGAATGTTTCCTCGTTGTGATGCTATGTTAGTTTGATCGGTTCATCTTCTCTATACATACGGTTTTCTTGACCCAATTTAGTATTTAAAGTATAATCTATAAGAAGAAGAAGAAGTTTTAATTCTGTTCTCATTCTTAGTTTAATTCTGTTGTTGCATTCCGTATGCTACCTACTTCTCTTATGTCTCTTTAAGTTTATTTAGTCTCTGCTTCCGAAGCCATATATATATATTTCATTGTATGTGTTTTCTGTTATTAAAATACATCAGCGAAATACACTACAAAAAAGGGGATTAGCGAGGGACTGTAGCGAGGGATAAATGTTTCGTCGCTAATACACCAATTAGCGACGAATTTTGCGAGGGATAGTGGTTTTATCAAATGAAAAACTAATAGCGACTGAATTTTAGCTAATTAGCGACGGAAGAGGGTTCCACGCTACCGGTTGGGCGCCAATTTGAAAAGCCAGCACGAAACCCAAGGTGATTAGCGACAGAATTCTAGTCCCTCGCTAGCGGTTCTGACCGTTGCAGTGCACTTGGGAAACGTGAAGGGGATTAGCGACTGACCATCCCTCGCTAATTCTGTCGCAAACCCCACTTAAATCCCACTCAGAAACGTGTTCTCCTCTTTCTCCCTCACTCTTCTCTCTCACCCAAAACCGAACTCTCCTCTCTCATTTCCACCACCACCACCACACCACCACAACCACCACCACCAGAACCGTCACCCTTTCTCCCTCTCTCTCTCTCTCTCTCTCTCTCTCTCTCTCTCTCTCTCTCTCTCTCTCTCTCTCTCTCTCTCTCTTTCTCTATTTCTTTCTACGCGAACTGTCGCCATCTCTCTCCTCAACCACGCACAACCTCTCTCTCTCTTTCACCGGAGCTCTCCCTTTTCACCACCGGAGCTCTCCCTTTTGCAGGTTTTAATTTTTATTTTTTAAGATATTGTTTTGATTTTAATTTTCTGAGTTTTTTTGTTTGAAGCTATATGATTTGGGTAGGGTTTTAGAAGAACAAAATAGGTTTATGATCAAAATGTTAGAGTTCATGTTGTTAGAATAATTTTTGATTGATTGTGTTTGGGTAGGCTTTTAGAAGAAAAAAATAGGATTAGGATTTGTAGAAATTGCGTAGGATAGAAAGTTGAAGTTGTATATCGAAATTGAAGTTGTTTTGTTGAAATTGTAGTTGTTTATTGAAATTCAAGTTGTTTATTGAAAATTGAAGTTGAATAGTGGAGGTTTTTTTGAGGGGGTTATAAACCTCCCTAACCCGTGTGATTTGTAGGAGTTTTATTTTTGTGGAGATTTTTGATTGCCATATAGTTTATAGGACTTTTTTGTGGGGGTTACCACCTCCTATAATATTAGAGACAATATTTCTTTTGCAATTTGAGAATTTTTTTCCTTATCTCATTACCATGTTTTTATCACTAATGACTATACACACATCTTACATAACACTTCCTAAACTTAATCAAAAAACTGAAAATTTCATTAAAAATATAATTGTGATAACATAAATGTAATGTCAAATATCTAAAATATTTGATATCATCCAACTCAAAAACATAATAAAAAGAAACACATTGTAGCTCAAATATCTATTGTCAGACAGCTCAAAATGATGATAGCATCAATGAAATCATATACTAAAGGCTCCTAAAACTATTAAATGTTGCTAGCACCGAATGATCCACTTACATCCACTGGAGAATGAGGCTCACTTGCATGATCACTTGCCTGAAATAACAAAAGAAAAGTTGACTCATTTCAAATATCAAAAACAAAAGTAAATGTCTATAATTAGAGAGAGATAAAGAGTCTGACAGAGATGCAAAATTAACACACACACCCAATTAAGGGACATATCACACACATGGAGATGAAAGAGACAAATTCAGAAGTGATATATTACTCCTTAGTAAGTAAAATGCAGCAAAAGCTTGACATGTGTGTGGTAACTAAATAAAATAATATGGCAAATACACGTGTACCACATTCTGCCACATGTACCACATTCTGCCAATTTCATACTCACCACATTTTGTAGCTAAATCAAATACACGTGTCTCATGAAATTCCACAAAAAATGGCAGAATGTGGTAATAACTAATAAAGGCGTACCTAAACAATAATCAAATAATTAAACCAACAAAAAAACATAAACAATAGCTATTCCATAGAATCAAAACTGGGAGCAAACCAACCCAACTGATGTATGCCCAGATTCATTTGACAACCATCAATCCCAAATGTTACTTCCCCACTCCAAACAGAATAATAAATACATACAATAAATCACCTCAATTCAGTAGTAGTAACAATAGTAGTAGTAGTAACTTTGAAAACTTATGCCAAACTTCTAACCATAAATGAGTGAAACAGGAGATTCAAATTTTTGAACAATTAATTCAAACTTCATTGAAATTTGAAAACTTACATTTGATGAATCAAAGACACCAATAAATTCTTCAGGGATCTCTCTCTCTTTTCGTATCACGTAAGCTTTAATTGCACGTTCCAAGTTTGTGTACTTCTTTTGTCATATGTTAGGAGATGATGTGACAGCATTGGATGTAGAAAGATTCAAATTTGAATGTCGAAGTGTAGTATTTTTAAATGCAACAGTAGGAGGTACTCCCATACCCATACAACACGTTCTCCCAGAGTGTTCAGGCCCCAACACTATACCCAAGACGTCATTTGGAAAAACTTCAGCCTCATCAATATTACTTTGAGTCAAACCGACTTCAATTTGTTCCTACCATCATATAAGATTTTCAAATTAAAAAATCATGATTAAAATAAAAAATGCAACCTAAAGACGACATTGTTTAAGTGAAACTTACCACTATAACTTTTGCTGCATTGCTAACAACTGATCCGTCCTTCTTTTTATGGGTTTCAATATACATTTTTGCTCGACTCGGTAGTTGTCCAGTTTCCAAAAACTAAAATAGATAAAAAATGTCAAAATAGATATAATTAAATATACTAGATCATAAATTGTATTAGTTTAATTAATATAACTACCATCTCATGTCTTTTTCTCGAGAGAGGTTTAGAACCGCCAGTATGAGGAATATCTTGCAGGCTCCGTATTCCTTTATTTCTTTGACAAACCTCCTACAAAAAAACAAATATAATTATGTATTTTAGTTAAATAACTTACTACACCAAAAATAAATAGATCAAAGTAAACCAAATCCTACCTGTGTTTTTGGTGTTAAACGATAGGTAACAAAATAAGCCCATTGAGTTTCATATATGCCGATTGGCACGTTACTTATGATTTCATCTCTAGTTTTGGTTGAATCAAAGAAATGGTCCCATAAGGATTGCCTATTTGCAGCCCACTTCTTTGCAAGGCTAAGTTTGCAATATCTTTTTGCAACGACTTCAGTAGCCCTAAAACAAAATCGAGGCTGCCAAAAAATGCTAAGTCAACATTCATGTTGTCAAAGCGAGTATTCAAATAATAAACAAATTAACAAAGCAACAGGTCAGAAAATTAACACATAATCTAAGAACAAGGGACCAAGGGAATGCAAGTAAAATGTTAATTTTAATGGAACTAGTTGAGTTGAGACTAGGTATTCCAAATTCAAAATGAAATGGATGTACAGTGGTGTGAGTAAAATAACAGACTTAGAAAAATGGAATTGGTGTTTTAAACTATATATAACGAAGAATTTGTAAAAAATTAAGATCAACTCAACTAAGAAATTCCATTAAGAAAGCACATGTATGCAACTCAATTTGTAACTAACTTGTATTTACTTCTAGCCTTAAAACAGAATTAATGTTTCACCTGTAACTTATTCTAACAGTATCATAAATAAGTGTCAACAGTTATATAGGAACAACTAGAATTATGAGAGGAAGCAAAATTATTACCGCAATGCTATCTTGAAAGCAATCATTAAAATATTTAATCGGAACACCTCGTGGTCCATTCCACCGGTCAAAGTTAATTGGAAATATCTTGCAATCAATTGCTAGTGTACCCAAATATCCTGCAAGCAAGCCTTGTGCCTCACCAATTGCAGCACCTTGATCATCAAAGTGCACAATTATGTGTTTCCCTCTAGGTAAGAATTCAACTTGCTTAACCTTGAGTTTAATCTTCTTAATAACATCTTCGGGTTCTTAAACAAAAAAGAATTCGTTTAATCAAAAAGATAAAATGTATAAGAACTTTGACAAATGAAATAAAGTATAACGCATATACCTATTTGTTCAACAGACCAACTACTTGCACACTCGCGTCCAATACATGGCCTGCGGGTTTGAGATTCTTGTGGTGAACTGTGACCTGTATTTTCAGCTGAGGTAAATGATGTTTGATAGGAAGACTGAGAAGAATGTCCATCACTCTGATTTGAAGAATTAGTTGGAGCTTGATTTGTAGTTGGATGGTATCCTGCACTTTGAGTGTGGGGTAAACAATGGCTTGAAGCTTGAGTTGGATAATGTGTTGGGGCTTGAGTTGGAGGATGTGTTTGAGGACCATAATTAGTTGGGGCTTGATTTAGAGTTGGAGGGTACCTTGCCGCTTGAGTTGGAGGATGTGCTTGAGGTGAATAATTAGTTGGGGCTTGATTTGGAGTTGGAGGGTACCTTGCCGCTTGAGTTGGAGGATGTGTTTGAGGTGAATAATATTTAGTTGGGGTTTGATTTGGAGTTGGAGGGTACCTTGCACTCTGAGTGTGAGTTGGAGGATGTATTTGAGAAGACTCAATTGGAGCTTGAGTTGGAGTAGGAGGGTGTGTTGCACAATGAGTCTTAGGTGCTACTTTAATGGATTTTGGAAACGTCTATTCTTTGCCATCACTGCATATTCACGAAAAAGGAGAAACATAAAAGGTTAGATTCAAATCAAATGTCATATTGTTAAAAATTTTAACATGCATAGAAAGCGTAATGTATCTATTACCTTATTTACAGCACAATATTAACTATATTATTTTACTCAGACATGTGTGAGTCTGTTGCCAAGTCAGCAGGCATATTTGACTCAATTACATCATAAATAAAGTGGTTTGTAGCCAATTGCACATACTCATCATCAATATTACAAAATTGTTCAAGTTGTTGCTCTTGGTACAGTTCATTTTCATACACTTCATCTTCTATTTCTTCTCCCATTTCATACAAATCTCTTGGTTTTAAATGCACTGCAACACTCCATCCTTTATTAACCACGTCATCTACATAATACACTAGTTGTGCTTGAGATGCCTCAATGTAAGGATCATGTTCTTCACGATCACCATTATGAATCAATCTTTCAAAATTTACACAATTAAAATTCCAACTATCCTTTTTATACCCTCTATCTCTTGTAGTTTCCGCCCACTTGCATTTAAAAAGAACATTGAATTGCATATAGAAGTTAATCTCAATAATATCTTCCAACTTCCCATAATAAGGTATCTCTGCTTGTCTTGAGTTCCTATCAACACTACTCGAAACACAAGATGTGTTGGATGTTAAAAAAACTCCACTATTTTGTGTTCTCAGCCCCTCTAATCGAGCCAAAGTTCGAAATTTGAACCCATTAATGTTGTAACCACTAAATCTCTTTGCATTGTCCAAAGGACCACGTGCTAGAAATTTTAGATCAGCAGTCACGTTATTCATTGTTTATAGATTCCTACTATGAGGGAGACGACAGGGCTCTGCATCAAAATTACAAGTTGGACAAGCCAAACCTATATGAGTGTTCCAACCAGACAAATTTCCTAAGCCAGGAAAGTCACTAATTTTCCACATAAGAGCCGCCCGCATTCTAAAGTTTTCATTCATTGATGCATCAAAAGTAACCACGCCATCATTCCATAGCTCCTTTAACTCATTTATAAGGGGTTGTAAGTAAACATCTATATCATTTCTAGGCATCTTCTTTCCTGGAATGATCATCGATAAGATGAAGGAAGTATGCTTCATGCACATCCAAGGAGGAAAATTATACGGAATCAAAAACACTGGCCAAATGCTATAGGCAGAACTCATGGTTCCAAAAGGGTTAAACCCATCACTAGCAATGCCTAAGCGAACATTTCGAGGATTTAAAGCAAATTCAGGATGAATCAAATCAAATGACATCCATGCCTCACCATCCCTCGGATGCCTCAGCAACCCATCCTTATTACTCTCTGTAGATGCCCATCTCATGCTCAGCGGTATTACAACACATGAACAATCTTTGCAATCTTGCTTTTAATGGAAAGTAACGCAGAATTTTTACAGGTTGTTTTTTCTTCTTCTTAGGGTTCCATCGAGACATTCCACAATGCTTACATGCTTGCAAGTCTTTGTCTTCATCTCCCAAATATAACATGCAATCTTGTGGACATGCATCTAATGGTATAATTAAGACCTAGTTTGTTGATGATTTTCTTTGCCTCATAAAAAGAAGGGGGAAACTTTGCTTGTTGAAACACATCTCTCGACAAATCTAGTATCATAGTCATTGCATTGTCACTCAATCCACACAAAACCTTTATATGATATAATTTGATTACAAATTTTAGTTTTGTATACTTGCTCCCTTCGTGCAACATTTGATTTCCATCTTTGATAAACTCATCAAAATCACTATAATCCTCCCTTGGCCCTTCGATTAATGCCTCATTTGCGCCCAGTGACAGACCCAGGACCCCGGGGTCAGGGTTGTCAAATTTTTTAAAGTCAAGGTCAAATGAGTGCAAAACTTGGTCTACTAGTACAATTTTAAATTTTCAGGGGGTTCAAAAACAAAATTTCAGGAGTTTTGGGTTATTTATATAGGGTGATAAGTGCAAATTTTTTTTTCAGGGGGTTCAACTGAACCCCCTCACCTCAACTTGGGTCCGCCACTGTTTGCGCCTACTGCTTGTGCTTCATCTCTATTAGTGTCTTGTTGCCTATGGTGCCCAAATGCATCATTGACCATTGTGTCTAGCGGGTTCTCATAATGAAATGTCCCTTGCACATGATCTTCATTTCTAGTAGATTGCAGTACTTGTTTCTCACCATGGTGAGTCCATATGATATATTTTTTAGGGAATGGTTTTGATTCTAAGTGTGATTGGACTATATCTCTGGTTTTGAAAATGCAACTGAATGTAACAAAATCATCTTTTGGTTAAATAATTTTCACTGCATACCAACTTCTTTACTCCAATAATTAAATAAGCAGAAGATCATACTAAAGTATACATTGATCCTGAAGTGAATTTTGAAAGTTGAAAAATGCAGTAACATTAACCACAACATATACACTATCCTACTGGAGTGATAGTTTATTGGATGTCCAAATTAATATCTTTTCTAACTACATTGTGAAACTAAACTTTACTTCCATTGTAACAGGTGCTTGTAATTGGTCCATCTTTGTATGTAGTAGAACTAGGGAAGTCTAATGGAGATGCTTCTATATATAGACAAGTAAGTATATATACCCTTCTCTCTCTCTCACTCTTTCTCTCTCCCTTTTTTAGAAAATCAGAAGCTTTTTTATTTTTCTTATGATGTAGTTATGCAAGAGGTTATCAAATGACTTGGGTACACCTTAGTGATCTCAGAAGTGATAAGTGTGTGAAGAAAAGAATTTTGAAGCCAGATAATGTATATTTTGCATTTTTGTTTTCTGGCGACTTGGGTTAGTTTTGTTAGATGCATATTGAATATATCAATTGTATATACCATTTTAATTGATGAAAATGTATATAGGTGAATTCAGTAGCTATAAGTTCCTTCATGAACTTATAAGTTCCTCCAACTATCCAGTATCCATTAATAATACTTCCCAGTTAAACCACAATATAATCCACAAGTATGCAGACTGAAATTAGTAGGAGCAATTTTCTGATATAGTAGTATCCATTAACTTCAATATAACTAGTATCCATTACCTTCAATTTAAATAAAAACCAGTTTAAAAGAACTACAAAGATCATGAAAGATTATGTTATAAGATTAGAAAAATAAGAAAATATGTCATGACAGATTATGAGATTAGAAACATGATGGCGACGACGATAAAAGACGACAACAACGTTAAAAGACGGCAACAATAAGAGACAGCAACGACAATTAGAGACGGCAACAAAAATAAGAGACGGCGACAAAAATGAGCAACAGAGACAACAATAAGCCATACGACAACGAAACAAGGCATATTTATACAAACAAATAATCAAACATCACAAAATCACAAAATCAATTAACTAAAATCTCATAATCACAGAATAACAAAATCAATGTGCAAAATCTCACTAATGTTGTATTTATATCACAAAATCAAAGCAAAAAAGGAAGCCAAGACATTTACCTCAAAATAGCAAATGATTAAAAGAGTAGCAGAGGCGCACGCAAGGAGTCGAAGACGTCACGCCGAGCAGCAGTGTACGTGACTGATTCATAGTGGGTTTCTCTCAGAGAGAGTTGAAGACGTCGCTGGTTTCACTAAACTGAAGAAAGAAACTCGATTTCAGAAATTTCACGCAAACAGTGGGTTTCACGAAACTGAGAAAAGAGAGGGGTTAGGGTTTCGCGAGATTGAGGGAACCCAATTTTATCTTGAGAAATCTGAAGCAAGGTGGGGAAAGAATGAATCGAATAGGGAGATATCGAAGAGGGAACTCAATTTTTTTGAGAGTATACGGCGCGATAGTGAATAGTGAGAAGAGGGAAAGATTGAAGAAAGGTAGCGAGAAGAGGGAAAGATTTTGGTAAAAGGGGTTTTTTTTTTACCAAGGTAAAAGGGTTTTTTGTTAATGGGTATAGGGATCATATATTTCTGTATTGACTTTAAGGAAGCCCCCACTGTCATATTAGCCAGTCTTTTCTCCATGATTCTACCATCCCTTACCTGTTTATAACTCACAAATCTAAATTTATACCATGTTTATGGCGGATAAACACATCAACACCACTGTTGTATGAACTAAATGCTTTCAATAAGTCTAAAGCTATCACGCTAGAAGGAATGTTTGAGACAAAAAAAGTAGCAAAACGAATCACCTCAAAAAATATCTCGTTGGTCCAACTGCAACTCCTTGTCTTCCCCCTCTATCGCAATTGGCGAATGCTTCCTATCCTTTCTCTTTTTCCCTAAGGGTATGTTTGGGAGGGGGTTTTGGGAGGAGATGGGAGGGAAAGACTTAAAAAGGATTAGTCTATATTTTAATATGTTTTTGAGATTTTTAAAAAGTAAAAGAATAGTATGATAGATAATAATTTAACAATTTTAATCACACTTCATTTATGCTTATCGACATTTTATAGTTTACTTAGTTTAGAATTGAAAAATAAGCCCTCTCCTCCCTTCTCCTCCCAAAACCCCCTCCCAAATATACCCTAAGATCCTTTCTTACTTCCTCACTTGTGACCACAAATGGTCTTCTCTAGTCACTCTTTCTTGCGTTGTGCAACATGCGAAATCTAGGCACTAGCGCAAAATTGACTTTAGAAAGCACCATTTAGCATCGGTTGTTTGAACAGACGATGCTAAATGTAGACGTGGTGTCAATTTTGCAATTAAATGGCAGTTTTCAATTTTCGCGCCTACATTTAGCTTCGGTTGTTTAAACAACTGATGTTAAAAGTGCTTGCGTCAGACATTTAACATCGGTTGTTTATACAACCGATGTTAAATGTGTATGGCTAACACATTTAGCATCGGTTGTTATAAACAACCGATGCTAAAGGTCCCTTTTTATTTCTAAAGTCACACGTTCTCCTATACCTCTCTGAACTCTAACTCTCTGAACCCTCGTTCTCTCGTCACTCTTTTTCTCTCACTCTCTGAACAAATCCACGCCGTCAACACTCGTCGCCTTCCTCGCCATCGTCGTTGCCATCGCCATCGCCGTTCTAAGCTCTCGTCTCTCATCTCTGAACTCTGAACTCTCGTTCTCGTTCTCAGCTCTCAACTCTCAACTCTCGTTCTCAGCTCTTCTTTCTACATTTACGGTAAGCTCTCTTCTTGCTTTCTCTGCCCTCGCTTCAAATTAAAACAAAATTCTTAACCGGTTTGCTATATTGAACCGATTTACCCTAACATTGAGCGCTTCAGAATTAAACCCCAAAATCACTAAACCCCCAAATCGCGTGCACGTGAAATCCTTTTTTTTCTCTCCCTTGTTTTACAATATTTTTGCAGTTATTAGTTCTCTTCTTCCTGAAGCTGAAAACTCTGTTGTGGCAGAATCACATTCCACTGAAAGCTCCATGGAGGAATGCCAAAGGGAACCTTAACGACGGTGAACGCTCCACGGAACGCTCTTATCCACTCCTTCATTTCGTCTTCGTCACATTCTTCTCGCCGCTGCTCAATATCTTGCTCTGGTATATCTCGCTCAAATCCTCTCTTTATATTTCTATTTTCTTCTTAACATCATTTTCCCCTTTCATGCCATGGCTTTACTGTGCGTTTTAGCTTGTCAACTGATGAAGAAATTAGGATTAGTGAGTTTGCTTTTGTAGAAATTAAGGTTAGTGAGTAAGCTGTTGTAGAAATTAGGGCTAATGATTTGCTTGCTTGAAACAGTATTCTGATCAAGCTATATTGGGTCTTACTTTGAGAAGAAGAATAAAGGGAGAAAAAGGGAGAACTTTTTGGATGTTGTAGTAGAATTGAAGAAATTTGAGCTATCTAGTATGGTAGGGCCTGCTACATGAACATGACTGTAACAGTATATATGTAGCTTTTCATGATTTTCTGATCTATATGCTATTCCCAGTGCTGATACCTCAATTTTCAACTACCACCGGCTATAGGTAGCACATGTTGAATCATAGTATGTTTTCTGGTATCATTGGTTTGTCTTCTCTTGTAATTATTTTATGAATCGTTCAGAGTTGATACGGTATTACGTACAAAGGTTGAACTTTGAGGCCTTACTTGTGTCTTCTCATTTTCATCAATATGATAAAACACTAAGGTAGGAAGCATCACTTGCTTCTAAGCATGGTCTTCAAGTTTCATTTCAATCTCTACTTATCTTTTCTCTCTTGCATTCTTGGCTCTTGATATATTTTGTAGGTACTGTAATCAGAGAAGATATGGGTTTCACCTTAGATAAGGCTAACACAGATATGCTGGGTTCTGCTACCAAGGTTGTCAAAACAAAGAATTTTACCTTAATAGTCACTGATGGAAGTACTCAAGCAGCTGTTGAGAAAAAAGTTCAGCAACTCAAGAGGCTTGTTGAGGTGCAGAAATAACTTAACCATTTAAAAATTATCACATTTCACACTTCATCAATGTCTAGTAAATTAGAAGTAACATTACACATGATGTTACATATTTTGCAGAATAGTGAAGAAAATTTCCAAAAGAATATATTGAATGAAAGGATAGCAAGATTATCAGGGGGAATTGCCATTCTTCAGGTAATATGAATTTGATTCATTTTCATTTTACCCTAACATTCACCCTTCCACCCACCGTCCTCCAAGGATTGTGCCACAGTCACATATTTGCAGTTTATGTTTAAGGTTTTTCATTGATTGAATTTGAACTAACTGCTTTTGCAACCCTGTAAATTGTTATCCAAGCATTACGACAATTGAGGCAGATTTCTCAAGAAGTTTCTCAGTCAAGTGTCACAGGTTGGGGAAGAAGGTCAACAGCTCTACGTGCGCTTAGTCGGCGATTGAGCAAGTTTGTGCTTTTATCCTTCATAATAACATTATTCTGGCATAATTGGCTAGTTATGCTGTGGTATTCTTACTTAAATACTATTTGATGCAGGAGCTTCACAAGAAGGGTGATATCATCAATGCCATCACTCTCTAACATAGACCAGCCATCATCAATGCCATCAATACCATTTTATTTTAGGTTCCATCATTTTGCAGCCTTAGCTTACCATTTTGTTGTGCTATTTAGGGCACCTCTTTATGTGAAGCATTTGCTCAGATAGCGCTGGCTTAGTATTGATCACTTATTCCCTATGAAGCCCCGATACTTCAAAAATGGAGACGTACCCGTGTCGGATATGTATCCGATACCGATACGCACCCGATACTTCTCGATACGTACCCAAAGAGTATCTAATAATTTTTTAATTCTTTTAAAAAAATATTTGACTCGATACTTTTCAAATACATCTTTGATACTTCTTACCAACTAAGGATACTTCTCAGATACTTTTTCGATACCTCTTACCAACTAAACACATGATTGTCACTCATATATGATACACTTTAATACCTCAATAACTAAAAGACAAAATTATATGTTTTTTTTCGTATATGTCACAAGTATTTATTTCTACAATGTGATGAATATATATTGACTAATGATATGCTTATGTTTTATTGACCAATTACGTACTAATATGAATATCTTAGTCAATAAAAAGTCATCTATTTCTGCCACTGACTATTCGTATTATACGATTTCGGATGGTCTCAGTTACTTGTCCACCATTACTTTTATGACTAGTCACTCATACATAGGTGTGTCGGTTGTCCTCTTCCTTTCATCCATATATTTTGTGTGATTTTTTTTATCTATTAGTTTTTTTTTTCATATCTACAAAATGTAATATTTCAGTTTTTCATATTTGTTTTTTTTCTATTTGTGTTTCAATTCTATTTTATTTTTTCTGTTATGTTTTTATATATTTAAATTTTAATTTAATTTTTTATTAAAGTATCCCAGCCGTGTCGTATCTTGATTTTCAAAATTTTCCCGTATCCCCGTATCCGTATCGTGTCGTATCTCGTATCGTATCCGGTATCCAGACTTCATAGCTTATTCCCCTTGTTATTCACTTTAATAAATTATTTATGCACTTTCTTGATAGTGCGTCCCTATTTTCATTAGTTTTATGACTAATAGTTGACAATGGTGCTCCTATTTTCATTAATTTTGGTATATGGTAACCTTACAGTTTTTTAAAATTAGGATAGTAGCTATATGGTAACCAATGTTTTTAAAACCGGACCGGAGATCGAACCGGCGAGACCTCCGGTTCATGGTTCAATCGGTTCAACCGGTTCAACCATGGTTGAACCGGATAAGTAATTTATTAAATAAAAAATAAAAAATATTAAATTTTGGAGAAAAAAGTAAATTTAAAATAAAAATTTGCATTTCGGGCGGTTCAACCCGGTTCGGTTCCCGGTTCTTTCCTGGTTCAAAGCGGTTTTTTGGCGGTTCTATCCGATTCTTCCCCGGTTCTGGGCGGTTCTTTGGCCTGTGGTTCAAATGGTGTTGAACCAACCGGCCAGGGGTCCGGTTCCCGGTTCAACCACTACAAAAAAACTAGTCATTAGCGAGGGACAGTTCCCTCGCAAAATGACCTGATTCCCTCACTAATGGTCATTTGCGAGGGACTGGTTCCCTCGCTAATTCCCTCCTCGCAAATGGGATTATGGAGGGAAATTGGATCCCTCGCTAATTAGCGAGGGACTATGCCGTCGCTAGTTCCCTCGCTAATGACTGCAGCTTTTCAGGTGATGGGACTCAGTTGCAGGGGTTGGTAAATGCGCAGGAATTAGCGACGGCTTTTGCCCTCGCTAATTCCCTCGCTAATTCCCTCGCTAATGATTGCAGTTTTCAAAAAAAAATGACACGTGTCCAGTGCTGAATGGCTTGTTTTTTTTATATATATTAATTAATGAATATTATATTATATTATTAATTTTGTGGTGATGTGTGGTGGTGGGGGTGGTGGCGTGGTGGTGGTGTGGTGGTGGTGGTGGCGTGGTGGTGGTGTGGTGGTGGTGGTGGCGTGGTGGTGGTGGTGGCGTGGTGGTGGTGATGGGTGGTTTAGAGTAGAGAGAAGAAGAAGAGTAAGGGAGAGAGAGAGAGAGAGAGAGAGAGAGAGAGAGAGAGAGAGAGAGAGAGAGAGAGAGAGAGAGAGAGAGAGAGAGAGAGAGAGAGAGAGAGAGAGAAAGAGAGAAGAGAGAGAGAGAGAGAGAGAGAGAGAGAGAGAGAGAAAGAGAGAAAAGAGAGAGAGAGAGAGAGAGAGAGAGAGAGAGAGAGAGAGAGAGAGAGAGAGAGAGAGAGAGAAGAGTGAGAGTGGTGGTGGTGGGGTGGTGGGTTGGTGGTGGTGAAGAGTAAGAGAGAGTGAGTGAGAGTGGTAGGAGGTATGTGGTGGTGGTGGTGTTGGAAGAGTGAAGAGAGAAGAAGAGTGTGAGAGGAGGTGGTGATGATGGTGGTGGTGGTGGTGTTGGAAGAGTGAAGAGAGAAGAAGGGTGTGAGAGGAAGTGGAAGGGGGAAGAGGAAGGGAAGAGGAATGGTGAAGAGTGAGTGAGTGAGTGAGAAAGAAGAGTGAGGGTGTAAACGGATATAAAGGAAAAAGGAAAAAAATTTGCGAGGGAATTAGCGAGGGAACTGTCTCATCATCTGAAAAGTTAACGTTAGCGAGGGAATTAGCGAGGGAACTGTCCCTCGCTAATTTCTGCACCTTTACCAACCCCTGCGTTGAGTCCCATCATCTGAAAAAGTAAAATTTAGCGAGGGAATTAGCGATGGCAGTCATTAGCGAGGGACAGTTCCCTCGCTAATTCCCTCGCTAATGACAAAAAAATTGACAGCTCTATGCCCTCGCTAATTCCCTCGCTAATGACTGTTTTTGCGAGGGACAACAAGTCCATCGCTAATGTCCGTCGCTAATCAGTGTTTTTTTTGTAGTGAACCGGTTGAACCGGCCGGTCCGGTCCGACCTTGAATTGAATCTTCATAAGATCACTTGGGTCACAGATGATACGCAAATATGTGGAGTATTGTTAAAAAATTCAAATTGGTTTAAAGTCCTTGTGTGTTCAAATAATGTGGTAAACTAATTTAAGTCATACATGGCATTAATTTTCTATTCTATAAAATGGTTTGTTGATAATACCATATAGGAAATTGAATAAATTTATTTTAGATAAATTTTGCAGTCATATTAATTCTCATTGCTTTTGTTGACTGCATGTATTACTCCATGATTGCTAAAACAAAATGCAGGGAATATTGTATTGTTGGATCTTCTTGCACTGTAAGCAGGTACTCCCACTTCAAGTCCATCCACATGCTTAATTTTCCACTGTGCTATGCACATGAAGTCAGGCACAATGATGCCATTTTTCAATGGAATATGATGGATATGTAAAACTTGGGGAATTTTTCTCCTGGGGGCTGCGTAAGTAATTAGAAAGCACGATGCAAATATCAACTATCAAGATATGTATATTTCTTATATTAGTTATTTCCACTAATACAAAATTGGGTGTTTTATATTACTTTTCAGGGTGCTACAGAATGACAACATAATTGGACCTATCCCTCTTAAGAGCTAGGAAAACTTTCCAAGCTTCAAAGTCTTGATCTCTTTGATAACTTCTTCAATTGGGAGATTCCCCACTCTTTGGTTTATTTGAGAAACCTCTAGTACCTTTAAGCATCTATGAGCCATGATTGAAGCTTAAAAGATGTCATATCAAGATATTAACAGTAACTTGGTTTGCATAATATCTGTTGTTACCTGGTCTTTGATAATTTAAAATCTACTTTAGGGCTTTCCGAGGTTTTGTTGGTAATTTTAGTTACTGTTGTTGTTATAATTTCCTTGGTGAATATAATTATTTGACAACATGTTTTGTTTGTGACTTGTACTAATTAATTTGTTTGTTTAATTTTAGGGATGTGATAGTTCAATTTCGATAGACAATGGTCCAGAATCAGAGAAACGAGCATTTGCACATCAAGGGGTTAGAGAGTTTGAAGTGATAGAAAAAGCCACGGCACTTTTGGAACCTCTTGCCACTTCATTGTTTTTTTTGACAATTACTTCATTATTGTTAGCCTTTTTAATGGATGGCAGACCTTTTTAGTAACATTTGTAGAATTTTGTGTAAGAAATTTGTAGAACTTATAAGATTAATGACTTGATTGTATGACATTAAATTTCAATAGAATTTGAAGTATTTTTATTAATTTATTATGAGTTGCTCTCTCGAAATAATTTTGCATATCAGAATTTTATAAATTGGTCAATTGATATCTATTAATAGTGCCAATTAATTTTTTTTTTAAAAAAGACATTTAGCATCAGTTGTTTAAAATATTCGATGCTAAAAGCCATTTCCAGGACATTTAGCATCAGTTGTTTGCAACAACCGATGCTAAATGTCATTTTTCAGGGTGAAACAGGTGAAGAAGAGGAGGTTGCAAATGTTGTTTGTCCTATGGCAAATGACACCCCTGAGGCTACATGGGACAATCTTGACACTGATAGTGAAACAGATGAAGAAGAGAAGACTGCCAATGTTGTTTGTCTTATGGTAAACGACACCCCTAAAAACAGTGATGAAATGGACATTTAGCATCGATTATTTAAAAAACCGACGCTAAAGGTGGCTTTTAGCATCGGTTAAATAACCAATGCTAAATGTCCCACTTTTAGAATCGGGGGATTTAACATCGTCGAATAACTGATCCTAAATGTCCAAAACAACTAATATTAAATGTCTTTTCTGCATTAGTGAGGGTTCCAAGGGAACTCATATGTCTCTCCTTTATTATTGTATTTTATTTTATTTTATTAGTCTTACTTTCTTATTTAATTTTAAATCATGGTCAATGACAATTACTATTTTTATGCAATAGTTTTTACATCTCTAGCCCCTCATGGCCTTGGGTCTTGACCCATTCCTTTTTATAACCTTTGCTAATTGACGAGCACAACCTATCTTTTTAGCTTTTAATTATTTTTTGAAATTACATTTCAATTTAGATATTTCCAAAATGCATATATTCAAATTTAAAAATAGATTGCTACCGATGTCATCTCTAGATTTAACCTTATGGTCATTGCAAGAAAATTTATGGTCTTGAGTTGTGACAATTGACATGTTAAATGTTTTGTATTGATATTACATTCAAAAATTTATTTGTCGATCCTTTTTTAATGTTAAATGTTAAATCCTTTGTGACAATTGACATGTTAAAAATTGATATCTATTATTGGTTAATGTTAAATAATTGTGATATTGTTATCATTATAATAGTTGTATAAACTAGTTGCCACAATTGAAAAGGTGTTGCTTAAAAATATAAGACGGTAGTTTCTTAACTGCGGTTTAAACTTATAAGCCACACTTATTTAGGTTTTGTCGATGAAAACCGTGGCTGGAAACTATCTCAAGAAATCGTTGCCTCTTCTCATAACTCCAGCCATGGTTTTGATATTTCGTTGCCTATTGTGAAAAAATCGTGGCCTAAAGGAATAGGCAACGGTCATCTACTCCACGCCTCAAAAACCATGGCCTAAAGTTCAAGTCACAGTTTCCTCACTTCTGGCCGTGGTTTTCTGTCGTTGACGAAACTACTTTTTGTTGTAGTGCTAGCTAGGTTTATCGGTTTGCTAACTACGAACGCCATGTTATTTCAAAAACATTTTCAAACATTAAAAATTACCAACACACTAGCATTTTAATTGTTAGAAGAAATACATATCCTTTGATATCTACATTGCACTTGAAGATTCATAGGAGCATAAAATCACTCTTGTCAAGCACAAAAACAAACAATTATTAGGTCTTTTTTTTATTTTAACTTGGTTTCTTTTTATAATAAAAGGGTACAATAAATATGTTTTTAAAAGTTAACTATTTTTCACACTTATCTAAAATATAACATTTATTGAAAGGATGTTGAATGCTAGAACATTCTCTACGCATAATCAAATATCGATAAAAGAAATTAACTATGATATCAAGGACTAACTAAGTGACTCTAACATAAATGAATTTTACATCATGTTGCTCGTTAAAATCTTCTTGTTCTAATATACAGTTTTTGATGTCTTAACATCCATGAGAAAAAGTTGGAAAACATCAATAAAAGGGACATAAATTTTTCCGCAAATTGTACATTTGGGATCAATAGCAAATACGGAAGTTACTTTTCATGTTCTTTTATGTAGGATAATGGACACCCTCCAAGTTGCACACGTTTGTGCGGTATGACTTCGTGCTAGGTAAGGATTTTTGGCTTCTTTCGAAATTTAGGGTTTTGCTTGCCTTTTTTCTATTAATCACTTTTGAGTGTGATTACGACTAAAGTCTCTTTTGTTAAAAGCCTTACTTCAATATTATCTGCCTTTTATTCTAGCATGGAAAATTTTATGTTTTAGAAACATTAATTCATCACGAGTGCATTTGATATGGCCAACAAATTTATCACTATTTAAGAAGTTTTAATTCATTATCACATCTTTTTGGTCTTAGGGTCTTTGACCCCGCTCCGGTGTCCAGAAGAAAGGGTCCTGAATAATCCAGAGTTTGGCTGGGAAGTAAGTAAAGTCTGGCTCCAATTTGTTCCATCGCCGGGGATCAAACCCGGGTACTAGCCGAGTCAGCCCCTTTAGATGGAGTGCATTAACCACTTGCACAACCAAGCTTGGAGTTAATTTATTATCACATCTATAAAAACATTACCAAGTCCAAGTCTTTATAATATTAATAAAATAATTATTTTTACTTTTCAAAAAAATAAATAAATTATACAATATTAAAAAACTTAACGTGTTTCTTATGCAAAATTGAATGTCTTTTTGAAAAAACATTTTAAGAAAGAAGCCTAAATTGAGTAAAGAAATATTTCTATGGACATTTCTGGATATTTAATAAAGAATGCTGATGTGAAAAAAAAAATTATTAATAAAGAATCTTGAGTACGTATGTTTAAATAAATAAAAATTAATTACACATGACTATAGTATTTTTTGGTGACAAAAATTTTAGCGTGAGGGGATGGTGCCCCAGTCTAAGGATGAAAAGACTTTCGAGCTCTTTGAGCACTTACGAGGGTAATTACACATTACTATAGTATGAACGAGGCAGTACACTTTATTTCTATTCAACAATTTTAAGAAAAACTGTAAACATGTATGTTGTAATTTCCAATCCACAATCTTTCAACAATTTTTTTTTACCAATTTACTGTTGGGGAAAAACGGCACAAGGGGTGAGGGAAAGGAGCGAGAGCGCTAGAGAGAAGAGAAAGTTAGGGCAAGACAATGATACAGTAAAACTGAATTATGTAAAATCGTTCTTCACAAGAATATGTAACTGTATATGCTACTACGTATATATATATATATATATATATATATATATATATATATATATATATATATATATATATATATATAGATAAGCCAGGCCCATGATTTCGACCAGGTCCACACTTTCGACTAGGCCCATTATAGGCTTACTTACTACACCTATCTATATTTACAAGCAATTGAATTACAAAGCATATCTCAATATTCCCTCTTAATTCACATTGCTAAGTGACATCATTCCAAGCATAGTTCTCAGTTCTTCGAATCTTCCCTTTTGCAATGGCTTGGTCATTGCATCAGCTACTTGAAGTTCCGAACAGCAATACTCCAGATTCAGCTTCTCATTGTTGACTTGATCACGCAGGAAGTGATATCTGGTCTATATGTGCTACGACCTACCATGTGCGACAGGGTTCTTAGCGAGATCTATCGCAGACTTGTTGTCGATCAACAACTTCATTGCTTCGACCCTGTGCAGCCCAGTTTCGACCAATAACATGCTCAGCCATGATGCTTGACATGCTGCAAAGGAAGCAGCTACATACTCTGCTTCACAAGAGGATAACGCAACTATACTTTGCTTCTTCGAGCACCAAGAGATGGGTGTCGTTCCATGCATGAAGACATACCCACTTGTGCTCTTTCGATCACTCTTGTCTCCACTCCAGTCGGAGTCTGTGTAACCAAACACTTCAGCGCTATTCTTCGACTCAGACTTGCTAGGGAAGAGAATACCATAACTTTGTGTTCCCTTTATATACCTTAGCACTCTTTTTGCAGCTACTAGATGGGAGCTTTTCGGCTTCTCCATGAATTTGCTGATCATTCCGACACTAAACATAATGTCAGGTCGAGTGTTGCACAGGTACCTCAGGGATCCCACAATCTGTTTGTAGAGGGTGGCATCTACTTCAATCCTTTCATCATCTTTCGACAGCTTGTTGCTTGTGTCAGTTGGTGTCGAAACCTCCTTACAGTTAATATCAGCTGCATACTTCGACTGATGCAGAAATATTCCCTTCTTCGACTCTGTAAATTCCATTCCTAAGAAATATGATAAGTGTCCTAGATCACTCATTTCGAACTCAGACATCATCACTTTCTTAAAGGCTTCGACTTCGACCTCATTGCTGCCAGTTACTAGTAGATCATCTACATACAGGAACAGTAGCAATTGAGTCGAACTTCCATTCTTCTTAACATATACACCATGTTCATTGGTTCATCTAATGAATTTCTGAGCTAAGAGAAAACAATCAATTCTCTTGTTCCATGCCCTTGGTGCTTGCTTGAGTCCATATAAGGCCTTCTCAAGCTTGAATACCTTGTCTTCTTGTCCCTTCGACTCAAAACCAGGTGGTTGGCAAACATAAACTTCCTCCTCCAGAGGTCCATTGAGAAATGCTGACTTTACATCAAGTTGATGTAGGGGCCAGCCTCTGTGACTTGCCAATGCCACTACCAAACTTATTGTTTCGATTCTGGCTACAGGGGCAAAGACTTCATTGAAATCCAAGCCAGGTTTCTGCAGGAAACCTTTGGCTACTAACCTGGCCTTATACTTGGCCACTTCTCCATTAGGTTTGACTTTGGTCTTGTAGACCCATTTCACACCTATTGCCTTCTTCTGCTTTGGAAGTTCGACTAGCTTCCAAGTACCATTTTTCTCTATTGACTTCAACTCGTCAATCATGGCTTCCTTCCACTGTTTGTGATTCAAGGCTTGCTCCAGGTTCACTGGTTCTGCTTCAGCCATCAGTGCGAAGTGTGTCAGGTCTCCCTCTGCTGTAATAGCAGAATCTGGGAACGTGTCGAATCCTTCTAGCCATACTGATCTCTGCCTTTCCCCCTGTGACCTTTTGATAGGTTCGACAGCAATGGGTTCTTCAGTTTCAGTGGCTTCATTCTGATCATCTAGATCCTGAACTTCGTCGAAGTCCGTCACTGTAGGTTTTTCATAGCCTTCTTCCCAGTTCCAATGCTTCAACTCATCTACTATGACATCCCTGCTTCTCACCACTTTCTTCGACACAGGATCATACAGTTTGTATGCTCCTGTCGAATGGTAGTCAACAAGGATCATTTGTTGTGCTCTATCATCTAGCTTGCTTCTTTGTTGCTCAGGGACATGTCTGTAACATAATGAGCCAATTATTCTGAGATGCTTGACACTTGGCTTTCTTCCTAGCCAAGCTTCTTCAGGTGTCCTCCCAATCAATCTCTTTGTGGGGCACTTATTCAGAATATACACTGCTGTGGCTACAAGTTCTCCCCATTGACTGTGAGTAAGCTTCTTTTTTTTCATCATGCTTCTCACCATGTCGAGGATAGTTCTGTTTTTCCTCTCAGCAGTTCCATTATGCTGAGGTGTGTAAGGTGAAGTGACTTCATGTACAATTCCTTCATTTTCACAGAATTTTTCAAATTCATGTGAGTTGTACTAACCACCTCCATCAGTTCTAAGGGTTTTGATTGCACATTCACTTTGCTTCTCAATCATTACCTTGAAGTTTCTGAACACTCCCAGTACTTCACTCTTCCTTTTAATCAAGTACACCCATGTCATTCTAGTGTATTCGTCAATGAAGGTGACAAAGTACTTGTTCCCTCCTAATGAACTTACCTAAAATGGACCAGAAACATCAAAAAATATCACCTCCAACTTCTTCTCTGCTCTGCTTGGCACTTCTGACTTGAAGGAGTTTCTTGGTTGTTTCGACTTGCAGAAACACTCACATACTTCGATAGGTACCTTTACTGCAGGCAACCCACGAACCATCTTCTTTTCATGTAGTTGACTCAAGCTCTTGAAGTTTAGGTGGCCAAATCTTCTGTGCCATTTCCAGTGCTCCTCTTCGACAGTAGTTTTGAGGTATTTCTCTTCGACTACTTGCAACTTGATCTTGAAGGTTCTGTTACTCTGCATCGACACCTTCAGGATCATCTTCTTGTTTGAATCAAACAAGCTGAGACAGTTATCATCCATCTCGACAGAGAATTTCTTCTCAATCATCTGCCCAATACTTAGCAGATTGCTCTTCATCATTGGTACATAAAATACCTCTTGAATATAGCACCAGTTACCATCTTTCGACAGGAACTTTATGGTACCAATTCCTTCTGCAGTGACTCTGCTGTTGTCTGCAAATCTAATTCTTTTGCTTATCTGCTTTAATTCGACAAACCATTCCTTGTGCACTACAAGAAATTTGACATATACCAACAGACGTCTATAGTGACGGTAAATAAAACCGTAGGTATAAGTTTCCTATACCTACAAACAATTAAATAACCGTGGGTATAGGTTTCCTATACCAGCTGATATCAAAACTCATTGGTATATGCATTAGCTACGGACTAATTATTACCGTGGGTATAGGTTTAGAACTATTTTAGTTTCTCACATCCAACAACATTCTCGCTAAATGCTAAATAATTCCCTCTCACTTTTGGTGAAAATAAATAAATTGCCTCTCACGTTCTCAAACAAAAAAAAAAACAAAAGGCGTGAAGAGAAACCGAAAACGCAGAGATGGGAGAAATCGAAAGCGCAGAGAAGAAGGAAGCTGCCATCGCCACCGCCCTGAGCCACCACAACAAGAAGGAAGCACAGAGAAGAAGGAAGCTGCCATCGCTTGCTCCATTTTCGAAAAGGTAGCTTTTCGCTTCTAACGGTAACAATGTTCAGATTTCGAGCTACAAGTGAAGAAGTAGAGCCTCCATGAGAAATGGTGAGAGAGAAATGGAACTCTGCAAATCGTGAATGGAACTATGCAAATCATTAGAGATATGGAACCCTAAAATCTCAATCGCTCACTCTGGCTTGGTGAGATTTTTCTGTTCATCGTCCTTTCGATTTCTTCATTGCTTCTGATTTAATCATTTCTTTATCGCTTCTTCTGATTTCTTCATCCTTTCTTATGAGTTCTTCATCATATCTGTAGTTGATTAGGTTTCACCTGTTCTGCAATACACCAGGTAACAAGTCTCCCTTCAATTTGTGAATGTTGGATAAACCCTAAGTATTTTTCCGTTGAATTTATCAAGACTCCCTTCTGTTTCATCCACTCTTCATCGTATCTGATTCTTTGCTTCTAGTTTTGCTTTGTGTATATTAGATTTCATCCACTCATCATCGTTATGTGTTGTTGCCTTTATAAAGTCATTAAGAAATTAACTGATTTGTTATATTTATAGCAAAACCAGAGCTATAAGTTTTTATTTGGCAATGTTGTCTTCAGAAAGAAGGTATATATGGACCTGAGAAGTGAAGATATATTCACCATTGTTCACGAATCATCACTTAGGAAACTTAATTTTGCAGTGATTGATGTGTCCTGTTAGTTTGTCATTCCAGTGTTAGGAGCTTCGTGGTTTAGCTCTTATTGCGATGTAAAGTTTTTAAACTCTAGCCATATTCGTGTGTGTGTTTATTATATGCTATGTTAAATTATGTGTTGTAATTTTAAGGATAGAAAATTCTGAGAATGATGAGGATGAATTCAAGGTTTAAAGGGAATTTTTCATCTCATTAGGCAATGGAAAACTTTCATATGGAGCAGTTTTCTGCACAAGACAGTTCCTAATATTAGATTTAGTTTCAAGAAGGGAAAAAGTTGATTTATTCACAAGTTGGATCTGGTGAGGAAACTACTTTGGATCTGAAGAAAGAAAAAGTGTTTGTCAGGTAAGCTTAAGCTTGGTAGTTGGTAGTGTTATTTGAAACTCCCTTTTCTGTTTTAATTTGCTGTTAGTGTTGCTATATGACCAACAAAGTTGATTTGCTTTGTGCACATTATTAATTCTGAGCAATATATTTTATTTTGCTCACTCAGCATCCGGAAAGCTTTATCTTTTGTGCTTTATTTTGTCCCACTTTTCTCTTCTTGATCATATGAAATTACCATTGAATTAATTCCTTTCTAGGAGTAGAGGGACAACTAGCCTTGAACTCCTCTCTTAAATGTATGCTTACTTACTACACAGCTTATAAGAAAATTCTGCTACTACAAGTCTAATTATCTTCTTGTTATTTGTGTAGGTTGCATTCTGCTGGAAAAGCTTACCATTTTTATGATGGGTATGTGTATCAATTACCTGCTTTTCATGCCTTTTATTTGTCTACTCTATATCCTAGCTATGAACGCATAACCTTGCAATTGATTTCCAGGCCTTGGGTTGAATATAAAGGTGTAATCGAACAAAATGAAAATGCGGAACTTTCGCACTCTCTTTGCGCGTGAGTCTTATTTCTTGATTATATTCTTCCCTAGTCCTCCTTAAGTTGCTATTTTGGCTTCTAACCTTCGCACCACAAATTTGAGCCTCCTAGATTGCCCTCCATAATTTGTTGGGGAGCAAAACTTTGTCTGTTTTTGATTGATCTTGGTTGGCAGATGTTGTTCAGGTATGCCATAGTTCCTGTCCTGTATTACTCCTTATTTTTTCATGTTTCTGTCATGTGTTTTGAATACCATTTACTTAAAGGGGTTATATATGACATCATGTTGATCGGTTTGTGTAAGCATAATGTTAGTTAATAAAAACTACCATTTAGAGGGAGAGAGATAAGCATAATGTTGATCGGTTTGTATACGCAAAACTTTTGTTTTCTCTTTTTCTATTAAAAGAATTAAGTGATCAATTTCTGTTTTTATTAGAAATGTTAATTGGTGTTTGCTTGATTGGGTTTTGTAATTAACATGTTATTGTTTGGTATCTTCTTGTGTTTGTAATATGCAGTCAAAAATATTCAGTATGCTAGAAAACAAAAGATATTTGAGGCATTCTTCATCAACAATTGGGAAAAATAGTATCTATCTCCTTTGACTACAAACCAAAACACAGTGTGTTATGACAAGAGTTAATAGTAATATTTGTTTTTTTGACAATAAATTAATATTTGATTTGTTGTTAGTAAAAAAATCCCTAATTTTAATTTGATTATGAACATGGCACTGTAATTACCAGGGATTTGCTTAGGCTCAAAATCTAAGGGGCTCAGTTGTTGAAGCAAAGTCTGATAGTGTTGTTTAGGTTTGGTTTTGGTTCTCATTTTGTTGCTTGGTTCAGTCAATGTCACTGTCTTCTATAGTGTTTGTCTATATCCAAAATAGTTTGATATCGGTCTCTTTTTCCAATTGTTGCAAAGAGTTTTCACTTTCGAGAGTTCATAACTTTGTCTTATTGGTATGTATGGGGTTTTCATTTTTCATTTCATGCGTCATTGTGTGAAGCCTTTATAAGAAGTTCTCTTGACTGAATTTCAACTATTTGTCTTTTCTTACTATTCATTTTTGCTCTATTGGTTGTTTGACAATTTTACTTTTCTTTTACTTAGATCACAGACATACGAGATCCTTGATATTCATCCCTTTCTTGGTTTAATTTTCTTATCACGCAAATCAGCCATGATTGATTTCTTTGTTTAGCTCTAAACAAGCTTTATAACGATTTAATATTTTACTTATTCCCATGATTGATTTCTTTGTGTAGCAAAACTCTTTTCAGCTTGAAGTAGCTTAGACATAAGACTCGGCTTCGGAATGAAATGAGGTTGTGAAGAAACAAGAAATTGGGATTCAGGAACAACAGAGAGCTGATCGAGAAAGATAAGAAGAACTTCGAGTTTCCTTGGTTGAGAGGGAAGTTGAACGAGAAATGGGGTGGTTGTTAGCACATGAGGAACTAAAGAAGCTGGGTGGGGGGCTTGGAGGCATGCACGAAACACTTCAGGAAGGGTAAAGAAGCTTCTCGATGAAAATGGTCTTCTGATATATAGAACCCAATTATGGTTAATTTGGCTGATTAAGGAATTCATGTTGTTTGTGTTTATGTATTAATTTGTCTTTTAATAGATATGGTGGATTTGGCTGATTATAGAACCTAATGGTATGCAGGAAGCTTGTCTTTTAATAGATTTGATGTTAATTTACAATATGTTGGCATGCTTGTAAGACTTGAGATTAATTTTTAATATGATTTGAGTTTTATTTTCTTTTATTGTTTCATAAATATATTTATTTATTTCATATTTAGCTTCTAACTAATTATATAAGCGTTAATGACAAGAGGAGTCACTAAAATGGTGGGTATGGCAAATTAGAAGGCTTCACGAAAACCTATACCAACAGAAGTTCAGCCGTGGGTATAGAGAAATTAAGAGTGTTGTTAAAACCTATACCAACAGAAAGGTAACCGTGGGTATAGCTATGAGGTTTTATCCAACAGTAAGAAAAACCGTCACTATAGGCTATAGCGACAGCAAAAATTCGTGGACATAGGCCGAAATTGACCACGGTGACACGCGTGCGTTGGTATAGGTTTTACGGCCTATACCTACGCTTTTTGACCCTTTACCCACAGATTTTTGCTGTCACTATAGGTCAAGTTTCTTGTAGTGGTGGCAGCACATGTGGTTCGAACATCCTATGTCGAGATACCATTCGACAGACTTCTGTTCAGTCGAATTTGTATCTGCCTTTAACAACAGTAATTCTGGGTCAGTAGCTGTCATGAGGGATAATTCTTCATCATCATTGCTGGCTATGTTGGAGGCATCACCAGTGTTACCACTGCCCTGCCACACACACGTAGCACAAGTATTTTGAGCATCACAAGTGTTTCCACATTCACTAGTGTTCCCACTGTTTTGCTCGCTACTTTCAGCAATTTCTTCATTGAGATGAATGTCTTCTTCAATCTCATCTTCGACTGCCATTAGCATTAACCCTTCTGAGTCAGAATCAGAATCAGTGTCTCCATCACTTGCAAATTTGGCTTCAGCATCTTTATCTCTAGGAACCTTCTTGTTCTTGCGCTTGTTCCTATAATGCCAAAATTGCTGACAGTTATAACACTGCACTTTCGACAGATCTTGCTTCTTCTTGTCGAAAGATCATTGTTCTTTCTTCTTGCTGCTTGATCCCTTTTCTTTACCCTTCTCTTTCTTGTTGTTTGCTTTCCAGTTTTTCTTAGAGGAGTATGATAACAAGGCTTGTTCAGTTTCTTTCTCTGAACTTCTCTGCCTTATTCTCAATTCATGAGCCTCTAAGGAACCTTGAAGTTCATCTAACTTCAATTCATCTAGGTTCTTGGATTCTTCAATAGCAGTAACAACATAGTCGAATTCCTGGGTTAAGGATCTAAGCACCTTTTCGACTTTACTTGTTTCCGACACAGTTTTACCATTGCCTTTCATTTGATTAGTTAAAGCTACTAACCTCGTAATGAATTCTCCAATTGATTCTCCATCTTTCATCTTCAAGGCCTCGTACTGTTTTCTGAGCGACTGTAGGCGTATCTTCTTCAGTCTATCTGCTCCTCCATACGAGTTCTTGAGGACATCCCACGCTGCCTTTGCTGAATCGCAATCAATGATCAGGTTTAGGATGTTGGAATCAACACTTTGATGAATCAAGAACAGCCATTTTCCATCTTTCTTTCTCAGCGAATGGTGGTTGTTCCTCACCGCTTCTGTGGCGTTTGCTGCCAATGGTGGAACACCATCATTCACGACATCAAGAACATCTTGATACCGAAACAGGACCTTCATCTGCGCGCACCACCGTTCGTAATCCTTTCCATCAAATATGGGGAGGTTCCCCGGAATACCTCCACCAGAGTTATCACGCGTTGCCATGAGTCTTGAAGGATCTTGAAGGATCTTTAAAGCTCTTGATACCAGTTTGTTGGGGAAAAACGGCGCAAGGGGTGAGGGAAAGGAGCGAGAGCGCTAGAGAGAAGAGAAAGTTTGGGCAAGACAATGATACAGTAAAACTGAATTATGTAAAATCGTTCTTCACAAGAATATGTAACTGTACATGCTACTACGTATATATATAGATAAGCCAGGCCCATAATTTCGACCAGGCCCACACTTTTGACTAGGCCCATAATAGGCATACTTACTACACCTATCTATATTTATAAGCAATTGAATTACAAAGCATATCTCAATATTTACGACTTACTTTTATTTCTTCAACAACTTGCTAAAAGCACTTGGATTGATGATTTAAACATCAACATCCATAGATAAAAAATCATCCAACGATCACCCTAGCTTGCTCAATTCCCTATCCTTAATGTGTTGCTCTCTATAAAATCATTCAATAACTTCTAACATCACTACTTTTTATTTTGTATCATCTTCCCCACACACTATACTACAATTATGTATTCTCTTCCTTTCCAACTAAATAGGTGAAATCATTCTACCTTCTAACACTACTAATTTTATTTTGTATCATCTTGCCCACACTAGCTGCACTACAATTGGCATGAAGTATATGAAACTTGATCTTCAGTTCCCCAATGAAAAGGATGGAACATTTCTTGATTAAAGGAATGTACTATGAAAGGAATGTACTAAGTATGTCAGTATTGTGCTTAGATGTAATTAAATATTATTTCAAGCATATATAATTAATATTAATCACCAAATTAATAAAAGTTATTAACATCAATATTTTTAAATAAGTAACATTTACAAAAATAATTTTTTTTGTTACTATGTCAATGGTGCGTAGTATCCACTGGATTTGCCGATGACTAATCTACGCTGGCAAAGCTGGCTGGCCACGAGTACCTTGCTTTGTCGGCCTACGTGGTTCTCTCTTCCCAACAGAGTTTTTGCATCAACCAAGATTTGAACTCGAGACCTTGAGGTGGGATCCAAACCCATTTACCGCTCGGACTAACCCATGTTGGTTACACAAATAATATTTGATAATACATACTTAAATATCAATTTCAACTATTTAAAATATTCAGGATAAAATTTAGAATTGAAATTTTTTATTATTTAAAAATTTGCAAAATAGCAAAAAATTTATTATTATTATATCAATTTTATTCATTGGTTTCTAAATACCTATCACAACGACTATTTTCAATAAGATAAGGCAACAATATTGGTTGCCACGAATTACTTATAGCATCGATAAAATTATCAAAATAGCAATGACTATTGTTGTTGTTAAAATTTAGTAATAGCAGCGACATTAAATTTTGTTGGAAGACATTTTGCAACGGGACTTAGGCTCTGTTTGGCGTGTCCCATCCGCTTGCAGATAGTGGATGAGACTAGCGTATTTGACTAGCGGGTCACGAGTATAGGTGTTTGGTAAGCACTAGCGTTTAGCGTTTTTTGAGTAGCTATAATTGAACTCAGTCCATAACTGAAGTTATTTGGCAAAAACCTTTGCGTGGGTGGGTTAAATGCAACTCATATGGGGCCTATGTTAATCCTGTTTGCTCCACGGCTTATGGTGGTCTTTCAGTGGGGCAATCATGGGTTGCTTCTGGACTATGTGGGCATTACTACGTATACCTCTTTTAAAGCGGAGGTCCTGGCTGCTATGAAATCGATTGAAATTGATGTTAAGAGAGGGTGGTGCAAGCTTAGGATAAAGTGTGACTCTACTCTTATTGTGACAGGTTTTAAGTCAGTTGGTTTGGTTCTCTGGAGGCTTAGAAATAGATGGGGCAATTGCATATCTATAACTAATAGAATGACTTTCATTGTTTCTCACATATATCGAGAGGAAAACTCTTGTGCAGATATGTTAGCTAATTATGGCTTTATTAGCCATGGTATGTTAGCTAATTATAGCTTTGATAGCCATGGTTTCAACTGGTGGGATTTAGTCCCTAGTTTTGCTTTAGAGGGTTTTAACTGCAATAGGCTAGGTCTTCCATTTTATCGCTTTCGATGAATATTCTTATTTCCGCCAAGGGTTTTGGTCTAGTCTCCCATTTGTTTTCCTCTATACTCATTCTTTTCTATCTCTTTTTAATGAAAACAGGGGGAGAGTACACTTTTTCCTTTTAGATGATTTTTTCCTAAGGAGGATTTATATCAAAATGTTTTAACGTTGCCCAAAAAAAAGTTTGTTTAGTAGAAATTTTGTTTTAGTTTATATACTTTAAAAATACCCTACTTACACATTTTATTTCCCTCTTCTTCGCACTTAATGCCATGCTCTCTTAACAAAAAAAATTCAATGTACCATTCGTAAAATTTTTGTTTTTCTTTCCTTTAGAATCGATTTCCCTATGTGTGTCTCTTAATCGATGGCCCAATATCTTTTAATGACTCACTCTCTTCATGATCTACACTACAAAGAAATAGGGAATCAGCGGCACTTGGTTCGCGGCAGTTACCCCCAACCGCCGCCGCTTAACTTACTTTCTGCGGCGGTTGTTTATAACCGCCTCCAAGAAGGAACACCGGCGGCGGTTCCTATAGGTGTCACGGAGGTTCTGATTTTTCTAGAAAACAAAAATCAACGTGCGAGAGCTTCGCTCATTCTGCGCGAATTTTCCCTCAATCCCAAATACAGAAACCGCTTCCTCTTCCTCTCTTAGGGTTCTGAATCGACGCTGAAATCCTCTTTCTCTCTGTTCCCCTCGACGCTGAAATCCTCTTCCTCTCTGTACAACTACGATTTCTTCGGGCAGGTACAGCTACAATTTTTCCCCTGCTCTCTGTTCCTCTCGACGCTGAAATTCTCTTCCTCTCTGTTCTTCATCTTCGATTTTTTTTTTCAGGTACAGCTACGATTTCTTCAGGTACAATCTCTAAGAGGTACAATCACTAATAGGTAAAGTTGCGATTTCTTCAGGTACAGCTACGATATAAAATGCGTCGAGGGAGAGGAAGCAAGTTATGTCTTAGCAGAAATTCATGAGGGAATCTGCGGTCAACATCTTGGAGCTCGTTCTTTAGCTGGGAAGGCTCTCTGCGCCGGATATTACTGGCCGACCATGGCAGTAGATGCTAGTGCCTATGTAAAAAAATGCAAAAAAATGTCAAATTCACACCAATATCCACATAGCTCCTACAACCGATCTAACAAGCCTGTCCTCCACATGGCCGTTTGCATGGTGGGGGATAGACCTTCTAGGGCCATTCTCGATAGCTCCAGGCCAGATCAAGTACTTAATCATCGCAGTCGATTATTTCAGCAAATGGATAGAAGCAGAACCCTTGGCTATCATCACTGCAAGAAACTGCATCAAGTTTCTTAAAAAAAGCATCATGAGCAGGTTCGGGATCCCCGAGGTAGCGGTAAAAGACAATGGAACTCAATTTACTGACACGGGTTTCGGAAAGCTGATGTCCGACCTAAAAATCAAGCACCGCTTCACTTCAGTGGAACACCCCCAAACCAACGGGCAAGTAGAAGCGGCGAACAAAGTAATACTAAACGGCCTAAGGCGACGTCTGGACGAAGCCAAAGGGAACTGGGTAGAAGAGCTACCTTATGTCCTCTGGGGATATAGGACCACCCCTCAAAGCTCCACAGGAGAGACGCCGTTCCGGCTCTCTTACGGCAGCGAGGCGGTCATTCCCGTCGAGATTGGCGAACTCAGCTGGAGAACGGCAAACCCGGAGTCTCGAAACGATAATAGCCAAGCCTTAAGAGAGGATATCGATCTCATTGATGAAATCCGGGGTCGAGCCTCACTCCGAGAAGCAATCGTCAAGCAAGGTGTAACAACCAGGTACAATGTTAAAGTCGTTCCCAGAGATTTCGAGCTGGGCGATCTGGTACTCCGAAAGGCTGATGTTGGTCTAAAAAACGCTTCCCAAGGAAAGCTCGCACCAAATTGGAAAGGACCTTACCGTGTTACATCTAAGACCGGTAAGGGAGCTTTTAAATTGGAGACCCTCCAAGGAAAATAGATTGAAAGAACTTGGAAGGCAACAAAACTGAAGAGTTATTACATTTAAAAACCCCCAACTCGAAGGGCGGAATTTGTATCAATCTCTCTAAAAGGACACCATATAAGGGTGCACCGATCTTTGTGAATAAAGTTACTCATTTAAATGAAAAATGGTAACCTTACCGACGTTCCACACATTCTTGATTTCATCAAACAGAAATGTAGGAACCAAATTTCCTTCTTCGGAAGAGACTGGGACCGATCTTTAGATCTCCCCAAGCGACCAAGCATGGTCGCAACTCTTTGTGACCAGTTAAATCCGAGTCGAGTCTTGGTAAACTATCTCAAAGGGATATAGGTTTTCAACGATCGAAACGTCCTTAGAACGACCATTGGCCACAGTTGCCAATACCCCTACAGGGCGAGTTAAATCTGAGTCGAGTCCGGGTAAACTGCCCTATAGGACCTTACCGACGTTCCACACATTCCTGATTTCATCAAACAGAAATGTAGGAACCAAATTTCCTTCTTCGGAAGAGACTGGGACCGATCTTCAGATCTCCCCAAGCGACTAAGCATGGTCGCAACTCTTTGTGACCAGTTAAATCCGAGCCGAGTCTTGGTATACTATCTCAAAGGGATATAGGTCTTCAAGGATCGAAACGTCCTTAGAACGACCATTGGCCACAGTTGCCAATACCCCTACAGGGCGAGTTAAATCTGGGCCGAGTCCTGGTAAACTGCCCTGTAGGACGACGTGCGAAACAATCTCTAGAAACAACATACATGACTTGCAAAATTAAAATAGCATTCATAAAGCTCGTGACGAGATCGAAAATCAATATCGATTAAAACATGTTCGATTACAAACGTCTCGGATATGGCCGAGCCCTCAAAATTTCGAATTACATGACGAAGTTCTGAGTCTATGCAAAACTTGATTGGATAAGTATACACCCAGAACTTCTGCAAAAGATAAAAAAAAATGCTGAAAATCACTAAACATCTGAGATCGGAAAGATGACGGTCTTCTTATCCGTCTGTGAGTCGACCTTGACAATGCAGTTTCCATCGACCTCATGATCAGCATGAATGATCGCCCGGTCTAGTGGAAGCGAAGGATGGAGTAAAAGAACCTACAGAAGAGCACCTTCAAAGCCTTCCTTATGCATCTCAATTGCCACTTCAGCAGCCTCCTTTGCATCTTTCTTGCTTTGTTGAAGGGCAGCTTGACTCTTATCTAGTTGCGCTTGAAGTTCGGCAATCCGGGCTTCGGGATCGGTGCTAGTTTCCACCCACCCTTTCGAGGCCTTCTTCAAGTCATCCTCCAGCTCAGCAATACGATCTTCCAAACTCCCCACCTGTCTTTTTGCCTCAGCTTCGGTCTCCTCTAGAGCTTTCACCTGATCTTCAAGCTCCTTCACACGAGCTTCAGCAGTCTCGGCACGACGCAGGGCAGATTCCTTCAACGCCGCAAGAACCTCTTGGCCTTCCTTCAAAGTTCGAGGCTCGGACTTAACACGAGTCAGCTCGTTGGTCCTCAAAGACATATCCTCCAAAAGTTTGACACGTTTGACCTTCTCGGCCACCAACAAATCTACAGACATAACAAGGAAGATATCAAAACTAAGAGGAAAATCATAAACGAATCAACAAAATCGTCGGAATTAACAAGGAGCCTACCTTTAGCTCGCTTCTCATACTTTTGCTTCTCGATCTTATGAACGTCGGCAATATTCACAAAGATCTGGGCCGATGCTGCAATGGGATCCTCCCGCCATTGATCGAAGTTTTGCTCTAAGAACTTCTCGTCCAAAGGAACGGCCTTAAAATTGTGCTTGGATCTCTTCGAAGCTTTGGCCTTCTTTGCCGATCTCAACTCATCCTCGGAACCAGCCCGTCCCCGTTTTACAGAAGTCCCGATTTCGGCACCCTTCCCAACAGGAGGTGAAGAATCAGGCAAAATCTCGATCCCTTTTTCTTGATCTGCCTCGTCACTGACCAGGTCTTCCTGGGTAACAATGGTGATTGGTTCAGCAGGTATGGCAGCCTCGACAACGGGCTGTGGTGGCGGAGATGTTTGTGACGGAACCCCTTCTTCTTCAGCATCGACCGATTGCATCGCCAACTTCTTCAGAAAAGCGAGCCTCTTTGGTGCCATCGTATCTGAAAAACAAGAAAAAACGAGTTATATCACTTGCAGAAAATTCAAATACACAAAAGTCCGCTCCAGAAAGACGATATACCTAAAACCCTTTGCACTTGCACCCGCTTCCATGGGGATACCTCGATATTTATGCTTTGAATACGTAACCCTTTGGGAAATCAAAATCAAAATCTTTTTAGTGAGGAGATCTTCAGCACTCAATCGATCCTCGCCGACGGAGTAGGAATGTGTAGACTGGTTAAAATGACCGTGACTCCAACCGATAGGGAACTTGGTGGACTCCAAAGTCCGACCATCAGCTCCGAACTTGCCTACACAGTCGACGGCCTTGCCATTTACTGGTTCGACCCAGTAAAAGAATTGCTTCCAACTTCCCCTCAGTGAGTCTGCATAAGCTCTGAAAATTTTCGCGCCTCGTCTCGAGTGAAAACTGACATGCTCGCGACCGGACTTAACCTCCCCACTACTCCCATTAAGATTAAACAAATGGAAGAAAAGTTGAGGCGACACCGGTCTCTCCAGATGAATACACATCAGCTTGAAGGCTCGGAGGAAAGCCCACGCATTTGGATGTAGCTGGGAGGGTGCTACGTCCAACTCCACCAGAACGGTCTGTTGAAGAAAGGTAAAGGGAGGCCGGATGTTCATACTGTAACGCCAAAATAATTTAATTAATTATTTGATTAAATTATTTAGGTATTACATTGATATAATTTTATTAAATTATTAATATAGTGATTTATTTAAATGAAGGGAGTAGTATCCGGTAATTACGGAGCGGTAAGATTGGCCCAAGAGCCCAAGCCCATTGACTTAGGCTCCTAGGCGCTAGGGAGTGATGCAATTCGCATCATTTGAAAAAGAAAGAAAGAAAACGGCGTGAAGAGAGAAGAGAGAAGAGAGAAGAGAGAAGAGAGAGGGCGATTCGTGCAAAGGGAGAAAAGAAGGAGAGAATCTCGGTTGCTGTGGTTTCTTGGTGTTCCCGTGGAGAGATCATCATCTTCGGAAAATCTAAGGTAAGGGTGGGTCTTACTTTATAATAGGGCATATGATGGGATGTATGTGGGGTTAGGATCTATGTCACTCTTGGTTGTGATTTTCGAGTGAATTGATGTTATTTGTTATGTAAGAACGTATTGATGATGATTTGATGCATGTCATGTGTTTTGTTGAAAGGTATTTGACCTGTTAGTTGTATAAGGTGATTGGAGTGCACGTTAGGTGCTTGATAAAATGTGTATTTGATGATGTTAGGACGAATATGTGGTGTTTGAAATTATTGTTGATGGTTGAACACATGAAAATCTAGAAAAATTGGATTTAGGAGGAGCCTAGTGTCATACCCCAATTTTGTCCGGCTTAGGTCAAAACCCTAATTTTCCAAAAAAATAAATAAATTGAAGATCGAAGAGCCTTATGCACTACATTTCGGATCCTAGAAGGCATTCCAAGGTTCTTGAAATCGTTTTTAGGGCTGGAACGCACTTTTCGGACAAATTAGGGTTTTAGAGCCAAAAAGGGTATTTTGGTCAATTATAACGGTTTTTTTTCTCTCACTTTCAAAAAGGCTCAAAAATATGTATAATTAAAAATAGAAATCTGAAATCAAAATAAAAAAATGAATAACAAAATAATATTGGATGCTTATGGTATTTTTAGAATTAGGGCTAATTCCTTTTAGGTGCTTTTTGCTTTTATCCATTTTTGGCCAAAGTAAGCACCAATTTCACAAGCAAACAACCTCCCTCACTCCACCCTCATGCCCTTCACTTCAGCCCCATCAAGTGCACATCACAAAAAAGCCTTTCATCATGACAAGCACACCTTTGAATCCAATAACATTCAATACACAACATATTTTTACCTTCTTTCTCTCTACACCACTAAATACACACTAATTTCTTTATTTCCCTCTCACAACCTTAAACCCATTAGATCTTTGGCCTCCCAAGGATTTGAATAAGAACAACTCACTCCTCTCCTCCCCAAAAAGGACACAAATTCGTAGCCCCTCTCCTCTCCCTCACTTCCTCTTGTTTTTCTTTCATCTCAAAGGAACCCTCCCATTTCTCCTACACCAAAAAACCCTAGCACACCAAAAACCTCCCCTTTTCTCTCCCAAAACCGTGGCCTCCCTACTCCCTTCCTTCATCCATTTTTGATTTCCTCTTCACCCAAACACCACCATCTCATTTCATTCTCATCCCTCTTTCATATATCTTCTCCATTTTCCATTCAAGATCAAACATCATCATCAAGGAAGGTTTTCATCAAGCTTTTTGGGTTGGAGTTGAAGTTCCTTGGAGGTTCTTGTTGATTTGGTTTCTATTTTATTCATCTCATTGCATCTTCTAGCTTGGATTTGAGGTAAAAACTTTCAAACTCTTGCATCATCTTCAACCTTTTTTGCATAAAAACCCATTTTCCTCTTCACTTTGCATTTCACATATCATCATCATTTTGTTTAAAATTTAGCTTGTTGTTGTTGGTGAGAGGAGCCTTAAACACTATTGACAAGCACTTAGGGAGGCTTGGGTGTTTAAGGTGCCTCTCACTCTTGAATAAATTGAGTCATGTTGTTTTGTGTTGATTTTTTGCATTTGTTGTGAAATAAAATTGTTGTTTCATGTGTTGTTTGATTCGCATATCCTATTAAAGTTAGCTTTAATTTGATTTTGTTGTTTCTCTTTGCTTGATAGGGCTTAATCATGTTGTAGATATTTGATTTTAGTGTTTCCATGTTTAGGTACTTTGTTTAGGTTTGCAAATTTCTTTTCTCACATAGATTTCGCACAAAGTAAAGAGTTTGAGAATAAATGTTGATTTGAGGTTTTAGTGTTTAAATTATGTGATTAATTGTTCCTAAATCTTGTTAGTATCTTTTGCTTGCTTGATTTTGGGAGTTTGATGAATAAATTTATGGTTTGACTATGTATTGGTTTCGCAAGTCATGAAGAATAAATAGAGTTTTTATATGTTTGCTTATTGGCTCAAGTTGATGATAGGCAATATGATTCTCACTTGTGCCTAGTGCACCTTGCCTAAAGTGATGAGGATTGTTCTATATGATTCAACCCTTTTAGTTTATATGATTGGCAAGGTGATTCACACTTGTGCACTTGTGCACTTAATCTTAAGTGTGAGGATTGACCAAAGTGATTCAACATTCTTTGATACTTTGGTTGCTAAATAATTTGCTTGCTTATGCTTGCCTATGATCATGATTGAGGCAACTCTTTTCCTTAAGCTAACAATTTCATTGTCCACTCTCATATAAGAATATCATCAACACTTAGGTAGGTCAATTCCATACATTGCATCTTCCACTAGATGTGCATTTAGATCCCCTTGCGTTTTGTCGAAATATTTGAGTATGGTTCTCGCCTAGCATCTTCCACTAGATGTGCATTTAGGTCCAATCTTGCCTACTCTTGCATTTTTGCTTAATGCCCAATTCAAGTTCCTTCTTTGCCTATTTATGTGTTGTGGTTTAATATGTGTAGTCTAGGCTAGTGTTTGCTCAAGAATTCAAATAAGATTAATCGCAAGTTATGACCATGTTGTTGTTTACCTAAGGATTCGATTTCAATGATTGTGCCACGCTTGAATATCCAAATCGTTTTGCATTCGTTGTTTTCTTTTCTAAATAGTTTAGCATGAAAATGGTAATTAGTGACAATCACCCATAACCTTTGTTAGTTTGGTTGTCCTAAGAGCCTAAATTTCAAAAAAAGGATGTTTTCATATGCATAAGCTACTAGTGATAATCACCCATAACCTTTGTTAGTTTGATTATCATGAACGCTTTCGATTTCAAAAGATATTTTCCTAAGCATCGAAGTCATAGCAAGTGCTAGTGATGGCCACCCATAACCTTTGTTAGTTTGGTCATCATGGAGGCTTTCATTTTTCAAAAGGGATTTCTACATGCACTTAAGTGGGTTCTAGTAATGGTCACCCATAACCTTTGTTAGTTTGATCATTATGAACGCCCTCCACTTTTCAAAACCAAAGCAAAAAGACTTTCATTTTCAAGGCTCGTTAGAACTACGTCGCTTTGATTCCCATTTTGGGATACGTAGGAGCGAACCACGTTCTCGTCAAGCGCAACCATAAAAAATTTTAGCATTTGCATAGCAAAAGAAAAGAGTTATTTTCATGAAAGAAAAGAATCACTTTGGCAAACCAAAATCATTTTCAGAACAAAAATCTTTTCCTTTCTAAAATCATTTTCAACCCATCGTCGCTAGTGGCTAATCAGAACCTTTGTTCGTCTAACCATTGGTGGCGATGTCTTTTTCCTAAAAGAACAACAAGCGATGATCACTCATAACCTTTGTTAGTTTGATCATTCGTGCCAATCAATCTCTTTCAAAAACCACTTTCAAAAGAGCAAATAAAAACGGGTTGCTACTAATAGTCAATCAGAACCTTTGTTCGTCTGACCGGTGGTAGTGACCCTCATTTTCAAGAGTACTTAGCAGTGATTATCCATAACCTTGGTTAGTTTAATCATTCACTAAATGCTCGTCCTATTTCGAAAACTCATTAAAAAGATAAAAGACAAAAACCTTTTTCAGGATAAAGAAGAACTACGTAGCTTTGAGTTCTCCATCGCACCGGGAGATACGTAGGAGCGGGTCATGTCCCGTCAAGCGTTTTTTACTAAAAACCCTTTTTCCCCCCTTTTTCATAATAAATAAAGATTTTCATTAAGAATTTTTCAATAAGAAGTAGAGAGGCAAAATTAAGTATTTTCAAGTCAACACACTAAAACCACACATTTAATTAAAGGTTCCCTCTCAGTAGAGAGGACGTGTGGGGTGCTAATACCTTCCCTGCGCGTAACCGATCCCCGAACCCTATTCTCTAGTTTCGCAAGACCAATCGCTTTCCAAAAAAAGGTTTTCCTAATATTTTCCTTAATAAATATTGGTGGCGACTTCATTGTCTTAAGAAAAGTTGTGAACGAGGAAGGTTCTCCCTCGGGGACTTTTTCGGGCGCAACAGCTGGCGACTTCACTGGGGACTAAAAAACATTTTTTTAAAAGTGGGTCAAGCCTAATTAATTAAGTGTGTGGTTTGTGTGATTGTTTTGAACATCTTGCTTTGCCTCTATTCTTCTTCTTTTTCATAAGCATGTTGCATCCATATGCAATCTTCTATGTTTGCTTTTGTTTAAAATAATAGATAGTTACTTCTTTGCTTAAATGCTTACTTCCCTCGTGCATATTTCCCCTCCCTTGTCATGTCCCCTTCTTCTCAGCTCCCTTTCTGAGGTAAGTAATGTGTTTGTTGTTGGCACCCTAGATTAGTTGTATTTGATTGGTATTGAATCCTAGGGTAGACGACATGTTATGGCTTTCTATTGTCTGGACTGTTCTGGATTTTCATTTGCAGGTGGGGTAGTTTTTAAGGAAATGCCCTTCGCACACACACACTTGTACCTTGAGATTATATGATTAGAGAAATAGACCATAACCCAGGTCTGTTAGGATACCTTAGGATGAGTGGATTCGAGTAGTGGGAGCCCATCAGGACCTTTGTCCGTTTGGCTACTCGCGAAAGTTTCAATCAGAGTTGTGCTCTTTCATGATGCTTCGTATCTAGCAGTTTGCTGCATTTACAGGGATTTTCATGAGAGGGACTGTGGCTCTGATAACCTTTGTGAGGGTGTGAATAGAGCTACATGAGAAGATTATCCCTAAAATGCCTTAGATCATAGGTTCTACCCCCTTTTAGGTCACAAGGGCTTTCCAAATTGTGTGCTGCATCGTTGCATTCAGTTCAATCAATTTTTCCTTCAGAATTTTTGAAAATCAAAAAAGATATGCTTTCCCTTTTCAATAAACGCCTATATGAGGTGGCATATAGTGTGAAAATTTTCAAATCACCACCTGTAAATATCCTCTTTCTGGAAAAACACAAAAAAGAAGCATCCTTGCATCATCACATCATTGCATCATTACGTCATTGCGTCATTTGCATTAAATAAAGTTCCAATTTTGAAAAAAATCATTCATCTTGCATTCCCTTTCATCACATAAAGATAAAACAAAAACAATTATCATCTGCATAGCATAAGCATTTCATTTATAATCATGCAAAAAATCCTCGTCGAGTTCATCCAAAACATGGCATTCATGCATAAGCATTATTTCAAAAAAAAGACCCAGTAGAACTACGCAAGCTTTGATTCCTCATTACAATGGGGATACGTAGGAGCGGGTCATACCCCGTCAGGCACATTTTTCTAAAACCTTTTTTTCAATAAATCATTTGCATCTCCAAATAATTTTCAAAATCATGTTCCAAAACTAAAAAACAAAGAAACAAAATCATTGTGAGTATCATGCATTTCATTGCACAAAAAAAAATGAAAACAAGAAAGCATCTCATTCATAATCATGAATAAAAATCATCATCAAATTTATTCAAAATGTAGCATTCATGCACCATTTCATTAACCTCATCACTTTGGTTCAAATACATCATTCCTCCATACATGCATCTTTCAAAAAGGAAGGGGCATTGGCATTTCATACTTTGCCTTGCCTCTAAAAAAAAATCATCATTTAGAAAAAAGCATCATTCCTGCATCTTTCATCATTCAAAAGAAAAAGGGGGCATCGGCATTTCATATCTTATCTTGCCTCTATAAAAATCATTTTGAGAAGAAGCATCATTCTTGCATCATTCGCATTGGCATTCCATATTTTGTCTTTCATTAAAAATAACAAAATTATTTAGAATAAGCCACACTCTTCGAGTGGTCATTCTCCACGCATTTGCATCATACTTGCATATCATAATTTGTTCATTCATTCATTGCATAAAATAAGAGTTGTGATGAGAAGCGAGACGTTCTTGCGAAACAATCATCCTTTCTGAAAAAGTTTATCCTTACTTGGTTGCAAACTCAAGGTGTTCCAAGGCACTCAGTTTTTCAAATCAATAGCTCATTTGCATTTCTTTCAAAAGCACTGCATCCCATCCATTCTATGACAAAAGACTGAAATAGTGTATCAAAGAAAAAAACAAATTTTTAACTGATGTTAACTCTCTGTGAAGCATTCTTCTAATGAGCGTGCATGCTATGAGTACATTCTCTTGTTTGAGTCCGTTGGTTTTCCTCCCTTACCACAGTTTCCCGTCCAAGTCTAGTCCCGCCCCGTCCACCCATAAAGTGCATATTCTCCCCATCAGTGCGTATTTGACTTTTGGTTCAAGTCCTCCATGCTGGGGCAAGTCTGTGATCATTAATTCCCCTTGATTAATATCATATTCCTTCAGTGCAAGTCTCTCAAAAAAAACAATAATAATAATAATAATATAATAAACAAGAAAACAAGCTCGTTAGGTTGAAAACCCGCAAAGGGCGGCCTAGGCAAAAAGGAGCGCCCGGTGGACTGAAAACTCGCAAAGAGCGGTCCAGGCAAAAATTAGGGCACAAAAAAGGAAAAAAGAGCAAACACATGAAGATAGATAAATTATTGTTCTAAAGTTAAGTCTTATAGAAATAAGCAATCGGGATTTGGAATGAAGTTTGGCCATCTCCTCAAAAACCCCAAAATCCCAGAAAGTCCCTTTCCTACCCACCTTGAGCCAAGAAAAACCAAAATCCAAAAATCACCCTAGACAATGATCACCCCAAATAAAAAAAGTGCATCACTTTTTATCAGCTCACCCGAGTCAAAGAAGGAAAAGAATCATAAAACAAAAAAAGAAAAAAAGAGGAAAAAGAGAAAATCAAAAAAATGGGGATTCAAAAATGAAAATCCCAAAACAAAAGAAAATACAAAAGAAATGTAAGTGGTGAGCTGGTACATGTTACCACAAAATACATGAGATCCTTGTCTAAATAAACCTTCAAACACTTCATCATTCCAACACCTGGTTCCATAAACCTTCAAACACTTCCTTTGGCCTCAACATCAAACCCCTTAGTCAATCTACCATGAGCCCAAACAAGCCCAATAACCATCTTCCTCATAGACCATTAACCGTCAATCAACGCCAAACAAAACTCATCCTCCCATTAGCCTGAAACACTTCATTAAGCCTAACCCTCCTTCCTCCACAAAACACCACAATCCCGAAAAGTCCATTCCGATCAATGACCGGTTGCTTTTGTTCTCTCAAATTCTAATCTTAGGACGAACAAGCTTATCTATGTACAATGTGTTTGCTCAAAAGAAAAACAAACGATCAGAAAAAAGAAAGCTGATCAAGAAAGAATAAACCCTCAGAAAAAAGAGAACTGAGGAAACAAAAACGAACAGTCTGAAAAAAAGAAAGCTGACAAAATAAAAAAAGAGGGACTTGCACTCCAAAACACATTCAAGATGCATTAAAACAAGGTTTAGTGATCACCAGGTAAGGATTCTTTCGCACCAAAAGTCAAGACATCAGTAGAGAACCAAAGATTTGCGCTGAGAATACCACTCAGACCCAAAAGCTGGGGCATTCTCTTCACCACCCACACACCCTAATCTTGGGAAAGTCTGTTCAATGCCCATCCCATGTCACTCCAGTTGTCAATGTCATTCCAAAGTGGGGCAAGTGCATTCCCATTCCTTCACCTCATTCATTCCCATAAAAACCTCACCGGGGCAATCTCTCAACTCACTCTCCTAAACAAGACCTTGTCATTCTGATTGGGACAGCTTTGTCCTTGTTATGATTGGGGCAACATCAAATTCTGTGGGTTGAAGCAAAACCCCTTTCATTCCAGCTTTCATCCCAAGAGCCGAAGCGTTCCCAATTCATCATCTTCTACACCCCTAGTTGTTGTCACCACTAGACAGGGGCAAGTTATTCACTCGTCAAAGACCTGAATTGGGGAAATCTTGTATCTCTTGGTCCCTCATAAGCTTCGGCAATAACCATGTCTGTCATTCCTTCACTTGCCATAAAAGTCCATGCCCTAAACCAATTCCAAGTTAACTGACTCATTCATTCACATTTGCACTCCTATGCATGCTTACTAGATAATGCTTCAAAAGAGAGAACACAAGTTGTTTACGTGATATATAAAATTCAGTCATCATGGAAAGAAAGAGAAAACAAGTGAGGTTGTTTGTAAATAAAAACCTTGAGAACACCAGAGTTTGAATCAAATTCAATTTTTCAACAGAATGGTCAATAATCATCTCAAGTCCTTGCATTCAAAGTCTCGCATCTCATCATCACAAAAATGTTTACCTCATGCATCTAGGCATTATAGCATATGCATCAAAGCATTACATTTGCATCTTCACATTTTGTACATAGCAAAAAGAAAAAAAAACGTTCCACGTCAGTTGCACAGAAAAAGCAGAAATCTTTTCATTGCATTGGCATCATATTAATGTTCGCACTTCATAAAAGGAAAAGAACAAAATCATTCCATGTCATTCACCATTCCACAAGATACTAATCATTGCATGCACCATTGCATCATCAAAATTCTTCAGACCATTAGATCGATACAGACATATGTTGACCCATAAACTAGACCTTTGCGTCCATAATTCAAAGCTACTCCCTTAATCCCAAGCGATCCTCATTTCATGTCTCCTCATTCATTGCTTTTTCATTAGCACATCCAGTGTTGACTCTCACTCGCAAACTCCTAACAAACAACAAAAAGAACAGAAACATTCCTTGTCATCCAGAATTCCACATCATTCATCATTTCACAAGCATTTCTTTGTCATTCAATCATCAAACATTAAAGCAGTGCATATGCATCATATTAACGTTAGCATTTCCATAAAAGAAAAAAGAACAAAAATCATTGCATCAAACATCCGAGCATCGCATCATATTAATGTTTGCATTTCACAGAAGAAGCAAAAAAGAAACAAACAAAAGTTAGAACAGGAGCATTCCATTCATCAAAGCATCAATCACCGCATACACTTGCATTCAAACATCAAAGCATTATGTTGATATTTGCATTTCATAAACTACAAAGAAGAAGCAGATACAAAAGAACAAAAGCATTTCATAATATTCAAGACATCAATCATGGCATACGTCTGCATTACATGTGTTATTCATTGCATTGCTAAGCAAATGCGGATGAACACAAGATGTTAATCCTCATGCCTAGTTCTAAGAATCAACACTTCAAGTGTCAATCTTCAATCTAATTCTCAAGTCGGTCATCCTAGACTTGTAAGTCTCAAAATCTCATTCCCAGTCACTCCTTCAGTTCGGAGTTCAAATGCCCTCGGGTCCCAAGTGGTTCATTAAAAGCACGCTAAGTGTTCATCCTCATTTACTGTTTTCTCATCAGCACGCCAAGTGTTCATTTACTGCCTTCTCATCAGCACGCCAAGCGTTCATTTACTGCTTTCTTTCTAGCAAACCAAGCATTCATCATCATTGCATCAGACATCGAGTCAAGTCTCAAAATACAAAATCATTTTCAATAAATAGGAGACTAAGTCGAATGTACATTCGAAATAGTCATCACGATAGGACACTTGAATTGATCACTCAAGAATCCTAAGGTCCCTATGCCAAAAAAAAGAAAACAAACAAAAAACGTTCAGTGTCGTCTACATCATAGTAATGTTTACATTCCATAAAACAAAAAGAACCAAAATTCAGCATCCCATCAAATATCAAAGCAATACAGTTGCGTCACATCAGTACTTGCATCTCATAGAAGAAAAGAAAGCTAAAGCATCCCATGTCATTCATCATTTCATGTTATTCATCAGCAATATTCACATTTCATAAAAAAAAAGGGGCAAAGAAGAAAAAGTTTTCCATTACATGTCATCTGGCATTTCATCAAAACACAAGAGCATTACATATCATCAAACACCAAAATTTTGCATTCGCATACCCATGGTTCTTAAAAGAGTAAAAAAAAAAGAGAAGCCAAAAGAGAGAAAAGAGAAGAGCCAAGAGAGCAACAAAAAGAAAAGAAAGGAAAGAAAAAGAAAGAAGAGAAGCTAGAGAAAGGGAAAAAGACATATAAGAACAGGAGAAAATCATGCATTCATCAGACATAAACAAAAGAAAAAGAAAATCAAGCATTACGTACAGACAAGAGAAGAAAAGGAAAATCATTGCATTCATCAAACATATAAGAACAGTAGAAAATCATGCATTCATCCGGCATGGACAAAAGAAAAAAGAAACTCATTACATTTACATTCATCATAAGAAAAAAGAAAACAGCAATCATGGCATTTGCATTGCATGCATTTGTTCATTTTCAGCTGCAGGTACAAAGAGAGGATGAGCACTTCGGTACTAGCCCTCGCCCCCATATTCCAGAAAATGCTCCCCCAAGTTGGGAGAGTTCAGAAGAAAAAAGAAACCGAAAAGGAAAGAAAAGAAAGAAAAAAGGAAGAGAGAAACATAAAAGAAAAGAAAGAAAGAAAAGAAAAGAGAGCGCTCAGACGCGCATTGCGGATTGGAGCTCAGATAGATCATCGCTCCCTTCTGCCCAGGTCTCACATCGTGTACGAGCAACACGATGGACCGCAGCCCCATGTGAGGTTCAACGGAATAGTTGTATCGGCCTAAGATACAGTGGACGCCGTGCATTGATCTGTATATCAGTTCCGGAGCTGATAACGATCCCCCCGGTCGCTCGAAAGACCAACAGGAAGAGCGTGCTCCGCAAAGCCATGCGCAAACTCGGATTCATCAAGAATCCATTTAAGGATTACAGGTTTTAGGCAGCCTGGGCAATTTACCGCTTTTTGCACGCCAAGTGCCCATTTTACCTTTTCTGTCTGCACGCCAAGTGCCCATTTTACCTTTTCTGTCTGCACGCCAAGTGCCCACTTTACTTTTCTGCCTGCACGCAAGTGCCCATTTTACCTTTTCTGTCTGCACGTCAGTGTTCATTTACTGCTTTCGCGTCAACACGAAAGTGTCTATCTTTCCAAAAACAAAAAAAAAAGGGGAAATTCGGGTTTCTCCAAATGGACAAAATTGGTATAATTTCTGAATTCTTTATTTCTATTTTACCTTCGAAATATGTCTCGCGCAATTCATATTTCTTGGTAAAATCCAAATAAAGAGGGGCAGCTGTCATACCCCAATTTTGTCCGGCTTAGGTCAAAACCCTAATTTTCCAAAAAAATAAATAAATTGAAGAGCGAAGAGCCTTATGCACTAAATTTCGGATCCTAGAAGGCATTCCAAGGTTCTTGAAATCGTTTTTAGGGTTGGAACGCACTTTTCGGGCAAATTAGGGTTTTAGAGCCAAAAAGGGTATTTTGGTCAATTATAACGATTTTTTTTTCTCTCACTTTCAAAAAGGCTCAAAAATATGTATAATTAAAAATAGAAATCTGAAATCAAAATAAAAAAATGAATAACAAAATAATATTGGATGCTTATGGTATTTTTAGAATTAGGGCTAATTCCTTTTAGGTGCTTTTTGCTTTTATCCATTTTTGGTCAAAGTAAGCACCAATTTCACAAGCAAACAACCTCCCTCACTCCACCCTCATGCCCTTCACTTCAGCCCCATCAAGTGCACATCACAAAAAAGCCTTTCATCATGACAAGCACACCTTTGAATCCAATAACATTCAATACACAACAAATTTTTACCTTCTTTCTCTCTACACCACTAAATACACACTAATTTCTTTATTTCCCTCTCACAACCTTAAACCCATTAGATCTTTGGCCTCCCAAGGATTTGAATAAGAACAACTCACTCCTCTCCTCCCCAAAAAGGACACAAATTCGTAGCCCCTCTCCTCTCCCTCACTTCCTCTTGTTTTTCTTTCATCTCAAAGGAACCCTCCCATTTCTCCTACACCAAAAAACCCTAGCACACCAAAAACCTCCCCTTTTCTCTCCCAAAACCGTGGCCTCCCTACTCCCTTCCTTCATCCATTTTTGATTTCCTCTTCACCCAAACACCACCATCTCATTTCATTCTCATCCCTCTTTCATATATCTTCTCCATTTTCCATTCAAGATCAAACATCATCATCAAGGAAGGTTTTCATCAAGCTTTTTGGGTTGGAGTTGAAGTTCCTTGGAGGTTCTTGTTGATTTGGTTTCTATTTTCTTCATCTCATTGCATCTTCTAGCTTGGATTTGAGGTAAAAACTTTCAAACCCTTGCATCATCTTCAACCTTTTTTGCATAAAAACACATTTTCCTCTTCACTTTGCATTTCACATATCATCATCATTTTGTTTAAAATGTAGCTTGTTGTTGTTGGTGAGAGGAGCCTTAAACACTATTGACAAGCACTTAGGGAGGCTTGGGTGTTTAAGGTGCCTCTCACTCTTGAATAAATTGAGTCATGTTGTTTTGTGTTGATTTTTTGCATTTGTTGTGAAATAAAATTGTTGTTTCATGTGTTGTTTGATTCGCATATCCTATTAAAGTTAGCTTTAATTTGATTTTGTTGTTTCTCTTTGCTTGATAGGGCTTAATCATGTTGTAGATATTTGATTTTAGTGTTTCCATGCTTAGGTACTTTGTTTAGGTTTGCAAATTTCTTTTCTCACATAGATTTCGCACAAAGTAAAGAGTTTGAGAATAAATGTTGATTTGAGGTTTTAGTGTTTAAATTATGTGATTAATTGTTCCTAAATCTTGTTAGTATCTTTTGCTTGCTTGATTTTGGGAGTTTGATGAATAAATTTATGGTTTGACTATGTATTGGTTTCGCAAGTCATGAAGAATAAATAGAGTTTTTATATGTTTGCTTATTGGCTCAAGTTGATGATAGGCAATATGATTCTCACTTGTGCCTAGTGCACCTTGCCTAAAGTGATGAGGATTGTTCTATATGATTCAACCCTTTTAGTTTATATGATTGGCAAGGTGATTCACACTTGTGCACTTGTGCACTTAATCTTAAGTGTGAGGATTGACCAAAGTGATTCAACATTCTTTGATACTTTGGTTGCTAAATAATTTGCTTGCTTATGCTTGCCTATGATCATGATTGAGGCAACTCTTTTCCTTAAGCTAACAATTTCATTGTCCACTCTCATATAAGAATATCATCAACACTTAGGTAGGTCAATTCCATACATTGCATCTTCCACTAGATGTGCATTTAGATCCCCTTGCGTTTTGTAGAAATATTTGAGTATGGTTCTCGCCTAGCATCTTCCACTAGATGTGCATTTAGGTCCAATCTTGTCTACTCTTGCATTTTTGCATAATGCCCAATTCAAGTTCCTTCTTTGCCTATTTATGTGTTGTGGTTTAATATGTGTAGTCTAGGCTAGTGTTTGCTCAAGAATTCAAATAAGATTAATCGCAAGTTATGACCATGTGGTTGTTTGCCTAAGGATTCGATTTCAATGATTGTGCCACGCTTGAATCTCCAAATCTTTTTGCATTCGTTGTTTTCTTTTCTAAATAGTTTAGCATGAAAATGGTAATTAGTGACAATCACCCATAACCTTTGTTAGTTTGGTTGTCCTAAGAGCCTAAATTTCAAAAAAAGGATGTTTTCATATGCATAAGCTACTAGTGATAATCACCCATAACCTTTGTTAGTTTGATTATCATGAACGCTTTCGATTTCAAAAGATATTTTCCTAAGCATCAAAGTCATAGCAAGTGCTAGTGATGGCCACCCATAACCTTTGTTAGTTTGGTCATCATGGAGGCTTTCATTTTTCAAAAGGGATTTCTACATGCACTTAAGTGGGTTCTAGTAATGGTCACCCATAACCTTTGTTAGTTTGATCATTATGAACGCCCTCCACTTTTCAAAACCAAAGCAAAAAGACTTTCATTTTCAAGGCTCGTTAGAACTACGTCGCTTTGATTCCCATTTTGGGATACGTAGGAGCGAACCACGTTCTCGTCAAGCGCAACCATAAAAATTTTTAGCATTTGCATAGCAAAAGAAAAGAGTTATTTTCATGAGAGAAAAGAATCACTTTGGCAAACCAAAATCATTTTCAGAACAAAAATCTTTTCCTTTCTAAAATCATTTTCAACCCATCGTCGCTAGTGGCTAATCAGAACCTTTGTTCGTCTAACCATTGGTGGCGATTTCTTTTTCCCAAAAGAACAACAAGCGATGATCACTCATAACCTTTGTTAGTTTGATCATTCGTGCCAATCAATCTCTTTCCAAAACCACTTTCAAAAGAGCAAATAAAAACGGGTTGCTACTAATAGTCAATCAAAACCTTTGTTCGTCTGACCGGTGGTAGTGACCCTCATTTTCAAGAGTACTTAGCAGTGATTATCCATAACCTTGGTTAGTTTAATCATTCACTAAATGCTCGTCCTATTTCGAAAACTCATTAAAAAGATAAAAGACAAAAACCTTTTTCAGGATAAAGAAGAACTACGTAGCTTTGAGTTCTCCATCGCACCGGGAGATACGTAGGAGCGGGCCATGTCCCGTCAAGCGTTTTTACTAAAAACCCTTTTCCCCCCCTTTTTCATAATAAATAAAGATTTTCATTAAGAATTTTTCAATAAGAAGTAGAGAGGCAAAATTAAGTATTTTCAAGTCAACACACTAAAACCACACATTTAATTAAAGGTTCCCTCTCAGTAGAGAGGACGTGTGGGGTGCTAATACCTTCCCTGCGCGTAACCGATCCCCGAACCCTATTCTCTAGTTTCGCAAGACCAATCGCTTTCCAAAAAAAGGTTTTCCTAATATTTTCCTTAATAAATATTGGTGGCGACTTCATTGTCTTAAGAAAAGTTGTGAACGAGGAAGGTTCTCCCTCGGGGACTTTTTCGGGCGCAACACCTAGGCGCCAAGGGCGCCATTTTGTGTTGCTGCGTGCGCCATTGTCTGAGCGCTGGGCGCCAATGTGGCTGCCAGGGTGCCTGTTGTGCGCCTGTGTCTAGGCTTGTCTAAGTGCTGGGCGCCAATGTGGCTGCCCAGGGCGCCTGTTGTGCGCCTGTGTTGCTGTTTGTGTCTGGGTGTGGCGCGCTGTCTTGGCGCAGGGCGCCAAGGGCGCCTAATTTTGGTTGCCCGTGTTGCGCTCCTAAGTTGTGTTTCCGTGTAGTTATGTTGCCTGGATGTCATTGGTGCTGAAAGTTGCGTATTCTGAAATGTCACTGGGATCCCCTCCCCTGGGCGCTAGTTTCTGCCTGCGCCAGTTTTTTTTGTGTTGCGTTGCTCCCCTGGCCGCCAGGATCCCCTTCCTGCGCCAGTTTCTGTGTTGCTGTGTTGTTGGGCGCCAGGATCCCCTTCCTGCGCCAGTTTCTGTGTTGCTGTGTTGCTGGGCGCCAGGATCCCCTCCCTACGCCAGTTTCTGTTGCTGGCCAGTTCCCAGCGTGTTCCCTGCTAGGCGCCCAGTGCCTGGGCGCCATTTTCAGGATGTTGCCCAAATGTTCCCCGGTTTTGTTTTTGACATATCTTTTGACTCGGGTGTCCGTTTTAAGTGTTTCAAAGTGCGTTGTGAAGCTTATTCAGTTTCCTACTGGTATATTCTATTTTAAGGTAAAAATTATTATTTCTCTGATGGTTTCTGGGCGCCTCAAGTGGCTGTCCCCGGTGGTCGTTGTTGTTGGCGTTGTAAAACTATTTCGGTGTCTAAAAACCTTTTTGGTGTAATCGGTAATATTAGTGTCCCAGTGTCAATCTTGTACTGCCATGTTGATGTTAATGACGATGGGTCTAATGGCCAAATAATGATGATGATATGGACGATGTTGTTGTTGTGATGACTATGATCTGCTGGTTGTTCATGAGTCGCATGCATTACATATGCATATATTGACGATGTAAGGCTTCGGCCTCAAGCTATTGACGATGATGATGCTCAAATATTGACGATGTGCCCAATGGCAAAATTATTGACGATGATGGTACCACATGCATTGCACTTCATACATTCATCCTTATCATTGATGATATTACTTTGGTTGATATGTATATATTTATGTGACAGATATAAATATTGATGTGGTTGTGTAGTAATTGCTGTATATATATATATATATATATATATATATATATATATATATATATATATATATATTGCTGTGGTCGATATAGTTCATTACTCTGGCATACTGCCTATCATAAACTTTATTATATTGTTTGAGACTCACCCCTTATGTTGAATATTACTCTACAGGTAACCGTATGTGAAGGCTTTTAACCCTTCATTCCTCGAGTCGGTCGTTGCTCTGATACGTAGCACCTGGGGGGCGAACATTAGCTATTTTAGTTGTTATGTTATGTGACACTGTTGGATGTTTTGTATTAGTACCGTTATAACAATGTTTTGGGAACTGTTTCCTTTTATTCCGCTGCGTGATGATGAACTATTATTGTGTAAACTGACTAGTTGTTAAGGGTTCGCCCATTATTTGATGAGCTACGTATCATGTCTTTTGAAATGATGATTTATTATCAATTTGTGTTTGTTGATTTGAAGCAAATGTAGCATCCCTTTTTGGATGAACTTAAAAATGATTTTTTTTTAAACTCTCATATTTTTATTATAAATTGCCGGGTAGAAATGAGGTGTTACACATATCAGTGATCGTCACGTGGTACATGGTAAATTTAAGCTCTCCTGCCCAGGAAGCCACGTGCTCTCCATCTTTCATACCTTCAATCCTCTAAATATTTCCAGAGCTCCCAGAGATTTTTTGAGCTACTGGCCCTAGATTTTGGCCAGATCGGAACAACGATTCGATTTCCAAAACCTTGGTGGAAACCCAATCATAAGGGCGAACCTCTCGCACCGATACATCAAGAGCTCCAGGACCAGTGCTGGAATAACCGTCAACTGAAGCATCAGAAGCTCGGCCCGTACTTGATTGGTTTGTGCCGCGACGTTCTTGAAGTTCCTCAGTGTCGTCCTGATCAGAGTCATCTTCAGGCGTTGAGCTCGTCCCAAAGTCGGAATCAGAGCTCTCTGATTCAAGAGTATTCGAACTCCCCCTGTCTTCCCCCGATTGAACCTCTTCGTCAGATTCTGAGGAGAGAGCCACCACATCGATCCTGTAATCTTCCTCTGTAGCTTCCGCAACATCTGCATCGGACTCTTTAACACGGTCAACAGGAGAAGAACTTCCAACATCAAGATCGTCCTCTGCTTGCTCACTTGTCGGAGCGGAGGACGGATGATCTTGCTCGTCTGGAGCAGCAACCACTGTTTGATTCTCCCGATCTTCAGGAACGTCACCATCGGAGGCCATGAATTTTACAAACTCGTTTCGATATTCAATTATATCCCTACGGGTTTGTTTGGTCCTCACGAAACACCTACCGACAACGTAAGGTCGTATCAGCTTATCAAGTCAAGATCGCCCCTCAGGCGACCAAACTTGGGGGCCACTGTTATGGTAATGGTATCACTGATATTTACACCCCCTACAAGGCCCATTAACCAAGCAGCCCATATCCAGAAAATCTAACACAATCAATCAACGGTTCAAATACCTCTGCATGATCTGATGGTTCAGGATCATCAAAGCAAACTTCACTCAAACTCTATAAATACCACATTCAATGATCATTAAATGCATGCAATTTCTCCAACCAACATTGATTCATTAAAATACTGACTTGAGCGTCGGAGTATTCTTGCAAGTACAACACCGCCATCTCAAGATCGAACATCACTGGTCAAAAACGACATCTACCAACTATTTCGGACAAGTCGTTAAGATCGGAAATACGGTACAGAACGGTTTCTATATTTGTTTTAGATTTTGCAAATCTCAAACTGAAAAATAGAATCTCGCAATGCAAAATAACACTTCTCAATGCACTTTGCGAAACTAGTAATTAACTACCTCCTTCTATTAGAATTGATTTTGGGGACTATTTCGTTGGAAATAATCAAACACACATTAGTAACAAACAGGGACTAAATCTTAAGGATAATGAAATTAGTGACCAAACGTGGAGATGTTTTAAAGTCTGAACTCAGAGTTGTTAAAGGGTGACAACTAAAAGAAAATTAAATTAATCACAAATTCCATTGTTACTAAATTTAATAATGGGAGACGGGTTTTATGTTTTTAATTTCTTTTAAATTTCCATTGCTAAATTTAATTTTTTTCTACCATGCACCTGGTTTTCTTATGAAAGAAGGAAAGGTGTTATTTAGTTGTTTTTATATTAAATACCTTGGTTTTCAGCTGAGTTTTATAAGAGAGTCTAGAAATTTTAGCCCATGTCAATATCAACTCTACTTCGATCAAGTCTACTATAATAAAAACTAATGCTATTACTTTTACATTTTGAAATATCTTCTAATTTTGTTATTTGTCAAAAATTAGGGATAAAATGGTCATTTCGCCACTAAAAGAAAAAAAACGGTTTTTTCAGTTTTTTAAAAAAAAAATTAAAACTGACGCGCTGTCAACAGCTTTTTACTTTTTTTTTTTAAAATAACTGTTTTAAAAAAATGTTTTTTTTAGTTTTTTTTAAAACTCTTTTTTTAAAATCGATTGTTTTAAAAAACTTTTTTTTTAAAAAAAAATATTTTTTTTAAAAAGTCTTTTTTCATAATTTTAAAAATATGATTTAATTAATATTTTAAAATCTGTTTTTTTTTAAAAAAGTCATTTTTCCTCATTTTTTCCAACGGACTTCCAACATGAGTGCCGACAACATTGGCAAACTCTCCTATAATAAAACGAATGCTATCACTTTTACAGTTTTAGATATCTTAGAATTTTGCCATTTGTCAAAAATTAGGGGTAAAACGGTCATTTCGCCACTAAAAGAAGAAAAAAACAGCTTTTTCAGTTTTTTTAAAAAAAGAATTAAAACTGACGCGTTGTCAACAGCTTTTTACTTTTCTTTTTAAAAAATCATTGTTTTAAAAAAATGTTTTTTAAAAAAAAAATTAAAACTCTTTTTTTAAAATCGTTTTTTAAAAAAAATTGTTTTTTTTAAAAAAATGTTTTTTTAAAAAAGTCTTTTTTCATAATTTTAAAAATATGATTTAATTAATATTTTAACATGAGTGCCGACCACAGTGGCAACGAGAGCGCCAACGGGAGTACCGACTTTTTTAAAACTTTTTCCAACGAAACTATTTTAAAAAAAAGAATTTTTATTTATTTTTATAATTTTCTCAAACTACTAAAATCATTCAATTTAACAACCACTAATTGTAAAAAAAAAACCTTTTGTTAAAAAAAATATTGTAAACAAAACCCATACCTTTAACAAAATATTAAAAGAAAATCCAAAAAACTAAACTATTAAATTCATATTATACTCAATAATTAAATAATCTAAAATTTCCTATATACTATAATCTCTATTAAAATTACTAAAATTACCAAATTAATCTCTCTATTAAAACTACTCAATCAGTTTAACCACTACAAAAAATTACCAAATTACTATATTATAATTATTAAAAATGAGTAAAATGCCAATGGGAGTGCCAACAGGAGGAGTGTCAACGAGAGTTTCTTCATTTTTACTCCATTAATTACTCACTAAAATTTTTACCACATTTTTACTAAAAATAATTACTCACTATTTTTAGAATTTAGTCAAACTTCTAAAATTAATTATTTTTTACAACGGTTAATCATTTTAACCACTATCCATCGTCAAAAAAAAGACGTGGTAACGGGAGCGGCAATGCGAGACTGATGGATAATGGTTAAAAAAAGACATATGATTAATCATTTTAACCACTATCCATCGTCAAAAAAAGACATATAATTTAATCATATTTATTTATTTATAAAAATTTTTACCACATTTTAACCACTAAACTTTTTTTTCATATGACTTAATTATTTTTTACAACGGTTAATCATTTTAACCACTATCCATGTAACAAAAGTTTAAAATTAACTTTTTTATAAATAAATGAATATGATTAAATTAATTTTAAGTCATATGAAAAAAAATAAGTCATAATACGTGGTAACGGGAGCGGCAATGCGAGACTGACAATGAAATCGACAACGAGAGCGACAACGGGAACAGAAGTGGAAACGAGAGAGGCAACAATAGCGCCAACAGAGCGCCAACGTGGGTGCATATTTTAAAAAAATTTATTTTCTTTTTTCTTCATTTGTACTCCATCGAAAAATTTATTATTTACTATAATCTCTCTAATAAAACTATTAAAATCAATCAATTTAACCACTAAGAATTATAAAAAAAAAACACTTTAGCCACTACCAAATATTACAAAATAACGTACTTATAATTAAACGAATGTGATTTAATTAATACTAAATCATATAGAAAAATATGAGTTAAAATGTGGCAACAGTAGCGACAATGAGAGACTGGCAATTGGAGCTGTAATAGGAGTGACAACGAGAGAGGTAACGAGAGCGCCAACGGGAGTGCCAACGGGAGTACCAACGGGAGGGCCAACGGGGATGCAAACGGGAGGGCCAACGGAGATGCATATTTTACCTCTAATGTCCAAATACATTATTATGGATCAATGTAATTCGGATTGTCAACGGGGATGCATATTCCACTTTGAATTTCAAATTATACATTTTGAACATGGTTCACAACTTATGAATATCTTCTAAATTACTATTATGACTTCATGATAATACACCGACCATATAGTATCACTCGTGCGTATGCACGGTAAAATACTAGTTAATTAATAAAACTATATTAAGGTGTTGTTTGGTGATTGGCTTATAAAAAAATAATAGTATGTTGTTTGGTGATTGGCTTATAAAAAAAGTATTGTTCAGTGATTGTTGTTCTCATGATTGGTGTTCAGACTTGAGTACTATTAGCACTCTTTCATGCAGTGGTGGACCCAGGACCCCGGGGTCAGGGGTGTCAAATTTTTTAAGACCGGTGTCAAATGGGTGTAAAACTTTGTCTACTAATACAATTTCAAATTTTCAAGGGTGTCAAAATTAAAATTTCAAGAGATTTAGGCTATTTATATAAGGTGTTTAGTGCAAAAAAAAAATTCCAGGAGGTTCAACTGAACCCCTGGTTACAAGCCAAGTTGAACCCCCTAGTTACAAGCCAGGTCCGCCACTGCTTTCATGTAATAAATAAAATATTTTTTTCTCAAAAAATAGGAAATCAATTCATCCTTTTTTGTTGAGAATATTTTTCAATAGAACATTTCTACTTTCATAGTTGGGAAGATGCTTAAAAGATTCTTATATAGTTGATGACCATGTGCCATTCAATGCTTGTGAACGCGTTGGAAAAGAAATTCATATTTATTCGCACATGTTAGCTACTAGAAATTGATTATTTTTTTGAGGGACTAGGAATATTCATTTTAAAGACAAATATTATATATATATCTATACAAAATATAAACAAACTGAAAACAATATGACGTGCAAGAATTTTAATTACACACTTCCATGAATATTCATTTTTTAGGTAAACTGAGGTATCCACCGCACGGACAGCAGTGACTAATTCATCGCTCATTGTAGGTGCCTCGAGGGGCAGGATAGCTGGCCCAGAGTTTTAATGCTGCTCCGTACCCAAGGCGGGGATCGAACCCCTGCCCCTTGGTTAAGGGAGGTTCATCCCCAACCGTTGAACCCCACACTCTGGGTTTCTATGAATATTCATTTGAAAACTACAATAAATTTTCATTTTCATTTAGGTAAAATGGTGGAGTTCTTATAAATAAAAGATATCTAAAAGAAGAAAAGAAATCATTGAACTGAATTTTAATGACACTTAACTTGTCTTGTATTAAAATAATGCAATTTTTTAAACTATAAAACTTTTTTTTTGAATATATAGAGGGCCTAAGCTCGGAAACTATAAAACTGTCGTATCGTCAAATTTGGAATAACATATTGTAGCGGTTTGAACACAACTGTTAAAGTTTAAAGAAAAATACCAATACATACTACATTCAATTGTGATTCCTTCCAAGTATAAAAATAGAGTAATGATATTTAGTCAAAATGTTCCGTCCAAAATAGCTAAAACTCAAGTTACAACACTAATTAATTAAGTTTTATAAGTAATTAATCAACCTGTTTTTTCACAATTTTCTAGGCCATTGACTAAAAGTTGTGAAAAACAGGTTGGTTAATGCCCTATAAAACTTAGTTAATTAGTGTTGTAACTTTGTTTTTAACTATTTTTTGTTAAAACATTTTGGGTAAATAACATTACTCATAAAAATATAAGATATGATAAGTAGATATGTGTGTAAGTGTAACCACCATCCACCACTTAAGTGTCTTGCATATTTGTTATTATTTTTAGGCTTAAAGGTCATTTTGGCCCCTGCAAAATACACATTAATCCATTTTGGCCCCTGCAAAATAAAAAACTTTAAATAAGCCCCTACAAAATAGTTAGTTGTTCAGTTAAGCCCTCACTGTTAGTGGTCCACTAACACTGTTATTTTTTACCCTCATTTTGGCCCCTGCAAAATACACAAAAAAGGTCATTTTGGCCCCTGCAAAATACACATTAATCCATTTTGGCCCATGTAAAATACACATTAATCCATTTTGGCCCCTGCAAAATACCTTTAAAAAATAACAGCGTTAGTGGACCACTAACAGCGAGGGCTTAACTGAACAACTAACTATTTTGCAGGGGCCAAAATGGATTAACGTGTATTTTGCAGGGGCCAAAATGACCTTTAAGCCTTATTTTTATCTATCTGCCAACCCAAAAAAGTTATCTATGAACCGCTATGGAAAAAAATTAGTTGTTAATGAACGAAACCACTAACTTCTAGAATTCATATTCGATCTTGATCTCTTTATAGACTCTCATGATGGGTTCTCATCTTCGTTTAAAATTTTGTGATTTAATATCGGTTTTATGTTAAAGTCGGTGTTAAATAAAAATGCAATGACATTTTTGTAAATAAAATATTATATCTCGTTTTAGTATATTCCAAGTCTCAAAATCAACGACCGACGTTCTAAGAAGACGACCACCATAGTATCTCTGATGTAAATAAACGTTACATGTTATCCACTCAATTCTACAAAAATTAACCGCATTTAAAATGAATAAATGTAGCTACATCATTACTTGAGAAAATAAAAATAAAAATATAATATTAAATGGGATCCAAATATAATTTATACACCAAAAACACTAAAACTATAGTAAAAAGAGTAATTGAGAGAATAAATAGAGAGAGGAAATGAAGAGGATCTGGACAGCAACAATCGTTGTTTAAGCTTATTTCTTTCATTTTCTAAAATTTTGACTTAATTACAGTTTTGGTCCCCCTATTATGATTAATTCACAATTTCATTTCCCAATTTTTTTCCACGAATTTAGTCCTCCTATTTTCCAATTTCTAAAATGAATCCCCTCCTTGATTTGGTGAAACATTTAGCTGACTTGGGGCTCATCAATCCTACGTGGATGACAAGCATGACTGCTAGGATAAATTTTAAAATAAAAAAAATATTATTTTTCATTAAATTAGGAAAAACAATTTCATCTTCTTTATCGAGACTCATCAAAATTTCCCTAAGAACCCTAATCCTAATATTTTTTTTATTTCTAAATGCATCCTAGCAGTCCAGCGTGTCAACCACGTAGGACTAATGAGCCCCAATTTAGTAAAATGTTTGACCAAAACAAAGTCGAGCAATGATTTTAGAAATTGAGAAAATGAAGGAGCTAAATTAGTGAGAAAAAATTTGGAGATTAAACTGAGTTGGTCATGATAAGAGGATCAAAATCGTAATTAAGCCCTAAAAATTTTATAAGGTTATATTTTTTCCTCTTCTTCAACCAACTCAAAAGCAGAGCAATCTTAAACAACTGAAATTGATGGACCCCTTTTCAACAATTAATAACAAAAAAATAAAATAATAATGATAATTCTGTGAAATAAAAAGGGAGAGTAAGCCAGTCCTGCCTGAAAAAATATGAGTCGTTGCTATCAAATTTATTAGCCGCTATGGTTCCTGTTTCTGCATGTTTTCTACACCTTCGTTGCTTTGAGGTGTCTTCATTCCTTTACAGATTCTCGTTAATGTCTGCTCAAAAGGAACTCATATGGCCACGCGTATCGATGAGTTGTCCTACCAATACTAAAACCACTTTCCTAATCCTGTCTTTTGGGCTCCAGGCAACAACATCTTATCTCTATATTTTTGTACAGAGTAAAAAAACAAAAATAGAGGTACTTATCTCCATAGGAAAAAAAAGGAGAGTACTTATTTATTTGCCTAAGAGTAATTTTGGGAGTTAGAGGGGGAGGGGGAGGGGAAGGCTTAGGAGGGGAGGGGAAGGAAGGGGAGGGGAGGAGGAGGGGAGGGAAAACCCTCCCCTTGTTTGGATGTTATAATTTGTGAAAAAGAAGGGAAATAGATGTCTTAATTTTAAATTTATTTTTTTACTCTTTCTTATTTAAATACATTGATTCTACTGGAGATCCTTTTTACTATTTTTTAGTGCTACTATTAAATTGGCCTTCTAAAATTCATTTTTAGTGCTACTATTAAATTATTCTTCTAAATTTAATTTTTAAGTGCTACTAAATTTAAATCGTGTTATTCAATACCTAAAAAATTTATATCCATTAAAATTGTGTCAAAAAAATCCAATCCAATTCATCCAATTACAAAAAAGTTAATCCAATCCATCCATTTGCAGTTTTTTAGATTTATAAATATATATATATATATATATATATATATATATATATATATATATTGTTAATATATATATATATATATATATATATATATATATATATATATATATATATATAATATAATATATAAATATATGTGGTGGTGGCAGGTGGCGGCCGGCAGCGGAGCTCCGGCGGCCGACGGTGGTTCCGGCGACCGGTGGCGGCAGACAGTGGTCCGGTGGCGGCGGACGGTGGTTGGTGGTGGGAATTTTCGAGTTTAAGTGAGGGCAAAATTGTCATTTCATAACCAAAACCTCCTAAGACCCCCCAATTTCGGGGAATGCAAAATTGGACCAAGAGGAGGGGTTAGGAGGGTTTGACAAAACCCCCCCAACACTTTCCCTAATTTTTTTAAACTCCCAAACAAGGGGAAGGGGTTCTTTCTCCACAAGCCATCCCTTCCCCTCCCTTCCCCTCCCAAACATACCCTAAATGTCACATTTGGTCTTTTATCTTTGTTTTAGGTTTTATTTTGGTCATTTATCTTTTTTTTGATCCGTTTTGGTTTCTCATCTTTCATTTTCGTTTCATTTTGGTCACTGCCGTTAGTTTTTGTTAACAGACGCCACGCTGGCAGTTAACTGCGGACGTGGCGTCTTACATGTCAGTGCTGACTTTGAACTCATTAAGTGATGTGGCATATAAGGGACCAAAATAAAACTTAAAAAAACATGAGGGACCAAATTGATAAAAACACAAAACAATAAATCAATCACCGTCTTCATCTTCTCCGGCCAGCCACCACCACCTCCGACGAGCCACCACCACCACAAGAAGGGACATCACCTCTCTCTCTCTCTCTCCCTCCCCTCTCTCTCTCTCCATTCGTCATTGAAAGTGTCAAAACACCGTAAAACGCGAATCTACATTTCCATTTCATTTTTGATTCTTTATCATTTTTGTTGAAATATTTTGGTAACAATCAGTTATTGTACTAATTTCGAGTCTATTGCAAGTGGTTTGGTAAATTTTGGTCTAGTTTTGAATGTTTCCCCAATTTGCAAAACCCAAAACGTGTTTGCCGAATGTTTCCCCAATTTGCAAAACCCAAAACGCGTTTGCCTCTGAAAATCATGTTTTCGATTAAGTTCTTCCACTTTTGTGTGCCAATTGGTGATGGATTCTTGTTCCTTGTGAAATTTCGCATAAAATACACTATTTATTTGCTTGATTTGGTGAAGAATTGAGAATTCTGAAAATTGTTGTTTTTGGTGTTCTTGATGAGAGAGAGAGAGAGAGAGATGTCACTGTTTGTGGCGGTGGCTCGTCGGAGGTGGTGGTGGCTGGCCGGAGAAGATGAAGATGGTGATTGATTTTGTGTTTTTTGTTTTTATCAATTTGATCCCTCATGTTTTTTTAAAGTTTCATTTTGGTCCCTTATATGCCACATCACTTAATGGGTTCCAAGTCAGCACTGACATGTAAGACGTCACGTCAGCAATTAACTGTCAGTGTGGCGTCTGTTAACATAAACTAACGGCAGGGACCAAAATAAAACGAAAATGAAAGATCATGAACCATGTTCTGGAGTGGGCTCGAAGGCCAATTTCGTACAACAGGCCCATCGCGGCCCAATATCTAACTTGCTCCGCAAGATGCGGCCGGCCCCGCAAAAACCGCAACGGCTAGAACGCCAACATTATATATATCACACCAGCATGTGGCTTCAGGTATGTTTTACTCACCTTGTGACCACCTGCCCGTTGAAACACCTCTGACTTGAGCGTTGGAGTGCCTTTGCAGGTACCACCCGCGTGCGGCTCAGAACTCGGTCCTTCATCCCAACGACCGAGCAACATCATCAGGCAGCAACAACTCATCGTATTGATCAGGTACGATCAATTGGCGACCACAGTGGGAGGCCCGAGCGCTATTCCACATCAAACCATGCCGCCACGTCAGAAACGCACTTCTTCCAGGCTCAACACCTCTGGACAGAACCGACCTGAACGGACCCCAGAGGGCATGCCTGTGACAGTTCATGAATCACAAGGCGAGCCTCGCCAAGAACCCTCAGTGCAGGGTGGCCGCGGGCCAGTCATCCAACCGGTCCAGCAACTACCGGCCGAGCTGGCCGAAGCCAGAATCCCAGAAGCACTGCCAGAGCATGTGACTCAAGCACTCATACAAATTCTGGAGCAAAAGAATCAAGTGATTGCTGATCGAGATGAGCTGATCAAACGCTATGAGAGAGGGTCGATCTCGATCCGCCCGCGTGCGGATAGCGGTCGCCCAGGGCAACCATCTCGGCCCCATCGTTCACCACAACGAAGAGAAGCTCCTCCTCGTCGAGGCGTATCCCGACGCAATCCTTCAAGAAGGGCGATCGTCCACAGGTCGCCTCCTCATCGAGGAAGTCGCCACCGTCGTTCCCCCGTGGAAGATTATGACTATGCTGACTCGAGCTACAGTCCAGAGTCAGAAAGGTCACCAACTAGATACTCGTCCAACGAGTCCTCAGGATCCCGCCGATCAAGAAGCAGGTCGTGGGACTCGTATGAGGAGTTTAACGACTAACGCAACGGGGAGATTAGAGATGTCTCCCGTGACATCAGCCGACCAAGAAGGAACTATTCAGAGCGGCCTAGAAGACAGTCGCCGTCGCATGCTCCACAATATCATGGACCTCCTCCAATTGCTGACAGATTCCTTGGTCAGCCGGTCGGCCTTTACGGTCTGCCCGTCGACCAAACTTATGCCGCCATGCAGCCCTACGGGCAGAATCTCATCCCGACCGGACAAGGGCCTTTCACCAGCGAAATCAGGCGTTATCGCATCCCAAGGGACCTGAGGAAGCCCCCAAACCTGAACAAATTTAACGGCCGCGGGGATCCAGATAAACACCTCATGTACTTCAACAACTACTGTAGCTATAGGGAGCTAGGACGGACGATGAAGTGCAGACTATTTCCTCAGTCGCTCGAAGGTCGGGCTTTAGACTGGTGGGAATCCCTGCGTCCCAACTCTGTCTCTTCTTGGGAAGGTCTTGTGGCAATGTTCTTGGCCAATTACACAGCCAACCGTTGTCAGTATCGTTATGAAGAGCACTTGGACTCGGTCGTCCAAGGAGAGAATGAACCATTGAGGGAGTTTATCGATCGGTTCATGACAGAGGCTGATACAGTCCGCAACCTATCAGACACGGATAAACTGAAGTATCTCAAACGTGGTATAAGAAAGAACCACAGATTTGCTGAAGAGTTCTCATTGAACCGCTACTACGACCTCGGCCTGTTCCTTAGAAGGGCCAACGACCATATGGGCTATGAAGAGCAATTGGCCGCAGACAAGGGTGCCCGCGCGCGTCCCAAGGAAGAGAATGGCAGACCGGTCAAAGGGCAAGAAAACTACCGTGACAGTAAGCCCGAGCACCGGCCCAAGAAGTACGAGCATCGTACAAAGTTGAACACTCCGATCGCGCAGATCTTCACGGAGTGCCAGAACAACGAGTTCACTGGTGTAAGGCGACCTGATCCTCTAGTGTTGAAGAAAGGAGGTCGGCCTACGAAGAAATACTGCAGATACCACAAGAGTAAGGGGCATGATACCAATGACTGTATGGCCCTAAAAGATGACCTAGAAGATCTCATACAGAAGGGCAAGTTGAGGCAATATGTTAAAGATGAAGGTAACGATCGCCCTGAACAAAGAGCTGTTGGTCAACCCGCCAATGACAGAGGTAAAGCGATCGTCAACTCGACGGTCGAGCAAGCGCGTAACAATTCCGAGGAAGAGGGCGACCCCAGACAGTCGAAGGGCCGCAATGTAGCCATGGTCATCCATGGAGGTAATCCGTTGGATATCAGAGAGTCCAACAAGGCAATGAAGAGGAAGTGGAATGAACTTATGATGGTCGGCTCAACTTCAACCCCACGGCCGGCCTCGAATAGGCCGCCCATTTCCTTTGGGGACGAAGACTTGCTCGATGGCAAAGTCAATAATTACGTTCCTTTGGTAGTATCAGCCGTAATGGCCAACACTGAGGTCAGAAGGATCCTGGTCGACCAAGGGAGCTCGGCCGACATCATGTTTGAGGAACTGATTGACAAGTTAAACGTGGACAGGAGCGAAATTATTCAACAAGCAGTACCAACCCCGTTGACCGGGTTCAATGGGGCGACCACATACCCCCTGGGGACGATAGAATTACTTGTCACTTTTGGAGATGATACGAACGGCAGCACGTCGTACAGGACGGTCAGAACGACGTTCTTAGTTCTGCCCATCAAATCGTGTTACCACTGCATCATTGGCCGCCCAACACTTGGAAAATTGGAGGCCGTAGCCTCAACTGTACATTTGAAGATGAAGTTCTACAGTAAAAGCGACCAAGTTGTGACAGTAATGGCCGACATGGAAGCGGCCATGAGGAGCCATTTCCTCTATCAAGAGATTTGTGATATGGATGCGGTAAATGCTAAACCTCAGAATCTCGGAGAGGGGCATCATGTCAATGTGGCCGACCTGGATGCCCGATACGACCCAGATAGCGACCCTGAGGACGACGACGACGATTTAGCCCGCGAGCTAAAGAATAAACTGAAGAGTATAATTAATCGATACGACCACGGGGAATTGATCGATGTTCAGCTATCGGACGACCCAACTAAGACAGTCAAGTTGGGAAGCGACCTACCCGAACAAGACAAGCAAGATCTCATCACCTGCCTCAGGGATTACGCAGACCTTTTCGCATGGCGGGCATCAGACATGCCCGGGATCCCAATAGAGATTGCTTGCCATCAACTGTCAGTCGATGAGACAGCCAGGCCGATCGCTCAAAAGAGACGCTCTCAGAGCGAAGAGAAAGCATTGGCGGCCGAACAGGCTGTTGACGACCTAATCAAGGCCAATTTCATTGAGGAGATTAAGTATACAACTTGGCTTTCCAACGTCGTGTTAGTGAAGAAGAAAAATGGTAAGTGGCGCATGTGCGTCGACTATACCGACCTGAATAAGGCATGCCCGAAGGACGCCTTTCCCCTGCCAAACATTGACAAACTGGTCGACGGGGCTGCGGGCTATAAACTCCTGTCTTTTTTAGACGCATATTCAGGTTACAACCAAATCACTATGTACCCGTACCCGATCGGCACAAGACCGCGTTCATGACCGATCGTGGAAACTTTCAGTACAAGGTAATGCCCTTTGGTCTAAAGAACGCCGGAGCGACCTATCAAAGAATGATGAATAAGGTCTTCAGGCGACAGATCGGTCGGATATCAGAGGTCTACTTGGATGATATGATCATTAAAAGCAAGACCGACCGAGACCATATTGACGACCTAAAGGAAATCTTTGAGGAAGTAAGAAAGAATTCCTTGAGGTTGAACCCAGAGAAGTGCACCTTCGGAGTAAGGGCGGGCAAGTTCCTGGGCTTCCACTTAACAGAGCGAGGGATAGAAGCAAACCCTGACAAGTGCAAGGCTGTCGCTGACATGAGGCCGCCCACTACGAAAAAAGAAATTCAACAGCTGAATGGCATGGTCGCTGCCCTGTCATGGTTTATACCTAAATCAGCGTGCAAATCTCTTCCACTGTTCAAGATCTTGAAGAAGGAGGTTGAGTTTGAATGGACCGACCAATGCCAGCGAGCATTGGACGAGCTGAAGGCGGCACTCACCAACCCGCCCATCATGACCAAGCCGCAACCAGGGGAGACGCTCTACTTATACTTGGCCATAACAGACGAGGCCATGAGCGCTGTTCTCGTAAGAGAAAGCGACCTGAAACAGAACCCGGTCTACTTCATCAGTAAGGTATTTCAAGGCCCAGAGATCAGATACCAGAAGATTGAGAAGCTAGCCTTAGCGTTACTTGTGGCCACCCGTAGACTGCGCCCTTATTTCGTGGCCCATCAGGTCGTGGTGAGGACCGACCAGCCTATCAGGCAAATTCTTCACCGACCTGACCTAGCAGGGCCTATGATCAAGTGGGCTGTAGAACTCAGTGAGTTTGGGATCAAGTTCGAATCTAGATCGGCCGCTAAGTCCCAAGTGTTGGCCGATTTCATTGCTGAGATGACTCCAATACCAGACGATCAGGCCATCATGACCTGGACTTTGCACGTAGACGGATCCTCCAACAGCAAAGGAAGTGGGGCCGGTCTGATACTTGAGAACTCGGAAGGACTTACAGTTGAAGTGTCATTAACTTTCGCATTTCACACTTCAAACAACCAGGCCGAGTATGAAGCGTGCATTGCCGGGCTACAACTTGCCAAAGAATTCAACGTTGACCGTGTTGAACTTCACTCTGACTCTCTACTGGTAGTCTCCCAAATTCAAGACCTATACGACGCAAAGGACGATGTCTTGAAAAATTATTTGGCCAAGGTAAGGGATCTGCTCAAGCAATTCGACCGAGCAGAAGTCAAGCACGTCCCTAGGATAGAGAACGTTCGGGCTGATATCCTATCAAAGCTAGCTAGTACAAAGACTCCTGGGAACCATAGAAGTCTAATCCAAGAGACGTTAACGCGGCCGAGCGTATCAACCAAGCCTGCCGAACCATTATCCATTCTAGCGGTCGACTTAGATAAAGACTGGATCACTCCTATCTTGCAATATATTCTCAATGGAGTAGAACCCTGCGACCAGAAGGCAGCGAAACTCCTGAGGTTGCGGGCGACCAAGTATTCAGTGATCGAAGGAAGACTGTATAGAAGGGGTTTTTCATCCCCATTGCTGAGATGCCTTACGTCGGTCGAGGCCGACCATGTACTAAGAGACATACATGAAGGAGATTGTGGTAGCCACCAAGGTGGTCGGTCGATTGCTAAGAAAGCGCTCAGGGCCGGATACTATTGGCCGACCATGGACGAGGACGCTAAGATACTTGTTCAGAAGTGCAAGAAATGCCAAATCCATGCCGACGTACATTTAGCGCCCTCATCAGAACTACACAACTTAACTCCACCATGGCCGTTCGCTTGGTGGGGCATGGACCTGCTCGACCCTTTTCCACCTGCACCAGGTCAGTTGAAGTTCCTCATCGTTGCGATCGACTATTTCACTAAGTGGATGGAAGCAGAGCCACTTGCAACCATTACCTCAGCGAAGGTATCTAAGTTTTTTGGTCGAAATGTGCTCGCCCGCTTTGGAGTGCCCCAACAACTGGTGACCGATAATGGAACTCAGTTCGCAGATAGAAAGTTCAGAGAAATGCTGGCCGGCCTAGGTGTGAAACAGCGTTTCACCTCGGTCGAGCACCCACAAACCAATGGCCAGGCAGAAGCGGCCAACAGGGTAGTACTACGCGGACTGAAAAGGAGGTTGGACGAAATTGGTAGTGGGAGGTGTGTTTAACTTGCACTTATGCCTCAGGTGCAAGGTTCGATTCCCACGGAAGGCAAAAATTCTACAAGAGGGGTAGAGAAGACCGTGAGGTAACAGTGCCGGGGTGGCCAATGCGTTGGACCTGGGCTGTTACAGGTAACCTCTGAAAAGAGAAATCTATGAAAATGGTGTGTACTCTCTGTGGTCCTCCCAAGGCCTCCATATGACCTCCTCCCGTCCTAACTCATCCAGCCGCCCCCGAAAATCTATAAGCTTGACAGTGTCGCACTTTTGATTCCCCCACCTGCTGCAACGTGGACGCTCAGACGCACCGAAGTCTTTGCGCACCACGATGTGGGGAAGTACTCATAAATCCAACACTGAAATAAAAAAATGAATAAATAAATAAATATGTAATTATATGAACAAAAGTAATTAATTATCGGTAAAAAAGTGATTAATTATTACCTGTAGCAGAGAAGCGTATCCGCCAATCTGCGATGTCTCCCAAAAACAGATGTCGTTGAGCTGCACGTACAGAATGGCCAGAGCAACTGGACCCCAAGCCCACTGGCCACAACGTTCAAAATCCGCCATAAGAGTGACCCACTTGACGGGCACATATGTGTGACTCTTGTCGGCAAAGATGGTATAGCCTAACAAGAGTAATAAATAGCACCGTGCAGCATGATCAAGAAAGCCAGCCTCCATGTTAGCTCTGTATGCCTGCTCCAAAAAACTAAATCTGAAGTTCGGTCCCCTAGTGAACCGACACTTCTGCCACCAAGAGTCGTGGTCTATACCCAGCAATTGCACTCTAGCTGCAATGGCATCACCCTCAGTAAAATATAGTCCATGCTCCAAAAATGTGCCGGTGAGCGGTAAGTGGAGCAATGCGGACACGTCGTCCAACGTCACCGTAATCTTCCCGATCGGCATGTGGAATGAGCTGGTCTCAGAATGCCACCTCTCCACAAAAGACGATATCAGCTCGTGGTTGATGTTGTTGAGAGGTGTGATGTCAAGCTCCAACAGACGGGCCTGCTCTAGCCATCTGTGTATATGTAGGTGGTGCTGCTGAGGTCGAAACCTCGATACCTTCAAACCATGGGATGCCACCTTAACCTTCCCACGATCCGGTATAAAAATAAAAAATATAAATTAAAACATATTAAATAAAAGTAATTAATTATTGGTAAAAACAATAAATTAATTATTAAAAGTATTACCTGTCCCAACTGTAGCCTGGAGACCACGTGGACATGAAAACGCTGTAACAAAACTTGCTGAGCAGCCTCAGCCTCCTCACACTGCTGAGCAGGCTCAGGCTCATGATACTGCTGAGCAGGCTCAGCCTCGTGCTTCTCGTGCTCACGGAATGGCCTCTGACACTCAGAAGCGTGACCAGCCCGCCTGGTGACCAGCCGAATCCTCGTCCTTGTGCTAGGAGCAGGATGAGTCTGATCTGCAACTCCTAGGGCTGCTCCGGAAGATTTGCCTCGCTCTAATCGTCCTGCACGTCTCGCCACTGAAAAAGCAAAAAAAAAAAACAAATTTAAAAACGAAGTTTAAAAAAAAATCCGAAAATACATGTAAATGCAGAAGGAAAAAATTTTGGATTTCCGAAAACACCTCAAAACGGGGTATTTCCAGAAGTCAAAATTGACTTGCGGAAATACCCCATTTTGAGGTGTTTCCGGAAATCCAAAATTTTTTCCTTCCGTGTTTACCCTCTATGGGGTGTTTCCAGAAAATTTAAAACAATTGCCTTCCAAAAATACCCTTGTTTCCAGAAAGTTTAAGGCGAAAAACTTACTTTTTCCAGAAATAGGTGTAAATGAGAAAAAAATTCATTATTAAAGTGTTCCAATGGACATTTTTGTCCGTTTTTGTTGATTGTTGGTATAGGGGAGAAGGGGGTAAAAAAAAAAACCTTTATTATATTATAAAACAAGTGTAAATTAACCTACCCTTGAGTTAATTATAATTTTTCCTCGATTGATTTACTCATTCTAAATCACGACTCTTCCATTCAAAATCATGAGATGAGATATTTCTATAAGTTTTACTCATCTTACATTGATCATAATATTCTATATCATTCGTTCAACAAAGAGAACATCAAAGCTATGCAATTTCCACACAAGAGTCGAATACTTTCATATTTGAAAAATAGTTTGAATTCAAAGTAAACGGATGACAGTGCCGACTGCGAAATGTCTGCGACAGGCTAGCTAACTGTGGTGGCGCGTGTGTAAACTCGTGTAATACGCGCGTGGTAAAATGGTGGGACCCGGAGACAGGTGCTGGCGGAGTTGTCAAAGTGTAGTAGTGGTTTCGTTAAACCGTACGTCCGTACAAAGGACAACCACCGACCCACTTGCATGTTTTGATGACTCACGTTATAGACATCGTCAACACTTTCTGACAGGGATTTCCACGAAAATGTCTTGACCCCACCATTAATCCTTTCTCACTTTTTATCTCAATCATCAAACCAAAGCCTGAACCATTTTAATCTTTTACGTGTGCTGTAATTTGAAATGAATTTGAATTCCACAGGATCAAAATATTAAATTGAATTAAAAAAAATAAGTTTTATGAAAAATACTTGATTGACATGTGTTGCGCGAAAATTAGCATTTTTGAAAAGGCCAAATGGAAATGTGAAAAGTATTATGTTGTTATAATTCTGTTTACTTTACCCTGTTGTTGTAATTAAGTGTTTAAGATGTATTTGGGCAAAAGCCCTAAAATTATTTCTTTGAAAAAATTAGGTTTTTATAGAAAAAACGTTTAGGTCATTATGACCGTTGGAAAACCAATTGTAACAACCTGTAACAGAAGTTAGAAAGTAGTTCTAGCAGTTAGGGTTGTTGAAAATCAACCCTAACAAACTCTAAATGTACTATAAATTCGTACAATGCATGTATGAAAGACACACAGTGAAATATACAAAAAATTGAAAAAGTTACAAATATTCCCTTGCGATTTCTCTAAATCCTTCTACTTCGTTCGCATCATCGTTCATCTTTGAACCCTCGCTCTTCATCTCTTCGCGTACGATCGTCTCCCTTACGATTAGCACATCTACACACTTTGCTTGAGAGAAAGCGAGCTTCTAGTTTCTTCATATTGCTCCTGGAAGTCCTCGTTTACCTGCAAAACAGAGAAGTAGAAAGAACCACAGTTAGGGTTCTTCGTTATTTAGAGAGAAGAAAGAGGAAAATGAGTGAAAGCGAAGATAGATAGAGAGAGAGAGAGAAGATTTACATCTGAAGTGTAATTGAATTTAGGGTTTACGTTTAACCCCGTTGCTTGGACCGAGTCACAAGCCCAATCTGAGTAAGTGCACAGCAATCTGCAGAAGAAAAGAAATGGGTCAGTTTCGTTTTTACACTTTTGGGCCTATTTTTCTGCCAATTACACCACCACAATTTCGTTTATACACCAACAAATTGGTATCTTAGAGCATAGTTACGTTCTTGGGGATCAAGAAAATTCTGGGAAACACAAGAGTGTGTGTGAGTTGTGTGAATTTTGTGAGTTTAGTCAGAGTGACAGATTCTTGGGTTAAAGGGAAACAATGTGTGAAACAGTTTCTGCTCTAACTATGGCAACAAGAAGTCTACCCACAAACATACCTAAGCTTGACATTAGAAGCTATGACACATGGTGTATCCAAATGGAAGCAATATTTGGCTTCTAAGACATCTTTGAAATTGTGACAGAAGGTTTTGCAGAGCTACCTGCAGAACCAACAGAGGTTGAAAGAGCCACATACATTGAGAACAAGAGGAAAGATTGCAAGTGAAAGTATCTCATTCATCAAGGATGTGATGAACCAAATTTTGACAAGATCAGAAATGCCAAGACTTCTAAAGAAGCCTGATATATTCTGAAAACCAGTTTTTTGGGTGATACCCAAGTCAAAAAGGTTAAGTTGAATGCTTTGAGAAAGCAATATGAGAACACTAAGCTGAAGGATCAAGAAAAAATCAGTGATTACATTGCTAGACTTAAAGTTATCACTAATTCAATGGGATTGAATGGTGAAAAACTCACAAATCAGCAAATTTGTGAGAAGATCATACGTTCTCTAACTCAAAGATTTGGCTATGTAGTCAACTCTATTGAGGACACTATGGACCTAGAAACAGTGACCATGGAACAACTTCAAAGCACCTTAGAGGCTAAGGAAATTCATCTAAATGAGATGGAAGGAGGTGATAAAGGGAAGGAGACAGCCTTCCAAGCAAAATTCTCTAAGTCAAATTGGTCTAAAGGCAAGAAGAAGCCTAATGGCAAGGGAAATTGGAACTCCAACAAGGGTAAGAGCAAAGATTCTGAATCCTCTAAAGGAGGAGGGACTAGTAGCTCTAAAGGCAAGAAAGAACCCACTGATAAGAAGAAAATTCAGTGTTGGAACTGTGAGAAATTTGGGCATTATGCCAGTGACTGTTGGTCAAAGGCAAAGAAGGACAAAGACAAGGAAGAGGAAGCCAATGTGGCTCAAGAATCTGATTCAGATTCTGATCCTGTGGCATTCACAATAATTGGTGATGATTCGGAATGGGTGGCATTCATGATCACCACAGGTGATGGCAAGACAGTGATAGATATACGGTATTTGGACACTGGGTGTTCAAATCACATAACTGGAAACAGAGATTGGTTGATCAATTTTGATCCAACCAAGAAAACCTCCATTAAGTGTGCTAAAAACTAGAGTATGGTGGCTGAGGGAATGAGTGATATGCTTGTTCAAAGGGCAGATGGAAAGACTATGTTAATTGGGAATGTGTGGTTCATTCCTAGTATGAGAAGCAATCTCATTAGTGTTGGACAATTTGTTGGGAAGGGATTCTCAGTAACAATCAAAGACAACAAGCTGAAGCTTTATAACACAAGGGAGAAATTGGTCCTATCCTCACCACTATCTAAGAACAGAACATTCAGAACCAGCCTAGAAGTTGCAGAGGCAGAATTCCTCAATGCAACAGCAGCTGATTCAGAAAGTTTCCTATGGCATCAAAGGTATGGATATCTAAATTTTAGAAGTCTATCTCTATTGAATGCTAAGGAACTAGTTTGTGGCATGCCTAGGACTGTTTTACCAGAAAAAACTTATACTGTATATCTAGTTGGTAAACAACCTAGGTTAAAATTTAAATCAGACCTAAAAGGAAGGGATAAGGATGTGCTAGATGTCTTACACTCTGATATTTGTGGTCCTTTTGAGGTACAATCTGTCGGAGGCAACAAGTACTTCATCACTTTTGTGGATGAGTACTCAAGGATGCTTTGGATGTATCTAATCAAGGCTAAGAGTGAAGCTCTTGAAGTTTTCAAGAGATTCAAGGCAATGGCAGAAAAGCAGAGTGGCAAGGAAATCAAAATCCTAAGGATTGATGGTGGAGGTGAATATACCTCAAATGACTTTGAAGAATTCTGTTCTAAGGAAGGAATCATTCATGAGGTGACATCTCCTTATACACCACAGCACAATGGCTTGGTAGAAAGGAGAAACAAGCATTCTGGACATGGCCAGGAGTATGCTTAAACAGAAACAGTTGCCTCATAAGCTATGGGGAGAAGCTGTGATGACAGCCACTTACTTATTGAATAAATGTCCTACTAAGAAACTGAATAGGAAAGTGCTTGAGGATGTTTGCTTGGAAAAAAGCCTAGTGTATCTCATCTAAGGGTGTTTGGTTCTTTGTGCTATGGGCACATTCCTGATGCTACTAGAAAGACACTTGGAGACAAGAGTAAACCTCTTATCTTAGTTGGTTATCATCCTACTGGTGCATATAGGTTGTATAATCCTACTAATGATAAGGTTGAAATTCATAGAGATGTTGTTGTCTTAGAGGATGAAAGCTGGGATTGGCAGAAATCAAACCAAACCAGCTCTCAACCCTCTGAGACAGTGAATCTAGAACCTATTGAGGAGGTGACAGAACCTAGAAATGTTCCTAATGGAGATGACAGTGAAGAGGAACAAGCTGAGGAGGTGGCAGAACCTAGACCTCAGAGGCATAGATAGATGCCTAGAAGATTTAATGACTATGGGGTGGCAGAAATCACCAATGAAGGTGATTTAGTGCAGTTTGCAATGCTGGAAAATGCAGAGCCAGTTAGTGTCAAAGAAGCCTTGGAAGATAAGGGTTGGAAGGATGCAATTGTAGAAGAACTAAAGTCCATTGAAAATAATGATACTTGGAAGTTGACCAAGTTACCTCAAGGTCAGAAATCTATAGCTGTGAAGTGGGTATTCAAGCTGAAACTTAATCCAGAAGGCAAGATAGTGAAGCACAAGGCCAGGTTAGTGGCCAAAGGCTTACAACAAAGGGAAGGCTTTGATTTCACAGAAGTATTTTCTCCTATTGCTAGGCATGAAACAATCAGATTGGTTATTGCTCTTGCTTGCAGCAGAGCATGGCCATTGTTTCACCTAGATGTGAAATCTGCCTTTCTTAATGGGCCATTAGAAGAGACAGACTATGTGGACCAGCCACCTGGGTTTGAAGCCAAGGGCAAGGAGGACAGGGTGTAGAAACTGAATAAGGCTCTATATGGGCTGAAACAAGCACCTACAGACCTTAGACCTAGGCTTTAAAAGGTGTACAGTTGAATATGGGCTCTATCTAAGGCAGAAGAAGGATTTTGATCTACTTATTGTGTGTCGATATGTTGACGATTTGCTTGTTACAAGAAGCAACAAGGCTGAGATTGTAGAATTTAAGCAACAGATGCAGCCAGAGTTTGAGATGACTGATCTTAGCAGATTATCCTACTTCCTAGGGCTTGAACTTACTTACACAGAACAGGGACTGATAATACATCAATCTAAGTATGCTAAAGACAACATAAAGTGGTTTAATATGCTGGATTGCAACCCAGCAAGCACTCCTGTAGATGGCAGTGTGCATATCATTGAAGATGAGCATTAGGAAGTTGATCCTACAATGTACAGAGGCATTATTGGCTCACTAAGGTACCTTTGATGCCTCATTTTCCTGCTGCAAAGAGGGTTCTAAGGTACATCAAAGGTACTCTACACTATGGCATACTATTTCCTAAGGGAGAGAGCAGTAAGGGGTCAGAATTGGTTGGATATTCTGATTCAGACTGGTGTGGGGATAAGGCTGACAAGAGAAGCACAAGTGGATATTTGTTCAATTTTAATGGAGGCCCAATCTCATTGAGCTCCAAGAAACAAAGTGTAGTGGCTTTGTCAAGTTGTGAGGCTGAATATGTAGCAGGCTCAACTGCTGCTTGCCAAGCTAACTGGTTTGACTCTCTATTGAAAGAACTAATGCTAAGGCGAAAACAACCAATCGGGCTACTGATTGATAACAACTAAGCAATCAACCTAGCAAAGAATCCCATTTCTCATAGGAAAAGCAAGCACATAGAGACTCGCTTTCGCTACCTAAGAGACCAAGTGAACAAACAGAAGCTACAACTAGACTATTGCCCTATAAAAGAGCAACAGGCAGACATACTCACCAAATTAATCAAAGGAGAATAGTTTATGAAGATGTGAAGGTGTGGATACCTTGTATTGCAGGTAAACTAGTATTGCAGGATAAGTTTTGATGATGAAAAAGACAAAGGCAAAGTTGATGGCCAAAGTTAATAAAACTGACGAAACATCAAAGTCACAATCCAAGACAAACAAGCTCAAGAATTGAATATCCAAGTTTAAGGGTAGTCCTTAGATATAAGGGTAGTCCTTAGGGTTTGGGTGTATCTTAGGAAAAAGTGTAAGCTCTTTCGAAGGTCAGCTCGTATCTCAAAGTCTCACACACTCACAAGTTTTTCAAAGATGCATGCATACTTACGTAAACATTCTTATCATCTTTAAAAACATAAAAATCGATTTCTTCATGCATAAACATACATCAAAATCGATTTTCAGGTCAATCAGAAAAGAAAGAATCGATTGTCAGGTCATGTGGTTTCATTGCATAAATCGATTTTCAGGCCAAACATTCTCAAACAAAGAATCGATTCACACACTTTTAAACTAAGCTGAGAATCGATTCCTACATGTCTCAGGCAAGCTGGGAATCGATTCATACAAGTTTTAACTTAGTAAAGAATCGATTCCTAGCCCTCCGTGGTTCTCAAGAATCGATTGTCCCTATTTTTCAAACAAAGTCAAAATCGATTCCTCACTTAAATGAATCGATTCCTAGATCAAATGCTTTCAACAAAGAATCGATTCCTACACTATTTTCAACGTAAACTTGATTTTCTCATAGCCTATAAATAGGCACTGCATTACGTTCATTTTTTCACACAACCCATTTCACGAATCAGAGAACATTTTGAGAAAAACTCTTCACGCTTTTACTTCTGCTCGTCACGCACCGTTGGTCCGTCTGAGCTGATCTTTCGCTAAGAGTTAGTTGGGGTTGCATTCTTCAAGTTGTAATATCTGCCTTCATTAGAGGTATTTCTGTCTTTACATTTGTTATTAATTAATTGTTGTGATTTGTACTAGGGAGTGGGGTATTTCTCTAGGGTAGCTGTTTGTACTAGGAAGTGGGGTATCTTTCTGGGGCAGCTGATTGTAACAAGGGTGGGGTATCTCTTGTTATTGTTGTAATAGATTTGAGGGCTCTCCATAGGTGGGGTATCCTAGGAGGAGAATGCCTGAGTCTGTAAAGGTTTTCCAAGGCACCTGTAAGCCTTGTTGTTTTGGTTAGTGGAAAATCTCACAAGGGTGTGAGGACTGGACGTAGGTCACTAGGAGGTGACCGAACCAGGATAAATCTCTCCGTGCTTTACTGCTTTCCTGCTTTACTGTTATACCGCTTTACTGCTTTATATTCTAATTCCTTCGCTTCCACTTAACCTACGCGAAAATTGATCTAAGTCATTAAAAAGGGGAAAAACGTTTTCGAAAGATCTGAAAAGTTTTTAAATCTCAATTCACCCCCCTCTTGAGACTGAAGCCACTTGGTAACAAGTGGTATCAGAGCTAGACTCTTGTATAAAGGGCCTAGCAGCTTCAAGAGAAATGGCTTCAGGTTGGTCTACGCAAGGGGGTGCTCCGGGATTCAACGGGAAAGATTACGCATATTGGAAAGAAAGAATGAGAATCTTTATTGAAGGGGTAGACTTAGATATTTGGGATGCTGTGGAAAAAGGACCCTATGTCCCCACGCACATAGTAGATGGTGTTCTCACAATAAAAAGTAGAAATGAATGTTCTGATGATGAGAAAAGAAAAGTGCAACATAATTTACGTGCTAAAAATATTATTACTTCTGCTTTGAGTGCTGATGAATTTTTTCGAGTTTCAAACTGTAAATCTGCCCAAGAAATGTGGGATAATCTCCAAGTTACTCATGAGGGTACAAGTGAAGTGAAAAGGGCAAGAACAAATACTCTTACCAGAGAGTACGAACTGTTTAGAATGAATACAGGTGAAACTATACCAGAAATGCAGAAAAGGTTCACTCACATAGTGAATCAGTTAAGCTTGTTGGGAAAGTCATTTCTTGCAGAGGATCTAATCAACAAAGTTCTGAGATGTCTGAATAGAGAATGGCAACCCAAGGTTACTGCTATAGCTGAATCAAGAAATTTAGCTACTATGACTCTGGCTACTCTGTTCGGTAAACTTCAAGAGCATGAACTAGAACTCACCCGTCTAGCTGAGCACGAAAATACAGATAAGAAAAAGAAAATCTTGGCTCTAAAAGCATCTAGTTCTAGTCGGCTTGATGATAGCGACGACTCAGATGATGAGGTTGATGAAAGTGAAGAGAATATGGCTCTTATGGTTCGGAAGTTCAAAAGGTTCATAAAAAGCAACAACTATCCAAAGAAGAACTTCAAATCAAAAAGGTTCTCTAGCAAAGAAAGCTCATCCGGTCCTCCTACTTGCTATGAATGCGGGAAACCCGGACACATGAAAATGGAATGTCCTAATCTACAGAAAAAGGACTCCAAATTTGAAAAGAAGGCATTCAGGGATAACAAAGGAAGAAAAGCCTACATCGCATGGGAAGACAACTGCATGGATTCATCAGATGAATCAGAGGATGAAGAAGCTCAAGTTGCATTAATGGCTGATCATGAAAGCGAGAATGAAAACGAGGTAATATCTAACCCTGACTCTCTACAAAATGCATATGATGATTTATATGAAGCTTTCACTGAATTGCATGATGATTCTGTGAAAAAGCATTAGGTAAGGCAAAGAAAGTTATTAATCACCTTCAAAATGAAGTAATTGCATTAACTAAATAAAGGTTAGAACTTAGAAAGGAAAACTACAGCCTAGGTTACCTTAAAGCAAATTATGTCTGTGACAAATGTACTGAGTTTGAAAAGAAAGTCCATGAACTAGAATGGACAGTAGGAAAACTATCTAGCTTACAGCAGGCACATCCTAGACACCCTAGAAACAACTACACTAAAAGGCATATGCATCATAGATCTAGACCATGCATCAGTTGTAGTTATTGTGGTAAAAATGGACATACAACTTTTGTTTGCAGGGCAAGAGGAGGACAAAATTTGAAGAAAGTATGGGTTCCCAAAGGGACCATACTAAGTACTAACCCACAAGGACCCAAAGAAATTTGGCTACCTAGAACCCTTGTTTAAATCATTGCAGGTATGCTTCAAGGAATGGGGGGCAGATTGGTGCCTTGATAGCAGAATCACAAAAGCTCATGACTGGGAAGAAATAGATCCTTAAACACTCCACCCCAGGTTAAGCAGTCATGTGACTTACATAAAAAATAACTGAGGAAAGAATCCTCAGTAAAGGTTAGTCCGCATTTATAAAACTATCAATTCAATCTCTTAACATGAAAGTGGTCGATACTGTGCGAAATTTTATTTCCATGTCTTATTCATATAAATTAAAAATAAAGGAACCATCATCTTAGAACCCATGACTCAAATATGTGCATACATGATTAAAGTTAGTCGAGTCCTTTAAAACGACCAGTCAAAATTATTTTTGGAACCATTGCAAAAGAAACAATTTACTTTCTTTTAATTATAAGTTTCATAGAGCTTTCTTCTTGGGCATTATTTCATGGCATGAATCGATTTCCAAGTTACTTCCAAAGCCTATCATTTAAGCTTTAATCGATTATATATATATATATATATATATATATATATAGGATCTCTCTCTAACCCTCTCAATCGATTATCTCCAACAAATCAATACCACCCTAAAACTTAGGAATTCTAGCGCTAAAACTCCTTATCTTTTCCAACAAAGGCAAAGTTGATGGCCAAAGTTAATAAAAGTGACGAAACATCAAAGTCACAATCCAAGACAAACAAGCTCAAGAATTGAAGATCCAAGTTTAAGGGTAGTCCTTAGATATAAGGGTAGTCCTTAGGGTTTGGGTGTATCTTAGGAAAAAGTGTAAGCTCTTTCGAAGGTCAGCTCGTATCTCAAAGTCTCACACACTCACAAGTTTTTCAAAGATGCATGCATACTTACGTAAACATTCTTATCATCTTTAAAAACATAAAAATCGATTTCTTCATGCGTAAACATACATCAAAATCGATTTTCAGGTCAATCAGAAAAGAAAGAATCGATTGTCAGGTCATGTGGTTTCATTGCATAAATCGATTTTCAGGCCAAACATTCTCAAACAAAGAATCGATTCACACACTTTTAAACTAAGCTGAGAATCGATTCCTACATGTCTCAGGCAAGCTGAGAATCGATTCATACAAGTTTTAACTTAGTAAAGAATCGATTCCTAGCCCTCCGTGGTTCTCAAGAATCGATTGTCCCTATTTTTCAAACAAAGTCAAAATCGATTCCTCACTTAAATGAATCGATTCCTAGATCAAATGCTTTCAACAAAGAATCGATTCCTACACTATTTTCAACGTAAACTTGATTTTCTCATAGCCTATAAATAGGCACTGCATTACGTTCATTTTTTCACACAACCCATTTCACGAATCAGAGAACATTTTGAGAAAAAATCTTTACGCTTTTAGTTCTGCTCGTCACGCACCGTTGGTCCGTCTGAGCTGATCTTTCGCTAAGAGTTAGTTGGGGTTGCATTCTTCAAGTTGTAATATCTGCCTTCATTAGAGGTATTTCTGTCTTTACATTTGTTATTATTTAATTGTTGTGATTTGTACTAGGGAGTGTAGGGTATCTCTCTTGGGTAGCTGTTTGTACTAGGAAGTGGGGTATCTTTCCGGGGCAGCATATTGTAATAGGGGTAGGGTATCTCTTGTTATTGTTGTAATAGATTTGAGGGCTCTCCATAGGTGGGGTATCCTAGGAGGAGAGTGCCTGAGTCTGTAAAGGTTTTCCAAGGCACTTGTAAGCCTTGTTGTTTTGGTTAATGGAAAATCTCACAAGGGTGTGAGGACTGGATGTAGGTCACTAGGAGGTGACCGAACCAGGATAAATCTCTGCGTGCTTTACTGCTCTACTGTTATACCGCTTTACTGCTTTATATTCTAATTCCTTCGCTTCCACTTAACCTGCGCGAAAATTGATCTAAGTCATTGAAAAGGGGAAAAACGTTTTCGAAAGATCTGAAAAGTTTTTAAGTCTCAATTCACCCCCTTCTTGAGACTGAAGCCACTTGGTAACAGAAGGGACCTGGGATTGGTTTCCTTCAAGGAACATAACTAAGGAGGGATATTATGTTGTTATAATTCTGTTTACTTTACCCAGTTGTTGTAATTAGGTGTTTAAGATGTATTTGGGCAAAAGCCCTAAAATTAGTACTTTGAAAAAAATAGGTTTTTTCAGAAAAAACGTTTAGGTCATTATCACCGTTGGAAAACCAATTGTAACAACCTGTAACAGAAGTTAGAAAGTAGTTCTAGCGGTTAGGGTTGGTGAAAGTCAACCCTAACAAACTCTAAATGTACTATAAATTCGTACAATGCATGTATGCAAGACACACAGTGAAATATACAAAAAAAAGAAAAAGTTACAAATATTCCCTTGCGATTTCTCTAAATCCGCGCTCTTCATCTCTTCGCGTACAATCGTCTCCCTTACGATTAGCACATCTACACACTTTGCTTGAGAGAAAGTTCCAGTGTCTTCATATTGCTCCTGGAATTCCTCGTGTACCTGCTAAACAGAGAAGTAGAAAGAACCACAGTTAGGGTTCTTCGTTATTTAGAGAGAAGAAAGAGGAAAACGAGGGAAAGCGAAGATAGAGAGAGAGAGAGAGAGAGAGAGAGAGAGAGAGAGAGAGAGAGAGAGAGAGAGAGAGAGAGAGAGAGAGAGAGAAGATTTACATCTGAAGTGTAATTGAATTTAAGTGCACAGCAACCTGCAGAAGAAAAGAATTGGGTCAGTTTTGTTTTTATACTTTTGGGCCTGTTTTTCTGCCAATTACACCACCACAATTTCTTTTATACACCAACAAAAAGCACCCACGAAAGCTAAGACCCGGTTCGGGGTGATTTTCTATTTTCTATTTTAAGATTTTCAAAAACCAAAATCAGTTTACGTTTTGAGTTTTAAAAATTTCAAAAATCAAAAACGAATTCAGTTTTCAGTTAATAAGTTTTCTTAAATCAAAATCATCACTTCCAAACATAAACATAAAAATAAATATTCATCATAAACTTATCTTAATCAAAACGATATATAAAAATAGCTGTGAAAAAATAAAAATATTACAACTATATAATGTATTTATGGTAATAATTTTAATAATAAAGGTTGAAGGTAGTAGTTGTCGGCAGACGCCTGTCAGAGTGATAATCGACAGTGGTTAGAGTGGTAATTAATAGTAGAGATAAGTGGTGGTCAGAGTGGTGGTCAAAGGGGTAGTTGATGGTGGTCAAAGTGGTGGATAGAGTGATGGTTGACACTGGTCAGAGTGGTGGTCAAAGCAGTGGTTGACGGTGGCCGAAGTGGTGGTCGGTATGGTTGGTGGTAGTTGACAGTGGTTAGAGTGGTGGGTGATGCACTACAAAAAAAGAAAAAACACTGATTAGCAAGAGAAAATCTGTCACTAACATCACCTTTTCCGTCGCTAATAGCACTTAGCGAGGGACAGATTCTGTCGCTAAGAAGCTCCTCGCTAAACACATAGCGAGGGAAATTTGAATCCCGCGTTAATTTCCCCTGCTAATTCCGTTGCTAATTAGCAAGGGACTTAAATTTCTGTCGCTAACGCTGGGTGACACGTGTCCAAATTATGAATGCCATTTAGTGAGGGATTCAAAATTCTGTCGCTAACGCTGGGTGACACGTGTCCAAATTTTGAATGCCACTTAGCGATGGATTCAGAATTCCATCGCAAATTCTGGGTGACACGTGTCCAAATTCTGAATGCCACGTGTCTCGATTAGCAACGGAAATTTTCGTCGCTAATTCCCACTAATTTGATTTTTTTTTTTAGAAAAACCTGCTTATTTTATATTTATTAATAGATAATTAAATTTAAAATAACTAAAACAATTTAAAATAAACATTCCGAGCATATTTGAATCAAATCCGAATCAACATAAACTAGTCTAAAATGTTAGAACAAAATACTGAAATATCAAACTAATAATACACAAATCCTAATAGGCGCTATCAGAATCATCAGACTCCTCAGACTCAGACGACCTACCAGCTGGTTGCATCGTCTTATAAAACCTAAACATCTTCTCCTACTGACGGGTCACCCTCACGAAGTCATCCTGCATACGTTTCATAGTCTCATCATAAGTATTGATATTATGCCCCTGAGTCTGCAACTCCTGTTGCTGGGCCTGAGCCTGCACCAGCTTCCTGAGCTGCTCTGTCTCCTCAGCTGAAGGAGGAGCTGGTTGACTGCTAGAACCTCCGTTGGTGCTGATCCCAAACTCGCCATAAATAGAGAGGGCAAAATGGGTCGAGCCCGCTGGGCTAGCCTGAAAATATATAGGGCTTGGGCCGAAGAAAGTGAGCCCATTTTTGTATGTGGGCTTTTTAACCTAATCTAGAATAGCCCTAGCCCATGTCGGGCTAGCCCGACCGGGCCATGGGTAGACATATAAAAAAATATGGTGTGCAATGTTGACTAGAGCCCAAAATTAGTAAAAAAAAAAGTTTATCTATAGCTTTTTGGCTTGTGCTCAGTTGGAATGTTTGTTGAGTCTGTGATGGAAGTCGTGAACTGTTTAATTTATTGACTTTATTTTTTTAGAGAATTGCTTTATGGCCTCCACTTTAATAGCATTTGTTTGTATAAGTCATCATGATTGTTCGTGTACATAACTTCAAGGAATGAACATAGAGTAATTTGGCTGAACTAGTACTAAATATTTTGTATTACTATTACTATTCCCTTGTTTTCCAAAATTAACAATGCCTAATATGAGGTAAGCACCTGATTGCCAACGAATAAAATTGAATTGAGAAAGCTTACTTTGCCTGTTGATAGATAGCCATTAGTTACTGATATGAACCAGAAATTGATATTTGAAAACATAGGAGATTATGGAGCTGTGGTCCTTACATGCATTCAGCATTCACAAGACAGAACTCTTAAAAGAGTAAAATAGAAATTCCAATTATACTACTTTTTAGTAGAGTGTCGAATTTAACTTCCAGAATATCATGTGATATTGAAAGACTTCTAATTTATTTTTAAAATAATTTACCAATATGACAACATGCTGAGCCTGGTTGATGGAGCTGTAGTAGTGAAGCAAGCCACTCTTTTCTGAATTTCTATTCTTCCTGGCTTTTTCATCATTTCTTTTGAACTTATCTATACCCCAATGTGTCTTGAAGGCATTCCAAACATCGTCACCAATATGGGGCTCATCATGATCCTCCTGGGGCTCTGTATGGGGCTCAACATAGATAACCCAGTTGGTCTACTCGTATACCCAACTGGTGTACACATATACCCAGCTAGTGTGCCCATATACCCAGCTGGTGTGCCAATATACCCAGCTGATGGGTTCAGAGTGCTGGTGATGGTGGTCAGAGTGGAGGCTGATGGTGGCTAAAGTAGTGGTTGACGGTTGTCAAAGTCGTGGTTGACGATGATTGGAGTGGAGTCAAAGTGGTGACCGAGTGGTGGTCGAGGGGCGGTCAGCGGTGGTTTGTGATGGTTGGTGGTGGTTTGTGGTTGTTGGCGGTGGTCAAAGTGATGGTTGATGGTGATCATAATGGTGGTTGATGGTGGCTAGAGTGGTGGTCGGCGGTGGTCAGGGTGGTGGGGTGGTCGGAGTGGTGGTTGGCGGTGGTCAGAATGGAGGTTGATGGTGGTCGACGGTGGTGGGGTGGTCTGAGTGGTGCTCGACGGTGGTTTGTGGTTGTTGGCGGTGGTTGATGGTGGTCATAGTGGTGGTCAGCGATGGTTAGGGTGGTGATTGGTATTGGTTGGCGGTGGTGAGAGTGGTAGTATATATTGATGATCAGAGATGGATAAAACAAAAAACACAAACAAAAATCATAAAACCTAATTTTTTGGTTTTGAGTTTTGATAGAAAACTGTTTTGAAATTAAGAAAAAAAACCAACTCAACCCCATTTTACCCGAATATGTTTTGATTTTGAAATTGACTTTCAAAACCAAAAACTCATAACCACCCCGAACGGGCTCTAAATTAACTTAATCATGTTTTAATGTTTGATAGAGAGATGGGCTTTGCCTAGGCTAAGAATGGATCAATTATTAAATCTTAAATGGAAATTTCTTTACCCTATTTCTCTCGGCAATCTATTATTAACAACTTCGTCTCAATTGTTTTCACTATAAAAAAAAAGATTGATCTTCTATATGTAAGAGAAAGAAACAAAACAAAAAATATTCATAGATATTGCAAAATTAACGAGGCTGTTTCAACGCAAACAACAATGGCGTCAAGAGGTCAAGTTACGTGTCTTTTGAAGACATGGACGAGCGACAAGACTTCGATCGTCGAATGATTGACAGTGATCACAAGTAATTATTTTAGGCTTAAACATGAAAATAAGTGAATAACCGTCATAAACGTGGCTCACGCGTAGTAAGACATTTTATCTTCATGTTTTCTCTATAATCATGGTTGAATACCTGAATAAACGTCATAAACATCGCAGTTACTTCGATGCAATTAGGGTTGAATACTTGAAAAATTGCCCACATCTCAACACACACGACTGATTAGCGGATTAACTCAAGTATATCTTCCAAAATATTTACATTTCAATGCCTTTTACTTTTATGTTAAATTTATCATCATGCATGTTTACTTTCCTCGCAATTTACAACTTTGCTTTACCTCCTCACTCAGTTTAATTCCTCGCAATTTACTTCCTCGTACTTTTAAGTTTTCTATCCTCGTACTTTTAAGTTTTCTGCACTCTTCTATCCTGAAACCACCTTCCCCTTTCCATCATTGTTTGTACCATTCCTCTCCTTCCACAACCAACACACTCATCAGATTCGACGAGAATATTCTTTGGTTCTTGGATCGGTTCGAGCGTTGGAGAATTTGAATCATACGACCTTTGGCACTTCATACGATAATATCAAGTATCAACATGTATGTTGATAGATAATTTATTTGTTGATATCCTTACACTTTATTTGTTGATAGATAATTTAGATAGCGTAAAACCAAATTTTCCTACCAACATGTAAGTGCCATTAAGACTTTTATACAATAAATATACTACTATTTATCAAATAATAGATTTTACGTTTAGGTAATGCAACGTGTTTCGTGTCCTAATTTAATAATTTGGTTATCTTCGTCTCACAATAGTTATGTTCGACAGAGTATACACCTTTGGAAAGATGATTGGTGCTCATTCGGTAAGAAGTAAGGAAAATAAATATGAAGTGAGTTTTGAGTCCATCAGATTCTTTATCCTTGTTTAATTTCGAACAAGCACTGATGGACCATCTCCGTCATAAAGATGGACCATCTCCATCATATTGGTCGTCGTTGAATCTCGGCTGAATTTCAATTTAATTAGGTACTTGTACACAATGATGATACCCATCTCGTTTGTGCACCGCAATACTTACCTCTTAGTTTATCCTTCACCCAAACCACCTATAAATTGGGACCAACATGAACCACCGTCGCAAAACCCAAGTCGTCAGCGCTTATAATGGTTGTATCATTTGGGTCTCCTCCACTAGAGTTGGCAAATATGGCCGCCTAACCCAGCAGGCCAAAACATGAAAATAGGTCGGGTCGACCAACCGACCCAGATATATATTGGACCTTTTTCTAGGCTACCCCAACCCATTTTTTAACAAAATAAATCTATAAACATATTTAAAAAAAGGCTAGTGTCGGCCCCATCATGAGTTAATCAGGTTAGGCCAAAACGACTAAGTTTTTTCTAAACCTATATTTAGCAAGCCTAGTCCAGCCCTAAGCAGCATTAAGCCATTGAACCAGCGCGAGAGCTAGGCCAAAAATGAGATCTCTATCCTCCATCGCTGGATCTTCCCGTCGGTGCCCCACTGCAAGCGGTGATCTGGTGGTTATTGCCACAGGGGAAGGTTCACATTTTGTTATGTTACAAATATATAAGTTCATTGCATATGTGATGTCAATACTCTTATCAAGTATACTTGAGGTTCTTATATATATTATAATTATAAGTGCACATTATTGTCATTATTGAGGCCACCTTAATATAGAGTTACTTATTTGAAATGAGTACGCCAATGTCCTTAAAGTGGGAGATCTATAGATTTCCTATTTTTTATTAAATTTCTTAGTTATTTGTTTAGCATAACTCACACTCCTCTTCTAACTCCCAAAAATTCCCAGAGTAATATAAGTAATATTGGTTTCTATAAGTTTCTTTTTAATGTTTTAGGTTACTTAGAGTGTATTATGAGATATGTATATGAGATGACATTATTTTATTATCATATCTATTATAGCAATTTAAATTACTATTGGGATTAGAGGTGAGCAACTAACGGGTTGGAATAAGTTATACTTATCCCTATTTGAATCATAAATTTTTAAAGGATCATTTTTTAAAGGCTTAAAGATCATTTTGGCCCCTACAAAATACACATTAATCCATTTTGGCCCCTGCAAAATAAAAAACTTTAAATAAGCCCCTGTAAAATAGTTAGTTGTTCAGTTAAGCCCTCGCTGTTAGTGGTCCACTAACGCTGTTAGTTTTAAAGGTCATTTTGGCCCCTGCAAAATACACATTAAAGGTCATTTTGGCCCCTGCAAAATACACATTAATCCATTTTGGCCCCTACAAAATACACATTAATCCATTTTGGCCCCTGCAAAATACCTTTAAAACTAACAGCGTTAGTGGACCACTAACAGCGAGGGCTTAACTAAACAACTAACTATTTTACACAGGCTTATTTAAAGTTTTTTATTTTGCAGGGGCCAAAATGGATTAATGTGTATTTTGCAGGGGCCAAAATGACCTTTAAGCCTTTTTTAAACCCTAACATGTCCTTAGACCCGAACAAATCTGATGTTATTTGGGTCAAAATAAGATTGGATCTATTTAGGACGATATCAGACTGGTCTGAAGGACAACTGAAACAAAATCATAAAGGTGATCCACTACAAAAAAAATAGTGTATTAGCGACCGATTAAACAAAATCAAAATATGTATTATTATTATATTTAACATAAAAAAAATAAAATTAACAATATATGTAATGACATAACTAACAATTACCTTAAACAAATCAAAAAAATTTCCCTTGTCCTCATCTTTGGCTTTTGTCCACTTTTCATGATATTTTTAAAATATAGTTTCTGAATGACATATGTGATATTCAATGCATCGACCTTCGCAGGCAGGAAGCAACCTGCATAATAAAAGATATATCAAACAATCAAACATATATATATATATATATATATATATATATATATATATATATAAGTCATTGCATAATTAACTTAAACTAAAAAAGTCAAACAATACTTACGCGTTACCAAAGGGATATAGATGACTTAATTTGCATTTGATACCATCATTGCCGACAATTACCGGCACATCCTCTTCATCGGTCGATGAATCTGATTCTGTAACACCAACATGCATGGGGATCATCAGTATACGCGTCACCATGGGGCTCAGGTGGTGTAGGCATAGATAACCCTGGTGTAGGCATATACCCAGGTGGTATAGGCGTGTACCCTGGTGTAGGAATATACCTTGGTGTAGGTATATACCCCCCTGGTGTAGGCGTATACCTGTTTACCGTGATTTTTGGTAAACACCGCTAGTTACACATACGTGTTGCTCGCGAGATCAACTAGAAAATCTCAGAACATTTGTGTTTAAAGTTTTTATGAAAGTATTTAGTGTTCTCACGGTTTGTTTTGAAAATGGTAGAAAGAACCGTTTAAAGTGAAGATGAGACGGACAGAAGGAAAGAATAGCGGTGAACGCTTAAGTAAGATAAAATGCAGAAAACTAAAAGCAGTGAAGGAAAAGATTGAATGCAAGTAAAATGCAGAAATCTTAAAGGAATGTAAAAGACATTGCATTAAATTGTAAAGATTGGTACGCAGATTCATACATTGGATTCCTGTGACTCTGTTTTCTCTGAATGCGGAAGTAAGAGTTTTTTAGGAAGTTTATGTAGAAATGAATTTTGCGACCTCTGTTCTATGTACAGAACTTCTGTTTATAAGAATAAAATACATAACCGCACATCGGTTTCAGGAAATAAAGCAACTGCTTAGATGTTTCGACTAGGTAACTGCTCCTTCTTTCGACTATATTGTTGTTGTCCCTTTCGACAACGCTCTTTGCCTTGACCTATTATCCGAACATTATTCTTCTTCCTGTCGAACCATTGGCTTCAGCTTTTCCAATTTTTCGCTAAGTTATGAACTATGCTGATTCTCCCTGTATACAGCTTCTCATTGTCGAAATAATGATCCTTCTTCTTGAATCTATTAAGTCAAGCTTCGTTGACTGCATTTAATCTTAGCCTTTCGAAAATGCAGGCTAACAAATTGCCCCCCCCCCCAAAAAGGCTTTTTCGACTGATTTTTTGAATGAAGATAGAAAATGACTTTTTGAAATAGCATTCGACTATCCTGCGTAAAATCCTATGATATCATTTAATATTTTTTCTGCAGAATTGATGAGACGTCTTCTGCGCAAATGACAGCTTGCTGGCGCCTTCCTCCAACGAGAGCGCGCCACGTACACAAAGTAACTACTGAAATCTTCTACGATCCCACGTTTCCCACCAAAGCCATGATTACCAACATTTTCTTTTCTTTTTTAATTTATTAAATCGTGGTAAAAAATGGCTATAAAAGGAAACTGTACCCTTCCACTTCTCTTTTTCCAGAATTTTCATCTTCTTCCCTTGTCTCTGCGAATAGCTTCTGCGAATATCCCTTTCTTCCTCTTCTTCACCAGATACAACGCCTTACGCACTATAGAAACTCACCGTTGAAAACTCCATTTCTCTGTTATCTTTTCGTGACTTTTAAACTCATAACCATGGTGTCATCTTCCAACATTGCTTCTAGTATTGTAGCTTCTGGGAAGCAAATCCTCGTGACTGAACCAGTTTTAAGTGAGGAGGAGGCTAAAATCTACCAATCTCATGTACTAATCCCTTTTCCTGCACCTCTAAAGCATGCATTCTTAGAACCTCTACCTCTTCATGGTGATGATTCAGCCAAAATCAAGGAAACTTTTCCTAGTTATCACCGTTATAGCCCTAAGATCTTCAATGAGGGGCCACACTTGATGGATTTTATGAGTAACCCAAATAGGGTTTTTCGATCTTCACCACCGGTCGAAAGGATTACGCCTTATATCGACAGGCTAAACATGGTGGAGTCGAAGATGGAAGAGAACTGGAAAAAGCAGGGCATTTTCGACTTGATCCAGTTGTCAAGATATGGACCTAAATATCAAAGCCCAATGCTCATTGCGGCTCTCCATTTCTGGGAGTTAACCACTAACAGTCTTCATTTGAAGTGTGGTATGCTCACTCCCACTCTACTAGATGTGGCTGCCATTACTGGCCTGAAACCATTGGGGGAGGTTTTCGACCCTGCCACCACTGGTAATCAACATGAATTTGACTTCAAGCGTGCCACTTTTAAAGGGTACATTGAAGATCATCATGTCACCAATACTGAAGATGTCTCCGATGAAGAGCATATCGCTTTTCTCACTTTTTGGCTATCTTTCTATATCTTCTGTTCCTCGTCACTCCAAGTGGCGAAGATGTATATCCTGCTGGCCATTCAGTTGCACGAGGGTCGAGATATCAATCTTGGCAGTCTTATTTTGGGATCTCTTTACGACAGTCTACGGTAAGGGGTCCTTGCTTTGAAAGCACTTCGACCAGAGGAGAAGTATCTGGTCTCTGGACCAATTTGGCTATTTCAGTTGTGGCTTCTTGCCACTTTTGAGTCGAAACTTCAGATGTATATCCCCGACGAATATTCTGACATGGTCGAAAATAGGGGCGTCGAAGGTGTGAGACTTGCAGTTCTGAAACCCAGAGAAATAGCAGTATCTAACCAAGATCTATTTTCTCAATCATTCAACATGCTCCTGAATTGCATGGATTTCACCCCTTCGATGGCACCTTTTGCCAGGAGAACCTATGGGCCAGAGTGGTTCAGAAGAGAGTTTCCTTCGACTACTCTTGTTGACGAAGAAGATACCAACCAGGTTTGGGAGGCCTTCTTGACTCCCAAGTTTTTGTCATCCAGAATATCCCCTAGGAAATCTGCAACACTATTTGGCGTCTACCCTTATCATCCTAGCCTGGTTGCGAGGCAATTTGGGTTATGTTAGCTTCGACCTAGTCCTTTCTTCAGGTCTAAGAAAGAAATGGTGCTCCCAGGGAATGAGGAAGAGTGGAAGGAGTTTCTTAACTGGTTTCCTCCAGGCTCTTTTACTCTTGACCCCATTCCTTTTGAACCACGATTCTCTTGCACCAAAGAGTTTTTAGATGGTGGAAAGAGTATTTCACTAAAAAATCTACTGGCGTCGAAGATGCCACCCTGCTGTCTAAACTAATTTCTGCTTTTCCCTCTTCGCGGAAAAAGAAGACCAAGTCGAAAGGTACGCATATTCAAGAAATTTAGGCATTCCAAAATTTCTTTTAAACTGTATATGACCCGAATAAACTTAGTCGAACTGTTTCTCAAGCTGCAAAAATTTTCAAACAAAAACTTATCGACAAAATTCCAACAATGGTTTTTCCATCTTATGTAACTGATAAGTACTTTTTTGCTTTAAAACACAATAAACTTAGATTTCCGCCTTTGCCCACCAGTAAATTGGCTTTGGCATTTCGACCACCACTTCCACAATGGTTTCTATGTGGTTTGACTAAGGCACTGTACATTTTTCTTTCAAATAAAACAGCTGAGAAAGTAGTTTCGACTAAGTATGATTTAGACACATTTGAGGGTAATCTCCATTTGGATATTCAACATGTGCGAGTCACATCTACTATCAGAGAAGGTGATGTATAAGACTCTTAGAAAAATTTAATTTTCCTTTTGTGTGTATTTTGTACTAACACTTGTTTGTCGAATATCTGTAGCTGTCACTATTACTTCAGATTCGACAGATGAAGTCAGAGCACCAAAGACGAAGAAGAAGGTAGCTGAAGCTTTGTCGAAGAAAGACATACCCCCCCCCTAAAAGTGAAAAAAGTAAGTCTCTGTGTATATTTTCTCTTTGCATTATCACTGTGTTTGTTGACTAATTGACCTTCTGTTTTGCAGAGTCGAAAGAGGTCTAGTAGCTCTGTGGTTACTACTCCAAAGAAAAAAAAGGGCCAGCACAACAGTTGTGAGTGACTCAGAGGTCGAAACTCTTACCTTTTTGCTCATCTATATTTATCCTTCCTCTATTTTGCTCATATTTACAAGTATTGCATTTTCAGTCTGAGGAAGAGCCATTGACTAGGTCCAAGCCTGTCAAGATCCAAACTTCTGTAGTAGAGAGAGAGAGAGAAGAAAACAAAAAACTCTCAGGATGTCTCCAGAATCACTCCTCAAACCGCCTCTGTCGAAAGGCAGCAGAAAAAGGAAGAGAGTGAAACCAAAGAGAAAGCCCCAATCATCTCAGAGAAGGCACCCAAAAAGCTTCTCAAGAAACCTGAGAGTGCACACTCACGTGTCGAAGACGCCAAATCCAAGGTAACTGATCGAAACTTATATCCACTTTGAGAATTTTATTTATCTATGTAACACGCACTTAGCTTCATTATCAGAGAATTGAAATCCTCAACCCTGAAGCTCAGAAAAAACAGGCTACGCCTACCTCTACTCATTCCCCTCTAAAGACACCAACTGCTGAAAAAGGTGTCGAAGAAGAAAAGTTGATTCATAACCAACCTCTTGCTGTTGTCGGAGATACTCCAATGACTGAAGCAATTGCCCCTGCTGATGTTATAAAGGAGGTTCCTGAGCATGGCCAAGAGCAAGCTGATATGGACATTGATGAAGGCTATGATGCTGGCCAAGGTGGGGCTGAAATCAGTATATCTTCTTCTCCAAACGTGGAGGAACAAGAATGCAGTTAAGAAGGGAATGAGGCTGATGAAGAGGAGGAAAGAGAAGAGAAAGGTGAATCTCTTGTGGCAGCCAATTTCCCCCGCTCTGGGGCTTCGACACACCACACCAACCTGAGCCCAAAGGAATTTTCAGCTTTAAAGAATAAGAATCCTCTTGAAGCATTTAAACGAATGGTGAGTGGTTTATCTTCGACGGAGAGTAAGCCTAGCGCTTCGACTGCCTCTGTTGGTGACACCTCTAGAGGCCTTCAAGATGACCTGATCCGAGAGCTACGAGCAACCCTCTTTGAGGTAGATCTGTTCAAGGCTATTGAAGAGGATCATATGCTTACTTTCAAAATCAAAGCCTTGCTCAACAAGCTTAATACTCCTGAATCCAGTAATTCTCTTATAGGCTTTATTGTCGAATTTGAGCCTTTGCTGGATCAGATTTCCAGAGATATACAGAAGAGGAAGAGCACTGTGGTGAATAAAGAGTGCGAGATTGAACTTCTTAAAGAGGAAAGTGCTGCAGTCGAAGCTTCAGAAAGCCAGATTTCGACACTGGAAATTCAAACATCTGCTGAGCGCAAAGAAGTAGCTGATTGTGAAGCCATCATTTTTGAATATCAAGAACAAATCAAAGATTTGCAGTCAAAGATTGCAGCAGCAGAACAGAAGAAAGCCTCTATTCAAAAGAAAACTTTAATTCCTTTGGAAACTGCACTACAATCTGAGGCAAGTTTAGCAATCGAGCATTTGGAGAGGGTGAGGAAACACGATGAAGCAGTTCAGAGACTGACTGCAGATGAAACCCTCCTTAATACTAGATTGAAGTATGCTAAGACTGCCTTTGAAAGGCTTAAAAATACTTATGTAAATTGAGTTTTGACTTTTGTTCTCGATGTTCCTTTTGTATCATGACAATTGGCACTTAAATTTTTTAATGTGCCATGTTTATACTTCCTCTCAATCTCAATCTTGCTTTATTTTAATTTCTTGCAACATTGGCTTATACCTTTTTAAGTACTTGCCATTTATACGCAAAATTCGATTATCAGCGCTTAACTCTTCGACTTCATAAGCACCGTTCGAAAACACTTGTGAAATTTTGAATGGTCCTTCCCAATTCGGTGACCATTTACCTAAGGCTCTATCTTTTCTGTCCATAGGTAGGATAACTTTCCACACTAAGTCTCCTAGGACAAAAGTTTTTGATTTAACCTTTTTGTTGTAGGCTTTAGCTACTCTCTCCTTTTGCCTTGTAAGGATATCTAATGCAAATAACCTTTCTTCATCTAACTCAACCAATTCGTCTAAAATCATGTCCCAATAATGATCCGATGGAATCTCAAATTGCCTTTGAATTCTGGTTGACTGTAGATAAATTTCGACAGGTAATACTGCATCATGCCCAAAGGTGAGCCTAAATGGAGTAGTGTTAATTGATTCTCTAGGAGAATTTCGACAAGCCCATAATGCTTGATCAATGGTTTTGTGCCAATTCCTAGGCTTTTGCCCAATATGTTTTTTAATCAAATTAATGATAATTTTATTGGCTGCTTCGACTTGACCATTTGCTTGCGCATAATATGGTGTCGAACTTAATAACTTAAATCCACTTTCAGCAGCAAATTCGAACATTTTTCGACCAGTAAAAACTGAGCCTTGATCTGTAGTAATGGTTTCTGGAATCCCAAACCTATATAAAATATGGTTTTGAATAAAGTTTATTACTGCTTCTTGGTCGACATTTGCTAAGGGAATAGCTTCGACCCATTTAGTGAAGTAGTCGATACCCACTAGTATATAACGGTAGCCTTTCGACGAAGTTAGCTTAATTTCACCAATTATATCCAAATCCCAACCCCTAAAGGCCAAGGTTTTATTATTGAATGTAACTCACTTGCAGGTACATGTTGCACCCCTGCATGTTTCTGACATTCTTGGTATCCTTTAGCAAAATCTATGCAATCTTTTAGCATAGTTGACCAGTACACTCCTTGTCGAAACAAAAGCCATTTCATTTTGTGACCTGCTTGATGAGATCCACAAGTCCTACTGTGAGTATTGGATATTGCTAAGTATGCCTCATTTTCACTAAGACATTTAAGTAAAACTCCTTCAGGAGTTTTCTTGAACAATTCGTTTCCAATAATCACAAAGCTTAATGCTCTATACTTGGTTTTTCTATTTGTTATTCTTGTTGGATTTTCCAAGTATTCGACAATGTTCTTTCGCCAATCATCATTCGACATATTGTCAATGGCAAAAATTTCAAAATATTGAAAATTGTGCCAATTTTCGCTTTCATTTGCGGTAATTGGAGGTGATAATGTTTCCTCTCCCCCCCCAAGTTTTGGCATTGACAATTCAGTTGAAGAATAATCTGTCGAAATTAGTTTCTCTTTTATCGCTATTAATTCTTCCAGTTTTTCCTTAGAAATTTTATAGCCTGAAGCAATTTGTGCCAATTCATTTGCCTCTTGATTATCAATTCGAGGCACATGTTTAATGTTAACATGATCGAAATGTTTTAACAGAGTATTGGCAGTGACAAAGTATACTATCAAATTTTCTTTAATACACTTATATTCTTTAGTCAATTGCTTCACAACTAATTCTGAGTCACCTCTAATTTCGACAGCTTTTGCCCCCAATTATAGCAAAATTTCAAGTCCTGCTATTAAGGCTTCGTATTCAGCCTCATTATTGGAGCAAAATCCTTTAATTTTAAATTTATACTTCGTTGGGATATTCATTGGAGAAATAATTAGAATCCCAATTCCAGAACCATTTTTATGGCTTGAACCGTCAAAGTACAATTTCCAAGGTCGAATATTCACGCAATTTAATGTTGCTTCGACCAATGGGTGGTCGACAATGAAATCAGCAACAATTTGACCTTTAATAGCTTTTAGAGGCCGATATGTTAGTGAATATTCAGAAAGAGCTAAGGCCCATTTACCAATTCTACTATGCAATATTGGTTTCGACAGCATATGTTTAATAATATCGAAATGGGAATAAAAACATACACATCAATAGGATTTATGTATTGCTTTAACTTTGTACATGAAAAATACAAACAAAGGCACAATTTCTCCGTTGGATGGTACCTAGTTTCAGCATCATTTAACACCCTACTGAGGTAATAGATGGCTCTTTCGACACCATTGTCATCCTCTTGTGCTAACATACTACCTATTGACATATCTGATGCTGCTACATACAATTTCATTGCTTTATTCCTAATAGGAGGTAACAAAATAGGAGGCTTCATCAAATATGTCTTGATCTCGTCGAAAGCTTTTTGATGTTCTGGTTCCCATCTGAAAACGTCTTCCTTCTTTAGTCAAAGTAATGGCGAGAAAATTTGAGTCTTGCCACTTAGATTTGAAATAAACCTTCTAAGGAAATTAATCTTTCCTAGTAACGACTGTAATTCTTTCTTTGTCGAAGGAGCTTTTGTTTCCAAAATAGCTTTCGTCTTGTTTTGTTGGATTTCAATGCCTTTTTTGTGTACCACAAAACCTAGAAAATCACCTGGCAGTTCTGATGAACTTGCTCTTTAGTAGTCTTTCAATCTCTGTTTTAATCTTCGACAGGATCTCTGGCGCAAACCTCCTTGGTGTCTGCTTCACTGGCTTCCTTTCTAGTCGAATAGGTAGCTTCAATTCTACTACTTCTCGACTTAACCCAGGCATTTCATCGTAATCCCAAGCAAAGCAATCCCTGAACTCTTTCAACAGTTCGATAGTTTGCAGTCTAAATTTCTTGTTGATCTTCGCACTGATATATGTTGGTCTCTTCACAGAACCATCTCCCAGGTCAATTTCTTCCAAGGGATCTTGTGCTTGTATTCTTTTGGTCGAACCCATTGGGTCCTTCTCAAAACCTAAAGGCTCATCGTCATACACGCAGTCGAGCCTTTGGTCTTCGACCAACTCTTTTTCACTGATCATACTGGTTTCTTCAACCAATTGTTGATTTAATTCGGCTTCCAAAACCGATTTTTCTTTGTTTTCGGCCACATAAGCCGTAATCTTATCCCATGTACTTGGCTTAATCATCAAACCATTCAAGGTCCCTCCCAGTCAGTAGGATTGACATAGCCTCTTGGGTGGTTATCCTCATCTAGAATCTCCCTCTCCCAAACAAAACCATAATTTGGGTGCAGCGTAACAGAAGAGAAAACATTGTCTTGGTTTGTATAACCAAGATCAGAAGAAGAGCATGGCGCAATATTCGCCAGTTGTTTGTCGAAGGTCTTCCTGGTTATAGTGTTAACTTCTGCTTTGAAGTAACTCTGGTCACCTTCTATGTTTTCGACCAATCCGCCCTCTCTCCATATGATCAATCTTTGATAGACAGTTGATGGAGTTGCCCCCACACCATGAATCCACTCTCTTCCTAGTAGAAAATTGTAATTTGCTTTCTATGTAATTACCAGGAACAAGGTTAATCTCTTGATGCTTCCTACAGCAAATTCGACCTCTATGGCCCCAAGTGAGTGGCCAGTCTTGCCTTCATAATTTGTTAAAACCACATTGTGTGGCCTAAAATCAGTATCACATTTGCCAATTCTTCTTAGCAAATGTTGAGGCATTAGGTTTACAGCAGCACCTCCATCGACCAAGATTTTATTCACGCCTATGTTATTCACTTTGGCTTTAATAAACAAGGGTTTGAGATGATTCATCATCCCACAACTAACTGATCAAATATTTCATCACATTTAGAAACATCAAAAGTATATGTTTTTGCATCGAATTTATCATTTTTAGGTTCGACAGGATTTTTTCCATTTGAAGGCTTTAATAGTTTACAAGTATGAGGAGGCCCAGGTTGTAATTCAGCAATATTAATCTCTTCTTCGACACCTTCATAAGATATGTCGAATTCTTGGTCATTGTCGTTAGCATTGACATAGGCAACCTTTTCTTTTTTATTATTACTGAACCTATTAGTTCTAGCCTTTTCAGCTTTAAGCCTTTCAACTTGTCAAACTCTATCAGCCAGTTGTGCCATATCTCTTAGGTGTAAAGTATCTAACTTCTTCCTAATAGAGTAGCCTAGGCCACCAGCAGCAATTTTGACTAACTCATGTTCAGGTACTTGAGTAAAACACCTTGCTTTAAGTAGTCTAAATCTATTGAGATACTCATCAATCGATTCTGGCATGTTGCGTCGAACACTGGCCAATTCTTTAAGGCTAATTTTCGATTGCCCCATTTAGAATTGTTCATGGAAGACTTTCTCTAACTGCCCCCAATTAATTATGGAATGTGGAGGTAAAGTGGTGAACCAGGTGAAGGCATTCTTGGTTAGAGAGTTGGGGAAATATTTTAGCCTTAAATTTTCATTATGTGCCAAATCTCCCGCCTCAGTTAAGTAGCGGGCAACATGTTTGACAGTAGATTTGCTAGTTTCCCCAGCAAATTTTGTGAACTTAGGGATTTTCCATCCCCTTGGCAATTCAGTTTGTAAGACATATTCCGACAAAGGTGATACGAAGTTAGGCCTATGTAGGCCTAAACTTAGGCCATTCAGCGCTAGAATAGTTTCGACAATGTTAGCCAAATTATTTTGTATTCCAAAGTTATTTTGTTGGACTTGTCTAACTACTTCGTCAGCATTTTGGTTTCTATTTACTAGCACCACCTCAGGAACAGGTTCTTCGACAACAAATTGTTGTCCTTGATTAATGGGAAGTACATTGTTGGGCCTTTCGACAGGAAATTCAACAGGCCTGACATTCTGTATTTGGGGAACTGGTTGATTATGCACTGGTGGAGTGCCAAAGAAATCAGCAATTCGACCCATTTGGGTTGCTAACATTTGGTAACTGTCATTTGTGTTTTGAATCAAAGGATTAAAGACAGCGCCTATCTGTTGTGTCAGCATGTTAACCATGTCATGATTACTATCATCCATTTGTTGTCTTAGTGCCAATAAAGATGATGTGGTTATCGAAGGTTGTACATTTAGACTATAAATATTTTCTGGGGAATTATGTATAGGCGAAAAGCTTGAGGCTATGTTTTCTGCATACGTAGATGCATTTGTTTGAAGCCCTACCATCGTGGCTGTTGGCATGCCATATGGATAATTTATACCATTCATGGGGAAATTAAACGGTATATTTCCCATCATGGAGTTTGCCATTAAGGGACTTGTCGAATTTAAAATTGGTGGTACAGAGACCATCATATTCGACACAGGGTTAATGATAGGAGCGGTTACAGCAGTTACGCCCATAACTGTCGAAGAAGGTAGTGGAGCGGTTACTCCTGCTATGGTTGGAGAAGATACAGGAGTAGTTACTCCTGGGCAAGATACAGAAGCGGTTACTCCTGAGATACTTGCAGCGTTGGTATCATTAACCGCCGCTTGGGAAGGTGTATTTGATGTGGAAGAGTGTTCATGTTGGACTGAGGCATTTCTGCAACGTTTTTACCACTTCTTAAACGCACACACAGTATAAAATACTGGTTTTGGGTTTGATAACGACCCAAAATTTTCAACAAAAAGCTTTTAAAACTTAGCACAAATGTCCCACTGGGCGTGCCAATTTGTTTACCGTGATTTTTGGTAAACACCGCTAGTTAGACATACGTGTTGCTCGCGAGATCAACTAGAAAATCTCAGAACATTTGTGTTTAAAGTTTTTATGAAAGTATTTAGTGTTCTCACGGTTTGTTTTGAAAATGGTAGAAAGAACCGTTTAAAGTGAAGAAGAGACGAATAGAAGGAAAGAATAGCGGTGAACGCTTAAGTAATAGAAAATGCAGAAAACTAAAAGCAGTGAAGGAAAAGATTGAATGCAAGTAAAATGCAGAAATCTTAAAGGAGTGTAAAAGACATTGCATTAAATTGTAAAGATTGGTACGCAGATTCATACATTGGATTCCTGTGACTCTGTTTTCTCTGAATGCGGAAGTAAGAGTTTTTTAGGAAGTTTATGTAGAAATGAATTTTGCGACCTCTGTTCTATGTACAGAACTTCTATTTATAAGAATAAAATACATAATCGCGCAGCGGTTTCAGGAAATAAAGCAACTGCTTAGATGTTTCGACTAGGTAACTGCTCCTTCTTTCGACCATATTGCTGTTGTCCCTTTCGACAGCACTCTTTGCCTTGACCTATTATCCGGACATTATTCTTCTTCCCGTCGAACCATTGGCTTCAGCTTTTCCAAGTTTTCGCTAAGTTATGAACTATGCTGATTCTCCCTGTATACAGCTTTTCATTGTCGAAATAATGATCCTTCTTCTTGAATCTATTAAGTCAAACTTCGCTGACTGCATTTAATCTTAGCCTGTCGAAAATGCAGGCTAACAATACCCCCCTGGTGTAGGCGTATACCCAGCAGGTGGAGACGTAGACTGAACCATCGGTGGAGCAACTGGAGCGGAATGTGATGTCTCTCCAGCTTCTCTAGCTGTAGTACTGGGGGTCTGAGGCGTCCCAATATATGAGGTATTCCCAATATTAATTAATGTCACCACACGCTGTCTACGACGATGACGCCTCTTTGTTGGAGCTCCATCAGCTATCTGCTTCCCATTACGTCTCGATGGGTCTAAACCTTCTCCTGGATGCATATCTATGAACAAGAACAAGACTCTAATAATAATGATAACAACAAGAACATTAATATAATGACGATAATTAGAACATTAATCTAATAATGATAACAACAACATTAATCTAATAATGATAGCAAGAACATTATTCTAGTTGTCACACTGAGATACTAATAAGAATAATCAAATTATTCATCTTCTTCATCTTCAGTGTCTTCTTCATCTTTTTTCATCTTCTTCATCTTTAGTCTCTTCTTCATCTTCAGACGTCACTTCTAGTACTGGTTCAACTTCTTCAACGTAGAGTCGATCTTCAACTTCTTCAAGTGCTCCCTATTTTCATCATCAGTACTAATAGGTACACCGTCGCATTTAAGGCATGGACATCTAATCCGCCCTTCCTCTTTAGCCAAATCATCTTGCCACACTACCCTAATAAACTCTTCTACCCCCTTTACAAAAGTTTCCTACAAAAACGCTCTTGCCGTATATAACCGATCATACACCCAACTACGATTCAATTGACTCCAATTCATCTACACGCATTTAAGAAAACGCGTTAGATCCCCCTAACATTCCCAATATATAAGCTATCAAGTTAGTGGCATCGATATGATCTCGGTGGAGATGATTTCAAGGACAGCACAAGACCCCTTTCCATCCAAGTTGTGAAGGAAATTATTTCTAACTTTCAACCTTACCGTTGTTAGTATTATCTCGCAATTATCTCAATGGAGATGATTTCGAGCAAAATATGGGGTGAGGGACAGCACGTCACCCTTTTCCATCAACAACACAAAATAACAACATCAAATATAGTCGTCTATCCTAGGGTTTATCAAACACCAAAACAATAATTTAACACAATTTCAATTTCAAAATTAACATACACTTGTCACCAATTATCAATTCCAATTAGACACTTTTCAATTAACAACTCTAACAAACATACACTTTTCAATTAACATCTCCAACAACATACACTTTTCATACATTATTCAATTACATTTCTCAATTTCAATTCAATTTCAATTGCACTTTTCAATTACACATTTCTAATTTGTGGATACCTGTGTTGCAGGTTATCTAATATTGCAGGATTAGTTTTGATGATGAAAAAGACAAAGCCAAGTTGATGGCCAAAGGAATGAGAGTGTCAAAGCAAAGCTGATAAAAAGTATCATATATTCAAAAGTCACAATCCAAGTCAACCAAGCTCAAGAATTGAAGATTCAAGTTTAAGGGTAGTCCTTAAATATAAGGGTAGTCCTTAGGGTTTGGGTGTGTCTTAGGAAAAAGTGTAAGCTCTTTCGAAGGTCAGCTCGTATCTCAAAGTCTCACACACTCACAAGTTTTTCAAAGGTGCAGGCATACTTACGTAAACATACTTATCACCTTTAAAACATAAAAATCGATTTCATCTTGCATATACACTCATCAAAATCGATTTTCAGGCCAATCAGAAAAGAAAGAATCGATTTTCACTTCATGTATTTTCAGTGCATAAATCGATTCCTGAGCCAAACTGTTTTAAAGGAAGAATCGATTCCCACTCTTTTGCACTTAACTGAGAATCGATTCCTACATGTCTCAGGCAAGCTGAGAATCGATTCATACAAATTTTTACTAAGCACTGAATCGATTCCTAGCCCTCCATGGTTCTCAAGAATCGATTGTCCCTATTTTTCAAACAAGTCAAAATCGATTCCTCACTTAAATGAATCGATTCCTAGATCCAATGCTTTCAACAAAGAATCGATTCTTACAATATTTTCAACGTAAAACTGATTTCCTCATAGCCTATAAATAGGCACTGCTTCACGTTCATTTTAACAGAACAACCCATTTCACGAATCAGAGAACTTTTTGAGAAAAACTCTTTACGCTTTTACTTTTGCTCGTCACGCACCGTTGGTCCGTCTGAGCTGATCTGTTGCTAAGAGTTAGTTGGGGTTGCATTCTTCAAGTTGTAATATCTGCCTTCATTAGAGGTATTTCTGTCTTTACAATTGTTTATTATTTAATTGTTGTGTTTTGTTCTAGGGAGTGGGGTATCTCTCTAGGGTAGCTGCATGTACTAGGAAGTGGGGTATCTTTCTAGGGCAGTTGATTGTAACAGGGGTGGGGTATCTCTTGTTATTGTATTGTTAGATTTGAGGGCTCTCCATAGGTGGAGTATCCTATGAGGAGAGTGCCTGAGTCTGTAAAGGTTTTCCAAGGCACCTGTAGGCCTTGTTGTTTTGGTTAGTGGAAAATCTCACATGGGTGTGAGGACTGGACGTAGGTCACTAGGAGGTGACCGAACCAGGATAAATCTATGCGTGCTTTACTGCTTTCCTGCTTTACTGTTATACTGCTTTACTGCTTTATATTCTAATTCCTTCGCTTCCACTTAACCTGCGCGAAAATTGATCTAAGTCATTAAAAAGGGGAAAAACGTTTTCGAAAGATCTGAAAAGTTTTTAAATCTCAATTCACCCCCCCTCTTGAGACTGAAGCCACTTGGTAACAAGTGGTATCAGAGCTAGACTCTTGTATAAAGGGCCTAGCAGCTTCAAGAGAAATGGCTTCAGGTTGGTCTACGCAAGAGGGTGCATCTCTTTTCCGTCCTCCGGGATTCAACGGAGAAGACAATGCATATTGGAAAGAAAGAATGAGAATTTTTATTGAAGGGGTAGACTTAGATGTTTGGGATGCTGTGGAAAAAGGACCTTTCGTCCCCACACACATAGTAGATGGTATTCTTACAATAAAAAGTAGAAATGAATGGTCTGATGATGAGAAAAGAAAAGTGCAACTTAATTTTCGTGCTAAAAATATTATTACTTCTGCTTTGAGTGCTGATGAATTATTTCGAGTTTCAAACTGTAAAACTGCCCAAGAAATGTGGGATAATCTTCAAGTTACTCATGAGGGTACAAGTGAAGTGAAAAGGGCAAGAACAAATACTCTTACCAGAGAATACGAATTGTTCAGAATGAATACAGGTGAAACAATATCAGAGATGCAGAAAAGGTTCACTCATATAGTGAACAAATTGGGTTCATTAGGAAAATCATTTCCTCCCGAAGACTTGATCAACAAAGTGCTAAGATGCCTAAACAGAGAATGGCAACCAAAGGTGACTGCAATAACTGAGTCAAGAAACTTGACTAGCATGACTCTCGCCACCCTGTTTGGGAAATTACTAGAGCACGAGTTAGAGCTCACTCGCCTAGCGGAGCATGAAGGAAAAGACAAGAAGAACAAAAACTTAGCTCTCAAAGCCTCCAGTTCAAGCTCATCCGACGATAGTGATGATTCGGAAGATGAAGATGAAGACGAGGAGAAAATGGAACTAATGGTTAGTAAATTCAAAAAGTCCATGAGAAGGGAAAGATCTCTCAAAAAGAATTCTCCAACCAAAAGAGGCTCAAGCAAAGAAAACTTCTCAAGTCCTCCAACTTGCTACGAATGTGGTAAATCCGGACACCTGACGATGAAGTGCCCGAACTTAGAAAGAAAATTGTCAAAGTTCAAGAAAAAGGGGTCCAAAGGAAACAATGGTAGAAAAGCCTACATAGCTTGGGAAGACAATGACATGAACTCATCAGATAATTCAGAAAATGAAAAAGCTCAAGTTGCTCTCATGGCCGACCACGACAGCGAAAGTGAAACTGAGGAATATTCTAACTCTGAATCTTTACAAGATGCTTATGATGAATTATATGAAGCATTTACTGAATTGCATGATAAATCCTTAAAACTAGCTAAAGCATTAGATAAATCTAAGAAAGTTATCACTCATCTTGAAAATGCTGTTACTGCTTTAACTAAAGAAAAGTCAGAGCTTAGAAAAGAAAATGATAGCCTTGCATGCTTTAAAGAAAATTATACTTGTGATAAATGTGTTGAATCTGAAAAGAAAATTCATGAACTGAAATGGACTGTTGGGAAATTGTCTAGTTTACAAAATGTGCATCATAGATTCCCTAGAAACAAACCCATAGAAAGGCATGTTCATTATAAACCAAAATTTTCCACTAGACCTTATATTACATGTTATTATTGTGGTAAACCTGGACATACAGCTTCTGTTTGCAGGGCAAGAGGTAAACAAAATATGAAAAAGGTGTGGGTTCCCAAAGGAACCATACCAAACACTAACCCACAAGGACCCAAAGAGATTTGGGTACCGAGAACCTTGTCTTAGATCTTTGCAGGTATGCTTCAAGGTATGGGGGCAGATTGATACCTTGACCGCAAAGACTCGAAGCGCATGACCGGAGACGCAATAAAGTTCTTAACACTCACCCCCGGAAAAATCCGTCATGTGACTTGTGATAAATAGAGGAAGAATCACCGGTAAAGGTCAGATTGGTTAAATTTTATTCACCTCTATTTTGAAAATGTGCTTAAAAATAGTTTATTAAGTCAAATATGTGACTAGTGAAACAGAGACTAATTTCATGCATCATTAAGAACAATATCTATAAGGCATGATTAGAATAACAGAAATCAACAAAAGTATTCTGGTCAACCCTCTAGGACTGATCATATAGAAATTATACATCACCTTCTTAGAGGTTATGGTTAGAAAGGCAATAGTGTGATTGAGTTAGTTGAATCGTCAAAATCAGCTAGTTGATATTTTCACAAAATCCATTGCAAAAGAAAACCTGGTTCTTCACTTATTCAAATGAGGTTTCAATTAAATGTTTTTCAAAGTGATTTTTTAAAGAAATGTGAATTTAAGTGAAATTGTGACTTGTGAATTTCTGCAGTTAAAGTGCTATTTTTTCCTGAAATCTATTTTACAATCAACTGCTAGCACTGGTATTTTTTGAAAAATACATGCTCACAATCGTTGTTTACCTAAAATAATTTTTCTCCCATATTCTGGCTGCCATCACCAACTTTCAAACTAAGCAGCATGAAATGTATAAAGTTTAAAACAACTACTTCACAGATTTTTGAGACTCATAACTAGCTTTTACCTGTGTTTGATAAAATATTCTCTTCATGGTCTCATAAATGTTTTTTTCTTCAAGTTTTGATGATCCCTTATAAAACTGGAATGGTTCTTTTACCTTGTCAAATAGCCGTGACATTCGGTTCGCAAACTCTATCTTACGTTGACCCTCTTTGATCATGACAAAAAGGGGGAGAGAAATATAGGGTTGCATATGAGCATATAGAACTTGCATATTATGCATCTAGGCAATAAGTCAGGGGGAGCATCATATATATATTATCTGTTTGAACTAACCTCCTACCTTGAGATGAGTTAATGTTTTGTCATCATCAAAAAGGGGGAGAATGTGGATACCTGTGTTGCAGGTTATCTAATATTGCAGGATTAGTTTTGATGATGAAAAAGACAAAGCCAAGTTGATGGCCAAAGGAATGAGAGTGTCAAAGCAAAGCTGATAAAAAGTATCATATATTCAAAAGTCACAATCCAAGTCAACCAAGCTCAAGAATTGAAGATTCAAGTTTAAGGGTAGTCCTTAAATATAAGGGTAGTCCTTAGGGTTTGGGTGTGTCTTAGGAAAAAGTGTAAGCTCTTTCGAAGGTCAGCTCGTATCTCAAAGTCTCACACACTCACAAGTTTTTCAAAGGTGCAGGCATACTTACGTAAACATACTTATCACCTTTAAAACATAAAAATCGATTTCATCTTGCATATACACTCATCAAAATCGATTTTCATGCCAATCAGAAAAGAAAGAATCGATTTTCACTTCATGTATTTTCAGTGCATAAATCGATTCCTGAGCCAAGTTGTTTTAAAGGAAGAATCGATTCCCACTCTTTTGCACTTAACTGAGAATCGATTCCTACATGTCTTAGGCAAGCTGAGAATCGATTCATACAAATTTTCACTAAGCACTGAATCGATTCCTAGCCCTCCATGGTTCTCAAGAATCGATTGTCCCTATTTTTCAAACAAGTCAAAATCGATTCCTCACTTAAATGAATCGATTCCTAGATCCAATGCTTTCAACAAAGAATCGATTCCTACAATATTTTCAACGTAAAACTGATTTCCTCATAGCCTATAAATAGGCACTGCTTCACGTTCCTTTTAGCAGAACAACCCATTTCACGAATCAGAGAACTTTTTGAGAAAAACTCTTTACGCTTTTACTTTTGCTCGTCACGCACCATTGGTCCGTCTGAGCTGATCTGTTGCTAAGAGTTAGTTGGGGTTGCATTCTTCAAGTTGTAATATCTGCCTTCATTAGAGGTATTTCTGTCTTTACAATTGTTTATTATTTAATTGTTGTGTTTTGTTCTAGGGAGTGGGGTATCTCTCTAGGGTAGCTGCATGTACTAGGAAGTGGGGTATCTTTCTAGGGCAGTTGATTGTAACAGGGGTGGGGTATCTCTTGTTATTGTATTGTTAGATTTGAGGGCTCTCCATAGGTGGAGTATCCTAGGAGGAGAGTGCCTGAGTCTGTAAAGGTTTTCCACGGCACCTGTAAGCCTTGTTGTTTTGGTTAGTGGAAAATCTCACAAGGGTGTGAGGACTGGACGTAGGTCACTAGGAGGTGACCGAACCAGGATAAATCTATGCGTGCTTTACTGCTTTCCTGCTTTACTGTTATACCGCTTTACTGCTTTATATTCTAATTCTTTCGCTTCCACTTAACCTGCGCGAAAATTGATCTAAGTCATTGAAAAGGGGAAAAACGTTTTCGAAAGATCTGAAAAGTTTTTAAATCTCAATTCACCCCCCCTCTTGAGACTGAAGCCACTTGGTAACATAATTAACAACAACAACAACAACAACAATTTTATTCTACAATTCTAAACACTATCCTAAACACATACAACAACCTTTCAAATTTCACAATCCTAAACACTCATATTTTTTTTGTTTACACCCTAAACATCATATTAATCTTTCTAGCAACAAAAACTTTATTCTATAATAATATACACATTTCACAACTAAACAAAAATCATTCCTAAAAACATAAATAAATAAAAACTAGGCAATTCAACATACACTTCTAACATACTAATTTCAAAATCCTAATTTCAAAATCTGTAACATCATACGCTTCTAACATACTAATTTCAAAACATCTCAAAAGTCCCTAAAATCCCTAACATCTCAAATATTTATGCATAAACAAAATAAAACAAAAATGAAAAACAAATAGTGCTAACCTTCAACAGTGAAACCGTGGAAAAAGTAGGATGGTGCGGTGGCCAAACGACAGTGGTAGTGTTCTAAAGCTCCGTTTCGAAGAGAAGAAGCTGGACGGTGGCGAGATGATGGCGTAGTGGGACAGTAGGAGAGATGAAGTGAGAAGAGGAGAGAATGGTGAGGTGGACGGTGGTGGCGTGGTGGGACAGTGGGAGAGAAGAAGAGAGAAGAGGAGAGAAAGTGAGAGAAAGAAAGAAGAAGAGGAAATAAGTGAGTGATTCGGATATAAAAAAAATTAAAGTTAGCGACGAATTTTAGAGAGGGATTTCCGTCGCTAACCAAGTTCACGTGTACCAATGATGACTGCAACGGTCAGTAAAGGTAGCGACGGAATTTTAGAGAAGGATTTCATTCGCTAATCCCTAGAATTACGTCCGTATCATTCAAATTCGCACCCAACGGTTAGCGAGGGACCAAATCCGTCGCTAAACACACCCAAATCCGTCGCTAATTATTTTTTCCTCGTAAAACAACTATCCGTCGCTATTAAACTGTCTTAGCGACAGAACCACTTTCCCTCGCAAAAATTCGTCGCTATAGGGTGGTTTTTTTTGTAGTGTTCCTTCAAATATTACTAAAAATTTAGACGTGAAATATTAATTTTTTTTTTAGTATTTTACTATGCATTCAAACAAAATATGACTTTTACGGTAGTACTTTACAACAATTTATTCTTTTTTGTGGGAACCGGGTATCCTCTACGCGCAATTGTAGAAACTAATCCATCGAGCCGGGTAGGACCACAATGGATGGCAAAGATCTCCCTCAAGAGATTTAACGCTGCTGCATTCCCTAGACTTAATTCGTACCCAGGGACCTTGGTTAAGCTGGAAGAGACCCAAACCATCTCATCGAAGTGCTCTTGGGTACAACAATTTCTACTTAAACTAACATATATTTCATATTAAATATTTTATTTATAAATGCCTCTTCTTCATCTTGTTCGTCTTGTTCATCTTCTCCATCTTCTTCTAATACTGGTTGAACTTCTTCAACATGGGGTCGATCATCACGTAAGATATCAATTGGTTCAACTTTAATTACCTCATTGACACCCGACATTTCATCAACTTGATAAGGAACCTCATCCCCCACACCAGTGGTTTCAATGTGACCCTGTGGTTTTGTCTTAATTGTAACACACCATCCTCCCCGAGTTGATGGATATGGAACATAATACACCTGCCTCACATTTTCAGGCATGATAAACGGATCATAGGCTTTATACCTTCTATCCATTCGAATGTCCACGGCATTACATTTTGGATTCAATTTCGTTCCTCTAACCGATGGATCAAACCAACTACAATAAAACAAAACAATTCTCTTTTGATAGTCTAAATATTTGTATTTAAGTTCATATATGTGTTGGATCATACCATAGTAGTCATCTTCACCTCCTTCTATGAGTCTTTTTACATATACCCCACTATTAATTGTTTGTTTTCCCTCACTCTATGATTGGGTGTCAAATTTATAACCGTTAACGAGGTACGTGTGCCACTCATCAACAGAACGAAAAGGACCATCGGCTAAGTTTCTCAAATGTTGGATTAGGGGAGTTTGTTCCTCTTCATAAACCTAAGTAATCACATAAGGAAAAAATAAGTCATGTCTCATATATACTTTAAACGTTAGACATTAAAACATTAATTTTATTTACTTACTCTATCCTTAAACCAGGATGGAAAACTTTCATGTATACGAACAGAATATTCTTCAGCGTGTATACCTTCAACTCGTAAGAATGGACTGAAAAGGAATTATTCATACTCTTTAAATTGAAAATTGATCAAGACATAATTTAACTTCATACTCTAAATGTCTATAGATTGAAAACTGAATTGAAGCATACTTACTCAAGATATGGTTTAACTTCAGAGCAATTGATCAAGTCATCAACATGTGCTGATTCACACTCTTTATCTAATAACCATTGAGTCGACTTCTTTCTCGAGCAGCGATCAGGTTTTCTAAACACAGATAAAGTGAGCGCGTGTCTTTCTTCTTCAACCTCTATTTCGTTTCTATTATTTCCTGAAAGCATAAAGTTGTTGAATAATTCCTTTATTAATGTCATATTTAACAGTAAAACCCAAAGGAACAATCCCTTTTTTGTCTCATTTAACAGTAAAAATATGTTTCCTAAAATAGAATTTTATAAATTAAAATTTACACGAATTAAGGTCTGAAAAACCGGTGATTCCTTGGCGGAGTGTGGTGGTTTTGTTAGAGACCTAATGGGAGATTGGTTGTGTGGTTTTTCCCAATTTATTATCGGTTTGTGCTCAGTTTTGAAAACGGGGTTGTGGGGCATTCTAGAAGGATTGTCACTCAGCAAATTAATTTCTTTTACTCATGTCGTTGTCCAGGTCGATTCTGAGGCAGCGAGCGATAAATGTTATTCTCGGTTCCAGTGATCTTTGTGTTGCTGGGTGTGGTGTTGTCCGTGAGGTTCACAAGATGATGAGGGCATCGCAGGAAGTGAAGTTAGTTAATACTTTCTAGGAAGCATATAGATGTGCTAATGCTTTAGCCAATATTAGTTGTTCTCAAAGTGATACTTTGATCGTTTATGAGCGGACTCCACCTAGTGTGAAAGCTCTTGTAGTCGCTGATTGTATGGGAATTTCGATTCCTCGCCGTATTATGTAAAAAATACCCTCATACTATATCCGGATCAAGTTGTAACATCAAGATCCAGCTCATAGGAACAACTTATTGGAATCCCAAATCTGGCCTACATGTTTTGACAGGGCCTAGTCTGTACATATTTGCCCATTCACATGACACCGAAAATCTGGTTTTTGTTCCCTCAATCCTATGTCTAATTGTCTATTGCCTTTGCCCCCACAACCACAATCAGATCAGTGGACTCTAATTAAGATGGAGGTACAGCGTAGGCCCCTTATGGCAGTTCAAGTGCTTTTTTTGACAACAATGGCAGTTCAAGTGCTTAATGGTCATTGTTTTTATACTGCTTTAATTTAATCTTGTATAACCCTCCTTTTCAAAATTTTGGTACTTTTATCTTGTTATACATAAACTAAGGTCTAAGGTACCATTAATTTGTGTTAGCTAAGTACTAAAATATCCCTTTTATAGTTCTCTTGAGATAATTGAAGTCGGAATAAAAGAGTCTTGTAACACCTAATCCATATTTTGAGACTCTAAAGACTAAATAAATATAAAGAGTATATTTGGAAAAATTTGATGAATTACGCACGTTAGGTTTTTAAACGAATCATTATTTTAGGACAAAAAAAGGCTAAAAATGCCAAAAATTTGGAACGTAGGAAGTACTTGATAATCCGTTGATGTGTGTAAACATGGCATGTTTGTATCCTTCTAGTCCTTATGAATGATTAGAATGGTCCACTTTTGAACCAATAAAGACATAGACTATATGTGTGTACCCACGCGCTAAAGTAGTTTACAACACAATTTATCGAAAGTGAACTTGTAAGGAGTTGGACATGCCATTTTTCAAGCTTTTAACCGTTGCACTTGATTCTCCATGTTTAATGGAATTGTCGGTGAAAGCTTTTTCAAGCGTACTTATTTTTTTCAAAGCATTACTATCATATGTTATGTTTGGTTCAAGAGACAAATAGGAAATGGGGAAAGAAGTGAGAGAGAGTGAGAGAAGGGGAAAATTGGTGAGAAATAGAGTAGATTAAATAGGTTATTTGGTTTGAGAGAAAGTTGATAGAAAGAGGAGAGACTTCTTTTCTCTCTTTCGTTTGGTTGAAGAGGAAGTGAGAAAGTTACATAAAAAAAGAAGAGAAGTTGATAAAAGATATTGTATTATTAATCAAAAGAGAACACCACCCTCACTTCTAAATAAAATATCAAAATAATAAGGACAAAATAGTAATTTACTAATTAATAAGTTTTTCTCCTTCACTTCTCTTCTTTTCTTTTTCTCTCTTTTCGAATTATTTTCTTCACCAAAAAAGAGAACATTACTATCTTCTCTGTATTTCTCTATATTCTGCCTTTCTCTTTCTTATTTCTTCTCAGCCAAACAAGCCATTAGTGAGAATCAGAGATGATACCATATATAATTTAGAATAAAACATGGGCAAAACTATGAATATCACATTTTTGCTAGCATGCTTTCCCAAAAAGTAACTTTTTTCTAGAAATTTATTTCTAGTGTATAATTTGGCTGGAAATAAACTCCTAGACGAACAAATGATACACCTTCAACAATAAACTTTTTAATCCCAAGTAGATATAGCTCAGTTGGAGAGCTAAATGATACCGAAAGAGTGCACCAAAAGAGTGTAAGTAGGTCCCGGGTGCAAACCCAGGAAACTAACATTTCCCCCCACTAAGTTTGCTTAATAAACTTTTTAGTGGGGTGCATGCTAGCAAATAAGAGGAGCTTCTTTAGTTGTTCGAGATATAATATTTTTTTGGTAGAAATTCCCATATAACAATGAACATGAGGCAAAGAACATACCTATTCTTTTGGCACTCCCCCTCGTTACTCTTTCACTACTCCTTAACATCAGGAAATGATCAAAATACCCCTAAGAATAAAAATGGAAGAAGGTGGTGGTGATGATGGTGGTGGTGTTAATGGTGAGAGGGAGACACTACAAAAAAAGAAGCCATTAGCGACGGAAATTAGCGAGGGACTAATGGTCCCTCGCAAAAATTGGGATTAGCGACGGAATTAGCGAGGGAATAGGGGCTGTCGTATTTTTGAGAATTAGCGACGGAATTTTAGACATTAGCGAGGGAATTTCCGTCGCTAATGGCAAAAGTAAAAAAATTTGCGAGGGAATGTCAGTTCCGTCGCTAATTTTTTTACTTTTCAGATGATGGGACTCAGTTGCAGGGGTTGGTAAGTGCACAGGAATTAGCGAGGGACAGTTCCCTCGCTAATTCCCTCGCTAAAGTCAACTTTTCAGATGATGGGACAGTTCCCTCGCTAATTCCCTCGCAATTTTTTTTTCTTTTTTTCCTTAAATCCGTTTACACTCATCTCTCTCACTCACTCACTCACTCTTCACCCTTCCTCTTCCCTTCCTCTTCACCCTTCCTCTTCACCCTTCCTCTTCCTCTACTCTCCACCACCACACAACCACCACCACCACCACCATCACCACCTCCTCTCACACTCTCCTCTCTCTTCACTCTTCCAACACCACCACCACCACATACCTCCTACCACTCTCACTCACTCTCTCTTACTCTTCACCACCACCACCCCACCACCACCACTCTCACTCCTCTCTCTTACTCTTCACGCCACCACCACCACCACACAACCACCACCACCACCACCACCATCACCACCTCCTCTCACACTCTCCTCTCTCTTCACTCTTCCAACACCACCACCACCACATACCTCCTACCACTCTCACTCACTCTCTCTTACTCTTCACCACCACCACCCCACCACCACCACTCTCACTCCTCTCTCTTACTCTTCACGCCACCACCACCACCACACAACCACCACCACCACCACCACCATCACCACCTCCTCTCACACTCTCCTCTCTCTTCACTCTTCCAACACCACCACCACCACATACCTCCTACCACTCTCACTCACTCTCTCTTACTCTTCACCACCACCACCCCACCACCACCACTCTCACTCCTCTCTCTTACTCTTCACGCCACCACCACCACCACACAACCACCACCACCACCATCACCACCACCTCCTCTCACACTCTCCTCTCTCTTCACTCTTCCAACACCACCACCACCACATACCTCCTACCACTCTCACTCACTCTCTCTTACTCTTCACCACCACCACGCCACCACCACCACCACGTGTAATTTTTTTTTGAAAAACTGCAGTCATTAGCGAGGGAATTAGCGAGGGAATATCCCTCGCTAATTCCTGCGCATTTACCAACCCCTGCAACTGAGTCCCATCACCTGAAAAGTTGTAGTCATTAGCGAGGGAATTAGCGAGGGAAAATTCCCTCGCTAATTAGCGAGGGATTCAATTTCCCTCGCTAATCCCAGTAGCGAGGAGGGAATTAGCGAGGGAACCAGTCCGTCGCTAATTCCCTCGCAAATGACCATTAGCGACGGATTTTGGTCAATTTGCGAGGGAAATGTCCGTCGCTAATGACCAGTTTTTTTGTAGTGAGAAGGAGGTGGTAGTGGGAGTGAGCGAAAAGAGGAAGGGGAAATGAAAAAATGGAAGCACGGGTATTTTGGGATTTTAGAAAAATTGAAAAGAGAGAAAGCAAGTGAGAAAGTGGAAAAAATATTGTCCCAAAAAAATCCATAAGACAATGAAAACCCAACAGCCCATTGACCTCCGGATCATACTTTTAGGCCCACAACCATACCACTAGGGGTGTGCATGGTACATAAACCATACCACACCACACCATACCACTTTTTAATCTGGTTCTGGCGAACTCTTTCTCCAAAAACCGGTTTGCATTTACAAACTGGTTCAGAACTGGTTCGAAACCGGTTTGACTCACAAAATCACTAACTGGTTTCGGTCTTTGATTTATTTGGAGTTATTGGCTCAGATTTTTCGCTTCTGAATGGATTCACTACCGAAACTGAAGATCTTCTCTTGAAGCGGCACGTCAACATTGAACGCCGCCGGACCTTCCTCAGGTAACCAGAGAACAACGTTAGGGATATGGCAGAGGCACTTGGTGGATCCTTTATAAAGTTGCGCAAAGGTATTGAAGAAATTGCAGAAGGAAGTTTCGTCGGTGACTCTTGGATTCCGTGAAGGATGAATAAGAAATTGCTACTGTGGATTCCGTGAAGGAAACATAATTGTCGTGGATCTTGTCATAAAAGTCCATCTCCCTCTGGCTTATATGCAAAATCTGTGTCATCGATGGAGATATTGGTGTTGGAGATGATGGCGGCGACAATTGCAGATGTTGGGTGGGTGAGAAATTGCAACGATCCAACCCAAAAAACTCACCCTTGCCTTCAACAATCAATAGAGAAATCAATAGGAAATTTACAATGTGGCGGTGGTTGTTGTTGATATCAACGAGATGGAGGGGAATAGTGTATGGAAGTCTTCCATTGGAAGGGGATAGAAGGTTAGGGAAAGAGGATGATGAGATGTGGTAAATCACCGGTTCATTTCCAGTATTCCATTTTTTTACTAAAATGGAATGGGTTCGGCTTTTTAAAAAAATGGTATGGGCTTTTTAATATGGTCCAATATGGTTTTTGGTATGGTACAAGTTTACCAAACTTTTTGCACACCCCTACATACCACACCAAAAGAACTTGTTTCCGAGGACTTGATTCACAAAACTCCGAAGGTTCCAATCGCCCCAACAATCACATTAGACATCATACCCCCACAAAAAATTATTTAAGCCCATTTTACCCTTAAAAAATGTAAAACGGGTTTATTTATTTTTAGAATAAATCTGTAGTGTTTAAAAAATTGAAAAACAAATTTATAGATAAATCCGGTTTTGAAAATTGTAAACCGGATTTATCTATTAAATAGATAAATCTGGTTTTAATATTTGTAAAAATGGATTTATCAATTAAATAGATAAATTTGGTTTGCAATTTTCAAAACCAGAATTGTTTATTAAATAGATAGATCCGTTTTTCAAAATAAAAGAGATAAATCTTTTAAAAAATTATAATTAAATTTTTTTCAAAAATAAAATAGATATGAATATCGGTGATCTTTTGGTTCTGTTCAGTGTGTATAAATTCGTTACACGTGACGATGTTAGATAATCTAGGCAAAAAGATTGGTTTTCCGGCAACCTACTTTGATGGTCCCGAAACCACATCCACAAAATCCAAAAAAATTCAGGGCTCATTACTCCCGTAAAAGGGACTTCTTACGGAACTTCGGGGCTCCAAATCCCAAATTCCATCATTTACTTTTTTTTATTAATTTATTGAATTTTTAATAACCTCCAAAAAATCTAATTTTTTTTCATAACCTTCTTTTGATTTTATTAGATTTTTAGTGGTGTTTTTATAATTTTTAGATTAGTTTTGATTCTTTAACGGATTTTAAGTAGTGTTTTTATAACATTTTTTTAAAAAATTTAAAGAAAATAAATTTTATATTTTAATACAAAACGGATTTATCATTTTAAATACTTTATGATTTTAATTGATGCAATAACTAGATGAACACGTACATATATAGTTGTCGTCAACTCACAATAGTTTATGAGATTGTTTGCTACTCTGACTTCACTAAGAGCTCATTTTCTAAATTACCTAGAGAATATCTGACGACTATGGTATGTCTATTATAGTTGATATTGGACATCACATAGCATATTCTCATTCAGAAAATGATCTTGAATAACCCTTCTTTAGACGTCTAAAGTTAATTATATGACCAATACTTATGAGATCAGAACATGACATGCAATTTTGAATGCTGCAAGATTGATTCACATCAGACCAACAAATTATCACAACTCCCCCTTCTTTACATTTGATTTTTTGTCACGAACCTAATATTTCTCATCTTAGAATTTTGGATGTGCGGTGTATGTTCCAATTTCTCCACCACAACGCACTATGATGGGTCCTCCAAGAAGGCTGGGAATACATGTTGGATATGAATCTCCATCTATTATAAAGTATCTTGAACATGAGATTTATTTACAGCTCGATTTGCTGATTGTCATTTTGATGAAACAAATCTTCCAACATTAGGGTGAGAGAATAAGCAACTGGAAAAAGAGATCAGGTGGAATGAATTATCATTGTCTCATATTGATCCTCGAACTAAACAATGTGAATTACAAGTTCGAAAGATAATCCGTTTTCAAATCTTAACAAATCAATTACCAATGCATGCATTGATCCAAAAGGTGTGACCAAATCATGTATACGAGATGCTAACGCTCCAATAAAAATCGATGTCCATGTTGGACATTCTAATATTGAAAATGAGTCCTAACTGTGTCTGAAACGTGGTAGAACAATCAGTTTCAAAGATAAAAATTCTCGAACAAGAAAAGGAGCTAAAAGTAATATATATGGTCCAATCAAGAAGGAAATAGAAACTCTAAAAGATTCTTCACACATAATTGACATTTCAGTTCTAGAAGAACTGATCACGTACTTGAAATTTTTTGAAATTAAAGAGATGTCAATGAGTTATGTCAAGATTGAAATACGATGGAATCAAAAAGAAGTCAACGTCGACGATATTTGTATATATAATATAGCGCTAAATATGATAAATGATAGTGATGATCATGAACCATAGCCTATTAAAGATTGTTGACAAAGTGAGAATTGGTCAAAATGGAAAGATGTAACTGAAGCATAATTAAACTCACTTTACAAGCGAAAAGTTTTTGGACCTGTAGCCTGAACACCTGAAGGTGTGAAACAAGTTTGATACAAATGAGTTTTTGTGCAAAAACGAAATGAGAATGGTGAAATTTTGAGGTACAAAGCTCGACCTGTTGCCCAAGGGTTTTCACAAAAACCTAAAATTGATTTTGATGAGACATATTCATCTGTAGTGGATGCAAGACTTTTTGGTACTTGATTAGCCTTGTAGTACATGAAAGGCTCAATTGGCACATGATGAATGTTGTTACAAATTATTTGTATGACTCATTTCATAGTGATAGTTATAAGAAGATCCCTGAAGGATCTAATATTTCGAAACACATTCTTCAAACTCTCGAAATAAGTACTCAAATTGAATTAGTCCCTCCATGAGATAATATAATTTGAACGTATATGGTATAATCATCTCAATTCATAATTAAAATGAGGGATATAAAATTGACACCACTTGTTCATATAGTTTTATGAAAATATCTAGAAATGAATTTACTATTATTGGAACTCTTGAAGGGCTTTCAAAACTATAGATTCCTCAAAGAGAGTGTTTTAGATGAATGACCTCAAATTTCATTTGATGAATTTTGAGGTTGAACCTGTGATTGATCTCTACATGGAAAATCCTAGAACACTATAAGAATTTTCGGGATTACCGCCGGACAAAATCCGCTGGAAATTGGTGATTACCGGTGGATTTTTTCCGCCGAAAATCCGCCGGAAATTCGCCAGCAGGTAACGGTTAGCGGCGGATTTTCCGCCGCTAATTACCGGCGGAAATCACGTCGGATATTAGTGGCGGAAAATCGACCGGTAACTGCAGGGAAAATGGCTGCAAAAATCATCCGGTAAATGCTCTAATCCGCCGGTAAATGCTGTTATCCGCCGGAAAGTTTTCAAAAAAATCGCCGGTAAATTAACGGAATCCGGCGGAAATCTATTTTATTTTTTAAAAAAAACGGATTTTTAGTTTTTTTTAAAAAATAATATATTCGTTAATTAAAATATTTATTATTTATTTCAAAAAAAAATAATTAATTTTATAATATTAATATTTATTTTATATAAATGCTAATTAAACGAGAATTGAATAATGCTTTAAAATGATAAAATTTGCATAAACATCCATGATCCAAGAATTAAAATATTTATTACATTTTGTCAAAAAAAAAATTCTAGTCATAGTAGCGCTCGGAAGGCTCGGACGGGTTGTTGTTGAGGTCTGGATTATTTAGCCATGTTTCAAAATCATCTGTGTTGACCTGCTGCTGGGGTTGCTCGGGCTGTTGCTGGTGTTGCTGGAGTTGTTGGGGCTGCTGCTGGGGTTGATGGAGCTGAGAGTTGAAACCAGAGTACGGCTGACCATATGGGCTCTGGAAGGAAGGCTGGAAGACTGGTGCGTACGGCTGAAAAGCAGAGTCGTAAGGCCGCATCTGCTGCGGTGAATAAAATGATGATGATGATGATGGCATAGATGGCCTCCGGTATTGAGACATAGTATCCATCATATGCTTCCAGCGGTCCTCATTCAACCGTTGCTGCTCCGCATTCACCCTTTGCTGCTCCGCATTCGCCCTGTGCAACTCCGCCTGCTTCTCCTGCATCTGCTGTATTTCCTGATCATATTTTTTCTGTCGCTCTTCCATGTCACGCTGTTGGTCGTTCAATTTCTGCATCAACCGCTGAACATCACTTATTTCTGAAGGCGTGGGGACATAAGAGCGACCAGTACTTCTGTCTGAATTAGAAGATGCGGGAACCACATTTGGAATAATGGAATTTGGGAAAGCAGACGGTCCCAAACCACCAGCTCCTACTAACCGACCAACTTTTGATGGCCCAACAGATTCCTTCCAAGCAAGAAAAGTCGCTCGACTCTCGTCAACGGGATCAATCTCACTGCCACTACTCAGCTGAGTTTCACGATAACTGATCTGCCATTCATAAAAAATTTCCTGAAAGCAACAACCAAGAAATTTATAACCAAATTATACAATACGTATGTATATATAATATAAATTTAATCAACTATATATTAAATTTACCATGCGTCTGTAATGTTCAGCTGCGTTGATAGAACCACCCGTATTTATGCAACCCCCTCTCTCAGAAGCATGATTCTTCTTCGCTTTGTCACATTTTTCTTTATACTTCGCATCATTCCATTTCAGTTGGAGCTCATGCCAATCAGAATCACCGATCCATGTTGGCTGCCTCCCCTTATTACGCTGTTGCTGGAGCATTTCAGAAAAGCGGTGAGAAGCTCTAGTGTTGAATGTTCTCTCAACTTCTTTCGCCGCATTAGGGTACCATGCCATTTTTTCCTATTTAAACAAACTTACTGGTTAATAAATAAATTAATCAATTCAACAAAATTAAAAAACTAAAAATTAATTAACTCGTAAAAAAACTTACTCTGAATGCATTCCACATCTTAGATTCCTTATCTTTATTTACCTCCGTCCAGTTCATCCAGGGTTTAGTGTAATTTGCTTTGATTATATCTGTGATCGTGCTAGATACAATCCTCCCTGGAATAAATCTGTACATAAAAAAGATAAATGTTTAGATAATAATTTATATTTAAAGTTTTAAATATAAATCAAACAAATATCATTAATAAATTACTAAATTAATACTTACTGCTGGCCAACAACCTTCACTACTATACGACCGTCAGGCGCAACCTCAACCACCTCATTATCAATAGTATACCTGCGTATCCCATCTGCATCTGGCGGGGGTGTCACAGTACCGGGTGGAGGCACAAATGGACGACTCAGCGTACTAGGTCCGCTGCCATCCTCCGTAGTAGGTGGAGCCACAAAAGGGCCATCTGTAACACCCCATTTCTACCCGGCGAAATAATACAAAAATATCAGAGTTCATAAAAATTTTCGTCAACTAAACGGAGTGCCACATTTGCTTCGTGAAAACAACAAACAATACTAATTCGCTTTTGAAACAGTTATATAACACTTTTGGACGAAACGGTAAAACAACATTTTAGTCCTCCAATTAATTCATCTTCGTAATTACGCAGCGGATTCACAACAAGTCAATTAAAATCATCGTGCGTCTTAAGTTAATTAACAACTCAAGACAGCTCAGAAAACATCAAAATAGCAACAAAACGGCTTAAAGCTCCAACAACGAGATAACAAAACAAATAACATTAAAACGTGTGTTTGTTCCCCCTCGAGTGTTACATATCAGAGCGACGACACCGACTCGATCAAACGAAGGTGAACTGCCTTCATTCGGGATTACCTGCACGTTACCAACATTGGGGTAACATTCAAACAGAAGGGGTGAGATATCGCACTATATAATCAGATATATGAAAAGCAATATGTAATTCAGGTCATGGCATCAATTCATCATTTAACAACAGTTAACATCATCTCAATCACATAAATATGCATATAATGCGAAATGTGACTCAACTCAGGGCCACCGCCCTATAATGCATGTGGTACCATAATCCAAAACCCGTAAATAGGGGCATCAACATCGCAACATCGTCGTCGTGGTTTGAGCATAGCTCCATCGTAAAAATATGAAATGCATGCGACGCTATGTAAATGCACAAACAAACAACAACGGTTACATAGCAACGCACAACATCGGAAACAACATTGGCCATAGGCCTACAACACATCACCTGCCAATAAATAGAGGCAAACTCGTCTTCGTACAACCTTCGTCGTCAACAATTTATAACTTAGCAATTTTCAACATTTGGCAACATCGCAATATTTTAACAACTCTCAACATTTTGGCAACATCACAATAATTTAGCAACTTTCAACATTTTGGCAACTTTGGGCCTAATCACATATTCAACGTCATTTTAAAACAACAATCGTGAAATTCACGTTTGGGCAGCCACACTTGACGCCCTTGGCGCCCACTGCGCCAAGCAACACAATTGGCAGCCAAACTGGCGCCCAGCAGCACAACGGGCAGCCAAACTGGCGCCCTTGGCGCCCATGGCGCCCAGCAACACAACACAGCACAAGGCAGCCAGATTCTGGAGCCCATGGCGTCCCTGCGCCAGACACAGCAACAGGCAGCCTGATTTAGGCGCCCATGGCGCCCCTGCGCCAGACACAGCATGCAACAACAGCAACCGGGCAGCCAATCTTGGCGCCCTTGGCGCCCATGCGCCAGGACACCACAGCCACAGCAACAGGGCAGCCACAACCTTGGAGTCCATGGCGCCCATGCGCCAGAAAAACTTGGAAAACAGCAATTGGGCAGCCACCATCTTGGCGCCCTTGGCGCCCATGCGCCAGAACATCATAGAAAACCACAATTGGGCAGCCACCATCTTTGCGCCCATGCGCCAGAAAAACTTAGACAACAGCAATTGGGCAGCCACCACCTTGGCGCCCATGCGCCAGAACAACATAGACAACAGCAATTGGGCAGCCAGGATTTTGGCGCCCTTGGCGCCCTATGCGCCAGGTACCTGCAAGACAGCAACGCAACACAACTGGATGGCGCCCTTGGCGCCCAGGCAACAGGAACAGACACAGGATTTGGCGCCCAGGAAGGCGCTCAGTCACACAGCACAGGATGGCGCCCACAGCGCCCAGCACAGTTTCAGGAATGGCGCCCTTGGCGCCCACGAAGCAACACACACAGAATTTGGCGCCCAGGGAGGCGCCCGGCAACAGCAACAGCAACATTGGCGCCTATGGCGCCCTATGGACAGACTTTTTGGTTCAAATCATCAACAAGCAAGCTCAATCATCATCAATCATATCCAATCATTATCAATCATGCTCAATCATCATCAAATCACATTCATTCACCATCAATCAAATTTAATTCCTACAACTAAGGTTTTCTAACTTAATCACCTAGGGTTCCATTAACCTTTCTACATAGAGCCCTTCATACACCTAATTATAGAGATAGAACCCCACCCTTACCTTAGCCTTTGAAGAATTCGAAACTTTGGCTTGCCCTAGCTCCTCTCCTCTCCTTCGCTGCGCCTCTCTCTTCTCTCTTCTCTAATCCTTATTTTTTTTATTCCTTCTAAATGAGCAAAACCCTAAATAATTCCTTTTTATAATTAGTTAATTTTTATGGGCTTTTCTCTTGGCTAATTCGAATACATCATGGGCCTTTTCCATGACACTTCAAATTCGCTACAACTAACTCTAACCATAGGTCCATATATTCTTAGATTATTTTTATTTTATTATTTCTACCAATTAAATTCCAAACAATTTAATTAAATAATTAATTAAATTTTTGGGCGTTACAACTCTCCCCCACTTAGAATAATTTCGTCCTCGAAAATTTACCTGATTCGAACAACTCTGGATACGACTCCCGCATCCTGCTTTCCAGCTCCCACGTCATGCTTTCTCCGACGGCTCCCAGCCAGACCACTTTCACCAATGCGATTCCCTTGCCTCTAAGAGTCTTCACTTCGTGATCTTCAATATGCACAGGCATCGTCTCCACGGTGAGATTATCCCGTACTTGCACATCATCCATATGAATTACATGAGATGGATCTGAAACATACCTCCGAAGTTGCGACACATGAAACACATCGTGCAAGTTCGAAAGATTAGGCGGCAAGGCCACCCTATAAGCAACATTTCCCACACTTTCCGAAATCTGATACGGACCGATAAAACGAGACGTGAGCTTCTTAGACTTCAAAGCGCGTCCAACACCGGTCACCGGAGTGAGTCTAAAAAACACGTGCTCACCTGCTTGAAATTCTAAATCCTTCCTTCGCTTATCATGGTAACTCTTCTGTCTACTTTGCGAGGCTTTCATCTTCTCCCAAATCAATCTCACCTTCTCAGTAGTCTCTCGAACAATTTCAGGTCCAAGTACTACACTTTCTCCAGATTCATACCAACATAAAGGAGTCCTACATCTCCGACCATACAATGCTTCAAAGGTGCCATCCCAATACTAGAATGGTAACTATTATTATACGTGAACTCTATCAACGAAAGGTACGCATCCCACGAACCTCCTTGCTCCAGGACACAAGCTCTCAACAAATCCTCCAACGACTGAATAGTCCTCTCTGACTGTCCATCCGTCTGAGGGTGATACGCCGAACTCAACCTCAACTTAGAACCCAACTCCGCTTGCAAACTCTTCCAAAACTCAGACGTGAACCTCGGATCCCTATCCGAAACGACACATAGCGGAACACCATGCAGCTTCACAATCTCTCGGATATAAATTTCTGCCAACTTCGGCACTGGATATGTGATGTTAATAGGAAAAAATGAGCCGACTTCGTTAGCCTATCAACAATCACCCAAATAGCATCATGACCTCTCGCGGTATTTGGCAATCCCGTCACAAAGTCCATCGAAATACTATCCCATTTCCATTCTGGAACCTCTAACGGTTGCATCAACCCTGCAGGCTTCTGACGTTCAACCTTCGACTTCTGACAAGTTAAACATGCATACACAAACTGAGCTACATCACGCTTCATCCCTTGCGACCAAAACAACTTCTTCAAGTCCTGATACATCTTAGTAGCTCCCGGATGAATACTCAACTTACTCCTATGACTCTCTTCGAGAATTGCTTTCTTCACCTCTGCGTCATTAGGGATACAAATTCTATTACGGAACCTCAACACACCTTGCGCATCCAGCTTGAAATCATTATTCTCAGGCTGATCGATTCCAACCATCGAATCCACCAGCTTAACATCCAACTTCTGAGCTTCTCTAATAGTGTCCAAAAAGTCATTATTAATTTTCAACATTCCCAACCTGACACTCTGCGGTGTCACTTCACAGACCAAACTCATATCTCTGAACTGCTCAATCAATTCCAACTCCTTCACCATCATTGCCGACATATGCAAGGTCTTTCGGCTTAAAGCATCAGCCACGACATTAGCTTTGCCTGGATGATAGTTCAAACCGAAATCATAGTCCTTCAACAACTCCAACCACCGTCGCTGCCTCATATTCAACTCCTTCTGGTCAAACAAATATTTCAATCTCTTATGGTCACTAAACACCTCAAATCTAGAACCATAGAGATAGTGCCTCCAAATCTTCAGCACAAAGACCACTGCAGCTAGCTCCAAGTCATGCGTAGGATAATTCTTCTGATGAACTCTTAACTGCCTCGACGCATACGCAATAACCTTCCCATCTTGCATAAGCACACCACCTAGACCCATTTTTGAAGCATCACAATACACCACAAATGACTCCTCCGGATTGGGCAACGTCAATACAGGAGACGTTGTCAATCTCTTCTTCAATTCCAAGAAACTTTCTTCACAACGGGCGTCCCAAACGAAAGCCTTTCCTTTGCAGGTTAACTGAGTTAACGGAAGTGCTAACTTAGAAAAAGCTTCAATGAATCTCCTATAATAGCCGGCCAATCCCAAAAAGCTTCTAATCTCGGTAGCCGACTTCGGGGCTTCCCAACTCAGCACCGCTTCAACTTTCGACGGATCCACTGCAATACCACTACCAGAAATGACATGACCGAGAAAACTCACTTCCTTCAACCAAAACTCACACTTTGACAACTTCGCATACAGCTTCTTTTCGTTCAGTACCTCCAATACTAACCTCAGATGCTCTGCATGTTCTTCTTCCGATTTAGAGTAAATCAGAATGTCGTCAATGAATACCACCACAAACCGATCTAAGTAAGTATGAAAAATACGATTCATATATTCCATAAATACTCCTGGTGCGTTGGTAACACCGAACGACATCACCGAATACTTATAATGACCATAACGGGTTCTGAAAGCCGTCTTCTGAATATCTTCGTCCTTCACCTTGATCTGATGATAACCTGATCTCAAATCAATCTTACTGAACACTTGAGCACCCACCAGCTGATCCATCAAATCATCTATCCTTGGGAGTGGGTACTTGTTCTTAACCGTTACCTTATTCAACTGTCTAGAATCAACACAGAGCCTCATACTTCCATCTTTCTTCTTTACTAGCAATAGAGGAGCTCCCCACGACGACACACTTGGTCTAACAAACTTCCTTTCGAGCAAATCCTCAACCTGCTTCTTCAATTCGGACAATTCAGATGCAGACATCCTGTACGGTGCCATAGAAACAGGTCTGGTACCAGGTACAAGATCGATAGCGAATTCCACTTCTCTTTCTAGCGGCACACTTGGAATCTCATCAGGGAAAACTTCAGGAAATTCACATACTACTCGCAGCTCTTCAATCACGGCTCGGTTCTCGACAAACATTGATGCCATCAGCAAGAATAACTGGACTTCTTCTCGCATCAACTTCTGCAACTTACCGGCAGACAACAAACTGTTAGACTTGAGAGTCTATAAAAGTAACCTTAGAGGGGGGGGGGGGGTGAATAAGGTTATAGGTGATTAATGGATTCTTTTTTAATTTAAAAAACTTTTTCGATATTGGTTTGGATTAAATGCGGAATAATAATATTTGACCAATATAGAAGGAGTAGAATGGGATGATGGACAGATCAAAATTGTATACAGCAATAAAATAGATAATAAGAAGAAAGATTACAATATGATATATTTGCACAGTTATATTGAGAATATGATAATATAAGCAGTTATGATAATATCAATATTATAAGCAAATAAAGTGCAAAATATAAAGAGATAGGGAAGAGAGAGAGACACAGCAATTTAGCGAGGTTCGGGATAAAACCCCTACGTCCTCGGCCTTAGGCTTTTCAACCCTTGGACTTAGTAACCACTATATTGAAGAGAGTTTGATACAAACAGTCGACCCCAATATAAGTGAATCTCAATTCCCCTGAATTGAGAACCCAAGCACTCTTGCTAAGGAGTTCTAAACCAACTCAATAACCCTATTGAGAGACCCAAGTACACAGCCCAGGATTTCAAAACACCAACTCAATCACTTGATTGAGAGACCCAAGTACAAAGCCCAGGATTTCAAAAACACCAACTCAATCACTTGATTGAGAGACCCAAGTACAAAGCCCAGGATTTCAAAAACACCAACTCAATCACTTGATTGAGAGACCCAAGTACAAAGCCCAGGATTTCAAAATAACCACTAGAACAAAATAAGAATTACACAATTGAGATCTATGGATCCAATCACTTCTTAGTAATGTGTCAGTTTAGAAACTGAGAGAGATGAGTGATATTAGGATTTTAGATGCTCTAAAAATATGATATGGAATATGATCTTGCTTTTGCAAAGGCTTCACAATTGATATGACAATGAGAGCTTAGATTTGCAAAAAGCTTTTATGAAGATAAATATGATTTTCAAAAACAAAAGACTTTTAACAAGATCAAAACAATGAAGCTCAAGATCTTAAATTTAGATTGATAAAAAAGCTTTTGAAGATAATATGACAATTTCGAAATCAAAAAGCTTTTTATCAAATAAAACAATGAAGCACAAGATCTTAGATCTAGATTTATAAAAACATAAAAGCTTTTGGAAATGATATGACAATTTCGAAATCAAAAGCTTTTAACAAAATAAAACTATGAAGCACAAGTATAGATCTAGAATCGTATAGAGAGAAATTGTGAGATGAAGAGATTGGTTTCAAGGTGAAGCTCAACCAGGTATTTATAGGCTTAGGCACCGTTGAAATTTTTGAAAAGAATTTAATATGAGTGAAGAATCGATTCATTGATCAAGTTAAAATGTTGATGAATCGATTCATTGCTTTTAAAAAATAAAAGAATCGATTGTTTGTTTCTTTAGAAATAGGTGAGAATCGATTTTCAGGACATCCTGAATAAGGTAGGAATCGATTCTTACTTTGTTTAAAATGAGGAGGAATCGATTCATAGCCTATAGGATTGCTTGAAAATCGATTTCATAGTCTTTTGAAATAGAAGGAAATCGATTCTTACCTTTGGCTTGAGAATATGTAGAAATCGATTACATGCTTCAAACATAGGATAAGGAAATCGATTCTTGGCCTATAGGTGAGCCTAAAATCGATTTCATAGCCTATATAAATTATATAAATCGATTTCATAGCCATTGGAACAAAATAGAAAATGATTTTTGATTTCCACAAAATCGTTTTTAGGTTTAGGTGCCACCTTATGCATGCATGCACTTTTGTGAAATATTTTTTTCAAAACTATTTTTATGCATCATGCATGTTTTGAAAAGTCATCTCTCTCAATAGCTAAAGTGCCACACACTTTAGGTGATAGGACCTTTACATAGAGTCCTAAAAAAGGCTTAGACACAAAATAGGGTTTTGAACTTCTTATGATGCTTCTTCTTCAAGCTTCTCCTTTTTTTGTGTCTTCTTCTCTTTAAATTAGGTCCTGCACTTTGCTCAACTTGAAACATTAGTAGATATGATGTAATTTGTTATCATACAAAATAAGGATTGTTTTACCCTTGGTTCAACAAACTCCCCCTTTTTGATGATAACAAATTACATTATGCATAGGGATTAATAATAATGAAAATTCTTTTAAAAAAGCTCCCCCTAAGCATAAGCATATATTTTCTCCCCACATATAATAGTAGCTTGCATATTTTCTCCCCCTTTGTTTTCATCAAAAAGGAGGGGGGGTGAATACATACAACATAAACTTGCATAATAAATAAGCAGCATTTGCATAGCATATGATATATCAAAAACAGTAGTTCATGCTATGCTCCCCCTTACTTGGTGATCCCCCTTAATAATTTTAGAATGCAAGGCTTTAGTAAAAAGAAGGTGGATCATCATGGTTTTAAAAATATGATACCCAAGATAATCATCCTTGGTTCAACAATATAGGTATCATTTTTAACAAAAAATATGTTGCATCACAAAATCCAGCATAATAGAGAGAAGAAAAACTTTGATGCACACAAAGAAAATTTATTTTCACAAAAGTGATAAATTATACTTAAGGTGAATAGAACTTTTCCACTCTAACCTTCACCGGTGATTCTTCCTCTATTGTTGATATTACTGGTCTCATGACGGCTGTTTCTGAGTATTAAGAATCTTTTTGCGTCTCCAGTCATGAACTTTGAGTCTCTGCTAACAAGGTATTGATCTGTCCCCCATACCTTGTAGCATACCTGCACTAAGATCAAGTAGAAAATTTTGGTACCCAATTCTCTTTGGGTCCTTTGGGGTTAGTCATCAAGGGGGTTGCTTTCACAATCCACCTTGGTTTCTTCCAAACAGGTACAAGGGTTCCAAGCTCACATATTTTACGGATAGGGCATGAAGAAGAGCTATGGTTTCCCTTTTGGCAATATGTGCATTTGAAGATAGTAGGTTTATGATTAGAAGTAGAAGCTACAAAGGTGATATTTTTGTTTGAGCTGGAGGTGGTGAAATTTCCTTGGTACCCAATACCTCTCCTATCAACATATTGATGTTGAGAGTGAAGCAACTGAGTCAAGGTCTTTTCACCAACCTCAAACTTTTTCAAAGATTCTTTCAAAAATTCATTTTCAACCTTGACTTTTTCAAAATTTTGTTTAAGCTCAAGAAATTCAAGGTTGAAAGGTTTTGTTTTATGTAGCTCATTCTTCAATTTAACTACCTCATTTTCAAGTGTCTCGATTTGAGTGGACAAGCTTTTGTTGCTCTTTGTTAATTTCTTAGATTTTAACAAAAGAGTTTCATGTTCAAAATAAAGAGCCTCAAAAGCTTCACTCAGATCGTGACTACTATAGTCATTATCAATTATATCATCATGCATAGAGGAGGTAGATGAACTAGAAAAGTTAAGGCTTACCTTTGATGTATCATTTGCCATGCTGCAGACAGCATTGACGGTCTGCTCATCTTCTTCTGATTCACCATCAGTGCTGAGATTGTCCCATGTTGCTTCAGGTGTGTTCTTTGCCATGAGGCAGACAGCATTTGCAACTTCTTCTTCTTCGGTCTCACTTTCAGTTTCTGTATTGTCCCATGTTGCTTTCATTGCTTTCTTTTGCTTAGATTTCAGCTTGTAACAGTTTTCTTTGATGTGACCGGGTTTGTTGCATTCGAAACATCTTGGTTGATCATTCTTTTTCTCATACCTGTCTTCTTTGTTGTACCCGGACTTCTTTGAAAAGTCACCCTTTCCAAACTTTTTGAATCTCATAAATTTTTTGAAATTTTTGGCAAGCATAGCCATATCTTCATCATCGGTTTCTTCTTCAGATTCAACCTCTTTCCTTGCTACTTTAGAAGTTTTAGCAGCAAGGGCAAGAGATTTCTTCTCTTTTACAGTTTCTTTTTCTTGATTCTTTTTGGCAGCCAGAACTACCTCAAATGCTAGCAATGATCCAATAAGGTCTTCTTGAGGTAAAGTGCCAATGTCTTTGGCTTCGGTTATAGCACAAGTCTTAGGGAAGAAATCACCAGTTAAGGATTCAAGGATCTTTCCATTCAAATCCTTGTTGGTGTATTTCTTTCCTAAGGCCCTCAAGTTGTTTACAATTAAATTTAATCTCTGATGCATTGCTGCGACAGACTCACCTTCTTTCATTTTAAAACTTTCATATTCAGAGGTGAGAATTCTAATTTTAGTATCTTTTGCCTGGCTTGTCCCGACATGAGTGGCTTGAAGGCAGTCCCAGATTTCCTTTGCACTTTGACACCCTTTAACTCTACCATATTCTTCTTCACAGAGTGATAGATGAAGGATATTCATGGCCTTTGCATTTAGGGATATCTTGTCAAGCTCAGATTTTCTTAACTCACTTAGGTCGATGGTGCAGATGTCTTCTACCGGTACTTCTTCAGCTTTGCCGGTGGCTTGAATTTTTGAAGTGTCACCATCAGTATTACCTGGTTTTGTGATCTTGATCTTCATCGGGATTAGAGGACCATCCACTATGATTCTCCATAGAGTGAAGTCAATTGCCTGCACATGACATTTCATACGACTACTCCAGTAATCGTAGTTAGTACCATCAAATAGAGGAGGCCTATTAGAAGACATTCCTTCTTTCATGAATGAACCCATAATCACAGATATATAACAGGATTAATTTAAATTGCGAGATGTAAAGCTCTAAAGCAATTACTAGCTACTGATACCACTTGTTAGACTTGAGAGTCTATAAAAGTAACCTTAGAGGGGGGGGGGTGAATAAGGTTATAGGTGATTAATGGATTCTTTTTTAATTTAAAAAACTTTTTCGATATTGGTTTGGATTAAATGCGGAATAATAATATTTGACCAATATAGAAGGAGTAGAATGAGATGATGGACAGATCAAAATTGTATACAGCAATAAAATAGATAATAAGAAGAAAGATTACAATATGATATATTTGCACAGTTATATTGAGAATATGATAATATAAGCAGTTATGATAATATCAATATTATAAGCAAATAAAGTGCAAAATATAAAGAGATAGGGAAGAGAGAGAGACACAGCAATTTAGCGAGGTTCGGGATAAAACCCCTACGTCCTCGGCCTTAGGCTTTTCAACCCTTGGACTTAGTAACCACTATATTGAAGAGAGTTTGATACAAACAGTCGACCCCAATATAAGTGAATCTCAATTCCCCTGAATTGAGAACCCAAGCACTCTTGCTAAGGATTTCTAAACCAACTCAATAACCCTATTGAGAGACCCAAGTATACAGCCCAGGATTTCAAAACACCAACTCAATCACTTGATTGAGAGACCCAAGTACAAAGCCCAGGATTTCAAAAACACCAACTCAATCACTTGATTGAGAGACCCAAGTACAAAGCCCAGGATTTCAAAAACACCAACTCAATCACTTGATTGAGAGACCCAAGTACAAAGCCCAGGATTTCAAAATAACCACTAGAACAAAATAAGAATTACACAATTGAGATCTATGGATCCAATCACTTCTTAGTAATGTGTCAGTTTAGAAACTGAGAGAGATGAGTGATATTAGGATTTTAGATGCTCTAAAAATATGATATGGAATATGATCTTGCTTTTGCAAAGGCTTCACAATTGATATGACAATGAGAGCTTAGATTTGCAAAAAGCTTTTATGAAGATAAATATGATTTTCAAAAACAAAAGACTTTTAACAAGATCAAAACAATGAAGCTCAAGATCTTAAATTTAGATTGATAAAAAAGCTTTTGAAGATAATATGACAATTTCGAAATCAAAAAGCTTTTTATCAAATAAAACAATGAAGCACAAGATCTTAGATCTAGATTTATAAAAACATAAAAGCTTTTGGAAATGATATGACAATTTCGAAATCAAAAGCTTTTAACAAAATAAAACTATGAAGCACAAGTATAGATCTAGAATCGTATAGAGAGAAATTGTGAGATGAAGAGATTGGTTTCAAGGTGAAGCTCAACCAGGTATTTATAGGCTTAGGCACCGTTGAAATTTTTGAAAAGCATTTAATATGAGTGAAGAATCGATTCATTGATCAAGTTAAAATGTTGATGAATCGATTCATTGCTTTTAAAAAATAAAAGAATCGATTGTTTGTTTCTTTAGAAATAGGTGAGAATCGATTTTCAGGACATCCTGAATAAGGTAGGAATCGATTCTTACTTTGTTTAAAATGAGGAGGAATCGATTCATAGCCTATAGGATTGCTTGAAAATCGATTTCATAGTCTTTTGAAATAGAAGGAAATCGATTCTTACCTTTGGCTTGAGAATATGTAGAAATCGATTACATGCTTCAAACATAGGATAAGGAAATCGATTCTTGGCCTATAGGTGAGCCTAAAATCGATTTCATAGCCTATATAAATTATATAAATCGATTTCATAGCCATTGGAACAAAATAGAAAATGATTTTTGATTTCCACAAAATCGTTTTTAGGTTTAGGTGCCACCTTATGCATGCATGCAATTTTGTGAAATATTTTTTTCAAAACTATTTTTATGCATCATGCATGTTTTGAAAAGTCATCTCTCTCAATAGCTAAAGTGCCACACACTTTAGGTGATAGGACCTTTACATAGAGTCCTAAAAAAGGCTTAGACACAAAATAGGGTTTTGAACTTCTTATGATGCTTCTTCTTCAAGCTTCTCCTTTTTTTGTGTCTTCTTCTCTTTAAATTAGGTCCTGCACTTTGCTCAACTTGAAACATTAGTAGATATGATGTAATTTGTTATCATACAAAATAAGGATTGTTTTACCCTTGGTTCAACACAAACCAGCTTCCTCCTCTTCATGGGTAGAAAAACTTACAGACTTACTGCGGCAGATAATATGCACATGGTTAGGCTCTAACCAGTTCACACCTAAGATCACATCCAACGAAGGGGAACTGCCTTCATTCGGGATTACCTGCACGTTACCAACATTGGGGTAACATTTAAACAGAAGGGGTGAGATGTCGCACTATATAATCGGATACATGAAAAGCAATATGTAATTCAGGTCATGGCATCAATTCATCATTTAACAACAGTCAACATCATCTCAATCACATAAATATGCATATAATGCGAAATGTGACTCAACTCAGGGCCACCGTCCTATAATGCATGTGGTACCATAATCCAAAACCCGTAAATAGGGGCATCAACATCGCAACATCGTCGTCGTGGTTTGAGCATAGCTCCATCGTAAAAATATGAAATGCATGCGACGCTATGTAAATGCACTAACAAACAACAACGGTTACATAGCAACGCACGACATCGGAAACAACATTGGCCGTAGGCCTACAACACATCACCTGCCAATAAATAGAGGCAAACTCGTCTTCGTACAACCTTCGTCGTCAACAATTTATAACTTAGCAATTTTGAACATTTGGCAACATCGCAATATTTTAACAACTCTCAACATTTTGGCAACATCACAATAATTTAGCAACTTTCAACATTTTGGCAAATTTGGGCCTAATCACATATTCAACGTCATTTTAAAACAACAATCGTGAAATTCACGTTTGGGCAGCCACACTTGGCGCCCTTGGCGCCCACTGCGCCAAGCAACACAATTGGCAGCCAAACTGGCGCCCAGCAGCCAAACTGGCGCCCTTGGCGTCCATGGCGCCCAGCAACACAACACAGCACAAGGCAGCCAGATTCTGGAGCCCATGGCGCCCCTGTGCCAGACACAGCAACAGGCAGCCTGATTTAGGCGCCCATGGCACCCCTGCGCCAGACACAGCATGCAACAACAGCAACCGGGCAGCCAATCTTGGCGCCCTTGCTGCCCATGCGCCAGGACAGCACAGCCACAGCAACAGGGCAGCCACAACCTTGGCGCCCATGCGCCAGAAAAACTTAGAAAACAGCAATTGGGCAGTCACCATCTTGGCGCCCTTGGCGCCCATGCGCCAGAACATCATAGAAAACCACAATTGGGCAACCACCATCTTGGCGCCCTTGGCGCCAGAAAAACTTAGACAACAGCAATTGGGCAGTCACCACCTTGGCGCCTATGCGCCAGAACAACTTAGACAACAACAATTGGGCAGCCAGGATTTTGGCGCCTTGGCGCCCTATGCATCAGGTACCTGCAAGACAGCAACGCAACACAACTGGATGGCGCCCTTGGCGCCCAGGCAACAGGAACAGACACAGGATTTGGCGCCCAGTCACACAGCACAGGATGGCACCCACGGCGCCCAGCACAGTTTCAGGAATGGCGCCCTTGGCGCCCAGGCAGCAACACACATAGAATTTGGCGCCCATGGCGCCCTATGGACAAAATTTTTGGTTCAAATCATCAACATGCAAGCTCAATCATCATCAATCATATCCAATCATTATCAATCATGCTCAATCATCATCAAATCACATTCATTCACCATCAATCAAATTTAATTCCTACAACTAAGGTTTTCTAACTTAATCACCTAGGGTTCCATTAACCTTTCTACATAGAGCCCTTCATACACCCAATTATAGAGATAGAACCCCACCCTTACCTTAGCCTTTGGAGAATTCGAAACTTTGGCTTGCCCTAGCTCCTCTCCTCTCCTTCGCCGCGCCTCTCTCTTCTCTCCTCTCTAATCCTTATTTTTTTTTATTCCTTCTAAATGAGCAAAACCCTAAATAATGCCTTTTTATAATTAGTTAAATTTTTTGGGCTTTTTCTCTTGGCTAATTCGAATACATCATGGGCCTTTTCCATGACACTTCAAATTCGCTACAACTAACTCTAACCATAGGTCCTTATATTCTAATATTATTTTTATTTTATTATTTCTACCAATTAAATTCCAAACAATTTAATTAAATAATTAATTAAATTTTTTGGCGTTACACCATCAACAACGACGTGAGTTACCCGACGACGACGACCACGTAAAGAAGTAGAAATCTTCTTAAAAAAACCGGTCAGTGGGTCGACACGAAGTAGGTCATGATCGGAATCTGATCCTGATGATGTCATGACTGTGTGTGTGTATGTATATATATATATATATATATATATATATATATATATATACACACACATGATAAATAACATAAATAATGAATAACATATATAAATGATGAATAACATATATGATGAATATATAACACATGAATCAAGTCTGATAAATATAAATATTAATTATTTCATAACAAATTAATTAGAATCCCATTCTTTTGTCGAAATCACCATCATCATCAGATGAGTGAATTCTTGATACACCGACGTGATCGACTCCATCCTCATGATCTGTATCTTCTTCTTCATTAACATCATCACCAGTGTTTGGCTCATCACATAAACGAGTAATGGGTTCAACTTCAATCACTTCATTTACATTGGACATTTCATCCATTTGATATGGCACGTCTTCCACTGTGTCATCATTTGTCTCAATTTGACCTCTTGGTTTTGTCTTAATTGCGACACACCAACCACGCCGATCAGTCAGTGTTGATGGATAAGAGACATAATAGACTTGTTTCACATTTTTTGCAATGACGAACGGATCATACAGTCGATATCTACTATTAATTTTAATGTCCACTGTATTTGTCTTTGGATTAATCTTTGTTCCTCGAGCGGACGGATAGAACTAATTACAATAAAAAACAACTACCTTTTGACTATAATCAAGATATGGGTATGCAAGTTCATATATGTGTTCAACCACATCATAGAAATCATCTTTGCCTCCCCCAGTGACACCTTTCATGCAAACTCCACTATTGACTGTTTCTCTACCCTCTGTCCATTCCTTAGTGTGAAATTTGTATCCATTAACAAAATATGTGTGTCATTCTTTAACACATCTACGAGGACCGTCAGATAAGTTCCTCAAGTGTTGGTTGGTAGGAGTCGGTGGGAGGGAATACACACATTGCCTAAATCACATTGGAAAATGCGCATGAATATAAGCAGAAGATTGGTCTTCACTTACTGCCTCTGATGACAAAAACTCCCTAATAAGAAATTATTAATTGTTATATACAACTGTGTAGTTTAATTTAATTGAGATAGCTAGGCCAAGAAATACATACTCAATGAATGGTTGGACCTCGGTATAGTTTATCATGACATGAACATGGGCTGAATTTAACTCTTTCTTCTGTTAGCCAATGAATTGACTCCTTTCCAGACGGATGGCCAGGTAGAGAAAAGACAGACAAAGCTAAATGATGTCTTGGACATTCAATTTCCACGTCATTTCGACTACTTCTAGGAGCAAATTCATTCCTGAAATAATAAGAACAAAAATGAGTTGTTTCACGATGTAAGTAAGAAGAACATATCGATCCTTCAACTCTAGCTTTATTTTTAACTGACCTTTTTGAATCACCCATGAACCTAGAAAATGATATCCATCGATCATATGTTAATATATAATCATCGATCTAATTAATCTAAATATTTATTTTAACTGACCTTTCAAACGGATACATCCATCTGTATTGGACAGGTCCGCCAAGTTTAGCTTCATTTGCGAGATGAACAGGAAGATGCTCCATAGAATCAAAGAAACCCGGTGGAAATATTCTCTCCAACTTGCATAAGATAAATGGGATGTTTTGTTCCATTTTTGTAAGGTCATCCGATTTTAGCGTTGCAGAACACAAATTCTTAAAATATTGACTTATTTCAATGAGTGGATTCGAAACGAGTGTTGGCAACGAACTAAAAGCGAGAGGAAGTAAGCACTCCATGAATACATGACAATCATGGCTCTTCATCCCATGCAACCTCCCATTATCCACATCAACACATCTAGATAAATTGGAAGAATAACCGTCTGGCATTTTCAACTCTTATCCACCGATAAACTGCTTTCGCTTGCTCCGTAGATAAAGTATAATTGCCTTTGGGTTTCAGTGTCCTACCATTAGCTTGCTCAACCAATAACAAATCCTTTCGCCAGCAGTAATGATCCACGTCCTTCCTAGTCTTCTCATTGTGTTTCGTTTTACCTTTCACGTTCATAATAGTGTGAAATATGTTATCAAAGAAATTCTTTTCAATATGCATTACATCGAGATTGTGTCTCAATAGATTATCTTTCCAATATGGAAGTTCCCAAAAAATACTTTTTTTCGTCCAATTATTCCATAGTCCATAACAATCTGGACGAGAAACAACACCAGCAATCACTTCCACAGGAGGGATATCCTTGACACTGTTCCAAACTTCTTCTGGTGTCAGCCTACGAGGAGGTTCAGCTGTTTCAACATTCCCCCTGATGAATGCGTATTTTGACTTTCTAAAAGGATGCTCGATAGGTAAAAACCTATGGTGCGAGTCAAACCATGAGGTTTTTCCTCCATATTTAAGAGTAAAAGCCTTTGTGTCAACCATGCAAATTGGACACGCCATCTTACCATGTGTCCCCCATCCAGACAATATTCCATACGCAGGAAAGTCATTAATGGTCCACATCAAATCCGCCCTCATCATGAAATTTTGTCTTCGTGCTGCATCATAAGTTAAAACACCATTCCACAACCTTTTTAGGTCATCAATCAAAGGTTGCAAATATATGTCAATACCAGCTGTTGGATTAGTTGGCCCTGGTATTTTAGCATTTAAAAACATGTAGGGTTTAGACATACACATTTCAGGAGGTAGGTTGTATGGGGTAACAATAACTGGCGTCCAAGAATACGGTGTTGCTGACGCTTGAATATATGGTGTGAAACCATCAGAGCATAAACCAAGCCGAACATTGCGTGGATCATTGGCCACATCTGGATGAACACGATCAAAATGCTTCCAAGCTTCGCCATCAAATGGATGACGTAATTCACCAGAATTATTTCTATTTTCATAGTGCCACGTCATTTTACCCGCAGTTTCCATTGAAGTGAGCATCCTCTTCAGTCTTGGTATAATCGGGAAATAGAACATTTCTTTCCTTGGAACTGGTTTGCCTTTGCTTGTCCCTTTCCTGCTGACACGAAACTGTGGCTCTTGACAAAACTTGCATTCCAGCGACTCTCCATCATTTATGCCAAACTCATTGTTATAATAGATCATGCAACCAGACACACAACAATCAATTCTTATAGAATTTAAACCAAGCTTCGATACCAATCTTTTAGCATCATGATAACTCTGCGGCAAAAGTCCTCTAACGGGGGTTGCATCAAACATCATTTTAGTCATGTATTCCATGCACAATTCCGCAACGTTAAATTGAGACTTAAGACCCAACAACCGAACACACATTGATAACTTAGAGTCTGTTGATCCTTCAAATAATGGTTTATTTGTCTCACTCAAAAACATATAAAACCTCTCAGCTTCCTCGTTTGGAACTTCTTCAGCATCTGTTAATATTTCAGCAACTGTACTGAAACGTTGCAAGTAATAGTAAAAACAGTAAGACCGGTCGTATCCACAGGGATTGCGTGTTGTTAACAATGGCTAAGTTATTAACTCTTAGATGTGAAAACTGGATTAAGTTGGAATTTAGTAACGCGAAAATAAAATGGTTGTAAAATAGAATAAAGACAAGCGATTAGGGGTCGAATCCTCTCCCCTCATGTAACACCCTAAAATTATTTAATTAATTTAATTAATTAAGTAATTGGGGATTTTATTTGAAATTATTTGATATAATGTGATTAATTAGAATTTTATTTATTTGGTGGTATTAGGAGGGAGTGGAGGCGCCACTTGCATGACTTGGGCTTAAGTGGAAAGCCCAAGCCCATGATCCACAATGTAGGCGAAGTGGTTAGCTAGTTGGGGGGCTAGGTTTTTGGTGGCCATTCGCGAAAACAAGAGAGAAAACGCAAGAAAGAAAGAAGAATAGCGTGAGATAGAGAGAGAGCAAGGAAGGGCGCCGTAAGGAGAGAAGAGGAAGAGGAGAGAAGTCGCAACCAAGGAAGAGCGAGAACGTGATCTTGTTGCTGTGGTCCTGTACGTGACTATCTCCGGAGCCTCCGTTCTTCAATTTCGAGGTTAGGGGAGCTCTATCACTCTATTTAATAGTTCCTATGATGAGTCCTAGATCTAGGGTTAGAATAGAGTTCTTGATGCATTGTTGATGTTGGATTTTATATATAGATGTATGCGAATTGATGTATGCATGATTCTTGATGTTCTTGATGCTTTGTTGGTATTTGGCCATTATATGTATGCGTGTATGCGAAGTGGGATTAATCATGAGACTGAAATTCTTGATGTGTATGCGTTTGTGTTGGTAAATTGTGACATTCGAATTGAGCATGAAACTGAAATTGTGTTGGATGTTGCTTGTGTTGTTCGCAAAATTGGGTGGATGGTGTATAGGCGCCTAGGGCGCCAAGGGGATAGGGAAGATAATGCCAA